>CM023102.1:6179824-7379824 GCA_013103745.1 Gardenia jasminoides | reverse complement strand
TTTTATTTGCCAAATCTTTATCAGGTATTTTATATTGATCTTCATTGGTATTATCATTAAGTCTCTTATAATTTATCAACCTTCTAACTTTTCCTCTTTTAATCTCAGCATGATTTCTTATTGTAAATGCTGTACTTCGATGCCCATTACTATTGAGCCTTATTACTCCTAACTTAATAATTCTTGTATTTGTATGTTAAATTCTTTTATATCTTGAGGATTATAATCGTGTTTAGCTATTATTATTGTGAAATCTAGATTTTTAATATCTAAATGGGCTAGAGATTTAATTCTATCCCAATATTTTATTAGATTTTTTCCTAATACTTGGGTTTTCTTCTATTCTAATTAATTCACCTACATCTTTTTTCTTATGTTTGGCTAATTTTTTATTATCTTCTATTAATTTACATAGGAGTTTATGATCTAATATATTTTTTAGACTTATATTTTCTTTTATTTCAATTATTTATAATTGATTTCAAAATTCATTATTTTCTCCTAAAAGTTCACTATTTTCTAAATTATCTTCTTCTATTATACTTGTACTATATTCTGGAAAACTAACATTTTTATAATCTAAACTGAGGGTATTAAGTCATTTTTAGAATATAGCTATTAATTTGATAAAATTTTATATTAGGTCCACCACATTATGCAAGGATGCTATTTGAGAGATAAAATAATTTGTGGGAGTAAATGTGACTCATTTAAAAAAATTAAAAATTTTATTTGAAATAAACATTCCTCCAAATAATGATCTAATGGAGTTTAATCCAATTATAATTTTATATTGGTAAGGATAATTACTTATCCAAACTTGGGTTAACGGAAACTTTTTACCAAATTGTCTGTCAAATGTTCCAAAAGATATATGGGCATTGCGAACAAAATGATCATATCTAATTAGAGTTCCATCCATTTGCGCACTACGTATACTGTAATTTAATTTATGTTTGCAATTTTCTAGTACTAATAAAATATCTACATGAGAATTAGTACAATCAATTTTTATCATTCCAAATTCTTCTATAATATGATTATTTTCAAACTTAATTTGATAGATAACATTGATTAAAGAGTTTCTTGGTATTATTGAATTTTTTAAAATATTATTTTCAGCCTCAGCTTTAATTTCTCCATATTTGTTTATTATTTGTTTTCCTTTACTATTTATTAGTTTATCAAACTCCATTTTTAGATTTCTATTTTCTAAACTTAATTTTTCTAATTTTGTTTCAAAAAGGATTTTTTATTTTTCTTTTTCCCATTCTGCTCTTTGGAATAACAATTTCTTTTCAAGTTCTACTTGCACTTTATACATTTCTAATTCTAGTTTTAATTTTGTTATTTTGGCTTCTAAATTCACCTTTTTATCATGATTTTCTATTTTCTTAGGAATTTTTATTTGAAAATATTCATATATGCAATGCTTGTATATTTCTGGACAGCATTTAGGACATCTAAATCTATTTTCTAAGGTTGGGAAATAACTACATTGATGACAGAGTTGAGAAGAAAATCCTTTACCATATTCCCATTCACGCTGACAATATTCTTTTTCATTTATCATTCCAAAAAATTCTATTTCTAATTCTTCTTTTGATTTTTGAGATTCTTCTGAATCGTTATCAGAAAAAAGAATATTCTTCTTCTATACTTATTATACTATATACTTTGTTTTCACTATCATTGCTATTAATACTTACCACATTTATTCTGTCATCTAATTCCTCTAGAATTTTTATTCTTTCTAAACTTTTATTATATTTGTTAGGACATTTATTTGCTCAATGATCGGGTTTTCACATATATACAGTTACATTTTTTATTGTTAGGATTTTTAACATATCTATTAGATTTCTACCCTTTTGGTAACTTTTACTTTTTCTTATAAACTTTTTCTTTTTATATTTCTTTTGGTTATATTTATCAAAATTTTCTAGCCTTCTGTAATAATTTTTCTTCTTCTTTCTTCTCTATACTATTGTGGATTATAAATGACTCTTTTATAGAATCCATAACTTTGCTTTTTAAGTGTTTTCTGTATATCTATTTCTGTACATTTTTCCCTAAGATAATTCATAGTAAATATTACTTGAGGTCTTATCCCTAAGTTATGTGGATAATTTCTTTCTTTCCATTTATTTTCTATTTCTCTTCTTAGATTTCCTGGTAATTTTCTAAGGTATCCATCTCCTATATCTTTACCAATCCTTTTCATGTCTTTGAAGCCAGATTCATATAAGTTTGACTGAAGTCTTTTATATGTATAACTTCCTAGAGTTAATTGTTCTAATTGAGCTATTGCAATATCTTGTGAATTTGTATTTTTTGGCTATTGCAATATCTTGTAAATTTGTATTTTTTGCTTTACTTGGATCAAACTTGAATAGAATCATTCTAATTTTACTGGTAGAATTTATTGAATCATTACCTAATGTTTTTAGTTTTTCTAAATCTTTTGGCTATTTTTGTTTATACACAAAATATAAATTCAATAACTTCTTCTCCTAATAATGTTTCGAAATAGCCATACATATCATCTGTTTAATTATGATGATTATGCCAAACTCTTATTGCATTTGTTTCCCATCTATCTATAACTTCAAGTTAGAGTTGAGGTGTGACAGCCCCACCTCCCCCTAAGGCAAACCAAAGGGATCGGCAGACCGCCTGCCCATTTCTCGTCGGGACTCACTACATTCCACAATTTTTTCGCAGAAACAAATACTCAAAAATCCATTCTAGATAACATAACCTTGAAGGTACTTCATAATAACATTTACATATCTCCAAAAGTAATTACATAAACTCGTGGATCAAAAGGTCGAGCATTTGGAGTTCAACTTAAGTACATTCGCCTCTCCCAAAAGTAAAAAGGATTACAGGTAGATATACCAGACAAACAAACCTGAAATTCTCCAAAATGATCTAATGTTATCCTTGAGCCTTTTTTGCCTCGAATCCTGTTAAGGAAAACAAATACGTGGTATGAGCTTACGCCAAGTAAGTATTCCAAGAAACCAAGAAAAACATGAGCAATATCAAAATTAATCATGTTAACACGTAATCAAGAAGCACAGCTCCAAGTATAACCATAACCAAATTTAGGAATCAAGAGAATAAAGTTAGGTACATAGTGAGCGATAAACGATAACATTAATTCAAAAAACAATTATTCATTCAATTAAATCAAATAATGAATAATAAATGAGATCTCAAAGGATACAGGACTCAGTAGGAGCCATTTTCCACCTTATAACTTCCAATAAACAATCTCCTACATTTTTCCACCTTATAACCTCCGAACTCCCATCTTATGACCTCCAAAATGATAAACAATCCCCAAAATTTACTTTCACCTTATAACCTCCAAAACGATAAACAATCCTCGAAATTTAACATTAAACATTATACTCAAGGCCTTCCGGCAAAGAGTTTTGAGTTTTGCACTTAACATTGGTAAGTCATTATCCAAGGCTGTCCAGCTGATCCGATCTCGTGATGGCGGGTCTAGGATAAGCTTTTGGCCTACCGGACCTCACGATGGCTAATCAAGGATAGGGTTCCAGCGAAGAGTAGGCTCAATTCAGTCGATGCGATAAAGTACACATCGGTCTACATTTATACACATTTAACATTCAACTATGCATTGTGAACAAGTAATTATTGAAAATTAATTAAATTAACAAATCAAGGGAATCACAATAACATGACACTCATTAGTATGCCAATCAAAGAGGCTTTAAAACAAATAATAGCATTTACTCAAGTATCATGCATCGTCAAGGAAACATGCATTGGAACACTTACCAAATTAGCAAAATAACCTCAGGCGTTCGCTCCCAAATCTCCTTTATTTCCTCCTTCCAAGTCTAATGGCAAATGAAACGAAAACATTTAGGATTGACTACCCTAAACAAGAGAGACCAAATGCATACACTAGTTGTTTCTTTGTTTGATAACAATCACAATTTGGAGGCACAAAATCATAAGAGGTCTAATCCAAAGTATGAGTGTAAAACAAATGAAGAATCTTATAAACATAGTAAAATCATGAGTTAAGTAGGTTGGAACACGGCAAAGGTGAACACGAGTCAAGAGGAATAAAAGGAGCCATTACAGAAAGGACATGAAAATCGACAGGTTTGCCACCCTTCAGTTTTTTAATCATAACTGTGGCTGTGGTTATCGAATTGGGGCGAATTTTATGGCGTTTCGAAACTAAGACATATAGCTACAACTTTCATGAAGAGGTCGAATCTCAAATCAGACTTAATCATGGTCAAAATGGCAAATCTCAGAGTCACAAGAAAACTGTCAGAATGGTTACACTTACAGGTTGGTCGAGCAGTCTCGGGAAAACAGCCATAACTTGACGTAGAAAAATCGAAATCAAGCTCCGTCAGCGGCGTTTAAAACTAGGGTTATAGAGCTTTCTAATAGTATAAGGCTCAGGCTCTAATTCATTTTCTACAATCAACAGAAGCCTCGGAAAATTCACTATTTTTCGTTTCTGATTTCCTGTGAAATTTTCAGTCTTGATGCATATTCTTCAATCAACTCTTTAAAGTTATTTCCATCACTTAACAAGGTGTTTAACATGCTAAAACAGCAAATAACTCCATCATCAAAGCATGACAAATCAACAAACAATTCATCAAACACTTGGTAGCCTAAAATGAAAACCCAAACTCTAGTTCTCAAACACAAGATTTCCTTCCATAATCTTTCCTTCCAAGCAACCATAAACACTTTAATCACACCTAACTAACAACCTCTTTGAATTTAAGGTTCATTAAAGCATGATTAAGTGAGGATTTACCTTGCTAGAAGAGTGAGAAAATCCACCCAAGAGCTTCACTCCTTGCAACCAAGCTTGAGGTTTAAGCAACAATCTAAGCTAGGGTTTCACTTGAACATGTTTTTCCTCACCTAAAATTGCTAGAATCAAGCTTAGGGTTTAGTGTTTTCTTGCTTATGGAGTTCGGCCAAGAGGAGAGAGAAGGGAGGGAGTTTTTGGTTCAAATTTTTGACAATGAGAGATTAAATAGAAAGGGTTAAGTCAAGACTTTAATGGATGGTGGACAAGTGTCCCAATTTGGACCATGAATTGGGTTAAAATTCTATGCAATTAGCTTCTAATCCCTCAATTAGAATGTATCCTACTTAATGCCACATAAATTTTATGCAATTTGCTACATGAAACATGTAAAATGAAATTCCAAATGAATGTCATGCTATGTATGCAAAATAAAGTACTTAAAGGAAAATAATGCACTTAATGCTTTCATGGTGCAATTAAGCCATTTTTTTTTCATTTTCATTTTTTTTCTGGGTTCTCACATGAGGATCCCATGCTGCTAAATTTAACATTGTCCTATTATTGACTGCTGTTGGTAAGTAACTAACACTATCTATTGATGGTCTTTTCTCATAGGTTTTGTATTTGTATTCATTCTATCAAGATGTCTTCCTCAATTTAAAGGTTGTCTTCCACCAATATCATAAGTCTCAGTTCTAATAGGTTGATCAGGATTTGTAAATTCTGGTTTAGTTCTTTTATTACTAGTTGTTCCACTTTGCGAAGGTGCATTACTGCTACTATCTTTTCAATTCTAGTTCCTTCCATTAAAGCAACTTCTTTGTTAGTTTTAAAAATTATAATTGCATCTATCTTTCCTTCTATTACGTCTTCTATGTATCGTGTATTATATTCTTTGTCTAAAATTTCTACTACTTTTGTTTTATTTCCTTTATATTCTATCATTAATTCATCATATCTATTATCTAATATTTTGTTCATGTCTAAATAAGTAAATTCTTTTTCACCATTCATCATAACTACTTCTGTTTCTTCTATCTCATTAGTATTACTTCCTCCTTCATAACTATAGTTCCAAAATCTTATGCTTAAACTATTATTTCAATTTTTATACATTATATTTTCTTCAGGCACTAATATATTTTCTTTTATAAAATTTTCTATTTTTCATTCAATCCTAGATTTAATTAATCCAAAAACCTTTTTATAGACATTGCTTTTATTCCTTTGCTATCTAGTATTTTAATCATCTGGTCTTCTTCCAGCCAATAATTAGTTTTACTATTCTGACTAAACATGCTTAAAACTCCTACACATATTAGTAAATTATTTTCCCCATGCTTCATATTATATCTCCACTTTTAATTCCTATGTAAGGACCCGTAAAAAAATTATTTTATTTTATTTTATTACACTTTATATTATTTTATATTATTTCATTTCTACTTTACTTTCTCTCATTTTATTTTAAGCTGCATCGACATATCATTTTATTTCATCACTCACGCATATATTTTATCAACTCTTCTCGTTTACTAATTTATTTGCTAAGTTACGTAGACTAGAATTTGACATGATTAATTAGCAAGGAAGTGGGGTGGCGTGTAGGAGTTAAAATGGGCAATTAGGTTAAGAGAAATGTCTTGGAGGGAAATTTAGTAAAAGGTGAAAAGTTGGATTAGTGGTGTCACATCAGGGCACACGATTCATGGTTGACTTAAAAGACCAATTTCCACCACAAACTTTCTCATTTCTTCCAATCCATTTCTCACTCATCTTTCTCTTTCCTTTTTCACTCTTTCCTCTCTCTTTTTTTCCCTCACTTGGCCGAGACAACAAAGAAGAAAAAAGAAAGCTTGAATCTTCAAAATCCTTGTCCAAACTTGCTCCAATCTTCATTCCACCACCTTAGCAACTTGAGGAACTCTTTAACCTTTGAAGATCCAAGCTTGTGGAGGAGCTTTTGGTGGACTTCAACCTTGAACAACTTGGAGTTTTGCTTGGAAGTGAGGTAATCTACAAAGTCTAGCCACTCTTGTTCCTCTTATGTTAGATCTAGGAGGATCCTTGGTGTAGCTGCTGTTTTGATCAAAACACCGAGGGGTGACAAAGTGTCATCTATGCCTATTTTCCTTAGCATTTTCTTTCTTCACTTTTCTTGATTCCATACCTTTTCCTTAGTTCAAATTAAACTTATGTTTTGAATTGAGAAAAATTGTGGACTTAAAATTAGAAATTGTGATATGGCTTTCAAGTTGTGACATTTGTCTTTGAAAATATTTCAAATTGAGCCAAAGCCTTAAACTTTAAAACAATGAAATGATAAGTTTTCTCGCCTTGCTTTTGCCGGAAAAAGCTTTAACTACTAACATAGATCTTGATTTGTTGGTTAGATCTTGTTGGAAATTGGCTATTTGTACCATAGGGCTAATGATTGATGAAGCCCTTATGGATTTGAGTGAGATTATGTTGAATTAATGGTTGATTTTTGGAGAAAATCTTGAGGAAAAACCAGCTAGGCTGGCCGAATGGAAGTTGGAAATTTGCAGCCTTGATTTTCAAAAATTTGTGATGTTTCTTGGCAAGATTTTGTTCAGATAACTTTATATTATATTCAACCATGAGTGTATGTCGATTCGGGGTCAAAATCTTGAATTTTGGATGGTTAAAAGTAGAGTTTTTCATTAAATTCTGGATAAAACTATTGTTTGGACAGATTTGGGTATCCAAAATTTTTGTGGCTGTTTTCTTGATTTTTGTGCCTTAAATTTTGGTGAAAACTATACTAGATATATGTTAATATCTTGATTTGAGCATGCGTGTTAAGCTTGAGCATAAACGGGTGAGTTTTGAGGTGAAAACCTCACCTTATTTTCGTTAACTTAAAATGTGAGATGTTGCGCACAAGTAGTACTTATTTGAGAAATTTGGTTTTAAACGACTTGTCGATTTCAAATGGGATCTTTTATGTTATTTTTCTACTCAAATTGATTACTTTTCACTTGAGGAAAGTTTGAAGAAATTTTGGAAATTTTTGGATTGGACTAGTAACTCGACTTACTTTGGTTTAGTTTCGCGAATTGTTGAAGTAAAACTTATTACTCTTCTTTACTTGTTTATAGGAGGGTGACTTTGAAAGTGATCCTAATTTGGATTGTGACCTTTGATAAATTGGTGATTTTCCATGCATGTTACTTGACGTTAATTCGCAAATGTGACATAAGATTGTGATTTGTTTATGTGAGTTTGAAATTGTGACTTGATATGAATTATATTTTGGTTAAGTGGCGTGACTTGTAAATTTGGCTTGCTGATCCTTCAAATGGAGGCGGGTGTAAACTTTATCTCACCCCTTTACTTGACTTGATACTTTCTTGCTTTTACATGAACTTGAACTACTTGCACTTGTGATTGCTTGTCGAGTGAAGCGTTGACTCCTCGACCTACTTGTGTTCTCAGGGCCCCAAAATCCATTGGTAAGTCAATCGAATCGCAGCTAGCTGTGAAATCTTGGTCGATGCGATTTGATGAACCATAGGATTACGTGACATATGCTCTGGATTTGGCATATGGACTTGTCCCTTTTGAGAGCAATACATAAATTACATGTTTGGTAAACGGCCGGACAGGGGTTTTGGTGGGAGAAAGGAGAAAGTGAAGTTCTACATGGATATTATATGTGAAAGTTGACAGAGTGTCAACTACGTGAAATGTCCTCAAGTTTTGTGGAAATTAGCTCCTGAGAGCTACCTGTATCCTTCTCTTGTGTTGTTACTCGCTTTCCTTATTTGCCTTTAAATGTGAATTTAAAGTGAAATTTTCAAATGTTCTATGTGAATTGCATGCTTTTTTGGAACTCACTGGGCGTTAGCTCATTCTTTAAATTTGTTTTCCTTAACAGGGATTGAGAACCCGAGTGAAGGTGCAACTAGTTAGGGTTGGATCTTATCTTTTGTATTTTGCCTTAGAACATTGAACTTTGTATTTGGAATTTGTAAGATAAACTTCTAGTTGTATTTCAAGTACGTTGGGTTGTATTTTGTTAGTTGGGTTGTAAGTTGAATCGAGTTGCATTTATTAAGTTGTAGTTTGATTTGGAATTATTGTCTAAGTTTACTTTAAGTTTCCTTTGAAGAGTTATTAGTCATTTGAATGAGTGAGTCCAGGCAAGAGTTGTGACAGCCCCATTTCCCCCTAAGGCTAACCAAAGGGGTTGGCGGGCTGCCTGCCTGGCTCTCGCCAGGACTCAAGCATTCGAAATACTAACTCTAAAGGATAATTCTAAAGTCTACAATAGGAAAGAGAAAAGAAACTATAAAATTGCAATTTAAACTTAGAATACAATTGTTAACTTAAAATCACTTAAAGTCTCGATCCATAATCTATTACATTTCCATGAGTCAAAATATACAAAACCAGAAGAATATACAATCCATTCTTCCACACTCGGGACAAAACCAAAACCAGTTACTAGACCTAACTAAGTCTCTAAATTCTCGTCACCTGTTAAGGAAAAACAAAAGGGGAACGGGGGTGAGTTAAAAGCTCGTGAATTTTCAAAAAATCATGCACAGGCATAAAGCAGAATAAATAACATAATTAAAACAAGTAAATAAAACACGAGAACACACAAGGAGGATACGGGAGCTCTCAGGAGCTCAAATCCACAATATACAAGCGTTTAAAGTAGTCGACACTCCGTCGACTTTTCAATCCAAGTAAACGACTCTTCACATCAGTCTCCTTCCACCGAACTCCCTCTACCGGGCCCGCACTCCAAAACACTTAACTCTTACTACTCAAGGGATGCGGCCAAGAGTAGTTTTTTAAACACTTTTTACGGACTCTCCTTACTAGTGTGTATTTATTCATGCAAAACACTAAGTCACCTACTCAACTTAAAAGAGAGCAATAAAGTATACTCTTCTTAAATGAGTGGTTCAATAATTTCAAATTCCACGTTTTAAACACGTAAAATGTCACGAAGCACGTTCACACACAAAACATTTAAATTAAAGCATTTAACATGCATTGGAAACTCATTGACAAAGTAGGTCTCGGAGTTCAAGTTTGGATCACTTTGCAATTCAGCACCACTTCCTAAAATATTTAAAAAGCAATGAAAATAAGTTCCTAGTTCACCAATCAACTCTTATTCAAGAAAGAAATCAGATTCGATAACTTCCTACTTGAGCAGAAATTTTTGAAAAATCGTAACTTGAGTTATATAAGTCCAAATTTTGCAAGCTTGGTACTGTTGGAAACCTCATTTAAAGTTATAAAATTTTGTAGAAGGTACCAAGATAAAATTCTGGACAGAAACTACCCAGATTTTTGATTAAGAAACAGCTACAGTACAAAACAGAACATAACAGGTTGGTTTTCCAGCCAACTTTGAAAATTTGCCAAAAATTATAGAAAATGAATTGGCCTCTAAAATTTACACAATTTAAATTCCTATGTATGAAGTTTTAAACGCCACCAACGGCACTCAATTTCAACTCTCGAGCAAGAAATTATGACTGTCCAAACATGGCTGGTTCGAAATTCTGAATTTTCTGATTTCCAGATTTACAGGGTAGTATTTGGAGCTTATTTTGAGTGATGAATTATGACTCAAAAATCACCAAATTTGGTACACTAACTCTACCATATATAGATCATGTCCACACCAAAATTCAGCCAAAAAATCTCACAGGAAGACAGTGTTTTTAATGCTCAAAGAGGACTCGACAACTCATCTCAAACCTGCAGAGTTTTATCTTCTTCTTCTATGAGCTTCTAAGACATTTAAACTACCACCAAATGCCCTAATTCTTGAAACCAAGCTAGTATTAATCTTCCTAAGCCCAATAGTGGTCAAAAATGATGATGACTTTTATCAAATTTTAGCTCAAAACAGGCTCACAAATTCGGACAGCAGCTTGCTCAATTTCCAGCTTTTCTTGTTCCAATTTAACTATCATTCTTGCTATTACTTTTGAAGGGCTTTTTGTGGGAAACATCAACAATTTAAATCTCAACGTTTAAGCATTACATTTAGTCTTCAAGCTTGCAAAAATGCAGCCACAAAACAGGGGAAACATAGCAGGATTTTCAGCCAACATTTAAGCTCCCAAAGCAGAATTTTCTCATGCTATTCTTACTAAAACTTTTGAGGGGCTTTTGTAGAGAAAATTATCAACTCAAAGTTCATAATTTAAACACTAGAATCAGCACTTAAACTTACAAAATGCAGCCATGAAAATCAAAGGAAAAACAGCAAATTTTCAGCCCCCATTTCCCCTCTCTCCATCCGGTTTTTCCCTTGAGGTTTCTTCCCCAAATTCCAACATCCACACACACACATTTCACCATTTTCATGCTAAGAAACAAATTCACATACTTGTGGGATTCCAAGAGCCCACTCAACAACCATAATCAACAAATGCTTAATAATAATGAAACTTAACAACTAAACTTCAAGAATTTGAACTTAAAGCTCATCATTTTAAATGTAGGAGGATTACCTCCTCCTCTAGTTGCTTGAGCAAGGTTAGGAAGTCCAAAATCCACCACCCAAAGCTCCCCTTTTCACCACTAAGATTCGGCCAGCCCTCCCCTTCAAGTTCTCCAAGGTTTCAAGTCTTCTAAGCAAGGGTTTTGCAAGGAAATGGAAGGCTTCCTTTGAGAGGAAGATGGAGAAATAAGACCGGCTGAAATGGAGGGCTTGGAGAGGAAATGAAAAGCTGTTTTTTTTTTTTGCTAAGAAAGGAGAGGAGAAGTGATCGGCTGAAATTGGAAGAGGAAGAAGGGAAGACTTTGTTGTCTTGACACAAAATTTTGACAAGACATAAAGCCTTAATTCAAGGACATTTGTTCCCTTTTTAATTTCTAATCTTGCAACTTAATTTGGAGGGAATGGAATGACAAATTTAACTAGAAGATTAAAGGGGATAATCTCGGTTAGGAGAGAGAAAGGAAGAGGAAAAATTAAAGTGATTTGGAGGAAATTAAATGGATAAACAATCGTAGATTAAAATCCTAATTTTCGGGAAATTTGTCCAACTAGGTTTCAAGGTTTCAAAACCCTACTTAATCTCACCTTTAATAATTCACTTCTTGTCCCTTGATTGTATTCTTAACCTACGAGTGATCGTCCTTATACTCCATCGCTATGTCACTCACTGCCCGAATTTTCATCTCGAAAAACGTGTTTTCTCATTTTCTCACTAATTGATACAAAAAGGACGAATTTTAAAAAGGCAAACGGAATATTGAAAATCTACGAGAAAATATATGTGAAATAAAATTGGGTCACCCAAAAATAAAATAAATAAATAAATAAATAAATTGAATTTCCATTTAGGTTTTCTAAAAAATATGCTTGAGAACGACTTTAAAATAATCAAACAAATTAAATGACAATATTAACAATATTTAAAATAATAAATATTAACAATATTAAAAATAAATTTTTTTGAGGCCCTCACAAGAGTTAGGCAGGCAGCCCACCGCACTCTTTGGTTCACCCTAGGGAGAGGTGGGGCTATCACATCCTATCTTTATATTTTTAAAGGAACCTTTACTTTCTATTAAATAGTTTGGAATGAAATATACTAATCCATCTTTATTGTTCATATCCAACTCTATTGTCCCTAATAAGACTTGTTGTATATCTGGTAAACGATTATCATACAGAGTAACCAATACCCTAGCCTCTAAATTTTCTCTATGTAATCATTTAATTCCTATTATAATCATTCCTATATGACACTATCTATATTTCTGGGTAATTATTTGTCTATTAGTTTCTTCTTCTATTATATCTAATTTAATCATTTGGGATTCATGGATACGGGAAACAAATATTTCACTATAATGTTGGTATAATGTAATTTGCTCAAAATATTTCATGTTTGATATATCGAAGATGGTATTTTTAATCCTAATTTATTATATCCAACATTTTCTATTTGAGTTGCTACGTCTATTAATTGTTCTATTTTGACTACTTCATTTTTATTTTCTCTGCTACTCATTACTCTAGCTAGTGAATTATATTTACTTTATTTTGAGAAAAACTGAGTCTATGATGTTCCATAATTATAATATTGTTTATTAATTGGTCTCTTAAGCTTTTGACTATTTTATTTATCTCCTAAAATAATATCCTTAAACCGGTTTATTAAACTATTTATATCTTCTTCAACCTTAGTATTCTTTCCGAGCTTATTTTCTATTTGACTTATCCTTGTTTCTAAATTAATTATTTTAGTATTTAATGATTTTTTTATTTTAAATAATCTAATTTTTTTTCTATTCCTTTTGTTAACTAATTGTTTCTATTATTGAATTCTATAATTTTTCCGGTAATGTTAAATTTTTTATAAAATTCTTCCTTTAAATTATCCAATAGATTTATAATTAGTTCTATTAATGTATTATATTGTTTATTTTCACTATGAATTATATGTCTATGATCTATGACTATGTTACAATCTAACTTGAAATTTTCAATTAACAGTTTTCTTTTGTTTTGTCCAATTAATTCTAATCCCAAATATTCTATCCTTTTCATAAACTAACTAATTCTAGTTGTTGTCTAACTATATTTATTTTATCTTTTATTGCTATCTTTCTACTCAATAAATCTATTATATTATCTAAAGTTGTTAGTCCTATTAGAATATTTCTATTTTCTAATTGTAATTCTAGATCTTTAATTTCATCTTTTAACTATTGTATTATTATTATCATATAAGAAATTTTTGGGGGTTTCTCATACCAAGAAGTGAGACTTTTTTGGTAAATTTTTTCTATTTTAAAGCTACCAGAGGTGTGACAGCCCCACTTCCCCCTAAGGCTAACCAAAGGGTTGGCGGGTTGCCTGCCTAACTCTCATCAGGACTTAAGCATTCGAATATACTAACACTAAAGGATAAATCTAAAATCCACATTAGAATAGAGAGTGAAAATAGAAAAATGACATTCAAGCTTAGAGTACAAACGTTAACTTAAAAGCACCTATAGCTCCAATTCAAAACTTAATACATCCCCACGAGTCGAATTATACAAACCAAAAGAAAATACAATTCATACTCCCAAAATCGGGACAAAAGTCAAAAGCAGATTCTAGACCTATCTAGATCTCTGGATTCTCGTCACCTGTTAAGGAAAAACAAATTGGGAACTGGGTGAGCTAAAAGCACATGAATTTCCAAAAGAACATGCACAGGCATAAAGCAGGATAAATAACATTTTAAATCAAGTAAAGAAAACACATAACATACACAAGTAGGATACAGGAGCTCTCAGGAGCTCAGGTCTACAGTGCACAATCATTTCACGTAGTCGACACTCCGTCGACTTTCCAATCAAAGTAGACGACTCTTTACAATCATTTCCTTCCACCAAACTTCCCCCTTTACCGGGCCCGCAATCCAAACACTTAACACTTAACTACTCAAGGGACGCGGCCAAGAGTAGTTTTACAAACACTTTCTCCACAAATATAAACGCATGCAAAAACAACTATGTCACCAACTCTACTTAAAAGAGAGCAATAGAGTATACCCTCCCTAAGTGAGTGGTTCAACAATCTCATTTTCAAGTAAACAAGTACATAACACGTTCACACAAAGAATTTAACTAAAGCAAATAACATGCATTGGAAACTCACCGACAAAGTAGCGTTCGGAGTCCAAGTTTTGCTCAAATTGCAAATCAGCACCACTCCCTAAAACAATTAAAAGTACAACGGAAATAAGTTTTTTAACTCATTTGCCAAATCGGGGTCAAGAAAGAAATTATTCAAGAAACTTTACTTTATCCCCAAATTTTCTCAAAACCATCCTCGAGTGAAAAGTAGTCAACTTGAGTGCAAAACAACCTAAATGTACAGTATAACATCTGGGTATATCATTTGGACCAAAATTAAACCAAGAAGGAAAGTGTTCAAGAAACTTAAGTTTTTGCTGAATTCTTTGAAAAAATCATAACTTGAGTTGTATAAGTCCAAATTTCACAAGATTGGTACCGTTGGAAACTTTATTTAAAGTTCTAAAACTTTGTAGAAGACACCTTGATAAAATTCCAGACAAAAGCTGCCCAGATTTTCGTTTAAAATTCTGCTACAGTGAAAAACAGGACAGCACAGGCTGGTTTTCCAGCAAACTTTGAAAATTCGCCAAAAATCATAGGAAATGAATTAACCCCTGAAATTTACACAGTTCAAATCTCTATGAATCTAGTTTCAAATTCCATCAACAGAACTCAATTCTAACTCTCGAGGAAGAAAATATAGTTGTTCAAACTGGGCAGGTTCCACACTCTGATTTCTCTGAATTTCCAGATTTGCAGGGCAGGTTTTATGCCTCATTTGAGTAATGAATTCTTACTCAAAAATCACCAAATTTGGTAAACTAACTCTAATATATATTGATTATGTCCATACCAAAATTTAGCCAAAAAATCTCATGGGAAGATAGTGTTTTTAATGCCCAAAGTGTACTTAGCAATTCGATTCAAACCTGCGAAGTTTTGGTTTTCTTCATCTAAACACCTCTAACACACCTAAATCACCACCAATTGCCCTAATTTTTGAAACCAAGATAGTATTAATCTCCCTAGGGCTAATGATGGTCAAAATGGTGGAAGTTTTTATCAATTTTTATCACTAAAACAGCCCAAAAATTCGGACAGCATGCTCTTCCAAAATTCCAGATTTTGTTCCAACTTATCAACCATTATTGCAACAACTTTTGAAGGGATTTTTGTGGGAAAATTTAACATCTTGAACCTCAACATTTTAGCATCACAATCAGTCTTTAAGCTTGCAAAAATGCAACCACAAAATAGAGGAAAAATAGCAAGGTTATCCGGCCATCAACAAGGCTTCCAAAACAGAATTTTCTTTTGCCATTCCTTCTACTTTTAACACACAAGTCCATCATCATCCAAGTTAAGAGATATAATGCACTCATCAACAAGCTAAACATCTACATTAAAGCATGTCAAGAAAGCTCATAAATCCCTCAAGGCCTCTACCTAATATCATGTCAAGAAAACAAGAAAGCGACAGAGAAATCCTCAAGTCCACTACCTAATGTCAAGGTTCTAACAACCCTTCAACAACCCAAACCTAATTTCATGCTTGGAAATTTAAGAGATGAACAAAGATGAAAACTTTACCTTCACCAAGTAGCTAGCAAAACACCAAGAGTCTTAGCCTTAATCACCAAGAACTTTCCTCCACAAGATTCTTCACTAAAGCTTTGAGCTTGAGCCAAAATGATAGCAAGGTTGTGGATGATTTTGGAGAGAAATGGAAGAAGAAGAAGATGAAATTTCAAGGGGAAGAGAGGGGGGGGGGGAAGTCGGCCAAGAGAGAGGGAGAAAGAGTGGTGATTTAGTGAATAAATGAAAGAAAGCAAGACAAGGCTTAAAATTTAAGGGTCAAAAGTCCAACTTGGAATAGTGAATTTGCTAGTAATTTTGGAGGGAAATAAAATTAGCTCTCTTGGCTGAAAATTAAGGAGTAATCTCAGCTAAGAGGGAGAAAAGAAAAGAAAAATTGAAGTGAATTGGAGGAAATTAAATGGATAAAACAATCGCAAGATTAAAATCCTAGTTTTTGGGAAATTTGTCCAACTAGGTTTTAAGGTTTCAAAACTCTACTTAATCTCACCTTTAATGATTCACTTCTAGTCCCTTAATTGTATTCTTAACCTACGAGTGATCATCCTTACTCTCCAACGCTACTTTATTCACGGCCCAAATTTTTACCTCGAAAAACGTATTTTCTCATTTTCTCTCTAATTGATGCTAAAAGGGCGAATTTTAAAAAGGTAAACGGGATATTGAAAATCAACGAGGAAATAGGTGTGAAATAAAATTGGGTTACCCAAAAATAAAATGAATTTCCATTTAAATTTTCTGAAAAATATGTTTGAGTATGACATTAAAATAATCAAACAGATTAATGATAATAATAACAATATTTAAAATAATAAATTTTGAGGCCCTCACAAGAGGAGTCTTTTGTAAGTATCCAGAATTTAGTGGGTTTAATCGCTATATTCTAGGGTTGTTTAGGTAATTCTCTAACTTATTTGTTTTTTACTAATAATTTAAGGTTGAATGGCCAATTTCATCCCTAAGCTATTTCAGTAGAGCTGATTTAGTCCCTAACTTTTATTCTTGGCCAATTTGATATTTGAACTTAATTTTTGAAATTGATTAAGATCCTCTGTGGCAGTGCCGCCACTTAGAAGTGATTTGGCTCTTAATCTAATAATTTAAAAGTGCATTTTGGGAACTTCAGATGTAGAGTATAATAAAATCAAGTAAATAAAAAAAATTAGTTTTTTGGGATATTTTTAAGATTTAAAAATTTTAGCGATGTTTTTACAAATTTTAATCTAACATCTTGCCCCTTCTTCCACCTCATTCCTTTTCCTCCCTTCTCCTTCCTCCTCACACCCTACTTGTTTTTTTTTCGATCCTCATTTACTCATTCCACCATTCCTTTTCCATTTTCTTTCCTCCTCCTCTGATTTTTTCCTTTCTCCTCTCTCTCTCTCTTCCCTATCACTCCCAGCTCCCCTCTCCCCCCAGAAGATATGGTCCTAAAACAATCCAAATAAGCCCTCTCTGAATCTTTCTTATTTGTCTCATCATCGCAAGAAAGAATTTGCAGCAAGAAGAAAACTCCAGCATCCAATCACTATCGTCATTTTCTTGCAAGGATCATTACCACTAATATAATGTGACAAGTTTTGAATGAATTTCTTTCTAAAAGTCATTATAATATTATCTTTTATAAGCAATTTTATATCTTTTGTTTAAGCCTATGATGATACTGGTAAAGAGATTAGTATCAAAAGGATTGCATGTTTTTTCAAAGTTTCGGTCTTTTGATATCAATAAATCATGCAAAGAAAATATATGGTGTTTTAAGCATCCATGATGTGTCGGTATACCTTGAAAAGGGAACATGATGCTTCATTATATTACTCTATGCTGATGTTTGCCATGGTCCTGCTATGATTAACTTACAAAGGATTTGAAATTCTAAACATGAAATTGACGAATTGGGTTTCTTAATTATGTGCTGCCTTTTTTTATTTGGAGAGAGGAAAGAGTACGAGACAGCAGATGAGCAAGAGGGGAGAGAGAGGTAAGAGTGGCATGTTGATGAAAAGGGTAAGAGAGGAAGAGAAAAAGAGGAGAGGAAGGCAGAGGTAGGAGAAGAATGGCTAGAAGAAGAAGAAGGTGGGTGGCAGGCTGTGGAGTTTAGTGGTTGAGGGAGAAGAATACCCATGGTGGTGTAAGGAGAAGAGTACCTAAAGTTCCTAAAATACCTTTTTTACTTATTAAATTAAGAGCCAAATCACTTCTAAGTGGCGGCAGTGCTGTAGAGCACCTTAATTGGATCCGAAAATTAAGTTCAAGTATCAAATTGGCCACAAATAAAAATTAAGGACTAAATCAGCTCCAGTGAAATAGTTTAGGGATGAAATTGGCCATTTTCCCATAATTTACAGGGAAGGTCAACAAAGTTGGCTTTGAATAGTTTCTTTTAAAGTCTCCAGACTGGAATGGAGTCTAAACTCTGGACTTCTTGATACCTAAACAACCCTAAAATATAGCTATTAAATCCAAATGTAGAATTCAATGATAGTCAGTAATGTTTACTTGATAATATATGGAATGTTAGAGAGAAGCGTCAAAGATAGTAAGAGTTTTAATGCATTAACATACTATTTTTTAAACAATAGAACAAAAACCCCAAGGGAAAAACTTTTCTTATTATGCTGTATTTTGAGAATATCATCCAAGAATATATCATCAATAGGTAGAAGTTTTACAACAAATAGAAAATTTTTAAAACCCTTGGTACAAAGGTTTTTATAGCTTTCAAGAAGCAATAGAAGTGTATAGAAAAAAATATACGAATTAAATTCTGTGTTAGTAGAAGTGCTCAAAACTATTTAGATGGAAATATTGTAGAAAGTAATCGACTTAGAAAATTAAAATCTTGTAACTTTTGTAAAGCAATGTCTAGAAATTTTAAATTATTGAATGACAAGTTAGAAAATTAGGGGAAGAAAAAGAACAATTAATAAAAAAAATAAAAAATCTTTTAGCCCGACTATATATTAATATCGAGTCTTCCAAAGAAAAAAAAGATAAATTCCTAGAAGATTCAACCCAACTTAGTTCTGAAGAAAATGAAAAAAATGAATGTTAGATTCTTCTTCTTTCGATAAAAAACTTTGACTCCATAACCTTTTGAAATCCAAAAAATGATCATATTCAAATCCCAAGACAATGAAATTAAAAAGATGAACACAATTCAGAAACTTTTACAAGACATTTCAAAATCTAAGGTCTATGCTCAACAAATGTTTATGTGGGAATCAAATTATAGAAATTCCAGTGCCTGTCCTACAATTGTTCATTTGTATCAAATAATCCCATTAGAAAAAAAATTCTAAATATCATTTGACCTATAGCATTTGTAGAGTTTCCTTGTTCCTAGATATATACCAACCATTAGAATTAAATATAGAAGGATAAAAAATTAATCTTGCACTGCAATAGCTCCTGGACTATAGATTTATACATATATTAATCTTTTGATCCAGAACAAACTTATCAATTTGGTAGAAAATTAGTATATGTGGTTAATTTCTTATTTTCTCAAGACCGGTGTAAATATGTAGAAGGTACAATATTTAGCAAAGGTCTCGAATTCATCCAAGGAACATGCTATCCAACTTAACACCATATCATTCTGGACTGAATATCGATACAGACCAAGCATACCCTTTGAAAACTATTCCTAGATCTATAAAAATCTTACACTAGAAGCGTAAATAAACCACTAGAGAGCTCATCAACTAGCATATGATAGAATTGAAGAAAATGAAACTCATGTTCAGTGGCCTCCTCTTGCTTTAGAAGATGACTTCTAGAAAATCTACTGTAGATGGAAATTTCTTGGCATAAAATTCCTACAGAGAACTCAACTCAAAGACTTGGTGGAATTTCACATCAAAAGGAAATTCAAGACCCCTATATGGATGAAGATTATAATGATAGAGAAGGAGTAGAAAACATCAAACACTTTAATCAAAATTGGCCTTTCAAAAATCAAGAGGCTAAACAATCAATTGATGGTTGAGTTTCAACCTTCTAACAATAAAGCCTACAAAGGACAAGAAATAAAAGGGCCCATGGGCTTTAAAAGCCTTGTTTCATTGATTGGAGAACCAAAACTGTGGCTTCACTTCCAGAAAAATCAATACATCTTCAGACGATGGCAAACTGCCGGAAAAATCAATACATCTTCAGATGATGGCGAACTGATTCTTGACTCAACCTACATTATTATGCCTTATCAGACACAGGGAGAAGCAATAATTCAAGAACTTTTTCATCTATAAAAGGATCAAGAAGCAAAAGGGAGAGACCAAGTCTTGAAGAAGAGAAATAAGCCTCGAGAAGGTCTTCAATCTTCAACTCTTTGAAGATTCAACATCAGCAAGGTGACCCGTAAAGTTCTCAGGAAGTCTAGCTCTAGTTCTTTCTCTTCTATAGGTTAATCTAAGACACTTCTTAGATTGTAAAAATGATTAATCTTTTCTGCACTGACAGTGTATATACTATTAGTTTTGGATGTGTGGAGGCCCCACCTTCCCCTAGGGCGAACCAGAGGGGTCAGCGGACTACCTGCTCGACTCTCGTCGGGACTCAATCAGTTACTTGATAAGTTTACTTGGATAAATACCACAAAATAACTGGCAATTCATACTGAAGAAAATTACAAACTTATGCCTGTCTATTTTTACAAGCCGAAAATATATTCAAATTCTAAAATTTAAACAACAATGTACAAGTACCTAATATCACAAAAGTCGAATTCACAGAGGTTATCTGCTAACTCTTTAAATTTTCAAACTAGGTTCCGAACCTGAGAAGGAAAACAGTTAAAGGGGTAAGTATAATATTTAGTGAGTCTCCCGATAAATGATCAATTAAGTCACTTTCCATAATTGGCATGTTGACGATTAGCATGTAGACGCGTTGAACGGGAACAATAACCATATCATGTATCACAGTTTCCACGGGTAGTGGATGAACAATAACACTTTCAGTAAAAGGATACAGTCCGGTACAATTACTCATTGAGAGTCATTTCATTCATTCCGCCTACCATCCTCCTTATCCCTCCACAAAATTTTTAGAAAATACATTTGCATTGTTCATTCATTCATTTCATTGGCCATTTTTCCACCTGAAATCAAGGTAATACTCGAGTATACCAAACATTATCCCACAGTTATCAGCGTCCCGACCTAGTCCTTTACTAGCTCGGGTTGGTCGGTAACGAAGGACAAGGGCCCAGTTCAGCCAGTAAATATGGCTTACAATCATGCACAAATAATTCACATAAGATAACATTATTTAGAGCGAATGTGATAAAGTACACACTTGCCCGTTCCACATAATTAGCAAACTGTTACATAAACAAATAGGCAAATAGCACGTTTGACATAAATAGCAAGTAAATCAATAAGCAAGTCGGGTCCCTCACCTTTGGTCGTCTAAGTCCGATTTGCCTATCCGGATGGTTCTCCTAACTCCTGTCCGGGCCCTTTGAGTAGTCAGGTATTAGGCATTAATTTTAGCTAATTTTCTCATTTAAGAATAATTTTGATTAAGTCATCGATTAATATGCTAACAGTGAAAATTAGATCTAATTCACAGGTTAGGATATGTCTCAGGATTCGGGTTGGTATCGGGGTTATACAGGTTGCAGGGTATGGTATCGTTGTGTGATCAACTCTAATCGACACGTTCCGTGCACAATTAGCAATAGTCGGCATTGGTTGGTAGGTTCTGAGCGCGACCGGTAACGATTAGCATTAGTCGGGTCCAGTCGGTGAGAGTAAGCATCAGTCAATGTGTGTTGGCACTAGTCGGCATCAACTAGTGCGAGTCAAGTGCGTCCGGCAACGATCGACTCTAGCTAGTGTGTCTCGGTTTCACAAGCCGAGCCTTTGCACACCCAACAGCATGCCTGGCCACAAGCCCAACTGCGTGCTCAGCCGCTCGCCCGCGTACCCGACAGCATGCCCAATGCAACGGTCCCGCGTCACTAACATGGCGAGCACCTTTTCAGGAGTCCAGGAGTATCTTTATTGGCTATTAGCCCATCCCATTACCTTTAGTCCTTTAGTTTTGTTGTATATATGTAAATAGGATTAGAGTGCATTTTAACTATCAGTTCTAGTTTTCTAGTTAGGATTATCTTGTAGGTGATAGTACTAATCCACATCCGATTGTTGTTTTATTTTTGAGAATGTTGTAATCATTTTCTATTCTCAATACAAGTACTACTTTCCTCAAACTTTATCCCTTTAAAGTATTTCTTGCATTTACTTTGTTTACTGCTTTAAGTGGGAGCATGACGCACACGAAATGTTGGCGGAACGGCTCTCATTGAGTTGTTAGCCTTGCGATCCGCCTAGTCATTATCTGGAACTAAGGCGGCCCGAAACAATTGGTATTAGAACTTTGATTCTACCGGGGCCTGAATAAACGAGATACACAATGTCTCAGAGAGAACGACTGGATGCCTTGGAGGCGGAAGTGACCCGCCTCAATACGGTGTGTTTCGATGAGACACACGAAGCAGCTCATTGATCAAAGAGTTGGCCAAGTTGAAGTAGATTTGGCCCAGTTGAGTGCCGACCTGGATAGATGGGGAGAACTCAACTAAAAACCTCGAAATCGGGGTGGCGGGGAACCAGGAAGCAATCAATGAATTGCAAGCTACCATTAACAATGCAATCACAGAGCTACGGGCTGCTATTGGTGACATCCACGCCGAAGTGCGCATTCTTTAGTTGGCTGTGGCAAACAACAACAACGTTCAATCTAATGGAGGGGGTATGAACGGCGCAGGAGGCGCTCGAGTGAAAATCCCTGTATCGAAAGCCTTCGGTGGAGAGCGAGATGTAAAGGAAGTAGACAACTTCCTTTACTATATGAACGACTATTTGGACACACTGCACATAGTTGATAAGACAGAGCAGGTGAGGACTACCAGTCGATACTTGGTCGGGACGCCAAGCTGTGGTGGCATACACAGAGATAGGCTATCAATAATGGTGCACGTCCCATTAACACATGGGAGGAGATGAAACAGAGAATAAAAAAACACTTCTTTCCTCACCATACCCAAACAAAGACTCGTGATGAATTCAACGAGTTGCGACATACGAGTACGATTAGAATATATGTCAACAAATTCCAGGAACTGATGCTCCAAATTGTTGACATGTCGGAAGCGGATCGGATTTACCACTTCCAAAGCAAACTCAAGCCGTGGGCCAAATCGAAACTGCGAAAACACCGGTTTGAGACCGTGACTGAAGCGGTCAAAATAGTGGAAGGTTTTGATGAGTTGTACCAACCGAATCAATCTAAGGCAACTACCATCACAGCCCCCCCAAATCGCAACTTTCGTCCTGGCAACGGAAGAGGTAGAGGAGAGAGGATTCCAAATGGTGTCTTCCCTACTCAACAAGGAAGAGGAGGGAGAGGTAGACCCTTCACACCTCGAACCAGAATCCTCCTGGCCAACCGAGGGCTCTAGCATCCCTGAATCGACCTAACGGTAATGGCCTGCCCCATCGGTACTACTACTGTCAAGGATCTCATTTCGCGAGAGAGTGCCCGAAATATCACAAGGCCGCTAACGCTTTCATGCGTCAATTGGCATGTCTCAGTCAGGAAGGGTAAGTCACTACTGAAGGAGACGGGGGCGAAACAAGTATGGGCACAGAGTTTGATTAGTAAATTTTGATAGACCTCGTTTACGATTGTAAGATCAAATGTTCAAATTTATATTTGGAATTTCGTAGTGAGTCCTGGCGAGAGTTGGGTAAGCGTCCCACCGATTCTCTTGGGTTCGTCCTAGGGAGAAGTGGGGCGTCACAATAACAAATTTTCAAAAAACTAAATAAAGACTGTCGGCCATCTACCAGAGTATCCAAGGAAGCATAGTTTCAAGTCTTAGATATAAATGGAAGGATTCAAGAAAGAAGAAGGCGTCGAAAGAAGGTCTGCAACAAACTTCCTTTAGTTTTCTAATCATTCCCAGGTACATAAATGAAATAGTTTAAACAGAACTAAGAGTTTTTAATTCGTCCAATATCTCTTGTTTTATAATTTCTTCTTGTTTTTGTAATTCAATAGAATCTTCTCTTAAGAAATCTATTTGCTTGGTAATATTACATATAATTTTCTCATTTATTTTTAAAGCAGTTTGACAAGTATTTACTTCCTTTATTAAAGGTGGTTCAACAAATGGAAAATAAACTTCTTGATCAAGTACTTTTGTAGTAATTCCTTTTTCACTTATGAATATTGGGAATAACTTTGTTATAAATAGTGTTCCTAAAATGACTTCTTGATGTTAATCTTTTACTAATATAAAATTATTTTGAAAATAAATTTTATTTCTACAAACATGTACAATTGATATTATATAATTAACATCCAATCTTTTTCCATTAGCTCCTTTTAGTTTTTTAGTAGTTTTTTCAAAATATTTAGTTGGAATTAAATCTTCTCTTCTATAATTGAAATCCGCTCCTGAATTTAAAAGAACAACAATGTCTAAATAAATTTCTTTGTTAATAACTAATTTTATAGGTATATACCATCTTTGAAATCTTTCTTCGTCAACCATGGCAATAAAATATTCATTATTATTAATCTCTATTTTTTCTTCTAACTTTTCTTTCCCTTTTACTTTTGATTCTTTAAGTAATTGCACTTCTGTTTGTAATGCTAATAATTGATATCTTATGTCATAATTTTCAGTTTTAATGAGTCTTAATTCTTCTTTTAACTGTTTTATTTCTTTTCGAAAATCTTGAGTAGAAATACTTATTTGTGGTTGTTTAAATCTATTCTATACTTCTTTTAGGTTAAAGGGTTCAATATTTTTAAAATTTTCTTCTTTGGTAACAATATCTTTCAATTTTAATAAATATTCATTTTTCACATCATTATCATTTATTTTATCTATAAATTCTAAAAAGAATTGTTTATCATCTCTTGAAATAACATTAATGCTAGAATAACCACAATCACATATTCCTATACATTCACAACTATTAGTTGGTGATTCATTATTTGATTCTTCTTGAATTTCATGTATTTCATCTTATTCAGATCCTGTCTCAAAAGTATAATCTAATATGTTCAGCATTTGGTTTTTAATTTGGTCTTCTAATTCTATTGCATTATCTTTTCTCTAACTTTACAATATCTTGCAATATGTCCAGGCATTCCACATTTAAAACAAGCTATGGTAGAGTTTTGTAAAGAGGCTTGAGGAATTGATTTTCTTTTTGAGTTTGTTTGTTTAGAAGTTGTAATCGTTGAAAAACTAACCTTTTTATTTACTGTGCTAGAACTTCTACTTGATCTTGAATAATAAGTGTTTCTTTGACTTCTTGAGAATGTTTTAGAAGATTTTGACCTTTTTGTTCTTTTAGTATTTTCATATCCATAATTGTTGGCAGAATGACCTTAATTCTTTTCTTGCTTCAAGTCCTTCTTTTTCAATTTTTGATTTAATTTAAGATCAATACATAAACTTAATCCCTCGGAGTCAATGTAATTTACTAAATCTCCATAAGTAAGATTTGAATATGGAATCTCACCATTATGAATATTTCTTATTTTTTGTCTTACCATTTCAGCAAATAGTTTTGGAAGTCCTGCTAAAAATCTTTCTTTCCAATAAGAGTGATTCCAGTCAGATCTTAAAAATACTTTGGTAAGAAACATATCTTTGTACCATCTAAAATCATGTAGTTTTGGACAAGTCAAATTAATTAAAATTTTTGAACTGTTTCTTGTAATTTATTTGGATCTTTTACAAAGTGTTTACAAATAGCAAAAATCAAAATTGGAACTGAATCAGGTTCCCTTGCAGTAACAGTCATTTCTTGATTCGTGGGACCTGATCACCCATGATTCAAAAGACTATTAGTTTCATTATTCAAAGAACCTGCAATTCAAAAAGCAAAAGTTAAATTTGTTGGCCACATGATTGAAAGTAATTCATCCGTGATTCAAGATAGCTGATTGTCAAAAAGATATCAATCTTTCAAAAAGCTAAATGAAGATAGTCGGCCATCTACCAGAGTATCCAAGGAAGTATAGTTTCAAGTCTCAGCAACAAACTTCCTCTAGTTTTCTAGAAGGATTCAAGAAAGAAGAAGGCATCAAAAGAAGCTCTGCAACAAACTTCCTCTAGTTTTCTAATCATTCTCCCAGTTTTTAAATTTTATATATCTTGTACTTTACTAAAAAGTCTTTCAAGTTTTTCACGTTCTTGACTTCAACAAGTGGAGACTATCGTCTGCAGAACACTATTGTAAGTTATCATTTTTATAACACTTCCAGAATTTGTTATTCAAGTATCATACATTTCCATAATTAGAAAGCATAATCTTATTCCTGCATTAAAAATAACTATTAATTTATCACGTAGAATTGTTTCTATTGTTGCACAACCTGATCTTCCTCCTGCTTTAAGAGAAGATTATATTGAATTAAAAAAATGAAGAAATTATTAAACAAGAGATTTTGGACGAATTAAAAACTCTTAGTTCTGTTTAAATTATTTCATTTATGTACACAGGATCGGTTCGGTATCGAGCGGTTTAACTGTTTTTTGAATTTGTTGAATTATTTTAAATATAAGAAAAGTTCATAAGGTGCCCCCACTTCTAAAGTTAGAATGGCGGACCAGCTCTCGCCAGACTCAAACATTCATTTATGAAACCAGCGATAAAAGGTACTTAAAATCGCCGACAACCTCATGCAAAATACAGACTCGACATTTCATCAAGGAGACATTGATAATAACTCCAAAATACCACAACTATCAAAATCATCCAAATGGTTCAATCTTATACAAAGAGGAAATCCTACAAAAATACTAAGAGGTAATCCCGGGTACTAGGTTCCTCGATTCTCGTACTCCAGACTAAGGAAAACAAAAGCTTATGGGGTGAAGCAAAGCCCAAGAGGTCAAGAATGCATGCACAAGCGGTGAAAGCGGTAACAATTCATGACAACCAATAACAGAAAACTTGGAAATCATATAAGACAATATTATGTAATCACAATAAAAGGATGGTTCCATCTTTCGCCATTTTCCACATCTAGCGGTCCGGTCCCAAGCAGTAGTTTCCTCAGGAATGTTGACACCGTCAACCACTATCTCACCGAAATCACTTTACTCTCACCCGTCTACTTACACCCCACGGGCCGCTCGTCAAAATAGTATTAACATCAAACCAAGTCGGGATGGCGGCACCTCCAGCCTCCATGGAGCATGGTACATACTACCGCTTGGTAATTAACATCAAACCAAGTCGGGATGAGCGCACCTCCCGTCCATGAAGCGTGGTACATACTACCGCAGTAAATGAGTCGGCGACTTCCAATCGACTTAATCAACATCTGACCCAAGCGGGAGGAGGTACCTCCACTCTCTTGAGTGTGGTACAAACAACCGTTTGGTCTTATCACGTCAAGAACAAGCACAAGTACAAGCATTTAACGACTTCAACTCAAGCAAATTCAAGCAAGGGTGGCCTGATAAAGACACGCCACCAAGTCAAACAAACATGCTTTCAAATGAATTCCATCAAATCCGACATCCAAGCATGAAAACAACAAGCACTTGAACACTCACCAACTGTTGAGTGCAAGCAAGACAATGTAGGCAGTTAAACACGATCTTTACCGTCCAGAGCAGGAGGCGGAAAGTGCAAAGCAACTTACTTTTTTCGAGTTCAAACGAAAGGTTTGGCAAAAGTCATTTTCAAATGTGAAATAATGTGACAAGCAAATACTCAATGAACTAAGCTCTCAAAAACGCTTATAATCACTTAAAATAGCAAAATAAGCACATACATGGCGTTGGACGGAAAAGGACTTGATGACAAAATGAAAACGGAAAACACACCTTGAAAGGTGAAAAACAGTTTGACACCTTGCCATTGCCCATATCTCAGGCTACAAGTGTCAGATTTGAGCGTACGAGGTTCCGTTTCGAAGCTAAGAGAACAAGCTATAACTTTTATGAAGGCAACATCAACCCATATTTACTCCTTCTAGGTCAAAAACGCAGAAACAGTTTCAGAAATTTTGCCGTCAGAATGTCCGACAGGCTCACTTCAAACGGACATAACTCAAGCCACAAAATCGAAATCAAGAAATTCCAGATGCGTTGGAAAGCTAGAACAAAGGGCTATAACTTTAGTGTTTGGCCAAAGCCAAATCACAAAGGATCAACACAAAACAAGCCAAAGTTGCTGATCCACCAACCCTGTTTTCTGTTTTTGCGCCCAAACCACATTACAATCAACTAAATCACACACATGCAAACTCATCGACTCAAATGCAATAAAATCAAGCAAATGCAACCCTTACACGTTCCACGCTACCCTACAATTTCCATGAAGAAGTTGAAATCCAATTCCATCCCCGAACTAGGTCGAAAATAATCAAAACAATGGCTTTCTACCCTATCGAGATTTAAGCGGACTTCAAATGGCCATAACTCAACACTTACAGCTCCAAATCAAGCGATTCCAAAGCCAATAGAAAGCTAACACATAAGGCTACCATACGTAAGAAGACCTCAAAACAAAACAGTCATCTTCCTGGTCAAAATGGCCCATTACAGCAGCAAAATAACGGTTCGGACAGAAACAGGGCATCAGGGGCATTTTAGTCATTTCACATGCTACAGTGCTCCGATTCACTTGAAAATTTACAGGTAGAATCCTCACTCAACTCTCTACAACTTTCATGCTTTGTGCTAAAGCTAATTCTGTCCCCATCATTTCCGAAAATAGCAAATTCGGACAGAAAATGGACAAAAATTCAACCCCTAACAATTTATTCTTGGCTGCAGCTTTACACAACCATTTAAACCAACATTAACTCCTACCATTAGCACTAAAACAAAACCCTAACCCTAACTCAAAATCATGGCTAGGCATAAATACATCAAAATCAACTAATCTAATCCATAGAATCATTCCATAAGCTGAAAAATAAGCATGAACCAAGCCATGGGAATCACAAAACCCCACAATTCATAATCTTTATCCAAATTCAAGCTTGTAGAAAATAGAAGAAACCTTTCTAGATGATGTTCTTGGTGAAACCCCAAGTTTCCAAGTCCAAGCTCCACCCACTAGCTCCAAAACAAAATCAAACGGTTGAAAGTTGCAAAATCTCCAAGCTTTTCTTCCTTTTTTTCCTCTCTTTTTTTCCTTCATTTCTTCTCTTTTCTCACGGTTTCCTCTTGTTATTTTCTTTGCTTGGCGGCAGCTTCAAGCTAATAAATAACCCAAAGATAATCCCAACTAGATATTTTTCCTTAGTCAAAACTTGGTCAAAATATCATGCCAAAACCTATCAACTTAGGTTTATTTCCACTCTACCCACAATTTCTTTTCCTATCAAATTAGTCCATAGGTACTCAATTTAACCTAGCCTATCAAAACTTAATCACACTTGCTTAGGCCACTAATCACCCAATTACCCTAATAACTCGTGCGATACAAATTCTGAAAATTCATGAAATAACAAGCTTGATTTGTACATATAATTAGGGTTTCGAGAAAATCTATTAGGGTTAGTACATTTAAGGTTTAGTGTGCAAACAAATTAGGGTTTTGTCGAAATTTAGGGTTTTCAAAGCAAACCAGGGTTTAAATTTCAAATTAGGGTTTTTAGACTTGTAAAACAAAATAGCTAAAACAAAACATTTTGTGAAGTAACACAAACCATATAAACACTTTGGTAAACAATAATGACTATAAGTAACATTATTTTGTGTGAAAGTCGATGTGAAAATTTAAACAAAAATATTAAATAAGTAGGTCAAATAAAATAAATTTTCGGGTCCTCACATAAGGTCTATCAAAAAGGAACGTTAGAATTCTTTCAAGAATACTCAATTAAACTTACTGAATAGACAATTTCTTTAAGAAAAAATCATGAAATAATTCGATTATTCAATAAAGAAATAATCATTAACAGTATGGTATAATAATTTCTAAATGTAGGTATAATCATTAACAGTGTTTGTTAATGGTTTTGCTTGTTTATAACATTTTTGATATAATTTGTTTGGTTGCGGTACCATACATTTTTGCTAAGAATTTATAAAATTTTGGTACCACAGGCTTATCGGGAAATGGTGGGATTTTGTTAAAGAAATAAATTTCCCAATGGAAAAGGATTCGACTCCAAAAGAAACAAAAAAAATTTCATGAGTTTTTAGCAATGAAAAATATATTCCAGTGTCTTGTGGCCGAAAGTTCAAATAAGGCACATTTCAAGAAAAATTTGTTGGAAGTTTTATCTCAAATTGATGATGAAGAAGTACAGAATCAAGATTCGACTCAAGAGAATGATGACGACTGTTGTGGCATATACGGCCCAGTACAATAATTCAAAACTTCATGGGACCTGATCACCCACGACTCAAAAGACTATCAGTTTCATTATTCAAAGCACCTGCAATTCAAAAAGAAAAAGTTAAGTTTGTCGACCACATGATTCAAAGTAATGCATCCGTGATTCAAGAGAGCTAATTGTCAAAAAGATATCAAATTTTCAAAAAGTTAAATGAAGACTGTCGGCCATCTACCAGAGTATCCAAGGAAGCATGGTTTCAAGCCTCAGCTATAAATAGAAGGATTCTAGAAAGAAGAAGGCATCGAAAGAAATTCTGCAACAAATTTCCTCTAATTTTCTAATCATTCCCCGGTACATAAATGAAATAATTAAAACAGAACTAAGAATTTTTAATTCATCCAATATCTCTTGTTTAATATTTTCTTCTTGTTTTTGTAATTCAATATAATCTTCTCTTAAGCAATCTATTTTCTTGGTAACATTAAATATAATTTTCTCTTTTATTTTTAAAGCATTTGACAAGTATTTACTTCCTTTATTAAAGGTGGTTCAGAAAATGGAAAAAAAACTTATTGATCAAGTACTTTTGTTGCAATTCCTTTTTCACTTATGAATATTGGGAGTAACTGTGTTATAAATGGTGTTCCTAAAATCACTTCTTGATGTAAATCTTTTACTAATATAAAAGTATTTTTAAAACAAATTTTATTTCTACAAACATGTACATTTGATAGTTCATAATTAACATCCAATCTTTGTCCATTAGCTCCTTTTAGTTTTTTAGTAGTTTTTTCAAAATATTTAGTTGGAATTAAACCTTCTCTTATACAATTGAAATCTGCTCCTGAATCTAAAAGAACAACAATGTCTAAATAAATTTCTTTTGTTAATAACTAATTTTGTAGGTATATACCATCTTTGAAATCTTATTTCTTGAACCATGGCAATCAAATATTCATTATTATTAATCTCTATTTTTTCTTCTAATTTTTCTTTCCCTTTTTCTTTTGACTCTTTTAGTAATTGCATTTCTGTTTGTAATGCTAATAATTGATATTTTATATCATAATTTTCAGTTTTAATGAGTCTTAATTTCTTTTTTAACCGTTTTATTTCTTTTCGAAGATCTTGAGTAGAAATACTTATTTGTGATTGTTTAAATCTATTATATACTTCTTTTAGGTCAAAGGGTTCAATATTTTTAAAATTTTCTTCTTTGGTAACAATATCTTTCAATTTTAATAAATATTCATTTTTCACATCATTATCATTTATTTTATCTATAAATTCTAAAAAGAATTGTTTATCATCTCTTGAAATAACATTAATGCTAGAATAACCACAATCACATATTCCTATACATTCACAACTATTAGTTGGTGATTCATTATTTGATTCCTCTTGAATTTCATGTATTTCATTTTATTCAGATCCTGTCTCAGAAGTATAATCTAATATGTTCAGCATTTGGTTTTTAATTTGGTCTTCTAATTCTATTCCATTATCTTTTCTCTAACTTTACAATATCTTGCAATATGTCCAGGCATTCCACATTTAAAACAAGCTATGGTAGAGTTTTGTGAAGAGGCTTGAGGAATTGATTTTCTTTTTGAGTTTGTTTGTTTAGAAGTTGTAATCGTTGAAAAACTAACCTTTTTATTTACCGTGCTAGAACTTCTACTTGATCTTGAATAATAAATGTTTCTTTGACTTCTTGAGAATGTTTTAGAAGATTTTGACCTTTTTGTTCTTTTAGTAGATGGGGCTTCTATATTTTCATATCCATAATTGTTGGCAGAATGACCTTAATTCTTTTCTTGCTTCAAGTCCTTCTTTTTCAATTTTTGATTTAAATTTAAGATCGGTACATAAACTTAATTCCTCAGAGTTAATGTAATTTACTAAATCTCCATAAGTAAGATTTGAATAAGGAATCTCACCATTATGAATATTTCTTATTTTTTGTCTTACCATTTCGGCAAACAGTTTTGGAAGTCCTGCTAAAAATCTTTCTTTCCAAGAATGTGAGGACCTCAAAATTTTATTCTTTTTTAAAAAATAAATAATAATGATAATAATAATTATATTATGTATATTCACTAAAATATTAGTGAATTTATGTATCAAGTTATTATATTCTAATTTGGAAAATTTTTCGTGAACAAAATTGCCGGTGTTTGTTTCGGCTTGTATTAGTGTTAATTTTCGAGTCGTGATGTGAATAGTAGATCTAAGATAAAACCAAGCGTATGTAGAGATTTTAACAAGATATATTTATGATAGGGTAGTGCCGGAAGGAGAAAATTCAGTAAAAACTACAAATATCACACGTAGAGGCGACATAAAGTTACGTTGACCACTTTTCCCTAAAATAAGGAGAACCAAGGTTCTTGTCTCCATAAAGCCTTCATTCTTCCTCCATTTCCTCTTCATTTTTTTCATCCAACCAAGGAGCAAAAGAGAGAGAGTGAGCCAAGGTAGAGAGAGAGAAAAAGAGAGAGAAAAGCTTGCTCCATTTTCTTCTTCATCTTCTTGATCCTTGAAGACTGTAGGTCCCGAAATGCAACCCAAGAATTCAACTCAAATTGTTCAAGCAAACAAGTACTCAAACAACCACAATAATGATAAATATAAACAATCTTAAACCACAAAGAATAAAGTAACAAAAAGGTAAAAGGAATTCAAACCAATCAAACTCCCAAGCTTCTTCCAAACTTGGAGTTGAATTCACCAAATAAGTTCTTCAATTGATAGTGACACTAACCAACTTGTACAAGTGAAGGATCACTCCTTCCTCACCCCAAACACCCTTTGGTTGAGCAAAGGAGTTTTACTACTCTCCAAATAAACCCTCAACTAGCTACAATTGAAAGCTCACCAACCAACTAAGAACTATTTTACAAGTGAGGTAACCTTCACCAAGGTTTTACCACTCCAAGTGATAGGCTCACCTTCACCAAGGTTTTATGCCTCCTATAGAGTAACCTTCACTTGAGCAACCTCACAAACCCAACTTTCCCCACACCTATACAACAAACAAAGAAGATTTCTACCCAAATATTCACTTGTAAGCTTGTATTTTATGTAGGCAAAAGTCTTATAATCTTCTTGAACTTGTGGGTATTTATAGAGTGTGAGAAATGGCCTCAAGAACCTCTCCAACGGTCAAAATATGGCTGTTGAAAATAGCCGTTGGACCTATCGGACGTCCGATACAATGTTATCGTCCGATAGTGTCCGACAGGTTCTTCTCAACGCGTCATGGACGTCCGATGGTTTTGTGCATCCGACACAAGCGTCCGATAGGTTGCTTCGTTCTTTTATCGGACCGATGCATAATTCTGCGTCCGATAGCTTTGCGTCCGTGAGAGCTTTGATTTCATCTTTAATTCTATCGACGTCCGATGATAATGATGTGCGTCCGATAGAAGTGTCCGATAAGTTAACATCTTCTCAATTCATCTTGAATTGATTTCTTTTCTTTTCCAATGAATCAAGAACCTGTTCTAACAAAATTCTCACATAAAAACATTAGTCCAAATCATCATTTTATTTTGTTATCATCAAAACCTAGGAATAAGGCCAACAAAGACACCATTGGACGGAGCTCATCTTGCTCTTTCTTCTCCTTGTTGCAGCCGAAGTAAGAGAAAGAGAGAGAGGGAGATCCGAGATTGAGTGAGAGCAAGAAAGAGAGAAGGAAAAGCTTCATCTTGTTTTCTTCTTCTTGATCTTGAACAGGTGGAAGAAATCACTAAGAAAACTTGAAGATCTTTGGCCTTTCTTGAAGGATTTGCAAGGAAGGAAATTTGGGAGAAAGTTGTGGTAAAACTTTGTTAGATCTTGCTATATCTTGAGATAACCTTCAATCACAACCTTGGTTTTCGAATTTTAGCCATGAAATTTGTTATATCTTCATGATCTAAGTTAGTTTTATAGAAGAGCTAGTAGATTACTTGAAGGTTAGAACACTAGTTTAACTCTTGAATTGTTAATTGATTTTGTTAGAAATTCACAGTTTTACACCAAAGTGATCTGCACATTTCATTCATGATAAAAGCCAATCTAGCTCTTTCTCAAAGCATGAAAGTTGTAGGAAATTGAGTTAGATTTCCACCCATAAAATTTCAGCTTAATCAGAGTACTGTAGCATGTGAAATGACCAAAATACCCCTGACCGCCCAAATGTCCAGTTTTACCCGACAGATTTCTGTTGTTTATGTGATTTCACTTTCTAACCATGAAAATGCAAGATTTGACTTTCAATGTCTCATGAAAAATGTAGCCCTGTGTTTTAGTTTCAAAACGCCATAAGATTCATCTCAATCCGATATTTTTACTTTCAGTTATGATTAAAACACTCAGAGGTGGCGGAAAATTGATAGTTTGTTGATTACCTTTGCCAAGAATCTTAACGTTTACTAAGTGTTTGATTCTATGAAGGACTAATGATTGATGAAACCCTTAGGATTATGAGTGAGTTATACATGTTTTTGACTGTTTTGTTGACTGAAATTTCAAGGAAATTAGCATCTACTGGCCGAACATTAGCTTGAAATTTTAACTTACTTCTTCGAAATTTTTGAGTTGTTTATTGACAAGATTTTGGCCTAATGATTTTATATGTTGTTAAGCTATATGTATATGATAAATTGGGGCTGAAATATGGAATTTTCATTGGCTAAAAGTTGATTTAAATTGTTGTTTTGGAACTTGAACTCCAACCGGCAGATTTGGAGCCCGGACTGTTTCAACCTCGTTTGATATTCTCTTGACGTGATTTTGCTCCGATAACTTTATATTATGTTGAACTATGAGTTTATGTTGAAATGGGATTAGAGTGTGAATTTTTGGATGGTTTAAAGTCAATGAAAATATCTGTTTTTGAACCTTGAAACTATTTTGACAGATTTGATGTGTTGGACTATTTTGGCTTCAGATGGTATTTTCTTGACTTGATTTTGCTCAAACGACTTGCTATTATATTAAACTATAATTATGGATTGATTTGGGATTGAAATCATGAATTTTGGATTTAACGAGTAACTAAGTTTACTTTGGTTTAATTTGGCTAACTTTGGAATCAAAAACTCTTACTACATTTTGACTTACAAATAAAACACTTACGAACTCTCCCTCAAGTGTTAACTTGGTGATTAAGCGTAGAGAGTTTCTCTCTTAATTTCACAAGAAATTGAGGATGCTTGAAAGAAGGGTTAAGAGGGGAATTTCTCGGTTTTGGTTAAATATTATAGGTAATCGTTGGATATACTTGTCTTAGGTGCTCAAGAAGAATTCGAGGGGAACCCCGAGGAAAACGTGTGAAAGCTTTATTTTGCCTACCCACTAGACTTTTGGTGAGTGTTTCTTATTTTCTAAATGTTTTGTGTGTCCTACTCCAATAGTTTATTTGAATTTGCACTAAGCCTTATTTTGCCTACTTACTTAACTTTTGATAAGTGTTTGAACTACTTTTCAAACGTGTTTCACTTATTTAGCGTAAAATGGATTGTTACTTCTTTTGATAAATTAAATGACTTTCTATTATGTAGGCGAGTTCCTCGTTGCTAGTTATGCTTAAATGTACCTTTCTACTCAAATGTGTTTTACTCTTAAATGTGTCCTAATAAAGTATTTCAAAGAATTTTCTAGTAGTTACAAATAAAATAGTTGTGAATGTATCTTGTGTGTTAACATTAAATGCCTTGTCGTGTTGATTAAGTGTTAGCTTATTTGTTACATGTATTACTGTTGACTGTTAACTGCACATGTTATAAGCCATGAATGCTTGGACGAATTGTGACAGACCCACCCCTAGACGAACCAAGGGTTCAAGGGACCGCTGCCTAACTCTCATGGGACTCACTACGAACTCCACATATCGATCCAAACAATCATTCGGAAGGCCATCATTAAAAGCTATCAACATTACTAATAAACTCTCACAAAATACAAACCCCAAAATTACATCAACATTACATTGATAACAACTCATTAATACTAACTCCAAAATACCATAAACCATCAAATTCAACCATTAAATTCAATCTTATACAAAGCGGGAAATCCTACAAAGTACTAGCCCTCGATTCCGCATTCCCACCAACACTGTAAGGAAAACAAATTGGGGTGAGCTAACGCTCAGTGAGGCCAAGAAAACATGCAAGCATGCAGGCTCAAGAAAATTACACTTTTATTAACAAGATAAGTAACCAGAACTTTGAACAAGAATACAAATACAGTCTTTAATTACATATTAAATAAAGGATACAGGGGCTCTCAGGAGCCAAGATCCCCGAATCTTGATCACATTCCAAATAGTTGACACTCCGTCAACTTTCTTATCCATGTAGAGCTCCACTTGTCAACCATCTCCGTCCACCGTTTCACCCCAACCGGACCCTTCGTCAAAATAGAAAATTTGGTAATACTTAGTATACCAGGTATGTGGTCGTGGCGCCTCCAACCCGAAAATATGTGAAGACTCATGATTTACCAATCCCTCGACCAAACCCTTACCGTCCCGAGGTAAAAGGTTTACCAATGAGGTTTTGGGCGTCCCCAACAAGATTAGATAACAAGTACAACAAACACAAGCAAGCGGTCAGGTCAAGTAAGAGGGTCGGCCGAGATAAAGTACACGTCACTAAAAGTTTAATAATACGATCAATTTAAACATGTAACAGTCAAGCAAGTCAACAAATCATGCACTTGACACTCACCAATTAACCGAGAGCAAGTGAGTAAATTTAGGAGGTCATACAAGCGTCTCGGTGTCCACTGATCACACAGAGATAAAATCAAAATTACCTAAATGCATTCAAGGTCGAATTTTCAATCAAATAAGGTTCTCGATTCCACATTAAAAGGAATCTCATGAAATTGGAAAATCCATTTTCAAATGTGAAAAGACGTGACGTGCATATACTCAATGAACTAAACTCTCGAGAAGCACTTATAAACACTTAAAACAGCAAAAGGGGCACATGCATGGGCGTTGGACGGAAAACGGACGAAAGCGGAAAACACACACTAAAGGTGTAAGGACAGTTTTGACACCTTGTACGCCGTTACCCATAACTCAGGTTACAAGTATCGGATTAGAGTGAACGAGGTACCGTTTCGAAGCTAAGAGAACAAGATATAACTTTCATGAAGACCATTTCTGCCCAGATTCACTCTTTCTAGGTCGAAAATACAAAAACAGTTTCGGAAATTTCAGTGTCAGAATTTCGGACAGGCTTGATTCAAATGACCACAACTCAGCGCTCACAAATCCAAATCAAGAAATTCCAAAGCCATGAGAAAGCTAACATACAAGGCTAGAATTCTTAAGAAACATCAAAAGCAAAAACATTCATCTACCCGGTCAAAATGACCCATTACAGTAGCAAAATATGATTCCTGACAGAAACAGGGCATCAGGGGTAATTTAGTCATTTCACATGATACAGTACTCCGATTCATCTGAAAATTTACAGGTAGCATCCTCACTCAATTCTCTAAAACTTTCATGCTTTAGGCTAAGGCTATTTCAGCTCCCAACATCCTCAAATATACCAAACAAATTCGGACAGAAAATGGACAGAAATTCTTGGCTGAAATTTTGAGAAGCAAAACACCAAATCCAAGCCATCTAATCATCCTCTAGGACACACATGAGCATGAATTCAACTTCCAATCATCAATTCCCAACATTAAGTCTTGCAACTAATGAAACCCTAACCCTAGCTCTTGGCCAAGGTTCAAGACAAGCAAAACAATAAAACCAATCCATGGAATCACCTCACAAGCCAAGGATAAGTATGAAACAAGCCAAAAGAACCACAAAAATCCAACAATTTCACAACTTCCATAAAATTTCAGCTTATACAATAAAGGAAACCTTCTAGTTGATGTTCTTGTGCAACCTCAAGCTCCTCAAGTGCAGCTTCACCTTCTTGCTCCTAATCAAGGTTGAATGATTGAAAGTTGCAAGAATTCCCCAAACTTTTCTCTTTTTCCTCTCTTTTTTCCTTCTCTTTTCCTTCTCTTTTTCCCTCTATTTTCCACGGTTTTCCCTCTTCCTAGTTTTCCTTGGTTTTGGCGGTTCTTGTAGCTTTATAATGAGCTAGGGATGACAACAACACTTAGATATTTAGTTGGTCAAAATTGGTCAAAGTGTCATGCCAAATCAACCCAACAACTTAGGCTATTTTCCACTCTTGCCCACATGATTTCTTTTCTATCAAATTATTCCATAGGTACTCAATTTAACCTAGCTTATCAAAACTTAATCACACATACTTAGACCACTAATCACCCAATTACCCTAGTAACTCCTCGCTGCATACAAATTCATTTGAAAATTCATGAAATAACAAACATTGATTTGTACATATAATTAGGTTTCGAGAAAATATATTAGGTTGGTACTTTAGTGTTTAATTTACAATTAGGTGTAAACAAATTAGGGTTTTATCGAAAATTAGGGTTTTCAAACAAACTAGGGTTTTAAATGTCAAATTAGGGTTTTGACTTGTAAAACAAAATAGGTAAAACAAAATACTTTAAGAAGTAAAACAAACCAAATAAACGCCTTGGCAAACAATAATCACTATAATTAGCATTATTTAATATTTTTCAAAAACTTGGGAAAATCAGGGCCTCACACGCATCAGCTGAACTGGGCCCTTGCATAATATAGACCCACGCCCTTTGTTATCGGCCACCACGAGCTAGAAGTGGACTAGGTCGAGCACAGTAACCTGGGACACCTGGTTTACTCGAAGTATTACCAGCCTGGAGGTATGGGAGAGCCGCTAACTACCGACTTCGGCTCTATGTGCTACTGTATTCTTTTACTCCTTATACTTGATTAGCTAATTGTTAAATGAATAAATGCTTGAAAGATTTCTTGTGTTGATAATTGTCTTTTGAACGATTACTTGTTAAAAGTGCTACTTTGATAAACCATGTTATTTCAATGTTATATTTGTTTTCTCGAATTTATGGAACCTCATTGAACTTTTAACTCACCGCCCCCCCTAAATAGTTTGTCTTCCTTACAGGATGTGAGAGCAAGAGAAGCCAAGGATGGCAATTTTTGGGTTGAACTTGTATTTGGAAATTTAACTGTATTTTTTATTTCTCTTTTGGGATTGTAAGCAAGAACGAAAGTTATGTATGGTTTGTTGGAGTTATTGAAGAAATCAATTTGCAAAGGTCTCATTAGTTTGATTGGTTGAGGATAAATTCCAAGAGATTATGTCTTGTGCAAATTGGGTGTAATTTGAATTCTAAGGACTTGTGGTTGGTATAAGTATTTAAATATAGGGATAATTTCAGAAACCTCCATTAAGGTTTCTCATAATATCACTGAGCTCCCCTAAGGTTTTTAAAATCTCACTTACCTCCCTTGAATTGACATTTCTTGTAACATTGTAACCCCTTTGAAAGAAATGCAATAAGGATAAAACTTTTGTTCCAATACTACCCTTGTATTATCCTACTTATGAAGTTTACAATAACAATAAAAAATAAATCAAGAATAAAATTTTATAAGGTGTAAATTTCTTAACTTAAACTATTTATTTTAGTTGTACTGAAACAAAAGGAAAATTTACACGTTCAAAAAATTACACCATGAAAAATTTATACGTATAAATAGATTATTTTAGTTACCAATACAACTTAAACTACATCATGTATCAAAACATATTTTCCAAAATTTTGTTTGAATTCCTTAATTATAATTGTTCCATGAAATTTTTTAAGATGTTAGTTAGTCACTAAAATCCTCTCAAGTGGTTGATTTTGACTAAATTTAATTTATCCACGTCTTTTTGTTATCCTAGCATGACCTTGATATAAAGAAATATGGATCTTTATTAGATAGCAATTTTTTTTAATATACATTTTTTGCTTTGAAATTTTTTTTTGGTTTGACTTTTTAGTTAAATAGTTATCAAGATCAAGGGTAATGTTGTCAATTTGTAACTTTTGATAGAAATATTTAATCTTATCAAGTTGACAAGGGAAGTAAGTGAGATTTTGAAAACCTCAGGGGAACTAAGTGATATTATGAGAAATCTCAGGGGATGTTTCTAAAATTATCCCTTAAATATACTTATGGATAACTTTTAATCTATGTATAATGTTCATTTGATTGAGAACTGTAGTGAGCCCCGACAAGAGTTGGGCAGACGATCCGCTAACCCCTTTGGTACGCCTTAGGGTGAGGTGGGACTGTCACAAAGAATAGTGATTACAGTCAGATCTTAAAAATACTTTGGTAAAAAACATATCTTTGTACCATCTAAAATCATGTAGTTTTGGACAAGTCAAATTAATTAAAATTTCTAAATTTCTTTTTTGTAATTTATTTGGATCTCCCATAAAGTGTTTACAAATAACAAAAATCAAAGTGGGAACTGAATCTGGTTCCCTTGTTTTAGTAACAGTCATTTCTTAATTCGTGGGACCTGATCACCCATGACTCAAAAGATTGTCAGTTTCATTATTCAAAACACCTGCAATTCAAAAAGCAAAAGTTAAGTTTGTCGGCCACGTGATTGAAAGTAATTCATCCGTGATTCAAGACAGCTAATTGTCAAAAAGATATCAAATTTTCAAAAAGTTAAATGAAGACTGTCAGCCATCTACCAGATTATCCATGGAAGCATAGTTTCAAGTCTCAGCTATAAATAAAGGGATTCAAGAAAGAAGAAGGCATCGAAAGAAACTCTGCAACAAACTTCCTCTAGTTTTCTCATCATTCTCCCAGTTTTTAAATTTTACATATCTTGTACTTTACTAAAAAGTCTTTCAAGTTTTTCAAGTTCCTAACTTCAACAAGTGGAGACTATCGTCTGCAGAACACTATTGTAAGCTATCATTTTTATAATACTTCCAGAATTTGTTATTCAAATATCATACATTTCCATGATTAGAAAGCATAATCTTGTTCTTGCATTAAAAATAACTATTAATTTATCACGTAGAATTGTTTCTATTGTTGTACAACCTGATCTTCCTCCTGCTTTAAGAGAAGATTATATTGAATTAAAAAAATGAAGAAATTATTAAACAAGAGATTTTGGACGAATTAAAAACTCTTAGTTCTGTTTAAGTTATTTCATTTATGTACCCGGGATCGATTCTGGTATCAGAGCCGGTTTAACTTGTTTTTGCATTTGTTGAATTATTTTAAATATAAGAAAAAGTTCATAAGGTCTATCAAAAAGGAACTTTAGAATTCTTTCAAGATTACTCAATTAAACTTACTGAATAGACAATTTCGTTAAGAAAAACTTATGAAATAATTCGATTATTCAATAAAGAAATAATCATTAACAGTATGGTATAATAATTTCTAAATGTAGGTATAATCATTAACAGTGTCTGTTAATGGTTTTGCTTGTTTATTACATTTTTCGTATAATTTGTCTGGTTGCGGTACCATACATTTTTGCAAAGGATTTGTAAAATTGCAGTACCACAGGCTTATCATGAAATGGTGGGATTCTGTTAAAGAAATAAAATTTCCAATGGAAAAGGATTCGACTCCAAAAGAAATAGAAAAAATTCCATGACTTTTTAGCAACAAAAAATAGATTCCAGTATCTTATGGCCGAAAGTTCAAAAAAGGCAGATTTCAAGAAAATTTTATTGAAAGTTTTATCTCAAATTGATGGTGAAGAAGTACAGAATCAAGATTCAACTCAAGAGAATGACGACGACTGTTATGGCATATACAGGCCAGTACAATAATTCAAAACTTCATGGGACCTGATCACCCATGACTCAAAAGACTATCAGGTTTATTATTCAAAGCACCTGCAATTCAAAAAGCAAAAGTTAAGTTTGTCAGCCACATGATTCAAAGTAATGCATCCGTGATTCAAGATAGCTGATTGTCAAAAAGATATCAAATTTTCAAAAAGTTATATAAAGATTGTTGGCCATCTACCAGAGTATCCAAGGAAGCATGGTTTCAAGTCTCAGCTATAAATAGAAGGATTCAAGAAAGAAGAAGGCATTGAAAGAAATTCTGCAACAAACTTCCTCCTGTTTTCTAATCATTCCCCAGTACATAAATGAAATAATTTAAACAGAACTAGAAGTTTTTAATTCATCTAATATCTCTTGTTTAATAATTTCTTCTTGTTTTTGTAGTTCAATATAGTGTTCTCTTAAGGAATCTATTTGTTTGGTAATATTACATATAATTTTCTCTTTTATTTTTAAAGCAGTTTGACAAGTATTTACTTCTTTTATTAAAGGTGGTTCAGCAAATGGAAAATAAACTTCTTGATCAAGTACTTTTGTTGCAATTCCTTTTCACTTATGAATATTGGGAGTAACTGTGTTATAAATGGAGTTCCTAAAATCACTTCTTGATGTAAATTTTTTACTAATATAAAAGTATTTTTAAAACAAATTTTATTTCTACAAACATGTACATTTGATAGTTTATAATTAACATCCAATCTTTGTCCAGTAGCTCCTTTTAGTTTTTCAGTAGCTTTTTCAAAATATTTAGTTGGAATTAAACCTTCTCTTATACAATTGAAATCTGCTTTAGAATCTAAAAGAACAACAATGTCTAAATAAATTTGTTTGTTAATAACTAATTTTATAGGTATATACCATCTTTGAAATCTTACTTCTTGGAGCATGGCAATCAAATATTCATTATTATTAATCTCTATTTTTTCTGCTAATTTCTCTTTCCCTTTTTCTTTTGATTCTTTAAGTAATTTCACTTCTGTTTGTAATGCTAATAACTGATATTTTATGTCATACTTTTCAGTTTTAATGAGTCTTAATTCTTCTTTTAACTGTTTTATTTCTTTTTGAAGATCTTGAGTAGAAATACTTATTTATGGTTGTTTAAATCTATTATATACTTCTTTTAGGTTAAAAGGTTCAATATTTTTAAAATTTTCTTCTTTGATAACAATATCTTTCAATTTTAATAAATATTCCTTTTTTACGTCATTATCATTTATTTTATCTATTACTTCTAAAAAGAATTATTTATCATCTCTTGAAATAACATTAATGCTAGAATAACCACAATCACTTATTCCTATACATTCACAACTATTAACTGGTGATTCATTATTTGATTCTTCTTGAATTTCATGTATTTCATGTTCTTCAGATCCTGTCTCAGAGTATAATCTAATATATTCAGTATTTGGTTTTTAATTTGGTCTTCTAATTCTGTTGCATTTATCTTTTCCCTAACTTTATATTATCTTGCAATATGTCTAGACTTTCCACATTTAAAACAAGCTGTGGTAGAGTTTTGAGAAGCGACTTGAGGAATTGATTTTCTTTTTGAGTTTGTTTTCTTAGAAGTTGTAGTCATTGAAAAACTAACCTTTTTATTTATCTTGTTAGAATTTCTACTTGGTCTTGAATAATAAGAGTTTCTTTGACTTCTTGAGAATGCTTTAGAAGATTTTGACCTTTTTGTTCTTTTAGTAGATGGGGCTTCTATATTTTCATATCCATAATTGTTGGTAGCATGACCTTAATTTTTTTCTTGCTTCAAGTCCTTCTTTTTCAATTTTTGATTTAATTTAAGATAAGTACATAAACATAATCCCTCGAAGTCAATGTAATTTACTAAATCTCCATAAGTAAGATTTGAATAAGGAATCTCACCATTATGAATATTTCTTATTTTTTGTCTTACCTTTTCAGTAAATAGTTTTGGAAGTCCTGTTAAAAATCTTTCTTTCTAATAAGAGTGATTACAGTCAGATCTTAAAAATACTTTGGTAAGAAACATATCTCAAAAGACTATCAGTTTCATTATTCAAAGCACCTGCAATTCAAAAAGAAAAAGTTAAGTTTGTCGGCCACATGATTCAAAGTAATGCATCCGTGATTCAAGAGAGCTAATTGTCAAAAAGATATCAAATTTTCAAAAAGTTAATGAAGACCCGGCCATCTACCGAGTATCCAAGGAGCATGGTTTCAAGCCTCAACTATAAATAGAAGGATTCTAGAAAGAAGGCATCGAAGAAATTCTGCAACAAATTTCCTCTAATTTTCTAATCATTCCCCGGTACATAAATGAAATAATTAAAACAGAACTAAGAATTTTTAATTCATCCAATATCTCTTGTTTAATATTTTCTTCTTGTTTTTGTAATTCAATATAATCTTCTCTTAAGCAATCTATTTTCTTGGTAACATTACATATAATTTTCTCTTTTATTTTTAAAGCATTTGACAAGTATTTACTTCCTTTATTAAAGGTGGTTCAGAAAATGGAAAAAAAACTTATTGATCAAGTACTTTTGTTGCAATTCCTTTTTCACTTATGAATATTGGGAGTAACTGTGTTATAAATGGTGTTCCTAAAATCACTTCTTGATGTAAATCTTTTACTAATATAAAAGTATTTTTAAAACAAATTTTATTTCTACAAACATGTACATTTGATAGTTTATAATTAACATCCAATCTTTGTCCAGTAGCTCCTTTTAGTTTTTGAGTAGTTTTTTCAAAATATGTAGTTGGAATTGAACCTTCTCTTATACAATTGAAATCTGCTCCTGAATCTAAAAGAACAACAATGTCTAAATAAATTTCTTTTGTTAATAACTAATTTTGTAGGTATATACCATCTTTGAAATCTTATTTCTTGAACCATGGCAATCAAATATTTATTATTATTAATCTCTATTTTTTCTTCTAATTTTTCTTTCCCTTTTTCTTTTGATTCTTTTAGTAATTGCATTTCTGTTTGTAATGCTAATATTTGATATTTTATATCATAATTTTCAGTTTTAATGAGTCTTAATTTCTTTTTTAACTGTTTATTTCTTTTCAAAGATCTTGAGTAGAAATACTTATTTGTGATTGTTTAAATCTATTATATACTTCTTTTAGGTTAAAGGGTTCAATATTTTTAAAATTTTCTTCTTTGGTAACAATATCTTTCAATTTTAATAAATATTCATTTTTCACATCATTATCATTTATTTTATCTATAAATTCTAAAAAGAATTGTTTATCATCTCTTGAAATAACATTAATGCTAGAATAACCACAATCACATATTCCTATACATTCACAACTATTAGCTGGTGATTCATTATTTGATTCTTCTTGAATTTCATGTATTTCATCTTATTCAGATCCTGTCTCAGAAGTATAATCTAACAGCATTTGGTTTAATTTGGTCTTCTAATTCTATTGCATTATCTTTTCTCTAACTTTACAATATCTTGCAATATGTCCAGGCATTCCACATTTAAAACAAGCTATGGTAGAGTTTTGTGAAGAGGCTTGAGGAATTGATTTTCTTTTTGAGTTTGTTTGTTTAGAAGTTGTAATCGTTGAAAACTAACCTTTTTATTTACCGTGCTAGATCTTTTACTTGATCTTGAATAATAAGTGTTTCTTTGACTTCTTGAGAATGTTTTAGAAGATTTTGACCTTTTTGTTCTTTTAGTAGATGGGGCTTCTATATTTTTATATCCATAATTGTTAGCAGAATGACCTTAATTCTTTTCTTGCTTCAAGTCCTTCTTTTTCAATTTTGATTTTAATTTAAGATCGATACATAAACTTAATTCCTCAGAGTTAATGTAATTTACTAAATCTCCATAAGTAAGATTTGAATAAGGAATCTCGCCATTATGAATATTTCTTATTTTTTGTCTTACCTTTTCAGCAAACAGTTTTGGAAGTCCTGCTAAAAATCTTTCTTTCCAAGAATATGAGGGCCTCAAAATTTTATTCTTTTTCAAAAAATAAATAATAATGATAATAATAATTATATTATGTATATTCATTAGTGAATTTATGCATCAAGTTATTATATTCTAATTTGGAAAATTTTTCGTGAACAAAATTGCCGGTGTTTGTTTCGGCCAGTGTAAGTGTTAATTTTCGAGTCGTGACGTGAATAGTAGATCTAAGATAAAACCGAGCGTATGTAGAGATTTTAACAAGATATATTTATGGTAGGGTAGTGCCGGAAGGAGAAAATTCAGTAAAAACTACAAGTATCACGCGTAGAGGCGACATAAAGTTACGTTGACCACTTTTCCCTAAAATAAGGAGAACCAAGGTTCTTGTCTGCATAAAGCCATCATTCTTGCTCCATTTCCTCTTCATTTTTTTCAGCCAACCAAGGAGCAAAAGAGAGAGAGTGAGCCAAGGTAGAGAGAGAGAAAAAGAGAGAGAAAAGCTTGCTCCATTTTCTTCTTTATCCTTGAAGACACCATTGGATGGAGCTCATCTTGCTCTTTCTTCTCCTTGTTGCAGCCGAAGTAAGAGAAAGAGAGAGAGAGAGATCCGAGAGTGAGTGAGAGCAAGAGAGAGAGAAGGAAAAGCTTCATCTTGTTTTCTTCTTCTTGATCTTGAAGTGGTGGAAGAAATCACTAAGAAAACTTGAAGATCTTTGGCCTTTCTTGAAGGATTTGCAAGGAAGGAAGTTTGGGAGAAAGTTGTGGTAAAACTTTGCTAGATCTTGCTATATCTTGAGATAGCCTTCAATCACAACCTTGGTTTTCGAATTTTAGCCATGAAATTTGTTATATCTTCATGATCTAAGTTAGTTTTATAGAAGAGCTAGTAGATTACTTGAAGGTTAGAACACTAGTTTAACTCTTGAATTGTTAATTGATTTTGCTGGAAATTCACAGTTTTACACCAAAGTGATCTGCACATTTCATCCATGATAAAGGCCAATCTAGCTCTTTCTCAAAGCATGAAAGTTGTAGGAAATTGAGTTAGATTTCCACCCATAAAATTTCAGCTTAATCAGAGTACTGTAGCATGTGAAATGACCAAAATACCCCTAACCGCCCAAATGTCTAGTTTTACCCGACAGATTTCTGTTGTTTCTGTGATTTCACTTTCTAACCATGAAAATGCAAGATTTGACTTTCAATGTCTCATGAAAAATGTAGCCCTGTGTTTTAGTTTCAAAATTCCATAAGATTCATCTCAATCCGATATTTTTACTTTCAGTTATGATTAAAACACTCAGAGGTGGCAGAAAATTGATAGTTTGTTGATTACCTTTACCAAGAATCTTAACGTTTACTAAGTGTTTGATTCTATGAAAGACTAATGATTGATGAAACCCTTAGGATTATGAGTGAGTTATACATGTTTTTATGACTGTTTTGTTGACGGAAATTTCAAGGAAATTAGCATCTACTGGCCGAACATTAGCTTGAAATTTTAACTTACTTCTTTGAAATTTTTGAGTTGTTTTTTGACAAGATTTTGGCCTAATGATTTTATATGTTGTTAAGCTATATGTATATGATAAATTGGGGCTGAAATATGGAATTTTCATTGGCTGAAAGTTGATTTAAATTGTTGTTTTGGAACTTGAACTCCAACCGGCAGATTTGGAGCCCGGACTGTTTCAACCTCGTTTGATATTCTCTTGACGTGATTTTGCTCCGATAACTTTATATTATGTTGAACTATGAGTTTATGTTGAAATGGGATTAGAGTGTGAATTTTTGGATGGTTTAAAGTCGATGAAAATATCTGTTTTTGAACCTTGAAACTATTTTGACAGATTTGATGTGTTGGACTATTTTGGCTTCAAATGGTATTTTCTTGACTTGATTTTGCTCAAACGACTTGCTATTATATTAAATTATAATTATGGATTGATTTGGGACTGAAATCATGAATTTTGGATTTAACGAGTAACTAAGTTTACTTTGGTTTAATTTGGCTAACTTTGGAATCAAAAACTCTCACTACATTTTGACTTACAAATAAAACACTTACGAACTCTCCCTCAAGTGTTAACTTGGTGATTAAGCTTAGAGAGTTTCTCTCTTAATTTTACAAGAAATTGAGGATGCTCGAAAGAAGGGTTAAGAGGGGAATTTCTCGGTTTTGGTTAAATATTATAGGTAATCGTTGGATATACTTGTCTTAGGTGCTCAAAAAGAATTCGAGGGGAACCCCGAGGAAAACGTGTGAAAGCTTTATTTTGCCTACCCACTAGACTTTTGGTGAGTGTTTCTTATTTTCTAAATGTTTTGTGTGTCCTACTCCAGTAGTTTATTTGAATTTGCACTAAGCCTTACTTTGCCTACTTACTTAACTTTTGATGAGTGTTTCAACTACTTTTCAAATGTGTTTCACTTATTTAGCGTAAAATGGATTGTTACTTCTTTTGGTAAATTAAATGACTTTCTATTATGTAGGTGAGTTCCTCGTTGCTAGTTATGCTTAAATGTACCTTTCTACTCAAATGTGTTTTACTCTTAAAAGTGTCCTAATAAAGGTATTTCAAAGAATTTTCTAGTATTTACAAATAAAATAGTTGTGAATGTATCGTGTGTGTTTACATTAAATGCCTTGTCGTGTTGATTAAGTGTTAGCTTATTTGTTACATGTATTACTGTTGACTGTTAACTGCGCATGTTATAAACCGTGAATGCTTTGGACGCATCGGATGAACTGGGCCCTTGCATAATCTAGACCCACGCCCTTTGTTATCGGCCACCATGAGCCAGAAGTGGACTAGGTCAGGAGCCTGTAACATTGGGACACTGGCTGGTTTACTCGAGTATTACCACTGGAGGTATAAGGAGACTGCTAACTACTGACTTACTGGCTCTATGTGCTACTGTATTCTTTTACTGCTTATACTTGATTAGCTAATTGTTAAATGAATAAGTGCTTGAAAGATTTCTTGTGTTGATAATTGTCTTTTGAACGATTACTTGTTAAAAGTGCTACTTTGATAAACCATGTTATTTCAATGTTATATTTGTTTTCTTGAATTTATAGAACCTCATTGAACTTTTAACTCACCGCCCCCCCTAAATAGTTTGTCTTCCTTATAGGATGTGAGAGCAAGAGAAGCCAAGGATGGCAATTTTTGGGTTGAACTTATATTTGGAAATTTAACTGTATTTTTTATTTCTCTTTTGGGATTGTAAGCAAGAATGAAAGTTATGTATGGTTTATTGGAGTTATTGAAGAAATCAATTTGCAAAGGTCTCATTAGTTTGATTGGTTGAGGATAAATTCCAAGAGATTATGTCTTGTGCAAATTGGGTGTAATTTGAATTCTAAGGACTTGTGGTTGGTATAAGTATTTAAATTTACTTATGGATAACTTTTAATCTATGTATAATGTTCATTTGATTGAGAACTGTAGTGAGCCCCGACAAGAGTTGGACAGACGGTCCGCTACCCCCTTTGGTACGCCTTAGGGTGAGGTGGGACTATCACAAAGAAGAGTGATTACAGTCAGATCTTAAAAATACTTTGGTAAAAAACATATCTTTGTACCATCTAAAACCATGTAGTTTTGGACAAGTCAAATTAATTAAAATTTCTAAATTTCTTTTTTGTAATTTATTTGGATCTCCCATAAAGTGTTTACAAATAACAAAAATCAAAGTGGGAACTGAATCTGGTTCCCTTGTTTTAATAACAGTCATTTCTTAATTCGTGGGACCTGATCACCCATGACTCAAAAGATTGTCGGTTTCATTATTCAAAACACCTGCAATTCAAAAAGAAAAAGTTAAGTTTGTCGGCCACATGATTGAAAGTAATTCATCCGTGATTCAAGATAGCTAATTGTCAAAAAAATATCAAATTTTCAAAAAGCTAAATGAAGACTGTCAGCCATCTACCAAATTATCCAAGGAAGCTTAGTTTCAAGTCTCAGCTATAAATAGAAGGATTCAAGAAAGAAGAAGGCATCGAAAGAAACTCTGCAACTAACTTCCTCTAGTTTTCTCATCATTCTCCCAGTTTTTAAATTTTACATATCTTGTACTTTACTAAAAAGTCTTTCAAGTTTTTCAAGTTCCTGACTTCAACAAGTGGAGTCTATCGTCTGCAGAACACTATTGTAAGTTATCATTTTTATAATACTTCCAGAATTTGTTATTCAAATATCATACATTTCCATGATTAGAAAGCATAATCGTGTTCTTGCATTAAAAATAACTATTAATTTATCACGTAGAATTGTTTCTATTGTTGCACAACCTGATCTTCCTCCTGCTTTAAGAGAAGATTATATTGAATTCAAAAAATGAAGAAATTATTAAACAAGAGATTTTGGACGAATTAAAAACTCTTAGTTCTGTTTAAGTTATTTCATTTATGTACCTGGGATTGGTTCTAGTATCAGAGTCGGTTTAACTTGTTTTTGCATTTGTTGAATTATTTTAAATATAAGAAAAAGTTCATAAGGTCTATCGAAAAGGAACGTTAGAATTCTTTCAAAATTACTCAATTAAACTTACTGAATAGAAAATTTCTTTAAGAAAAAAATTATGAAATAATTCGATTATTCAATAAAGAAATAATCATTAACAGTATGGTATAATAATTTCTAAATGTAGGTATAATCATTAACCGTGTCTGTTAATGGTTTTGCTTGTTTATAACATTTTTCGTATAATTTGTCTGGTTGCGGTACCATACATTTTTGCAAAGGATTTGTAAAATTGCAGTACCACAGGCTTATCATGAAATGGTGGGATTCTGTTAAAGAAATAAAATTTCCAATGGAAAAGGATTTGACTCCAAAAGAAATAGAAAAAAATTCATGACTTTTTAGCAACAAAAAATAGATTCCAGTATCTTATGGCCGAAAGTTCAAAAAAGGCAGATTTCAAGAAAATTTTATTGAAAGTTTTATCTCAAATTAATGATGAAGAAGTACAGAATCAAGATTCAACTCAAGAGAATGACGACGACTGTTATGGCATATACAGGCCAGTACAATAATTCAAAACTTCATGGGACCTGATCACCCATGACTCAAAAGACTATCAGGTTTATTATTCAAAGCACCTGCAATTCAAAAAGAAAAAGTTAAGTTTGTCGGCCACATGATTCAAAGTAATGCATCCGTGATTCAAGAGAGCTAATTGTCAAAAAGATATCAAATTTTCAAAAAGTTAAATGAAGACTGTCGGCCATCTACCAGAGTATCCAAGGAAGCATGGTTTCAAATCTCAGCTATAAATAGAAGGATTCAAGAAAGAAGAAGGCATTGAAAGAAACTCTGCAACAAACTTCCTCTAGTTTTCTAATCATTCCCCAGTACATAAATGAAATAATTTAAACAGAACTAGGAGTTTTTAATTCATCTAATATCTCTTGTTTAATAATTTCTTCTTGTTTTTGTAGTTCAATATAGTTTTCTCTTAAGGAATCTATTTGTTTGGTAATATTACATATAATTTTCTCTTTTATTTTTAAAGCAGTTTGACAAGTATTTACTTCTTTTATTAAAGGTGGTTCAGCAAATGGAAAATAAACTTCTTGATCAAGTACTTTTGTTGCAATTCCTTTTTCACTTATGAATATTGGGAGTAACTGTGTTATAAATGGAGTTCCTAAAATCAGTGTTATAAATGGAGTTCCTAAAATCACTTCTTGATGTAAATCTTTTACTAATATAAAAGTATTTTTAAAACAAATTTTATTTCTACAAACATGTACATTTGATAGTTTATAATTAACATCCAATCTTTGTCCAGTAGCTCCTTTTAGTTTTTCAGTAGCTTTTTCAAAATAGTTAGTTGGAATTAAACCTTCTCTTATACAATTGAAATCTGCTCTAGAATCTAAAAGAACAACAATGTCTAAATAAATTTGTTTGTTAATAACTAATTTTATAGGTATATACCATCTTTGAAATCTTACTTCTTGGACCATGGCAATCAAATATTCATTATTATTAATCTCTATTTTTTCTTCTAATTTCTCTTTCCCTTTTTCTTTTGATTCTTTAAGTAATTTCACTTACGTTTGTAATGCTAATAATTGATATTTTATGTCATACTTTTCAGTTTTAATGAGTCTTAATTCTTCTTTTAACTGTTTTATTTCTTTTTGAAGATCTTGAGTAGAAATACTTATTTATGGTTGTTTAAATCTATTATATACTTCTTTTAGGTTAAAAGGTTCAATATTTTTAAAATTTTCTTCTTTGATAACAATATCTTTCAATTTTAATAAATATTCCTTTTTTACGTCATTATCATTTATTTTATCTATTACTTCTAAAAAGAATTATTTATCATCTCTTGAAATAACATTAATGCTAGAATAACCACAGTCACTTATTCCTATACATTCACAACTATTAACTGGTGATTCATTATTTGATTCTTCTTGAATTTCATGTATTTCATCTTCTTCAGATCCTGTCTTAGAGTATAATCTAATATATTCAGTATTTGGTTTTTAATTTGGTCTTCTAATTCTGTTGTATTTGTGACAGCCCCACCTCCCCCTAAGGCTAACCAGAGTGGTTGGCGGGCTGCCTGCCCAACTCTTGCCAGGACTCACGCATTGAAAAATACTAACTTACAAGGATAAATCCAGAATTCATCTCAACAATAATAATATTGGAAATTGTAAAATAATATTTAAGCTTAAAGAACAATTAACAACTTAAAACACTTAAAATCTCGAGTCATAGTTTAATACAATCCCATGAATTTGAATTATTCAAAACCAAAAGAATATACATTTTGTCTTTCCATACTCGAGACAAAAGACCAAAAACAAGTGCTAGACCTAACTAGGTTTTCCTGGATTCTCGTCACCTGTTAAGGAAAAACAAAGGGGAATGGGGGTGAGCTAAAAGCTCGTGAGTCTCCAAAAGTCATGCACATGCATATAAACAGTAAATTAATAGGCGGTAACATAAACACATGAAGCAAACAAATTAAACACGCAAGTAGGATACGTTGGCTCTCAGGAGCTCAAATCCATAGTTCACGAACATTTAGAGTAGTCAACACTCCGTCGACTTTCAATCCAAGTAGACGACTCTTCACGCCAAACTCCTTCCACCGAACTCCCCCTACCGGGCCCGCACGCCAAACACTTAAGCACTTAAGCACTTAACCACTCAAGGGACGCGGCCAAGAGTGGTTATACAACACTTTTCTTCTCCAAATTGTAATACAGGCAAAAACACTTAAGTCACCAACTCTACTTAGAAGGGAGCAATAAAATATACTCTCCTTTAAGCGAGCGGTTCAACAATTTCAAATTCCACATTTTAAACACGTAAAATGTCATGAAACACGTTCACACACAAAGCATTTAAATTAAAGCATTTAACATACATTGGAAACTCACCGACGAAGTAGGTCTCGGAGTTCAAGTTTGGATCACTTTGCAATTCAGCACCACTTCCTAAAATATTTAAAAAGCAATGAAAATAAGTTCCTAGTTCACCAATCAACTCTTATTCAAGAAAGAAATCAAGTTCGATAACTTCCTACTTGAGCAGAAATCTTTGAAAATCGTAACTTGAGTTATATAAGTCCAAATTTTGCAAGCTTGGTACCATTGGAAACCTCATTTAAATTTCTAAAACTTTGTAGAAGGTACCAAGATATAATTCTAGACAGAAACTGCCTAGATTTTCGATTAAGAAACAGCTACAGTACAAAACAGAACATAACAGGTTGGTTTTCCAGCCAACTTTGAAAATTTGCCAAAAATTGTAGGAAATTAATTGGCCTATGAAATTTATGCAGTTTAAATTTCTATATATGAAGTTTCAAACGCCACTGACAACACTCAATTCTGACTCTTGAGCAAGAAATTATGTCTGTCCAAATATGGCTGGTTCAAAAACCTGCGTTTTCTGAAATCCAGTTTTACAGGGCAATGTTTGAAGTTTCGAATGAGTGACGAATTCTTTCTCAAAAATCACCAAATTTGGTACACTAATTGTACCATATATAGATTATGCCCACACCAAAATTCAGCCAAAAAATCTCACGGAAAGACAGCGTTTTTAATGCTCAAAGTTTGCTCAGCAACCGAGTTCCTAATCTGTCAAGTTTTGGTCTTCTTCTTCTCATCACTTCTAACCTATCTAAACTACCACCAAATGACCCCATTTTTGACACCAACATAGTTTTAACCTTCCTAAACCTAATGGTGATAAAAATGATGATGGCTTTTTATCAAATTTTAGCACAAAACAGGTCCACAAATTCGGACAGCAGTCTGCCCATTTTCCAGCTTCTCTTGTTCCAACTTAACTACCATTCTTGCTATTACCTTTGAAGGGCTTTTTGTGGGAAACATTAACAACTTAAACCTCAACATTTAAGCATTAAAATTCAGCCTCTAAACCTACAAATATGCAGCCACAAAATAGGGGAAAAACAGCAAACTTTCACCCTCTATTTCTTCCTCTCCAATTCGGTTCTTCCATTGAGGTTTTTCCTCCAAATTTCAACCACAAATTCCAACATATACACACACATTTCATCATTTAACAACACTAGCAAACAATTTCATACATTTTGTGGGAATTCCAAGAGCCCACTTATCAACCATAATCAACAAATGCATAATAATGAAGCTTAACATCTTGAAATTTTCAAAACTAACACAAGTCAAGGTTCTAGGAACCCATCAACATCCCAATCCTAATTTCATGCTTGGAATTTAAAGAATGGACAAAGATTAAGCTTTTAGGGTTTTACCTCTTCCAAGAACTTAGCAGGAAAACCTCCAAAGAACTAAGCTTCAACCACCCAAGAGCTTCCTTCTTCAAGTTCTACACCAAGCTTCAAGCTTGAGCCAAGATTAAGGCTTGATTGTGGTTGATTTTGGGAGGAAAATGGATGAAGAAAATGCTGAAATTTCAAGGGAAGGAAGAGAGTCGGCCAAAGAGGAAGGAGAAAAGTGAAATGTTTGAGTGGTATTTTTGTGAATAAATGGAAGAAATACAAGACAAGATTTTAAGGGTCAAAAGTCCAAATGGAAATAGTAGTTTTGCTAGCAATTTTGGAGGGAAAATAATTAACTCTCTTGGCTGCAATTTAAAGGATAATCTCGGCTAAGAGAGAGAGAGAAGAAAAGGACAAATTGAAGTGAATTGGAGGAAATTAAATGGGTAAACAGTCGCAGGTTAAAATCCTAACTTTCGGAAAATTTGTCCAACTAGGGTTTTAAGGTTTCATAACCCTACTTAATCTCACTTCTGGTCCCTTGATTATATTCCTAACCTACGAGTGATCATCCTTACATTCTATAGCTACTTCACTCACTGCCCAAATTTTTACCTCGAAAAATGTGTTTTCTCATTTTCTCACGAATTAATACTAAAAGAGCGAATTGTGAAAATGGTAGACGAAATATTGAAAATCTACAAGAAAATATGTGTGAAATAAAATTCGAATCACCCAAGAATAAATTAAATAAATTAATAAATTAATAAATTAAATTTCCATTTAAATTTTCTGGAGAATATGTTTGAGAACTACTTTAAAATAATCAAACAGATTAAATGACAATATTAACAATATTTAAAATAATAAATATTAACAATATTAAAAATAAATTTTTTTAAGGGCCTCACAGTATTTATCTTTTCTCTAACTTTATATTATCTTGCAATATGTCTAGACTTTCCACATTTAAAACAAGTTGTGGTAGAGTTTTGAGAAGCGACTTGAGGAATTGATTTTCTTTTTGAGTTTGTTTTCTTAGAAGTTGTATTCATTGAAAAACTAACCTTTTTATTTATCGTGCTAGAACTTCTACTTGGTTTTGAATAATAAGAGTTTCTTTGACTTCGAGAATGTTTTAGAAGATTTTGACCTTTTTGTTCTTTTAGTAGATGGGGCTTCTATATTTTCATATCCATAATTGTTGGTAGAATGACCTTAATTCTTTTCTTGCTTCAAGTCATTCTTTTTCAATTTTTGATTTAATTTAAGATCAGTACATAAACATAATCCCTCGTAGTTAATGTAATTTAATAAATCTCCATAAGTAAGATTTGAATAAGGAATCTCACCATTATGAATATTTCTTATTTTTTGTCTTACCTTTTCAGTAAATAGTTTTGGAAGTCCTGCTAAAAATCTTTCTTTCTAATAAGAGTGATTACAGTCAGATCTTAAAAATACTTTGGTAAGAAACATATCTTTGTACCATCTAAAATCATGTAGTTTTAGACAAGTCAAATTAATTAAAATTTCTGAACTTCGTTCTTGTAGTTTATTTGGATCTCCTCTAAAGTGTTTGTCGCGCCCCGTTTCTTGAAACGAAAGAAAACTCGTCGTTTCGGGTTTTTAGTTGGAAAAAGGTTATTTAGTTAAAAAAATTGATTTTTGATTTTTGAAAAATAAATGGGTCATGGGACTACAAAAATGCGACGATTTGGACCCAAAAACAAAAGTCTAGAAAAGGGTTTTTAGAAAAGTTTGGAGTTGCCACTTGGTATGGAGTTTAAGTGTACCAAATCACCCAAAAATTTTAATTAATGAAAATAAACTAAGAAAACCATTTTTTAGACGACTCCAGATCTTTGAAAAACTAGAGAAAAAGGTTCGGGAGTCACGGTTGAAAGAAGGGAAGACAAAGATTCGATGTTACTCGTCTCTAAGGCACCATTCTAATCTAGCCAAAGTTAGTTGCATGATTTAGTTAAGACTTTCCTAATTCTAACTTTAAAATTTATCACCTTTGGATGTTATCTATATGGATGCAAAACTTAAACCTAATATTGGATCGAGAGGGGCAAAATGTCTCCTTAAGATTTGATTGGAATTGATCACATTAGTTGTGTCATCCAAATTTGATCCCTCAAGGAGGTCAGAAAATGCAAATGATGAGACTAAAAAACGGAAAAACTAGGGTTTTCAAGAGAAATGCAATTTTATAAAATCTCAAGGGAAAAGAAATTGAATTTTGAAAAGATGAATTTTAAGTGCAAAAAAGGAACTTGATTTTCAAAGATGCAATTTTAAGAAAATGGATTTTGACTTTGAATTGCTAAACATGAAAAAGAAACTTGATTTTTAAAGAATGATTTTGATAGAATTTAAAATAATGCATATGTATGTCCTAAAGAGGGATAATGCAACATAATAGGTGTGGGGAACTAGGTTCGTGACTTTAAATCTTCCTTTTCATAGAAGGGATTTAAAAGCGTGCTAAGGTTTAGAGAGTCATACTCGCTCTTTTCCCTTATTCAAAGGGTAATGTCCTAAAAAAAGCTAATCTTTATTTAACGAAAAAGAAAACTAAATGACATGTTTCGCACACGGGATGGGAGAAAAATAACATGCAAGAATGGAAAAGAAACCCTAAAAGTGAAAAGTGTGTGAAACTTGTATCTAATGCATGAACGGCCTTAAGGGTCTAGCATTGGACTAGCCTTTGTCTAAAGGTTCTCACTAACATTGGATTAATGAGAAATCGAAAGGAAATGCCACAACTAGCGTTGGACTAGTGTGACAGCGTTAGAGGGAATGAATCACAACTAGCATTGGACTAGTGTGGTGACGTCAATATATTTACATAATAAAACATGTAGACATGATAATAAAGCAAGTAAACACATCAAAACACATAAACACATAACACATAAGTATAATATCTAGATGCAAAACCTAGGGAAGCGGTAAACACATAAACATGCAAACACACAAATAAAGCATACAAAACCTAATTATTACATTGGGGAAACCTATATACAATTCTAAAGGGGGAAATCAAAATAATAACCTATCTATTACAACTTGGCATTCAAGTGCCTTCCAAATAATTATTGAAAATTAAAGAAAGCAATTAAAGATTAAAAATGAATAAAACTAAGGAAAATAAATTTAAACATGCAAATTCATGCAATAAAAAAATCAAAAAAAAACACATAAGGCACATAAAGAGCAAATTCTAAAGGTTTTAGATATACCTCCCCCACGACTCAAATAGGAACTTCGGGTTACTTATTCAAAACGAATACACACGTTAAAATACCTCAATAAATAAATGCTAATCAAAATAAATAACTCAAATCAAAATGTTAAAGGGAAACAATGCACATAAGAAGCTTATACTTAACAATTAAGGAAGCATTTATAATTGCAAAGTCAACATTCTATTAGGAGTGTAATTGAAAATATTTGAAAACTTTTTGGGGTCTGAACAGAATTTTCCAAAAGATTGGGGGTCAAAATTGAATGAAAATAAAGTATAGGGACCAAAAATGTAATTAAAATAGGGACTTAAGTGAAAGAAATCAAAAGTTTTCGGGCCTGAGTGAAATTAGTTAAGAAAATAGGGGCCAATGTATGAATTATTTTTGATGGATCAAAGAGTGGGCTGGAAAATTTTTTGAGGAGTTGGGCTGGTATAGTTTCGGCCCAAACGAAATTAAATAAACCCCAAGCATAGAGGCCGAACAGACTAAGCAAAAGGCTCGTCCAAAAACCCAGACACAATTAAATACAAGTCTGATGCCAAACCCAAGCAAAACCCAACCAAAAAACCAACTAAACAAATAAAACAATTTAACCAAAGCTTGAAATAAAAGCCCAACAAAATTAACCAAAATCTGATACAAAAAGCCCAGCGAAATAAACCAAGTCCAATCACTAAAACCCAAACCAAATAAGAAAATAACCCATAAAAACAAACAATTACTAATTTTAATCTTCTTTTTTTTTTTTTGTTTGAAGCTCCGGCGAAGTTGCCGGATTCTGGAAATGATTCCGGCCAAGTCATCGGAATTTGGAAAATTCCGGCCAAAACGGCCGGGAACTCGCCGGAAACAAAATTTTTTAGTTTTCTTCAACTGAAATCTTACACAAAACAAACTTTTTTCTCATTCTAAACATATTTATAACATAAAAGGACCTAAACTAAACCAAAACGAAGCAAAAAACAAGTCAAGAAAATCAAACGCATTTTCATCAAAGCTTTTCTTTTCATTTCTGTCCGTTTATTTTTTTTTTGTTTCTTTGTTTCTTTTCTTTTACTGCCAACGAGTCTAACTAGCAAGGCACGGTTTCAACAAACACATCAATCCAAATGGATGAAGAGTTGCTTTAGGGCATTTTATCAAACGGGTTAAGGGCTACAAACAAGGCCAAACATTTTACAACCATCCGTAGCTAAAACTGCCCAAAACTTCAACACAACAAGTCTAATCTAAGCCTCATCATCAAAATTCAATTCTCAACAATTTGCTAAACATAGAAACTACGAAACCAAACAACCGAAGCATCATCATCATCATCATTTTTCCAGAACCAATTAAAAGCAAAGCATAAGAGAATTAAGAATTTTACAATGCTTTTCCGATGGAGGGGTGATGACAAATGCTGTTCTGGTAGGATGAAATAGAATGAGACTTTCTCCTTTTCCATCGGCTTCTTCCCCTTTCGTTCTCCTTGTTTTTTCTCTTTTTTTTTCGAATTTTCCCAGAGCTCTCTGATTCTTTCTTTGTATTTCTATTCCCTCTCTGCCACCGCCTCTTCCTCTTCTTCACTTCCTCTCTCTCTCTTCACCCCTTAACCCTAAAGCATCTCCGATGCTGCCTTTTATAGGGCTTTTTTTAATTTTTTTAGAGAAAGAAAAAGAATAAAACCCAAGAAGAATTTGTAAAATTGATATGGTGCCTCCTCCACGTTCGATGAAGATTAGGATGAGATTGTTTTGATAGGGTTTGTACCATTTTTTTTTTAAACAAAGAAAAGGATCTAAACAACTGGAATGGCTATGGCCATTGTACCAGCTTTAATCATCAAGAAGAGGGACGACGAGCGATGAAGGCAATGGTCCCTTTTTTTTTTTTTTCTTTGAAACAAGCTAAGAAAATCAGGCTTCTTTTATTCTTGTACTTTGCTTTCCTTTCATGGACCATTGGTTGGGCTCAATGTTGGGTTTTGAAATCTTAACAAAAAAAAAAGGGGTTGAATAAAAACCCAAAATTAATAATGAGGATAAGTAAAATACATAATAAAAAAAATAAGAAAGAAAATAAAACCATGAAAAATTTGGTGTCTACAGTGTTTACAAATAGCAAAAATCAAAATTGAACTGAATCAGTTCCCTTGTAGTAACAATCATTTCTTGATCAGTTATTTGAGTAATACTACTACTTGCAGTGTCTGATATAATTTGTTTGGTTGTTTAATATATAATTTCTTTCATCTTGATTTAAATAATTATCCCACCAATTTTTTAACATTCATGAAAATCCTGAAATAAGTAGTTGAGCACACTTTCTATCATTATGACCATTTTCTTTGAAAGATCTAACAGCCATACTCATATTTTGAATTATTTGAAGAATTTGATGTTCAGTTAAACCATCTATATTCCTTTCATAAATTGATTCTCTTGAATAATAATAACTCTGATGTAAGTGAGTTTCTTCAAATTGCATGTTTGGAAAAGAGGGTCTAGAGTAAAAGTTTCTCCCATGATATACCCAGGGAAAAGAAGAATTTGTTCGGAGGATCTAATTTTATTGATTGTATTTTCTTCAGGTGCTTGAAATTGTTGTAATAAATCTTCAGTATCTGATTGATCTGTTTGGTAGATTACTTAAATATGCTTGTTTTCAAGACATAATTTGGCTAATTTATCTAAAATTTGTTTCATAAGATTAGAATCAGTATTTTTGTTTAATTGAATATTCTTAGGTAAATCAAATGGTTGAAATATAGGTTTACAAGGCTCTATTTTTGGTGGAGTAGTCATAGATAATACTGGTTTCATATTGGATAATTCATCCAATTGATTAGCTATTGTGTTTAGTGTTTGATTTGTACAATTATTTTGTTGAAGAATTTTATTTATCTCTTTTGTAGTTATTATTTTTTCTCAGTATTAGCTTTAAAGGGCGAGACTATAATAATTTGACTTCTGTGTTGAATTTTTATTTCTTCTAAATGTGGATGAATAGAGACAACATTATTACCATTATAAAAAGGATTTTGAATATTGTTTTTGGAACAATATAATTAAAACCATTTAAAGAAATCAATATGAGTTTCTATTCTATTAAGTTGTTTGAAATATTTTTCTTTAAAGTCAATTACTTGTTCTTTTGAAAAAGTTTTGAAGTACCATTCTCTTTTTTCTTCATTTTCTTTTGAAGAAAATAATTTTTGAAGATAATTTTTATTTATAAAAAATTCTTCTTTAGTTATAACGTTCAATTGATTATCTATCTTTACATTCATTTGTGATTGAGTAGGTGAATATTCGACTCTTCATCTTCCTGCTTATATTTAGTCTTTGGAATATTTTGTTTAAAATCTACTTCTTCTAAATTGCATTTAGTATTAATTGAAGAAGTTGAAGGTCTAGAGGTTATAAATAATTTTTGTTTTGAAAATTCTATTTCTATAGATCCATCTGGTAACTCTATAATGTTATTTATATTACTATTTTCTTTTTAATTATTTTAGGGGTAATTATTTTTGCTAAATTCCATTTTGAACTACTTGTAATACTATCCCAAGTTAATCGTTTTGAAATAAAAACATTTGAATGTTCTAGGTTAGCTTCTAATAACATGGTTTCTCCTTTAACAGGCATAATTAAAACTTTTGGATTTATTGTAGTTTTCATAACTTTATATGTGATTCTACATATAATAGTTAAAGATTTTGAATCTTCTATAAATTCTGTATTTTTAGTTTGAATATTTAAAGTTAGTGTAGAAAGAATGTTTGCATCTTTTAGATCAACAGTAAAATTTGGATAACAATTGAAATAGGCTGGTCCTATTTCTAACTTTGATTCAATCAATCCAAGTAAAGAGTTTTGGAATGATGTATGTCTAGCATCACGTTAACGAAGTAAAATAGGAGAATCTAATCCAAATCTGTGTAAAGGTTTAATAGCAACTTGAACCATTCCTATATGTAAGTATCTATATTTATTTGCATGTTTTGCAATAGATTCTTTATTGAATAATCGAATTATTTCATGATTTTTTCTTAAAGAAATTGTCTGTTCAGTAAGTTTAATTGAATAATCTTGAAAGAATTCTAATGTTCCTTTTTGATAGACCTTACGAACTTTTAAATTTGGAATAGTCCAATTACTTAATTGTTGTTCAATTTTCTCTATATTAATTTCAATATTATTTATTGAATCATCTTGCTCATCTAAATCTTCCAGAAAGATTGATTCTAAAATCATTTCTAGTTTGTCTCATTGATCCGATTTTAGATAAAAAACTAGCCATAACAAAACTTTGGTATTCTTTAATGTTACACGGACCACCAATGAGACCACAGACTTACAAATCTCAACTGCCGCTAACCAACGTTAATATAGGTTGAAAAACTATAACACTTCAAGATAACCAAGTTTATTAAGAATAGCGTTTTATCTTTTGAATCCGGACAACAAGCAAAACCAATTCTGATACCAGAACCGATCCCAGGTACATAAATGAAATAATTTAAACAGAACTAAGAGTTTTTAATTTGTTCAATATCTCTTGTTTAATAATTTCTTATTGTTTTTGTAATTCAATATAATCTTTTCTTAAAGCTGGCAGAAGATAAGGTTGTGCAAGAATAGAAACAATTCCACATGACAAATTGATGGTTATTTTTAATGCAAGAACAAGATTATGCTTTCTAATCATGGAAATATATGATACTTGAATAGCAAATTCTAGAAGTATTATAAAAATGATAACTTACAATAGTGTTCTGTAGACGATAGTCTCCACTTGTTGAAGTCAAGAACTTAAAAAACTTGAAAGACTTTTAGTAAAGTACAAGATATGTAAAATTTAAGAACTGAGAGAATGAATAGAAAACTAGAGGAACTTTGTTGCAGAGCTTCTTTCAATGCCTTCTTCTTTCTTGAATCCTTCTATTTAGAGCTAAGACTTGAAACTATGCTTCCTTGGATACTCTGGTAGATGGCCGACAATCTTCACTTTACTTTTTGAAAATTTGATATCTTTTTGACAATCAGCTATCTTGAATCACGGATGAATTACTTTGAATCATGTGGCCGACAAACTTAACTTTTACTTTTTGAATTGCAGGTGTTTTGAATAATGAAGCTGATAGTCTTTTGAGTCATGGGTGATCAGGTCCCACGAAGTTTTGAATTATTGTACTGGGTTGTATATGCCATAACAGTCGTCTTCATTCTCTTGAGTTGAATATTGATTTTGTACTTCTTCATCATCAATTTGAGATAAAACTTCCAATAATTTTTCTTGAAATCTGCCTTATTTGAACTTTCTGCCATAAGACATTGGAATCTAATTTTTGTTGCTAAAACTCATGAATTTTTTCTGTTTCTTTTGGAGTCGAATCCTTTTCCATTGGAAATTTTATTTCTTTAACAGAATCCCACTATTTGATTTTGAACTGTCTAGTAAAGTTATAAATTCCATGAGAATAATTTTTGTTGAAATTCCAATAGAAAATCTATGGAATTCTATTCTTGATATAATAATGGAGTAGAGCTTATTCCTCAGGATAGTCTTAAAAAGTCTTATCTTTTCCAAAGATCTTAAAGTCTTCTTGGAAATTGATTGGCATAATATCAAAGTTTCCTCCAAAATCATGCCACCAATTATAGAACCACATGGGAACATCATGATTAATTGATGGTAATCATTGGACAAATCAGGAATGAGAAAATAGCTTAAAATAAAAAATTGCACCAATAGCATTGATGTAATCATAATAGGTATAAACTAAGGGTTTGAACAACGTTTTGAATTGAATTTGAGTTTGATATCCAAATTAGCCATTCAATAGGTTTAAGAATACGTTTGAATTTGATTTTGTGATAGTTGGCTTGTTCTTCAGGTACATTGTCAGGGGACCATTTGGGAATTTCCATTGAATCGGTTTCTATAAGGACTTTCTCAAGGAATTTTCAAGTTTTGAAAGGAGTTTCAGAAAAGTGAAAATAAGTTGGGATGAAAAAAAGTTTGAATAAGCTCAGAATAGGATTTGTTATAAAAGGCTGGTTCTATTTCTCCGAGAATAGACTCATCTATCTTAGAGAAATAATTTTGACAATAGGCTAATTTATTTACTTGTATAGGTTGACTACGTGAAGATAGGGAGAAAATATTAGGTTTTGGAATAGGTTTATTTGATATTTCAGGTCTAAAATTATTTTTTGGAATAGAAGGAGAAGATGATGGTGTTTTAATAGCACCAATATTTATCCTTTCATATCACTATCTCCTGTACACATATTTATCTTTCATCTATGTCATAAAACTCTTCCTTTTTTTTCCCAACATTTATCCTTTTTTATCTCTTTATAAGTTATTGTAATTTTATACTATTAAAACATTATTTTTAATTAATAAGTTATTATAATTTTGTACTATTAAAAATTTTTTAATTGATAATGCTACTGTAATTTTATACTATTAAAAAGTTATTTCTTAATTAATAAATCATTTATCTATAAATCAAGATGTCAATAGAATGTTGTATGTTATATATAGGGGCAATTAAGTCAATGTTAGTAATATTTTTCATTACATTCTCACTTGTCAATTTGATTATACCAAGCATTGGAAAAAAAATTCACATTCCATTTTGACTTGGTTAGTTAATATTGGAGTGATAAATATTTTTCTGCATATTCTAATAGAAAAAAATTTTGCTTGGAGAGATTTTTCCATTCTGGGTCTTTCTATCATAACAAATCGGGGATAGTGTAATTTGTGCGTTTGGATAGCATTTTTATCCCAAATAATTGCTTACATCATAAACACAATTACCAAGGAGAGAACTAATGTGGTTGAAATTGATATGATTAGATTTGACTATATTTTTTACATCACTTGGTTTATAATTACATTATATTATTGTATTCAAAATAAAAATGGTATACATAAATAAAATACTTGATATAACATTATCATGCATTTGTACACCAAAAATTTAAATATGTATATCTACTATACAAAATTTTATAACACGTAATTTTAGTGAAATTACTAATCAACTCTTTATCTTCTCAACGAATATATTTTTATTCCATATATATCACATTTTAAAACGTGCTATAACAATTATTCTAAACAATATTCCAAATAGTCTTCTACCCAAATTTAAAGGAAAAATAAAAACAAAAGAAACAATTCTCCTACTTGTTTGAGCAAATTACGGCATGGTAATTGAACCTGTTCCACATTGTTCTGAGGCAACTCTAGTTGAAGCTTTGGCTATTAGAGCTGCCTTTCACCTGACTTTAGATCTTAAGTTGGCAGTGATTAACATTCTGTCAGATTGCAAGGTTGTTATCGATGCAATCAACAAGCATACAGCGGATGAATCTTGGTTTTCTATAATCATTAGTGATATTAGAAGGTTAAAAGATTTCTTTTGGAGCTGCCATTTTTCTTTTATTAGTAGAAGTGTAAATTTTGTTAATCATGCTCTAACAAAATTTGCTATAAAATTGATCAAAAATGTTAAGTGGGAAAATTCCTTTCCCCTGTGACTTGCTAATAGGTCACGGCAATCTCAGGTAATTACCTTTGATCCTTAGTCTGTAATGTTTATCTATATAAATATAAAGCAACATGTTTGACCAAAAAAAAAAAAATTGAACCTGCTCCAAAAGCTTCTCCAATGCAGTCGCTCTTTTAGTAGTCAACTTGCCAATGCCATGGAGCTGCCGGAGCTACCGGAATGCCCAGTCTGCTTGAGCCCCTACGACGCCGTTTCATTCGTCCCCCGTGTCCTCTCCTGCGGCCACTCCACCTGCGAAGCCTGTATCTCACAGCTGCCCAGTCCCTTCCCCAACACCATCCGGTGTCCCTCCTGCACTCAGATTGTCAAATTACCAGGCCGCCCTTCCTCCCTCCCGAAGAACATAGACCTCCTCCGCCTCTCATCTTCCCTCGTCCGAACCCCCCACCACCACCCCCTGCCGGAGGACAGGCCCAAAAAGGTAATTTCACAGAAGGAATCAGCACCAGAGATTAATCCCTTCATACCCGGTTTATGGTCTCGTGAATTTTACTTGAATTGGAAGAACTGGGTTTTGCCGAACGACTGCGTTTTGGTTGAGAGAAAAGATTCTCAGGAAGAACATAGCCTTTTTGGTTTATCTTATGGGAAGATTGTGAGAAATGTGGATAATTTTGATGTTAGGTGTATTTTGAGGGAGAATGAGAAAGTTGGTCTTGTTAAAGTTGGTGTTTTAGGGATCAAAGTGAAAAAGAAAAAGGAAAAGAGGGGATTTTATGTGGTAAATTTAAGTACACTTATGAAGCAAAGATCATGAAAGTTTTGTTTTTGATGAAACAAAATGAAAGAGATGTATTGGAAATGATTTTGAAAGAAAGCTTGAAGATTAAAAGAGTGGGAAAAATTTGTGGGTTTTGGTGTAATGAGGAAGACAGCGGTGTTTTTATGGTGTGTGAGGGGTTTAGCAGGGGTTTAGCGAATACTACAGTGGAACTGGAAAATGGGTTTTTGGCGAAAATTGTAGAGGAGGGGGATAAGGTGAGCAAAATGCGTGGCTTTGGGTTGATTGGGATGGAGATATGTGAAGTGGTTAATGATTTACATGTCGAGGGAGTTGTTATTGGATGTTTGGGTGTTCATTGTTTTGGTTTGAATGAGTTTGGTCGTGTTTTCATCAATTTTGGTGAGGTTTTGGGAGTGGGAAGCAGAGTTTGTAGGGCGATACATGGAAGTGAGGAGCTGGAAGATGAGTTGTTGAAGAAGTTTGTGTTTGTTAGTCCAGAGGTGGTAATTGAGTTGTTAAGGAATCAGGGTATTGACTTAGGGGATGGGAGTTTGGAATATGAGGTTGGATTTGGATCGGATGTTTGGTCATTAGCTTGTGTACTTATCTGGCTTCTTGCTGGGAAATCATTCTCTGAAGAGATGAATAATTACTATAAGTATCTTTTGAGTGCATTGAATGATCAAAAGGGTTGCAATTATGTGGACTTGTATATGGGTTGGAAGGAGAAAATTACTGGTTTGTTAGAAGGTGGATTAGGTTTGGAATTTGCTTCTCTGAAGGATATGCTGTGCAAGTGTTTGGAGTTTGATCCTGGAAGTCGACCAGTTTTAATTGAAGTATGGAAATGCATTAGGAAATTGACTATTCTACCTGAGCTTTATATATCATTTGAGCCAGAGTTGGATGTGACCAGCAGGATCCCAATTCATTGTATATCTTTTGGAAATCTCTGTGATTCATCGATGAAGAGTAGGAAAGGGAGATCTAGACAAGCTGCCGGTGCCTCATTAAAAAAAGATGAAAATGAAATCGAGGGGTTGATGGTTGATAGAGACGTTAATGGCCTCTCCAATGGTCATGCTGAATGCGTTAATCTGAAAGGTCATCTTGATTGTATCTCAGGATTAGCTGTTGGAGGTATGACTTCTACTATGATGCTGGTTTTTTACGTTTTGCAAATGGTTCATATCACTTAAAATAAAATTTTCTATGTGATTTTGCTTTTCGTATGAGTTGTTTGATTTGTTTATTTTGAAGTTTTGACTAGAATTAATATACTAAGATGGAAGGGAAATCCTGATTTGGTATGGTCATGATTCCCTGCAATTGATGCACTATTGCTTCTGGTTCTAGTTTTTGCTTGTGATATCAAAACGGTTATTCTGTTTACTGCATGATATGCTGTACAAGTGGAGCCCCTCATGAAGGGATAGTTGACTGAATCTTTTACATAATTCTTTCAGTAATATTTTCACGTTTGTTGTTTCCCACTATTTTGTTGTCCTTGATTTTTGAATTTTTTTAACTGAAGGAAGTTGGAATTGCATTGAGATGATTGTGTTTTGTATCAGCATAATTTTTTTTTATTTCCTCTATGCTTTGAACTTCATTTTGCTAACCTCAATTATTCCTTCTTAGGGGGTTTCCTCTTCAGCTCCTCACATGACAAAATAGTCAATGTATGGACTTTGCAGGTACACAGCTTACAGGGAACTTCTTTTTAGATTGCTTTTTTGGGCTTGCAGACATGACATTATCTGCTTATTGTTTGTTTCAGGAGAAATTACCTATAGGTATTGTAAGGGCAAAACTAAAACTATTTGATAGATTGTCTTTAAGTATGCTTTTTCTGCCACTCAGATATATGCACTATGATATCTTATACTTGTCCCTTAGAGCTTTTTTCTGAAATATCTTCCTCATGATATGTTCCCATATATCTTCTTGTTGGGATAAGTGTTTTACAAAGTAATTATGACTAGTTCCCTTTGAATGAACCATGGTGATTGTTGGCCGAATGCTTTGTGCTTGTAACAAATTCATAACTGGGATTAATACTCTATCTTGATTGGTTGAAGATCTTGTTGGTGATGAATCCATGAATTCGATACCTCCTCAGAGGCCTGGTTGTTGTGGAAGGAGTCCCTCTGCATTTAATGATAAAACTTGCTTCTGCATTTTGAATGTGATAGACTACTGTAAGTTGTTTGGGAAGAGATATTATCTGGAAATAGGATCAATATTATGTTGGTGACCAAGTGATGAACCTGTAATTATCTTCCTGGGGTAGACATTTGAAACATAAGGCAGGGAGTGAATATAGTGGGTAGCAGATGAAGATCTTGACCTTTTGATCATTATAAGTGAAGGGGCTTTAGAATACATGGTAGAATGGTGTGCTGTGCTTTGTTACTCATATCTTTGCATATTCTTTACGAGCTATTTTTGGCGTGTTATGACAAAACTTTGTAATAAAATGTCTCTTCAGACCTATTTAGATAGAATTAGGTCTCAATGGTCAATGCTGACTAGAAAGTGCTTCAAAAGGTGCTGACTAACTTCTTACTGACAGCACAGCTATGTGCTGGCACCCAATTAGTAGCACTGCTAGTAAAATCAATTCCATAACGTACTCCCTTCTCTGCTTGGGGTTCAAACTCTCTATCTTACCTTTGTGCTTTCAAGCCTTTATGCTGTTCTAACCCAAGATACATATGAAAATCCTATTATCAGTTTTCTTGCAATTCGTATAGGCTGTCATTTTGAACTAGATTTGTTTTGCGTAATCATCCATTCCTGCATGGATTTACCTTGTTTTTACTAAAAATCACAAATTTCATACTAGCTGCATTATGGATACTGGAAATTATCAACAACGATTCCTTTATCAACCGGCATCTTTGGAATTGTAGGAAATAATTAGATAACATGGTTTAGATTCCTAAAGATTATGAGGTGATAACACAAAATCTTTTCCCAACAAATTAGGTATTTTTATGTGGAGATCATGTATGAGATTTTGGAAAATGTTTGGAAGTAATAAAATATGGTGTACATATAAACATGAAAAACAAGAAATGCAAGTAGAAGATATGCAATATTGGCTGAGGCATCAAAATATAGTGTTCTTTCCTTTTAACGTTTGCTATGATGCCTCATGATTTTTGTTCTGGACTTGGATGCTCAGATTGAGCTTCTGTGCATTGCTTGATTTTTTCAGGATTTTTCTCATGTCCATTCATTTAGAAGCCATGAACATAGAGTTACAGCAGTGGTTTTTGTGGATGAAGTAGAACCATTGTGCATAAGTGCTGATAATGGAGGTGTTATATGCATCTGGAGTGCCAAAATTCCCTTGGATACAGCACCAATAAAGAAATTGTTTGAGGAGAAGGATTGGCGCTTCAGTGGTACTCAGGCCCTAGCCGTTTCTGGTAATGGATGTCTGTATACTGGCAGTGGCAGCAAGTCAATAAAAGCTTGGTCATTGCAGGCAATGCCTTATAGTTGTGTTTGTTTCTTTCTTTCTTTTTTCTTCCCCAAAGTTATTCTACAGAAACTATGCTTATTTGACATCGTCTAGTTTTCTTCAGGATTACTCTTTGATGTGCACCATGACTGGTCATAGATCAATAGTCTCCTCTTTAGCAGTTTGCAATGGAATTCTGTACAGTGGAAGTTGGGATGGAACTGTTCGATTATGGTCTTTAAATGACCACAGTCCTTTGGCTGTACTAGAGGATCAAAGACCTAATGCTCTGAGTCCTGTTCGATCTCTTGCTGTGGATGGGAATTTGCTTCTTGTGGCTCAGGAGAACGGCTATGTCACGGTAGTGTACAATTTGGAGTCTACGAGGACTATGCTTTGTATCATTTGACACTGGAAATCAGCGTCACATCTTTCATGTTAAATATGGAAATCAGTATTACATTTTTCATGTTATATAATTAAAAACACTTGTCATTCTTAGAGTTCTATTTAGTAGTACTTCTTAGATCATTGTCCAATAAGAAGGGTTTCTATTTTTTCAAATGAACAATTTGAAGACTTTAGTAACATGACACTGTCTGAAATATTTTGTTGCTTCAGAAAATGTTACACAAGGGTCATTTTGTTCTCTCTGACAGTATTTTTGTTGATGCAGATGTGGTATAATGATGTGCTTGTGAAATCCTCTCAAGTTCAAAATGGTGTTATATTCTCCATTACCAAGAGTGGGAAGTGGCTTTTCACCGGGGGTTGGGACAAGACTGTCAGCGTGCTAGTATGTGTTATAAAATTGTATTTGTCCATCCAAATCAGTTTTTTGAGCTTGGGCTCAATGCCGGATATTGGATTCTGAATCTATTTTCAATGCAAGTTAGTTTGGAAAAAACATTGGCCATCAAGACTTTGATCATTTCTTGAACTTTTATGAACTTGTGCTATCAGTTGACTTCTAATTGGTAGCATCAATAATGAGAGGAGTATAACTTTTTATTTCTCTTCTTTTGGTCCTTTGTTGGAGGCTCACCTTTTCTTTTCCCCCTATTCTTTTGGCATTTTGCTCCCTTATTGGATTTGCAACTAATATAATTAATTTGTAGGAGCTTTCTGGAGATGGTGCCGAAGTAGAAGCCACACTGACTGGATCAGTTTCTGTTGATTCAGTTGTAACTGCTCTAGTTTACTGGGAGGGAAAGCTGTTTGTGGGACAGGCTAATGGTGCTCTCAAGGTATGCTGTTAAATTGGACATCTTCTTTGGTTTCAGGACTTGGTTTCTGGTCAACATATGCTCAAAGTTAAGGCTGGTGTTTATCTGAAAATGTTGCTAGAGTTTGTTTAAGCCTTTTACAGAAGTTCCTAATCATCATTGTTCTCATTCAACCTAATAAACCTTGTAAAGTATAAAGTCTATTGGAAGATAAGTGAAGAACGTGCAAATATGATTTACGTAAACATGCTTCTTTTGGTAACATCAAATATGTCTTCTTCTATTACGATCATTATGCAGTCTTTCATAATCTTGAGGAGAATGGATCTAGCCTTGAAAAAATTATGAATGTCGCTACGTCATCATTGTGATGTGTTGGTCAATAGTTTCCATCAGAAGCCTTTACCTGTAATCTGGAGCAGTTGTGATTTCTGTGTTTTTTTTTTTGTCAAATAAATCTCTTAAAGGTGGTATGTGGTACCATTCAACGATATATTTTGCTTGTAGTTCTAGTACAAGGAGAAGAAGGGAAAAGTTCAAATGGGCATCTTGTTTCATCTCATGCAAAAATCAACGTCATTAGAGACCATAAAGCTTCCTAAAATGTATTGGAAACCTTGGAAAGTGCTCCATTCCATCTAATCAAGGAATGGATTGTTACAAAATCTGGTTACAGCATCTAGCTTTTTTCACTGTCATTTCCTTGCTATTTCTTCTCAGTAAAAACACTTGAAGTCATGCCTCATATTCTGCAGGTGCTTTTAACTCATCAATCTCACCCCAATGAAGAGATTTGAGATGTTTTCCATAATTTATATAATCCATATAACTTTACAAGAAGGTGCATATTTTCTCTAGACTAATAAAAAGGACAAATGAAATATATAGCGACTCCCTTAATTCATCTTTCATGGCCTGGGTGCAGCAGTTAAAGGTTATATAACTTGATGTTAATACTAGAACCAAGTAAATGTGGTATGTGCTGTCGCTACCACTTTCAGCCACATTTAAAGGGCCATAGTGCTAACTAATAGCACAGAAAAGGCCCTTTGAAATTGTGTTTCTGATGTTGGAGCATTAAAGGTGCATAATCCTCCTGTATTAGCAGGCATAATGAATTCTGCAAACTCGGCCGATTTGGTGATTGTTTGCTACATCAGGATCATGCATGAAGTTTTCTCGAACAGAGAATATATTTTCTGTTTAATTTTGTTTTAGACTGTTGCAGTCATCATTTCAATCTCTCTCTCCCTTCCTCCCTCCCCATGTGACTTTAGTTCATATACGCAATAGTGTTCTTGCTCATTTTTTTGTTAAGCATCGATGACCATATGCAAGAAACTGATTTAAGTGGATTATTTGTCCATTATAGCAAGTTCTGTGTCGCAATTGCTTGATCAGTTCTAGATAGCCTAAAGTATGTAGCATGCTGGAAAATTCTTGGTAGCACTTACATCACAAGTAGATCATCTTAACCAATCTCCCTTCTTCACTAGATTCATACTGTGCAAAGTAATCAATCTGACTCCTTTCAGTTCATGCCCTCTTGGAAAAGGTCAGCTGCTTCAAACATTTATTTAGATTCACTAGATTCCTATCAAGCGGGTCATGTCAGAAAGACCCATTCCTAGCAGTTTATTTTGTTAGTGATCATTGAGCAGCTAATAAGACTTCACCTAGTTGGTATACATTGTCCCATTTGAGATATTGTGCTCCAAAGTTGATAATTGACATCAAATTAAACTGCAGAATCCAATTCATCCTTCAAGCTCTCTACTTCCCCACCCTTAATTTGTTCTTATTTTCCCCATCTCAAAATAGGGTCTTGCTCATGACTTTTGTGGAGTCTAGAGAAAATGTACGGAATCATATGGCATCTCGAGTTGTGTATCTTGTTAACAAAAGAACTGGAATTGAAAATCAACTTCAGTGCTCAGTCAAAGCAGACTAAAGGCAAAATCAGTTGGTGTTACTTCTGAGCATTCAAACTTTGCATTGAACATTGTTAGAAATTTGAAAGTTCTTGTTAAATAAATTTTCAGCGACTAAGCTTATTCAGCAATTTGAATTTGGAATTTTTCAGGTGTGCTATTCTGGGTTATGACGAGCTCATGCAGGAGATATGCTGCTGTAAACTGATTAGTACAGGATGCCTACATTAATTGATAAGAATATGGATATGAAAAGGTCCAGGAAAAAACCACATGAGCTTGTATAGCTTGATTTAACGTATATATATAGATTTATCACGTAATCTTTGTATATATACCAATTTTTTGTTCTGAAAGATGTATAATCATTCTCCAGCTGGTAATGGTGACGTTAATTGATAAGAATATGGATATGAAAAGGTCCAGGAAAAAACCACGTGAGCTTGTATAGCTTGATTTAACGTTTATGTATAGATTTATCACGTAATCTTTGTATATATACAAATTTTTTGTTCTGAAAGATGTATAATCATTTTTGTTCTGAAAGATGTATAATCATTTTTGTTCTGAAAGATGTATAATCATTCTCAAGCTGTTAATGATGACATGATCAGAGGAATAATTGTTAGTTTTGTGCAACTACAAAAATTTCAAAGTCCACATCACCTTTCTCGTAGACGCTTAGTAGTCGATTGCCTACAGTACCATCTGACACTGCTAGAGAACTGTTGCTACCCAAAACGGGTATGGGCAGGGACGGTCACAGTCCCCGAACGGTTGTGGCCCAGATCTGGCAAAAAAAAAATGTGTGGTTCAAATCACTTTTTGTACATCGTTTTTTACACCGTGTGTGGGGTTCACAAATTTTGTTCTATACTTATATGTTGTGAAAATGAGTTACGCCCTATGTAATTGGAGTTACATGTTGTGCAAAATGTACAAAACCGTCCGGAACGGTTTTCCTGGTGACTGTTCTGACCCTGTGTCCATCCAAAACTGGGGGATGAGAATACAACTCCTAAATTGTCTTCTTTCTTTTTTCCTCTACCCTATTATACAGTTGATTTATGACTCATAATAGAGGTTAGAGCATCCTAAAGATGGACAGAACTTGATATGAATACATTGTAAACTGGAATAGTATGACCTAAACCTTGAACAGACCCATGATCAGCTGTTGCAAAATTACAAAATATAGCAACAGAAAAATAGAAGCAAGCATGATTAACGATTTTAACTATGAAACTTGGGAGGTTGATGCTCTCAGCGGTTTGCAGTACCTCAGGAGACATTGACTAAAAAGCACTTCATCAGATCGCATTGTGAAGATTGATGATGATGTTGCTAATTAATGTTTTCCGTCCAGTTAACATCACCAACAAGAAAGCCTCCAGAGCCAACCTCAACTTCAACCTCAAGCAGACTAGAGCGAATCGAGCTAGCATGCTGCACGAGTCTTGTAGAGCGATCACTGGTTATCAGTTACCCACCAATATGAGCCGCATGCCATCAGAGATACACCTCTCCGATCCCTTGCATCATTTTCCGCACACGATAACCTCAAATCCTAATAGCTTCTAGTCACCTTGCAAGCCAATTGAATTGGATATTTCTATGGGCTAAACAAACTTTCTGCATGGACTAGTGCTAATGTTTGTGGTGTTTGTTTTGTATCCTCAAATGCAAATGAGTCGAGTTTAATCGAGTAGCTTGTGAGTTTGTTTGGTCAAAATTCAAGTTCAAACTTGCCTTGACTGAATTCGAGCAGTTTGATCTATTTGACTAGTAGACCTCAAGCTTAATATGTAAAACTCAAAAAATTGCTGAGTTTAATCGAACTCAATCGAGTTTCACATGCATATATTTATAGAGTAATTTTTTTTATTGAAATCCACCTTTTGCATAGATGGCATTCATCTACACCTGTTAGTGTAAAAAATCTAATACACTGATAGTGGATGAAAACTTAATCCATATTTATATATTTTTATTTATTAGTATAAATTGTCTAATTTATCTCTTGTTTAAAATTATATAAAGTATAAATTTATATTTATTAAACTTGATTAGACTTGATTGAGTTCGATTGGACTCAATACGCAAGAGCTTGAGTTTGAGTAATGTGAAACAAAATCAATCTCAACCTTGACTTTAAGAGTTCAATGAGCTCGAATACAAATTTTTAACTTGACTCGACTCGATTACACCCCTCAACTATTTGGGAAGCAAATTAACACACTAAAATCTTTTAGCTTACTCAAGTGTCTTTGCGTTCCTTGCCTAGATTTGTTTCATTCTTCCTTCTCTAACCACGTGTCTCCATTTTCCCCAAAAAGGGGGGTAATGGTTTCCACTTATTGCATATTATCTCCTAAATATTTTTCGATAAGATTGTACAGGCCATAAGTTTACATGTATTGATTATCTATGCACACTGGTCCTTGGATCCAGATTAAATCGGACCACATCACTTGGTTTGATTTTAGCTCAAATCAGACCGAATTCATGGAGATGTGATCCGATTCAATCATCAATTACATTATGCAATCACACATGCCCCTCATCCCTAGTTATTGCTTTAATTGGGCATTTGTTTGTCCAAGCCAAATTTGTCAAAAGCTATACTCTACCTTAACATATTTATGCTTCCTTTTCCTCTATTCCTAATTTTCGTTTAATTAACAGGTATATTGAATGCTTAAGAAAATATATTAATAAGAAAATGTTGTGATCAAGAAAACTAATCCTTGCATTTTCTTATGTTTCATTTGGATTGAGGGATTTGACAAAAATTTGAAATCCTTTCAAATCCTTCTAATTGTTTAGAATATATTTGAATTTGTAAATTTCAGAATGGTTTTGCAACTGGATACTTTTAACCAAAATGAGATTAAAGTCAGCAAATTTTTCCCCAAAATTTTGTATTTAGGCCATAGGCTTAGTTGCATAGTTTTGCAGCTTGTATTGATACACACTACACACTAGTAATGGCTTCGCTAGGCATTGGTAATTTGTCAAAAGTTACACTCAAACTAAAAATTTTGGGTTACTAGTTTTAAGAGTTTTTATATAAAATATACTGTATCAACTGAATGTATATAAAATAAAAATGTGATTGAAAAATGTATTTATAAAAATATAAAAATTTTCTGATTCAACAAGGCTTTGATTTTCCCATTACAAAAATGAAAAATGTAGCAACCTTAGAATAAAGAAAATGAGCCGCCTACGACCCTAAATAAGGTTAGCCTCTGCCTCTCTTCTTCTTCATTATTTGTTTTTTTGAGTGACATTAGTCAAACAAAGGCAACATTAATAAGCACCAAAAATAATAAACAAATTAAAACCAATGCAGTAAACCAACACAGTGTAAGGAAAGGGTAAAAAACAGGAAGTCCTTCCCAGTACAGCCAACAAGCTTGCCCCCTATCTTCAATTCTCCATTAGCCAAGTCAAGACAGATTATATATAAACATAAGGATAAAGTTGCAGAAATCCAAGTAGAAGAGAAAACCTGTAGAGAGAAAAGGAGGGGTGTAGCAGGCTGCAGAGAAGATGTCTGGTGTGATGGCTGGAGTTGGGGTGCAGCCCGGATGGGTGGGGATAGGGATGGCTTCACCTCCATCTACTTCTTCTTCTTCTTCTGGTATCAATAGCAATGGAAAATTCAGAATTAGGATGGCTGTTACTCCAGTTGAGGACAAGAAAAAGGCTTACACTCTTCAGAAATCTGAAGAAGCCTTCAGCAAAGCCAAGGTAAGCATGTGCCATCTTCTTGCGTGCTGATAGTGCTTGATTGTTGGGATATTTAGGATAGTTGATTTTTCCTGTTCGTTTTCTGCTATTTTTGTTTGATTATCTGAGAATCTGGAGAAAGGTTTTGCATAGAAAAGAGAAAAAGACGTGGGCTTTAATTGGTATCGGCAATGTGTGTTTGACATCTGAATGTCAATGTGAATATTAATGTTACGAGCTAAGGAGAATGTTGATTTTACTGCACTGGTTTATTAATGTTTCTGCAAATGTGAACGATGAAATTAATTAGTATCAGATATGCGGTTGAATAGACATGATAGTGGTTTGCAAGGCTGTGTGTCTTTCTTGGAGGGACAAGGAGTATACTCTGTAGTTGATTATGATGTGAAAAATGCAGCCATTAAGAGAAGGATGAAAAGAAGTTTCAGAGAATGAGTACAAAAGTACAGGGGATGCTTGGTTCAGTTTTTGGAGACATTAAGATAAAGAAAAAACTAGTAATGTAGGTGATAATAAAGTCAGTGTTTTGCTTCTTAGGAGCTAGGGGTTGGAGACAAGAAGAGGAGGAGGGGAGGTTTAGATGTTATCTTGAATGAACGAACTGGATGATGAAGAATGACTTATGGCAAACGTGAGTTCCTGCAAATGAGTTTCCATTCCAGTCTTCTTCTAAGACAAGGAAATTTAAAACACCAAGTGCACATTGCTGTAAATTTTTAGAACCTATAGACAATTAACTCTTCATCCATGCAATGATCAGGCTCTTGACTATGTGTATACACAAATTAAAGGGATACTAAAGGGATACTAGTTCCTAGTTTCCTGCTATGTTTCAAAACAGACACTTGCTCACGAGTTAGGTTTACAGTTGATCTATTTATTTTTGCCATGTCCATAACTGCAGTTGAAGGTAGTGTTGAGAGCAAAGTGTTTATGTACTTAGAGTTGGGACAAATAGTCAAGAAATTATTTGACAGCTGTCCAACTACCTTCCATCTCAAACAATTTAAAGATCTTGAAAGTTAAAGAGAAGGCTTAGAGCTTTTCTTGCGTGTTCTTTGCCTCACCTAATTCATTAGTCATACCATAGTGCATATTTTAAATTACACGCTTTGGCTTGCCAATTTTGATCAAACATGATTTAGTTTTTTTTACAGTGCTACTGGGCATTCTTCACAAGAAAGCATAAAGGTGTTGATGTTATTTTCTATTTTACTTCCTACTTTTATATTTAATTTCCATTTAACTCGGTGAATCAAAACAATTATGGTGATAAATTATGAATGTTGCCTCTTGCTTGAATCCTGTGAACTTCCTTTTGTCATAAGTACCGGTTACTCCTCGGTTTTCCTCTATTTTTGCTCTAAAAAGTTTCATTTGTTTATAGTTTATTAATGATCTGATCACTGTATTAATGTTCACAGGAACTAATGCCTGGAGGTGTAAATAGCCCTGTACGTGCTTTCAAATCCGTTGGTGGGCAACCTATTGTATTTGATTCTGTTAAGGGCTCTCACATGTGGGACATTGATGGTAATGAATACATAGACTATGTTGGTTCATGGGGACCTGCTATCATTGGTCACGCTGATGACGAGGTTATTCCTTTACTAGCTTAAACTGATCTGAAAATCTCCCTAGTTATGTAACCTTTGATAATTTGCTACATTTAACATGAGGTGTTTGTAGGCAAAACCCACTTATTTTCTGCTATATTTCTTGCCCTTGGAATGGCTTTTTTTCTTTTCTCATATATTGCATAAGAATTTGTCACCTTCAAAGCCATTAGGATGGTCTTCTTGCAGCTTTTCTGGAAAAAATTGCAGCTTTTCTTATAGACTTCTGTTGGTTTTTTTTCCTTTTCAGTTTGGTTTGTTACAATGTTTAATGTCATGTTCTAATTTTGGAATTCATCCAGAGTTTTCTAGTTTTTCTACCAAGGGGAAAACATTTGTTTGTCAATTAGGCTTTCGTTGGTTCTTTCTCATACTTATGTTTGGCTTACTGGTGTACCTGCCATAAGTAGCTATAAGGAAGTAGAATACCGTGGATACCATCAGAAATTTTGTATGATGTACAATTTAGTTGTAATCTTCTAGATTCTTATTTGTAGGTATTGGCTGCCTTGGCTGAGACAATGAAGAAGGGAACTAGCTTTGGTGCGCCATGTCTGCTAGAGAATGTTTTGGCAGAATTGGTTGTTGCAGCAGTCCCAAGCATAGAAATGGTTCGTTTTGTCAATTCAGGCACTGAGGCATGCATGGGTGTGTTGCGATTGGCTCGAGCTTTCACTGGCAGGGAGAAAATCATTAAGTTTGAGGGTTGTTACCATGGCCATGCAGATCCATTCCTTGTTAAGGCAGGCAGTGGGGTTGCTACCCTGGGTCTCCCTGACTCCCCTGGTGTTCCAAAAGCAGCTACCTTTGAAACATTAACTTCCCCTTACAATGACATAGAGACTGTTGAAAACCTCTTTAAGACAAATGAAATTGCTGCCGTTATTCTTGAACCTGTTGTTGGAAATGCTGGTTTTATTCCACCGAAACCTGGTTTTCTTAATGCCTTGCGCCAGATCACTAAAGAAAATGGTGCTCTTCTTATCTTTGATGAAGTAATGACTGGTTTTCGTTTGTCATATGGAGGAGCACAGGAGTACTTTGGCATAACTCCTGATTTAACTACACTGGGGAAGGTCATTGGTGGTGGCCTGCCAGTCGGTGCATATGGAGGAAGGCAGGAGATTATGGAGATGGTGGCACCTGCAGGACCAATGTACCAGGCTGGGACGCTAAGTGGAAACCCATTAGCAATGACAGCTGGGATTCAGACTCTTAAGCGTTTGAAAGAACCAGGGTCATATGAGTACTTGAACAAGGTAACTAGTGAACTTATTCAAGGGATTGTGGATGCTGGTAAGAAGGCTGGTCATGCAATTTGTGGTGGCTATATAAGTGGGATGTTTGGCTTTTTCTTCACTGATGGCCCTGTTTATAACTTTGACGATGCAAAGAAGAGTGATACATCAAAGTTTGCCAGATTTTATAGAGGAATGCTGGAAGAAGGTGTCTATTTTGCCCCCTCTCAGTTTGAGGCTGGATTCACCAGCTTAGCACATACTAGAGAGGATATTCAGCAGACAATAGCAGCAGCCGAGAAAGTTTTCCAGCGAATATAACCTTGTCGGGGCTGTTTGTTTACTCATTGCCTCTTTCTGAGGTTGCTCTTTTTGTAGGCGAGGGGCAACCATATCTTTATTCTTTTGCTTCAGATAGAATATTTATGTGCTTTTGATTTATGTTTGTCATTTTTGTTTATGTGAGATATATATTTGTACCATTCCGTCTATACCATGGTAACTACTAATGCTAGTCCATTGAGAAGCATGTTTTCATTCTTTTAACCACTGATGGTTTACACGTTTTCTGGACTTTTTTACCTCTTGCAATATTGGCAATCAACAGTAAACCAAGAAAGCGGAATTTCTTGCCAGGGCAAAAAAGTTAATCATGTTGGAGGAACATCAGCAACTTGCAACTTTTCAAGACCTCATTTCTTATTAGTGACTGCAGGAGAACCATCAGTTCTGAAGGTTCTACATGAACACTTCATCATCAGTTGGCTCTCTGCTATGTGCTGAGTGCTGATGCCACTAATTTGGGTGAATACCAGGAAAGGAAACTTTGCTGCTATAAGGGCTTATTCATTGAATGCTGGATGTCATAAATCTTCCCATTTATTCACGCAATCATAGACTTTTTTCATAATAATGTTGCTAATAAATGCTGAGGAAAAGAAACTACTTATATCTCCAATAGATGCTTTAAATATTTTAATTTGGGACACAAACTTTGTTTATTCTAAGAATTTTATTTTCGCAAACCAGGGGATCCCTTCTTGGCACAAGCATTTTTCTTGGCAATGCATAACGCTTATCCCTTTTTATCATAAGCCCTTTATTTCCAATGTATTAATTATTTGGCTGTACTAGAAACAAGGCACGAGGATTGCTTTTTCGTAAGAGGGGGGAAGGAGGAAGTGTGAGGTCTTGAAACCTCTCACTTACACACTAAAAATAAAAAAATAAAAAAAAGGCACCAGAATTGCTTGATTTATACAAAGGGAGCAACTATAGATCCATTATGTTTATCCGTCTATGATTATAAATCTTTGAAATTGCACAAATTTTGATCCTATTAAATAGGAATTCTTCTGGTTTTGGACCTTTGGTCTAAGATTTTGTACCATTTTTCAATTTTCTGGTAAATTTTACGGATTTCTCAAATACCCAATCTTTCACCCGATAAACCAATCTAAATCTATCTGACATAATTAACTGTAAAAGCTATTTATACATGTGTATTTTTTTTAACATCAGAAAAAAAAAATCTTCATAGGCTAAGCTGTCATGCATGGATCTCTAAGCTTTATCATACAAGACTATAAAAGTAAAACGTGGAAGGCACAAACATGCACCAATAAGAATAACATAATGAAAGAACTAGGTATCCAAATATTGAAATGCATTGTCAATTAATAAAAGTTTAGCAAGCTAGGCACTGCAAAGTCTTTTTCTTTCAACGATAACAACAACCAATTATACTGTTATGACCATGTCAACAAGAATGCTATTTTTCCTCACGTCCACAAGGCCAAGAGAGACTCAAGGAGACCCTCTGATATCCTCAAAGAAGAAAAACCAGTGACAAACCAAGCAATCTTTGCAAAACTCCCTCTCTCTTTGGCTCTCTCTCTCTCTCTCTCCAGAGTCCAGATTTTATGATCAACTCCCATAGAATTTGCAGCAGCCTATAGACCCTTTAATCTTGTGTCATCTGGTTCCTGAATTGCTAGTTAGTTGTCCAAATATACCTTTCTTGTCAAATCCCAGGATTTTACAAGTTTTCAATTTCATCACTACACGTATATTTGTGTTGGACATTGTCAATTGAGCGGTAGTCGAAGACAGGTATTGGCTGTAAAATCAATAATGTCAAGCAAGCTAAAGAAGGCAATTGGTGCAGTGAAAGATCAAACCAGCATCAGCCTTGCTAAAGTTGGTAGCAATACTACTTCAAACCTTGAGGTTGCAGTGCTCAAAGCAACCACTCATGATGATGTTCCAATAGATGATCGGTACGTGCATGAAGTTCTCCAGCTCGTTTCTTCCAACAAAGCTTATGCTGCAGCTTGTGCAAAGGCCCTTGGTAAACGTATTGGCCGGACACGAAATTGGATCGTAGCCCTAAAATCTTTGATGCTTGTTTTAAGAATATTTCAAGATGGTGATCCTTATTTCCCCAGAGAAGTCCTTCATGCAATGAAAAGAGGGGCAAGGATCCTCAATCTTACTAATTTTCGCGATGACTCAAATTCAAGCCCTTGGGATTTCACAGCATTTGTTAGGACTTTTGCTCTTTATCTTGATGAGAGATTAGATTGTTTTCTAACAGGGAAGCTTCAACGCCGGTATACTCATAGAGTGAGGGAAGCTTCAGGTCATAGAAACAGGAGGGCTAATGAGCCTGTTCGTGACATGAAACCAGCAATGTTGCTTGACAGGATTTCATACTGGCAAAGATTGCTTGAACGAGCAATTGCTACACGGCCAACAGGTGCTGCCAAGACTAATCGGTTGGTGCAAATAAGTCTTTATGCAGTTGTGCAAGAGAGTTTTGATTTGTACAAAGACATCTCTGATGGACTTGCACTGCTTTTAGACAGTTTCTTTCATTTGCATTATCAGAATTGTGTTAGTGCCTTCCAAACCTGTGTGAAGGCCTCAAAACTGTTTGAGGAGCTTAGTGCTTTCTACTCCTTGTGTAAGAGCATGGGTGTGGGAAGAACCTCTGAATATCCTAGTGTGCAGACAATATCTGAGGAGCTAATTGAAACTTTACAAGAGTTCTTGAAAGATCAGTCCTCTTTTCCAGCAAATTCCAAGTCCCCAAACAGGCTTTTGCGTCTTCCTGCACCACCAAATTCTCTTGCAAGATCAAGCCGGGGAGATAGTATTGGTGGTCTGTCAGAATTCTCAGTTACAACAGAAGGATATTCAGAGAGGACCTCTGAATTTGGTTCACAATGCACGTCATTGGAGGATCTAATAAGTGCAACAGAAATCACTGGAGCACCACCATCCATTTCAATTGATTTAGAGGACTATTCTGATCAATTTAGCAAGCAATTACAGGATGAAAGATCATTTAGATTAAGTGATTCTGGTTCAACGCACTCGTTACCAGTTTCGAGCTCCATGGCCGATCTTGTGTCTCTAGATGAGTGGCCACAAGAAGAGAAACAATCTCAAGACGAGCAAGAACAGGGAAAAGAACGAAATGACCAAGCATTTCAATCTTCTTCTTCAGCTAAAGATTGGGAACTTGTTCTAACTGAGGTGATAGCAACAACAGAAGCGTTGCCCACTCCAGCCAACAACTTCGACGCCTTCCCTGAGCAAGAACAGACACAGAGATTAGAACAAAATGTACCTCCAAACTTCACAACAACTGGTTGGGAAGTTGCACTAGTTGTTTCTTCTCCACAAGCCCCTCAACCAATAACCAACGCCTTTGATGGATCAACTCTGGATAGTTTATACAATCAATCGTCAATGCCAGTATCATCATCACAACAACACTACAATCCCTTTTTACAGGATACACCTGAATTGCCAAGCATGCCATTTCCAAACTCCATCACCACCACCGCCGGAACTACTAATGAATTTCAATTAGAATTTCCAGCTACCGATGCATATTCATTTGCACCAACATTTCAAGCATCTGAACCTGCAGCTCCTACATTTAGAGCCACTCCTCCACCAACCTTTTCAGCTCAGAATCCAACTGGCACAGCAATGGTAGCAGAGATGGAGAATGATCCTTTCGCAACCGTTTTTTCTAGTGATCAAATGTTAAATGCTTCGATGAATCAACAAAATTTGCTGCAAGAGCAACAATTGTGGTTGCAAAACCAAAATAAGATTATAGCAAAGCATATGGCTTGATTGAAAAATTTACATGTAATATAGTGTGCATTTTCATTCTTGTTTCCATTGTTATTACGATTGGATAATGGATCATCTAGCTGCCTATTGCTTTGTTGTTCCTGAATAGCATTCTTGCTTATCTGATTATCACTTTATCTAAAATGATTAGCGACTAATAAAAGATCAACTAGCATATGGCCTATTTGACAAAATGGTTGGCGACCTAAATGATCAAGATGGTTCCTTAATTAAAAAAAAAAAAAATTTTCTTATTTAAGTCCCTCACATGTAAAATAGTGGTAGCATAATCTCTCACATATAACAAATGTATCAGATTGGTCCAATAGCCCATTTAACTGATGTATCTGGCAAAAAACACACTATCAACTCGCCTGCATTTAACTGATTGAACCACATGACATAGGACCTAAAAAATTAGTTTCTAGAAACTTATCATTTAGGTAAATAAAACTAAGGAGTCCCTAAACAATTTCAATAATCAACTTCTTCATTGATTTCAAGTCTCAATTTGGTTATTCAGTGTTAAAAAGTATCGAGTTTTAATTCCATCATCCAAGTCGATAATGAGTTTAAAACAAATTTTAACCGATCCAACCATAAAAATGGACCAAATCAAGACTTGAAATAGTTAAGGACCAAAAATTAATTGTTGAAATCGTTTAGGAGCTCCTTAAGGCCTAGACAGTATATATCTTATCTTATTATCTATCACTTCCCTCAGCTTCTACTATTTATTTATTTTGTTTCTTTTGTTGGGTGAAGTCCCTTCCTTCCCTTTTCTTCAATGCAAACGCTGCCTTAGTGTTCGTGGCTCCAAATTCAAACCTGAGTGATAAATACCACTCTGGCACTCTAAAACCCCCGAACCAAAAACCCCACCACAGAAAATGGCCACAACAGCCTCCTCCTCCGCCACTCTTATCTCACTGATTCACCACCACCGCCACCACCACGACGACGGCGGCAGCTCCGAAATTAGAACTCTCTTCTGCTCAAAACCCCTTGCTTTCCCTCACCTCCCTGTATATTCTCCTTCTCGTTTGAGGCTTCGCCGTTCCAATGCCTTTTCTTCTCCTGTTATCTCCGCTTCTCTAAAGGTATAAAAGAACTGATCATAACTACTCGAAAGTTGGAGAATTATGTTGATTAATATGTTTTTTGTTTTCAAAATTGGCAGGAAAAGATTGGGAAGATAAAGAGGAAATGGGTTGACTTGACCAGCTTGAACTATTGGGTAGTGCGTGACTATTACCGCCTTGTCGATTCAGTGAACTCCCTGGAGCCTCAAATTCAAGCGCTTTCTGGTGAAATGGTTGGTTTCGTCTTTTTACTTTAATCAAATTCACAATTTTCTGTCATTATCATTTGCATTGTCTGTTTGGTGTTTGAATTTAATTACGATGGTTATTACTGTCCTTATTATTCGTTAATTTGCACAGTTGCGCGCAAAGACTCTGGAGTTTCGGCGGCGGTTAAATCAAGGAGAGACACTGGCTGACATTCAAGCAGGTTGTCAAAATTTTGGTTTAAGAATTTTTTGCGACATCGAATGGTTGTTAATTAAATTAACTTTATGATGCTTGAAATTTTACCCACAAAGTTCAATTCTTTGAATTGAAAAAGATTCACAATTTGCTAACTTTCCTGTAGCGAATGAAATTTTAGTGTAATTTTGAAACACTGCTGTGGTTTGTTTAATTCTTCTTGTGTTTATATCTTAGAAAAATTTGTCACAAGGGTGTACTTGGATGTCTATTGGACAAAAGGAGGCAAAGGTTTGGGCATATCTGCAGAAAAGAATTGTACATTTGGGACAAAAGTCAACAGAATTAAAATCCTTTCATACATCAAGCAACTAAGTGCACCTTTTTCACAAATTTTCCTGGACATATAAGAGAATGAAACATTTGTGGATCTTGCTTGATTTTATCTCAATATCTTTCCACTAATTCGTAATTACATCATTTACATCATCCTGTATCTCTGTAATTACGTGCATCTACTTTTAACTTTGTTTCCTGAAACCTTTGAAAACCTCGTTTGACAGTTTATTTGTTTTACTTGAAATTTTGTTTTGGTTAATAGAAGCTTTTGCTGTTGTTCGTGAAGCTGCAAAAAGGAAGCTTGGAATGCGGCATTTTGATGTTCAGGTCTTCCTATATCTGTTCCCCCTTAATGTTTTTTCTTGCACCAGGATGTACTTCATTAATGTTCACTAGCCTAACCTTGGAGTGGTAACTTTGTGCTTAGCGATGTAATAGATAAATTATCTCGGTTGCGTGTAATTATAATCTTTCCTATTCTCTTCAAATGGCAGATTATAGGTGGTGCAGTGCTTCATGATGGGTCTATTGCAGAGATGAAAACTGGGGAAGGAAAGACATTGGTGTCAACATTAGCAGCCTATCTCAATGCCCTTACAGGCGAGGGTGTTCATGGTATTTTTTTTCTCCTAGCAGCAGCTACTCTTAGTAAATAATAGATAGGCAAATTTTCAAGAATATAAAACGTTTTTGGAGAGATTTTGTGCATGCTTGGAGATGAGAAGGAGCATTGACAACTTGAGTTTTGTTTGTGTGAATGCATTTTTTTAGCACTTTCATCATTGCTTTTATCTCTTTTGGCAGTGGTAACAGTTAATGATTACCTGGCTCAACGAGATGCAGAGTGGATGGGACGTGTTCATCGATTTTTGGGTCTCTCTGTTGGTCTTATCCAAGTAATTATTTATCACAAGTTATCAATGTGCAAATATTCCTTTTTATTGTGCTTCCTTTCATGGCAAACAGCTACAGTTAAACAGGGTTTGAGTGTCAATCTAAAATTCTTTATTCTGCAAATTAATTTAAGTGAAACTCAAATATCAGGGAATTTGAATATGTCTTTTGTTGTTGTACTATACCATCAATATCGTAAAATTTTTTTCTATGCTCCAGTAGATGGTCAAAGTGTCTTGATGTGCAGGTTTGCGGTCAGAAAATATTTTTGATGTGATGTTGGTTGGTTGAATGTGTTCTGACTTTTTTTTTATTTTCAAGCATTTGGCTAATGTTTGCCATTAGCTACTGCTTCAAAATGGATGAAGCACTCTACATAACAAATAAATACACGTGTTTATGTTGTTGCTCACGTGGTTCTATTGATACTAAAGCATATATGTATATATCTCATCTACGCATGCTTGTTCATATGAAAATTCTGATGCATTCTTTTTCTGGGAAAAAAAATATGCTTAGAGCGTTCACATTTGCATATCGCTTTAGAGTATGGGTTTCAAGCATTATATACACTATATATGCGGTACCTAGGGGTATATTGGAGTTAGTATGTTTGAATTTGAAAATTCTAAACACAAGTTGATCTTAAAATGTTTGTTATCAATCTCTACATGCATGCAACTCTGAACATTTAGGAGTCAAGTAATAGCTGGCAGTGACTTTGTAGTGTGTATATGGCTGTTCTTGAAATGTGCATGAATTAAAAATGTGCAAAATGGATCCCTAGAAATTCATTATCCTTTTGAACTTAAAATAGCCTATTAAACATAGACGTGTTTGATGGTGGCTTATCAGTATTTTGGATATATGCACATGGATAGGACTCGTCGATAACGCATAAGATCTGTTTGGATGTTGCTTCCTTTCAGTCGCAAAACTGATTTGTCTCCAGGCTATTCTGGACATGCATCTGGCATATTCTTGACATGGGGAACAAAAAAAGACAACTTACTGAAACTATATACAACAATCTAAGCTTTTATCCACCTAAGTGGGGTGGGCTACGTGGATTATACGTTGCTGTTGTGTTCGGTTGAGACACATATTCTCATTGAGGTTTAAATATAACATGTCTTTTATAATAGTTTCTTGCCAACTCTTTTTAGGTCTTCCCCTTCCCCTTTCAATTTGGGTCAAGAATTTTCTATTTTCTACACTCCTAACTGGAGCATCTAGAGGTCTCCTATGCACATGTCTGAATCATCTTAAACATGTCTCTCAATTTCTTATCTATTGCTGCTACCCCTACTTTCTTTCTAATATATTCATAACACATTCTATCTAATCTAGTATGTCTGCACATCTATCTCAACTTTCTCATTTTTGCTATCCTCATTTTTTGTTCATATATATTTAGTCGCCCAACACTCAGATCCATACAGCATTGCTGGTTTTATAGCCGTCTTATAAGATTGTTCTTTCAATTTTATTGTAACTTTACGATCACAGAGTACGGATGATGCAGTTCTCCATTTGTTCCAACCTGCTTGAATCCTATGTGTAACATCTGTATCAATTCGCCTATTTTCTTCAATGATAGATCCTAAATACTTAAAACTTTTAGATGCATTTATTTCATGCCCACCAATTTTCACACTTGACCTATTGTCGCTTCTATGATTACTAAAGTGGCACTCCATAAATTCTATCTTGATCCTATTTATGGTAAAAGCTTTAATTCTAATGCCTCCGTTCAGTCTTCTAACTTGGCATTTACCTCCTCCCTTGTCTCATTGATTAAAACTATATTGTCAGCAAATAACATACATTCTGGTACGGCCTTCTGTAGATTTTTAGTAATCTCATGAATTACTAAGGCAAAAGGGTATGGACACAAAGCTGATCCTTGGTGTAGACCTATAATATTCGGAAATTCACCTGATTATCCTACTAATGTTCTTACATATATTTTTATATCTTGATATATATTTTTGATGACTCCTATATATGCTACGCTTACCCCTCTCTTTTCCAATACCCTCCACATAATATCTTGATTAATTCTATCATATGCCGTTTCAAGATCAATAAATACCATATGTAAATCTTGTTTTCTCTGTCCATATTGCTCACATATGTTTCTTATTAAATGTATAGTTTCTATTGTAGACCTCCCTAGCATAAAACCAAATTGATTATCTAATATCTTAGTCTCTTTTCTTAATCTTGTTTCCATTACTCTTTCCCACAACTTTATAGTGTGACTCGTTAATTTAATACCCTTGTAATTTGCACAATTTTGTATATCTCCTTTATTCTTATATAACGGTATCAATGCACCTTTTCTCCATCGGTTAGGCATTTTCTTAGCATACAGAATTGCGTTAAACAACTTGTCAGACATGTACTTGCAACTTTTCCTAGACATTTCCATACCTCGACTGGAATACCATCGGGGTGCATTACTTTACCATTTTTTTATTTTTTTCAATGCCTTTTTGACCTCTAAGGGTTGGATTCTACGGTAATACATAAAAATTCTATTTTGCTCGGATTGGTCTAACTCACCTAATGTGGCTTCATTACCATTGAATTTATTAATAAATAAATCGTAGAAATATCTCTTCCATTGAGCTTTTATATCTTTATCATCAACTAAAACATTTTAATATTTTCATCCTTTTCACACATAATTTGTGTTAAATCTTTTGTTTTCTTTTCTGTCATTTTCTCTATCTTTTATATATCTTTCTTGCCCTCTTTAGTATCTAATCTTTTATAGAATTCTTCAAAGGCCTTTGTCTTTGTCTCATTTATTACTTTTTTCACCTCTTTCTTTGCAATTTTATATCCTTCAATATTTTCCTCATTTCTACATGTGTATAATGTTTTGTAACTTGCCCTTTTTGATTTCGCATTTTCTTGGATTTCTTGGTTCCACTACCATGATTCTTTATTCCATTTATTTCCCTTTGACTCACCCAGCACCCTTTTGCGGAATTATTTTCATTTGGCCAGTTACATTTTTCCAAGTGTTCTCTGCATCTTCTTACATCTTCCAATTAATGGTGTCTAACACGGCTTTTATAAAATGTTCTCTTGTAGTTTTATTCTTTAAGTTCCACCAGTTAATCCTTGGTATGTTGGGTAGCTTTTCTTAAACGATTTATCATTCAATCTTATATCAAAAACTACTAACCTATGTTGAGTAGTGAGACTTTCTCTAGGTATTACCTTACAGTCTTTACGTATTTTTCTGTTGCTCTTTCTAATTAAAAAATAATCAATTTGTGATTTATTAAAATTACTTTTAAAAGTAACCAAGTGTTCCTCCCTCATCTTAAACAATGTGTTACGTATGACCAAGTCATAAGCTATTGCAAAATCTAGGATAATTTGCAAAATCTACTAACCTATGTTGAGTAGTGAGACTTTCTCTGGGTATTACCTTACAGTCTTTACATATTTTTCTGTTGCTCTTTCTAATTAAAAAATAATCAATTTGTGATTTATTAAAATCGCTTTGAAAAGTAATTAAGTGGTCCTCTTCTTAAACAATGTGTTACGTATAACCAAGTCATAAGCTATTGCAAAATCTAGGATAATTTTACCCTCATTGTTCCGCGCCCCAAAGCCATAACCTCCATGAACCCTATCATACTCATTACCCTTCCCCACGTGCCCATTTAGGTCCTTGCCTATGAAAATTTTCTCGTTTTGAGGTGTAGTCTGGACTACGGTTTCCAAGTCTTCCAAAAATTTAATTTTAATAGATTCATCTAATCCCATTTGGGGTGCATAGACACTAACTATATTTATATTTCTTTCCTATGATAATTTTAAGAGCTATAAATCTATCCCCTTTTCTAACTACTACCACCTGCTCTATGAATAATGGATCTACGATAATACCTACCTCATTTCTAGTCCTATCTTTTCCACTATACCAAAGTTTATACCCTGTGGTATCCATCACCTTGGCCTTCTCACCTACCCACTTAATTTCTTGCAGGCACACAATATTTATACGTGTCCTCTTCATAGTGTCAACTAACTCTATAGCTTTACCCCTCAAAGTTCCAATGTTCCAACTACCAAATCTACTGGTCTTATTTTTCTTATGTTTTCTTTTATTATTCCTCCCATTAATGTTTGAGGACTTTTGCACATTTTGCACTACACCCTTGGAGATGTAGTAGTCCTTGCCAAGACGCTGTAGTTGGACACTGCAACACGCTCCATAAAGCGGGGAGCTTCCGAACCTCTACACAATTTCTGTTATGGTCCATCTCATGAAGTATGACAAATTTTTATGCTGGTTGTCAACCTATCACAACCCTCCTCCTTTATCCAGCCTAGGACCAGCAGTGTTACTATGACTCTGGCAGAGTTAACTAACTGAAACTATATAAGAAAGAAAATATGAGAGGAGATAAATCCAAGTACTGCTGCAAGTTTCAGCAAGTGGAGGACTTTCAATTACCTGGAATTGATCTTTTGGAATCCAAAAATGGTAGCATTATTTGATCAATGTCACAGTTACTTTTTCCCCTAGTTCACTGCAACTTGTTCTTCTTTCTCCTCCTCACTTTTTGTTTGCCTTTGTTCTTTTGTAAATTCCCAAATTTCCGTCTTATTCTCTTGAATCTAGGAACTCGCTGCTTCCTTTACTCTTCTGACTAGGATATTCTCATGGGCAGCCTTTATTTTACTTTTATTAATTGCTGATACTTTAGTATATGTTTATTGCCAATTTGTTCTCTTTTAATTTTCTGAAAAGAATCCAGATTCTCAATTCCATCATGGCTAGTTTCTCTTGCTTGTTTTAAAGGCAGATATTTTTGGAATGATGTTTAACTTCAATAATCAAGCTCCTTTGTTAGTCTAAAACATGTAACTTCCAAGTTTTAATGCTGTTGCTGAAAAAAAAAAAAAAACAATTTTAAGTTGTTTTATTTGGCAATTATTGAATCTGAACTAATATGAAATTATCACCTCTTTCCTTTTTCGCTTCATGTCTAGAGACGCATGACAGCTGAGGAAAGGAGATCAAACTATGGCTGCGACATAACGTACACCAACAATTCAGTAATTACTTTTAATTCTATATACTTCCCTCCCTGATTATTACTTTCTTTAATGCTGTCATGGTTGCTTATAGGCTACTTTCTGTGGTTAATTAGTTGACTGAAGCAGTGTATTTCTTTCCTTGTTTTCTTTAAAGTTTTCGTTACCCATTATTCTCATCTCTTTGTCCATTCGACTGATTTGCCAGGAGCTTGGTTTTGATTATCTTCGAGACAATCTAGCCAGTAGCAGTGACCAGCTTGTGATGAGATGGTAAATTTGATTACCTTCACTCTTTGATGTTTCTGGCTGTTCTAATGGGTAATTTGAATTTGATCTCTCCAATTTAGGCCAAAGCCTTTCCATTTCGCAATAGTCGATGAAGTTGATTCTGTGCTTATTGATGAGGGCAGAAATCCTTTGTTGATAAGTGGTGAGGTAATTTTGATATCGTTTTGTTGCTTGATTAGAATGTGCTATTCCAAATCTTCTGCTTCCAAGAATGTATCTGCTTGAATATTTTTTTTTTTGGGTATTTTGGTGGGTGAGTTATCTATTCATAAAATAATTGTGATTCTGCATTTCAGGCAAATAAGGATGCTGCTCGATATCCAGTTGCTGCCAAAGTGGCTGAGCTCCTCATACGTGGCCTTGTAAGCTGAGTTTCCTGGCCTTTTTTCTTGTGCTAGGCCAAGAGTTTTTTCTTTTGGGTCTCCAAAATCTCGCAGTTATATGGTAGAATAAGGTTTTCTCTTGTTAACAGCATTATAATGTGGAGCTTAAGGATAATTCCGTGGAACTGACCGAAGAAGGAATTGTGCTAGCTGAGATGGCTCTCGAAACAAATGATTTATGGGATGAGAATGATCCTTGGGCCAGGTGATGTTGGTTTTCTCAAGTGGAAGGTCCAACTAACAAATAATAGGAATTGAAAATACAACTTGTATTATAAAAGACTTACTACATACAACTAATATAACACTCGTTTGACACTTATGAATCACACACCCAAAGACTTGACTTTTGAGCTCAAGTCTTGAAAAGCTTGGAGACTCAGCTAAAAGTCACAAAATGCTATTTATGAAGGACCCAATTGGCTATGAATGTGGTTTGATAATGCTGCATCACTCTCTGATTTGCATCACAGCTTGAAGTGGCAATCTTGTCGCTTTTAATATCAATTTGTGGACTTTTCTGAACAAATTCAGATGAATCTAAATGAATCCTTTGAATTTTCTAGAGCATTTGGTGAATCCCAGCAGTCCCCTTCTGTGGCTGTTTTCTCTTGTGCTGCTGGAATCTTCTTCTTTCATGTGACATGTCCACTCTGAATTTTTTGCACTTTGTCTGAAATTTCATCTTCTATGTGTGACTTTGGACAACTTATAATCCAAAGTCTCATCAATGGTAACAAATTCTCCAGCTGTGCTGTTGTCGGTTGTTTAGGCTGTCCACTGGTCTCTGCAATAAGGCCCTTGAATTCCAGTCTTAGGTCATGGATGATAATTTTTCTCATTCTTGACTCATTAATTTCATTTTCAGCATCTAATTTTTATATTCCTTTACATAGAGTTAAAACATTAGAAAATATCAATTCTTGGGGATGAGAACAGAGTTAAAACTCTGTTCCTTTACATAGAGTTAAAACATTAGAATTCTTCAATTTTTCATCAAGTTTCATTGCTTTTCACTTGCTCAAAATATCAATCACACACATATATCTTATCTTCAGCATGCAAAGTTCAGATAGACTAGATTTCTTGGAAGGAAAATCATCAAAGTCTCAAGTTTCAAGCCATATTAAGCCAACAATTTGCTCTCTCTCTCTCTCTGAATGGTTCTAGGGTTTCTGATAGCAACTTCGGGTATGGCAGCGAAGGCTGCCCTTCCCCTCTCGTCGGGTGAAGGGCATGCAGGATCTTCTTCTCCTATATTTCACAAGAAATCTTTTTCATCTTTATTTTCTACGCATACTACTGCAGATGTAGGCATCCAGGCTACAAAAGCAACGCATTGTGGTGAACCTGTGATTGTGTTTGCTTTGTCCGATATGCGAGCAGTTTCATCATCTTTTCGGTTTGCTTTGGTCTGCAAATTTTCCAAACAATGTGTTTTACATAGAATATTAGCCCTCAAATCTAAGGGTAATCTTATCTGTTTTACATAGATTATTAAATCAGATAAGATTACCCTTAGATTTGAGATTTGGGATGAGAACAGAGTTGAAAAGTGTTCACTTTGTCCACACTTTTTTTATATCAATTCTTTTTTCACATTTCTGCTTGTGAAGAATATTCTCTTCTAAGTCATGTCTGAAGATTCTTGCAGTTTGTTAACATTAGATTTTGTTTATGTTTTTTCCTGTTGTTTTAGTAATGTATTTATGAGCATTCTCAATTTTTTTCTTAAATTCTAAGTTATGACTGAGGATTCTTGCAGTTCGTTAACATGAGATTTTGTTTATGTTTTTGCCTGTTGTTTTAGTAATGCAGTTATGAAGATTCTAGAATTTAAAAAAAAAAAAAAATCAGAAACTGCAGTGCTGATTATGACTTGTTTTTTAAAAGCATAAAGGAAACAATTGTCTTCGAAATCATCGTTCTCATCACTGGATCACTACAATAAATTAGGCAGCATGTATCTTGCTTTCTTACTGTAATTTACTTGTTTGCAATAATGAAACTGTAAATGTGAGAAATTTGGTGTAAGCTGATTGGAAATCAGCATTAAATTTGAATTTTTTTTGGAAACTAGAACTCAACTTTATTTTCATAAGCTTCAGTTGTTGATAAACTCTTTTTTTTGGGTTTAATCTTAAGAAGGTCTAATTATCATTTAAGCTTCTTTGTGGTTCAGCTGAGTCAGTTCAAAAATAGACTCTCAGAAAAATTATGATAGTCAAAATCCAAGTTCAATGGTGTGGTAGGATTTGAGAGAAGGAAAGCAGCTTTTCCCAGAGAATTCAATGCGTGCTTAATTGTATTAATCAGCAAATTCCTGTCACATTTTCTTATGCCTAGCAATGCTCCTTTGGTTGCATTCATTCCTTTGCCTCTTGACATAATGCATAACTTCTTGGGTAGGTATCTTGACATAGTATGGCTATGAAATGTCCAGATTTGTGATGAATGCTTTGAAAGCCAAAGAGTTCTACAAGCGAGATGTTCAATACATTATTAGGGATGGGAAGGCTCTTATAATAAATGAGGTATTATGACCAGCATCCCTTTCTTTTTTGGAATTTGTCACTCTGTAGTTTCAGTTATTAACGTGCTAGTATGTATTTTAATTTGCTCCTTTCTTCCCCCTTCTGTTAGTAGAGAGTGGCTAATAATATAGACAGCTATCGGAGGATTCTTCTTAATAAGATGTTATAATCCAGGAAATTGAGGAATAATGTTTTAATGGTTGTTTCTGGTAGTGATTTACTCATTCAAGATTTCTGCAGTTCATGTATGCTGACAGAAAAAAGTTTTTTTTTTTTTTTCCCTTTTTCCTTTTGTTTTTGAGTAAGTTTTTGTGGTGCGTACAAACTAATTTGTAATTGATTTTACAGAAAATAAGAAAGAAGATAGTTGAATCTAGGACTTGCCTTGAAATACTGGGATTGTCCAATAGGTTAGGATTGCGTGAACCTAGCAGCTGAGATATATATAAATGAATCCTTTTCTTAAGCACACAAAAAACATTTCATGTGTCATTCTTCTTGACAAGATATCTTACCTATAAAGATTGAATGAAATGTGTCACAATTAAATGTTTGCCAGAAAATAACAGGGTGCTCCATTTTGATAATGAGTTCTTTGAAAGGTTTTTTTTTTCTCAATTTGTTGTTCAAACTGCCCATGTTCATAAGAAGATGCTGTTCTATCAATTATTTTACATTACATTTTGGTAAATATAATGCATCGTCAATCATTATCAACTATAAGTTCATATTAGGAAAGCATTGTGCTCTTGCATTACTTTTTCACCTTAATTTTAGGAAAAAACTGTACTTAATTTTCTAGTGTTGAAGTTTTGAATAAGAAAGGCTTCTCCCCCCTTTCTGAGTTTCTATTGAATAATTAACATCTCATGGCAATCAGGCTAATATGGTTGGTGGAAGAAAGTTGGAGATTTAGCTGATAGGATTAGAAGCAACCCAATAGTGGAAGCAATAGCTTTGATCTGTGTTAGGCTGTGCTACCAAACTGAAGTAGTATCGAGATTAGAGAAAGAAACGATTTAAAGCTAGCAAAAGCTTAAACCAAGATCTATACCTGAGTGCTTAATTTTTTGACCATCAATTAATACTCTACAAGAGACCATGTTAACTTTAGCTTTTATTAACTAAAGGAAATTTGATAAGGTTATATTCATGTAGAACTGTTCTCAAAATTATTATTATTATTATTTTAAAAAAAAAACCATTTGAACTTCATCCACAATGATGCTAGTTAAAACACATCGTAACATCCAAAATGACTTTTTATCCGGTAGTTATAAAAAGTCTGATCCATGAAGAAGTGTGAGTTTAGAGAATATGTTTGAAAAGAATGTTGATGTGTAAAAGATTTTTTTTTTTTTTTTTACTCTTTTTTGGAAAAAAAATTCATTTCTGACAGAGGCAATCATTGCATTTTTGTCTGCAGTTGACAGGAAGAGTAGAAGAGAAAAGACGATGGTCTGAGGGGATTCATCAGGCTGTAGAAGCTAAAGAAGGTGTCAAGATTCAGGTACCTTGATATTTTTATGTTGCTTGCTTATAGGCGTACTTGCAACTTATCCTACTGTTGATGTTGAATGCTTGACAGGCTGATTCAGTGGTTGTAGCACAAATCACATATCAATCACTATTTAAGTTGTATCCAAAGCTCTCAGGGATGACCGGGACAGCAAAAACTGAGGTACATGGAATTTTGGGATTTTATTTGTAGCGTTCGGTTGCTTTTGCGATACCACTTAAACTATCCTCTCATTTGTTGCAGGAGAAAGAATTTATGAAAATGTTTCAAATGCCAGTTATTGAGGTGCCGACAAATCTGCCAAATATTCGAATAGATTTACCAATTCAAGCTTTTGCTGTAAGATACTAACAGTTTTTTAATTTGATTTTTGCTAAGTTGTTCCTTCTTCAGTAGAAGATGGAAGCTTTGTCTATTTTGCTTGATTATTGCTTGGGATGTACATGGTTTCAGACTGCACGAGGAAAATGGGAATACGTCCGTGAAGAAGTTGAGTACATGTTTGGACTCGGTCGTCCTGTTTTAGTTGGGACTACCAGGTACTTTTAGGGCAGTATTCTTTTCATGTCTATTTGCTTGAACATCTTTTAATTAACTCCCTCCCTGCAATTTCCTGCTCTTTCTGGTAGGCTTCCTTTGTAACAATTGTATGCACACATGGTTTGTCCTGTGAAAGCCTAGTTGGGCCTGAGTAAAAGAACTAAAAGTAGATTTTGTTGGAAGACATTTCTGGGAACATAATGTCCAAGAGACTAACCTCAATTTCAAACAATTTGTTGTCTTCTCTGCTCTAGAAAGCTATACAGGGAACATCGAACATGGGTTGACACCAAATTTCCCTTTCATATCATATCAGAACAGGCCAACAAATTTGTTATAAAACATTTATGCTGTAAACTTTCCTGGGCTTTCATGAACAGTTATTATTCAAGCTTGTTCTATTGGTAAATTAATCTAGCACAACCGACCTTTTTAGCTTGATTGTTAGTTTGATTGAACACGAGTTTGTACTTGAATGATCATCTATGTATGTCAAAATTGATACAAATACACTAAATCTAGAACTAGAGCTACACTTGAGTCTTTCTGCACCCTATATCTATCTCGTATCTGTAGCCTCTTTCATCTTTTACTACAGTTCAACTCATTGACTACAAATATTTGTAATCCCATGCCTATTTTGCCAACAGATCAGTCTTCTGTGCTGCTCTGTGTCTCTCAACTATTGCCTTCATCTAACCTCAATGGCTACCTCTTTTAGAATACATTACACAAAATTGTGCTTTTCATGGCATGAACACTTGGAATTGGATTTTGATAGTAGTCAGTTCATCTTGATATCAGAAGTGAAAACAAGGTCTACCATTCCTCTTTTTTTTTCTCTTATTAATATCTTGTGCATTTTTCCCCTTAAGAATGAAGCATTTTCTTCCCCCCATCACTTGTTATGTAAGATGGTGGGGAAGGAGTAATAATAATGGAAGCTACTTAATGAACTTGAAGATTGTAGGTTGTAAGAGATTCAAACTGACTATGAGCATCATGACTTAAAATTATGTGTGCTTTCACAATCATATGTATCAAGTGATGTTTCTATATTTATACCATCAAGTCACGTCAGATTTAAAGTTTGGTGAGACTTAAAAGATGACTGAGATTTTCTTTCAGCCATTGCTCTGAAAAATTAGTTTTGTATGATGTTTTGTTCTTCATCTTCAATGAACCTTTTATTGATTGTCTTTGGTTATTCATTTGAAGCGGTGATTAATGTGCCTAAACCATTTTTATTGACCTTAAGGAATGCTTCCTTCTTTCCTCTGACCTTTATGTTTAGCATTTGACAGTTCTTATATTGTTCTTTTTGCTGATTTGCATGCTGTTTTTATGAACATATTTCATTTGGTCGTTAGAAAACAGTGTTGTTCCAGTATTTGGAGCACAATCCTGTTTAAGTAATAATGTATGGGAATGTCATGACTTATCCTCTCACCAACTTCATGCATTCTTTTGGATCTTTGTGGAGCCATGATACATATGGTTCTTTGATATTCTTAAGTGAGATGCTGGTTCACTTCCAATTTTTAATTTCTTTACAAGTTCTCCATTAATGATCCAAGTTTTTTATAGTTAATCTTTTGAAGGCCAATGTCTATGATCGTATAATCTTATGCTTTTGTCATTGCAGTGTTGAGAATTCTGAATACCTTTCTTCTTTGCTGAAGGCGAGGAAAATTCCCCACAATGTTCTCAATGCTCGACCAAAGGTGTATTAATTAGCAACTCACTGGATTTTCTTTCGAGTTATTCAGCTCTATTACGTTGATTTCCTTTTTCAATAGGATTTGCCGATTAGTTAATCTTTAGTTTTTAATTCTGTTTTTTACCTCATGTTCTATCCCTCTGCAGTATGCTGCTAGGGAAGCTCAAATTGTGGCCCAAGCTGGGAGAAAATATGCAATAACCATATCTACAAATATGGCTGGTAGAGGCACTGACATAATCCTGGGAGGAAACCCAAAGGCAGGTATCTATAGATAGTTGATTGCTTCTTAACAAATCAAAGACAAGCTGGGGATGAGGGACCATAAGATTAATTGATATAGTTGGTGCATGAAGGGTGGGTTGGTGGTGTATCATTGCTTTTTGTTTCCATGGATAGTTGGTAAATTATGAAAAAGATTATTGGCTTTGAGAACTCTTCTATTATGTTTCATTCTTATGATGGGAAGATTTGTCTGACTTTTTTAAGATGCTTGCAAAAGAAGTACTGGAAGATAGCTTGCTTTCTTTCCTGACAAAAGATGCACCTGATGTTGAAGTTTATGGAGAACCAAGCTCAGAAAAGGCAAGTTGTTTAACTTTTATTTAACAAAAAAAGTAACTTTCTTAGTTCTGCTAGAAACTGAGATTTGAGAGTAACCTTGTGGATGAGGCTGTTTGGATGGGTCAGCTGGAAGAAGAGTAGGCAAGGTCAAGAGGCTGATGTATTAGATTCTCCTACTGTTCCTGTAGGTCTTGTCAAAGATGAAAATTGGACCCTCATCACTTGCTTTGTTGGCTAAGACAGCTCTGATGGGTTGGTTTCCTTTTTCTAAAATCTTTCACTGTTGTTCTATCTTAATCTGCATAGTTCAGAGACAGTTGTTCCTTGTCTTTGTTGATGCATTTGTAATTCATAAAGTTGTGTTTGTTCTGGATGAGTGCACAGCTAAATATGTTGGCAAAAGTCAGGGTAGATGCACATATCAGGAGGCGAAGTCAATGATTTCTGATTCTATTGAGTTAAGTCAGTCTTTGGACTCAAGGGAGCTGCAAAGGCTTGTTGATGAACAATCAGAGATATATCCTCTTGGCCCATCGATAGCTCTTACTTATCAATCAGTTCTTCAAGATTGTGAAATTCATTGTTTGAGTGAAGGACTAGAAGTCAAAAGGCTTGGGGGCTTACATGTTATTGGGACATCTTTACATGAATCAAGAAGAATCGATAATCAGGTAAGCGTGCTAATTCGACTGGAATTTTAAGAATACAAATTGCTTAATTAGTTACCAGTAATAAAACTTATAATTTAATTCATGCATATTTCTTTAGTTCTCTACAGAAGATTCAATATATTCAACTTGCACATGGAGGCATATTGCCTTTGTCATATTGCCTTTTATAACAGTTGACTTCTCTCGAATTTTGAATTTTCTTGTAGCAAGATTAATTTAAAATTTGTTCCAGCAAATTCCATTGGTACACTTTTCGTGTTGCATTGATGGTTTGCCTTCTCCAGTAACTTACATGCTTTGCTCAAAAAGCTAATGCAACTAATTTCTTTGTTTTGGAATCTGTTCATGGTCCTTTTCCTGGTTTGGTAAGAAACCTTGTTTGTTGAATAAGTAGAGAATAAATAACTGGTTCATTCATCTTTGGTCCTCCCTTTAGAGGGAGACTTTCAACTCATTACTTTTTGATGTTGATTCTGTATGAGTCATGGAGGGGCTTCAGAATTTATGCTGCTGTTTCAAAACCTTTCGTTGGTATTTATTCCTATGGAACTGCAAAATGATGCTAAGACTTTGAGATGCAGCCCTTGATGTCAAGATTTGCTCATACATGACAATTTAGGAATTGCTGTATTAATGAACTACGTGACCCTCTTTCTTCATTGAACTTGATAGCTACTTGCATAATAAATTATCACGACCTTGATTGTTTGATTTTTCCTCTGCATAAATTTGTCTAGGAGTACTTTTCTCCTCTGTCAGGTGCTTAAAAATTTAGCTAAGAAGTTGATCTCTTTCTTACAGCTTCGTGGTAGAGCAGGCAGACAAGGGGATCCAGGATCAACCCGGTTCATGGTTAGGTAATACTGAATTGTTATTCTCTCTGCGTGCACTGATTTTAGCTATTGCTTGATGAAAGCAAAGCAGAAATTTGATTCACAAATGATATGCAAACAAGAATTAGGAGTATAATGCCACAGAAGGGATAGTGCATGAAGTATCAAGGCAGAAAACTCTCATAAAATTTTTGGTTGCAAGGAAAATTATGGGAAAATGAAGGAAAGTTAGGTTATTATTTCTTGCATGTTTGGCTAGCAGGACAGTATAGAAACCTTTCTTGCATTTTTCTGCATCTTGTTTCCTGCAAAATTTTAGAGCTATAAACGAGCTGAGTCAAGTATTTGGCTTTTGAGCTCGACTCAGTTATTTAACGAGCTGAGCTCAATTTTTCAAATGAGCCGAAAAATGTATTTGAGCTCGATTCTAAAGAAAATCCCGAGCTTGTAACACTAACGAACCAAGCTCAAGCTCGGAAAAGCTCAAATAGCTTGAAAATACTATACAAACCTGCAACCCACCAAATTTAACCAATTTAATTGGCCTATTAAATAAGTAAAATTTCACTGAGTGCAAGAGGGTGCCCAAATACTTTGCAAGCATATTCTAAACAATCAAGACAAGCTAAATGTACATAATTACCAAGGAAAATTAGACTTACTAGCTCCAAGAAAGTATAAGTGAGCTTAAATGAGCTGGTTGTGAGCCGAGCGGAGCTCTTGTTTCAGACGAGCCTAATTTAATGTTCAAGCCCAACTTGTTTAGTTTAATGAACGAGGGTAATCGAACCGAGCTTTCAAACAGCTAGTTTGTTTAACAGCTCCAGAACATTTGCAGGATTTTGAAGGAAAATAAATAGTTAGGCACAAAAATTTGAATAACTACCACTGACGATCACTTTGAAAGTGATTTTGCTTTCCTTTAGTTCGCTTTCTTGTAATTCACTTTTCCAAATAATTTTCCCTCTATTAAAACAGGATTTCAATTAAATTGAAGTGGGATGAAACTATAAATATACTAGAATATAATTTCAAGCATTTGGAATTTATATGACCTTTTTCAGATGTATTTAGGATGGTAGAATGAAGCTGTGTAGTTCCTCATTCAAGATCTAAAATTGAGCATTTAATAGCTCATACTATGTATATGACCATATCTAGAATATGCGGTTAAGAAACATCAAGGCTATTACATCAGGTGCGAATATTGAGGATGAACATCACTAACCTCTGACCACTCTCTATTCTATTATAAGACAGAGATCTCTCTACTTTTTCGAATTATCGGAGACCTCCTTCTTGGTTGGGATTATCCTTACCATTTTCTTTTGGATGGTTGTTAATCAAGATCACCACCTACATCGCTTGGCCTTCCTAAAATACCCTTCAAAACTTCTCTGTGAATCTTAAGAAGCACACAAGAAAAACCAGTTTGTATTGGACAAGAGTTACCATGTGAACCAAGTGTAGGGAGTTGTGATATAAAGGAATGATCGTTTAGTAACTTATTGATACAAAGGAGCCCCAAAATATTTTAGATGACCCTGAAACCCCAAAATATTTTAGATGACCCTGAAGCTAACTCTCATGTTACTATGTTTTGCCAAAGTTGAGAATTTAAAATACTTGCTTTACGTGTGTATGTGCGTGTGGTTCTTTAATCCTGCTTGCCAGGCCCAAAATGGAAAGATGAATTGGTCTCGCACTTTTTATGACTTTTTAATTCATCTCACCCATTTGCTATTATTACGTCCTGCAAGAAAACCAGTTTAGGCTGATTTGAGCCTTTACCAGGGGAGATGAATACCACTTTAGTTTCTGTCTTTTATTGTTGTTGCCAGAATTGGCTGGTGAATGGTGGGTGAGACCGTAAATATGACCTCGAAGGGACGTTGGGCTCTGTGTGTTCATTGGACGTACTTACCTTCTTAAGCATTCTAGGTTTAAATTTTTGAAGATTTCCAGGATGTTTAAAAATTTTACTACAGCCCACCTGGGTGTGAGATGAAAAGTATTTGGCTGCATCACTTGCTTGTATCAACACACCATTTGTTTGGAGTACCTCAGTCTAAATTGTCACTTCATACTATAGCTTGCAGGATGAGATGTTTAAGAAGTTCAACTTTGACACAGAATGGGCAGTGAGACTTATATCTAGGATTACAAATGATGAGGATATCCCTATTGAAGGTGATACAATTGTTAAGCAGGTAAACTTTATTCTTGCCCATATATCTGTGCTTTTCTCTGCATGTGTGTGCGTATGCATACAAATAATACAACAATTTTTCCATCTCTCTTTTTTTTTCATCTATGGATATAACAGCATTAAATAAATTTTATAGATTGTTTTCTGTCTCATCTGAAGTTTAATCTTTATCTCCAGCTTTTGGCACTACAAATTAATGCTGAGAAGTATTTTTTTGGCATTAGAAAGAGCCTGGTAGAGTTTGATGAAGTTTTAGAGGTAAGCATCTGAGCTTAAGAGTGACATTTTGGTACCACTTTGAACTCTTTTAAGCTTATTTTTTTCCATAAATGCATGGTAGCAATAAGTGACGTATTCCAACTCTCCCAGAAAGCAATTTTCTGAGAATTAGAGTTGAATGAGCTACAATTGATTTATCAAGAATGGCATTACCCTTTTGACAGGTGCAAAGGAAGCATGTCTATGATCTTCGGCAATCAATCTTGACGGGCAATTCAGAAAATACTTCACAGCACATTTTCCAGTTTGTGCCTCACTATCATAAGCTCACTTTATGGAACTTATCTTAGTGCTTTCCACATTTACGTTCTTGTCAGGGCTTTTTCTGATGCTAAAATAAGAAAATTATATAAAAAAGAAATCTCAATGGGCATAATTATTATACATTATGTGGCTGATTATTATAGGTTATGCGGCAGTAAAAGAGTCTACAAACTTTTTGATTTTTCATTGCAGTACAGATAATCAACGGAGCCACTGAAAGGTGACTAAAAGACTAGAAGCATGGAGAACTGAGCTAATGATGGGGGCATACTTTTTTAAAGCCAAGAGTTTTTAGGAATAGCAAGAAAGGGTGGTAGTGGTGTCTTTTCTAATTTGTAGCTAAGAATTTTCTCTACGGTGGACAGGCAATGGTTTTAAGTTAATGTAAAAAAGGGGCTTTGGAATGATATCATTTTTGAATAGTTAATCATGTAAGCTTAGAGAATGCAGTTTGTCCTGTTATATATCACACTTAAATTTCATACTATGATCTAGGGTTGTGCTTATGGATCCCAAAGTTGTAAGTTAGAGCTCCAATAGGAGATTGCAGCAACAGAGATGCCTAAAACTAGATGTTTCCAGTGGAGGTCTTTTTGCTAATTGGTTTATTGATTTTGGTTTTATTCCGATGAATTCTCAATTGACTGCATGGACAATATAAATCAGTTACGATGGTATGATTTCACTCAGTCAGGTTGGGTTGCTTCACACTTTTTCTGGTCAATGTATGCTTTTAAGCTGAAGTCTCTGAATTGGAAGTATGAAATTGGATACACAAATGAACAGGAAAAAAGTCCATCCAGAAGTGATCCTAGAGACAAATCTAGGAAAAGGAAATTGATAAGAAAACATTGTATCATGGTACTTGAAAGCCTGTAACCTAAGATCTGCTCTATGGACTTGAATACAGAAGTTTATATCTTATATTTTTCTCCTTTTGTTTTTATTTTTTATTTTTTATTTTTTTTTATTTTTTTAATCTTGATAAGAAACAATCCTTTTTTAGATTTTTTTCTCTAGTAACTAAAATGAGTGACTGGACAGAGATTCAGTGGTGTGTATGAATGCTGCAGTTTCTAAGATATTCAGGATTTGTAAGTTAAAGATTAAAGTTGGGTTTGGACCTTCAGAAATGGATAGCTGCATAAGTTCTGTAGATTTGAGTTACAATTGGTTCTTGATTTAGGTTTGAATGTTTCTTTTTTATTACAAAGTCTCTTGCTTTTTTAAAATTTGCTTTATCTGATGTTAATCAACTGGTTGTTTGCTGTGCTCCTTTTCTAATGAAAATGTGTATCTGCCAGATACATGCAAGCAGTTGTGGATGAAATCGTCTTTAAAAATGTTAATCCCCTTAAGGTAGTGAATATCTGAGATCCACATTTCCTTTAAAATTGATAATGTTATGAGTCAATTTGTATATTTATTTGTTTATACATCTCCTCTTTGCTTGTGAATTTTATAGCACCCAAGCAGCTGGTCTTTGGGTAAGCTCTTAAAGGAGTATAATGACATAGCAGCAGACTTATTGAATGGTACTTTCATTATTTTCCAATTATTTGTGGAATTGGATTTCGTGCCAGTTACTCATGAACTGATTCTCCATTTACTTGGGAACTTTGTAGACTGTTTTGCAGGGATTACGGAAGAAAGTTTTGGGAAATCACTCTCTCAACTTCATGAACTGAAATCTGTGAATATCAATGACTTTTACCTTCCAAATCTGCCCAAACCTCCTAATTCTTTTAGGGGAATCCGTGCAAAGAGCTCTTCATTGAAACGTTGGCTTGCCATATGCACTGATGATTCAACACCGTAAACCTTAATGGCTCTTTGTATTTAAGTTTCTAAAACTTTATTTTTGTGGATGGAACCTAATTGTTACTGCTATTATGTATGTATGATGTTCAGAGATGGGAAGTATCGAGTGACTGCAAATCTTCTTCGCAAGTACCTTGGAGACTTCGTGATTGCTTCATACTTGAAAGTCATTCAAGAATCTGGTTATGATGCTATGTACATTAAGGAAATAGAGGTAATGTCATTATTTAACGTATTGCAAACAATTGAAAGCCTGTTTTCTATGAGAAATCATGTTCTGAAAGTCAACCAATTAGAATCTCTCCTGGTTTAGTTAATTCATGACTGAAAATCAATGATATGAATAAAAGGAAGTAGTTGAAATTTTTGAACTCCTTGGGTGCATTTCTCTTGAACTTACAGACTTTTAAAGAGAAAATTAGGTTATTGTGCTCCATTTGTTACTCCATACCACATCCTGAATAAAGACAAGTGATTTTTATGAACTCTCCTGACTGTTAATATTTTGGAATGACTTTTGATCTCTTTTATTGCTCCTTTGAAATCAATGGTTACTTATTTCCTGAAACACAGAGGGCAGTTCTTGTCAAGACTTTAGATTGTTTCTGGAGGGACCATCTCATAAACATGAATAGGCTCAGTTCAGCGGTAAGCTACTTCCGAGTTGGTTTGACATTTTTGTTGTTTTCTTTAGACAATGTTCTTATTAGAGGCCTTTCTTGCAGGTGAATGTCCGGAGTTTTGGCCACAGAAATCCACTTGAAGAGTACAAAATTGATGGGTGTCGATTCTTCATTTCAATGCTCAGTGCTACAAGAAGGTTAACTGTAGAGTCACTCATACGTTACTGGTCATCTCCAATGGAGTCTGAAGAATTATATGTATAAATTAGAAGATCTCAATCTTACTGATTTTACAGGTTAATTTTCCCTCATTTCCCTATTTAATTTGCCTTCTTTTATAAATGTTATACAACTTATATAGGTAAACAATATTGTTGCTTTTTTTTTTCCTTCCTCCTCCCCTTTTTTCCTTCCTTTTTCTGTATGCCTCCTTTTGCTTTTTTTTTGGATCTCGGTTTCCACTTCTAGTGTCTCCAATGTTACTTCAATTTTGAGAAGTAGATAAGTGATTCCGGAAAGGCATTGGTTTTGTTTTCCAATCCTCTCAGACTGATGCCTGGGATGACTGAAATCTGATAGGTGTCACTTTCTGGGACTCAAGACAGATTATGACATAGTTTAACAACTTGGTTTCAGCATGATTTCTTCAATTGCCAACATTTAGTAATGACCCGCATCAGATAATTAATTCCCTTGCTTTCTGTTGAAATAGCTTCTCTTTGTAGACAACATACAACCATCTTATAATTTCACTTTGAGTAATGAAAAATGGATTTCTTTAAAGCTGGTATCGTTGGTGAGTTATGCAAGTTTTGTAGGCTTAAATATGATTGAATGGTCATTTGCAAAGGCAGTGGTTGCTTTAATTATGTTTTCGTCACGTGTCAAATGATTTGTCAGCTTCTAATTGCCTGAACCATGTGAATATCTTCACCTTCACTTTGGTTTGCTTCCCACTGGGTAAAGAACAAAAACCCCTAAGAGCCACTTTCCTGTTGAGGGGTGGATTGAGCTACATCGTTGATACATATATAAAGGTGCCTCTGACTATGTTATGACTACTACACTTAAATGTGGAGCACCTGGGGTATTGGGGTGGTTTTCCCGTTTATTTTCTCTCCTGGGGTGTAAAATTCTTCCTTTGACATCCACTGTTATTATCTGACAATATTGTAATCCTAGTTGATAAATGTGATCCAATGTTTAAGGTGTGACAGGACCTTTACTGAATGAAAAGTGTGGGACTTTGCATATTTGACTATATTACCGTTTGCATGGAAATTAACATGAAGTCATCTCTTTTGTCCAAGTATTAGATTCCTTTCATGAATAACAATATATATATATTTATACTCTCAGAGGTAAAAAATTTACTTGAACCATTACTCTGGTGCCTTTTGCCAATAAAAAAAGATTCAAAAAAAATAACATAATAATGTAAACTCTAAACATTTCCGTTCTGCTTGTGAATGTTTCTTACAGGTCCCTTGAACCATTTCCTGGCATCCAAAGCCCACCAAAGCATTATCAATGTCAAAGCTACTGAAAGAGCAACAGGAGCATAGTTGAAAGTACTCCACGTAATGGGATAGAGAGTTGGCAATAGGAAGACTGAGCAGGTGTAGCATATCCATAAGAAGGCTACCAAGTACACAAGCTTTCCTGCCCTGCCCATATAGAAGGGTCCTGGTTTGAAGTTCTCCTCAGCCATTACCAATCTTGCGAAGATGGGGACAGCATAACTACCCACCCAGCCAATCGTGCTAATGGAAATTATAGCGCTGAAGATGACATTAAGCTTGAGGATGGGGAGTCCAAGAAGGATTGCTATGGCTGCAGAAAGCCACACTGCATTTACTGGAACCTTATGCTGGGGGTGGAGTTTTACCCATACTCTCGAAAATGGAATTCCTTGATCCCTTGAAAGCGCATATATCTATGGCCAAAGAAGAAACTGTACATCAAGATATTGGAAACAACGTGCAAATGTCAAACTGGTATCATCAAAAGCCTCTGGTGTTGGGGAAACATCTGTGCCCATATTACGAGGATTGATGACAGTTTTCATCTACACCGTCAGTTTTAGATGTTTGCCAAAATGTGCAGTTTGTGCATATCTTTGCTATGGTTTCTGTCTTGTACTACAACCTTGTCGTAGACTTTGTGGATTTGACAGTGAAGTATAAGGTGATGGCAAGTTTCTAAAATTCAAGCATGTTATTATGTTCTCGATGACAAGAAGGTGGAGATATTTGGATTATAGTATGCAGAAAGAACCATTGGGCATTTCATTAACCACAGATTTTGTAAGAAGAAAAGTTAAAAAGAAAAAGAAATGGAATCGATGAGTTTGATAATGATGAATACTCTCAATTGTTTTTACTGCTTTTGGCGTTTAAAAGCGGGCTTTAACTTTATTTCCTGAAGTCTTTAAGTTTACCTCATATCATAGGGCAAAAAAGGGGGGAAAATAGGAAGCTTCTTGTACAACATAGAATTACTCCCCTAGAGGCACGTAAGATCGCACAAAAATATATAAAATGCTGCAAATGTATTTATCGTTTTCACTTTTCATCTTCTGTTGAGAACCAAAACAAGATAGATAGAATCAGATTGAACATAGTTTTGACTTGGTAATTCTAAGGAAATCACGAGCATGAGTTTAGCCTAAATATCATTAGTAGATTACTTCTGCTTTCTATTGCTTTGCGCATTTAAATGAACATGCAGGCAAGCCATAATAAAAGATTTTGTGCAATCAGGAGAGTGGATGGAAGATACTAACAACTCTTGCAGCACTAGTTGTAACTGAGAGGCCACAGAAGAAGAAAGAACCCCATATAATCCACAGAAACACTATTGCACCAGTAGCATTGTGATATCTTCCATGAAATGCATCATAAATAATCTGGGCTGGTACTAGTGCTCCAGCAGTCTCATTATTTGGATCATATAGGTAAGAGAAATCCTGAAAAGGAAATATAGAGACAGAGAGATTTAATTTCTCTAGGACATCTATGATATATTCGCAAAATTTTGAAATTTGATAGAAGCAATTTGGAAATTTTCAGCTTTTCTTTGAGTACCTTGATGCTGAAAGTAAGGGCTACATTGTATGCCCAACCAAAAACTGTAATGATACCAATGCAAGAAAGAATAGCAATAGGTCCAGTTCGATCAGCTCCTTTTGTTTCTTCAGTCAAGTGAGCAGCAGCATCATAGCCATATAAACAATAATGGCTCAAGAGCACAGCCATTATAACTGCATAAGGCACACTACCTATTCCAGTTTCATCAGATGACAACTCAAAATGGGAAAACACATAAGATGCTGGTTGTCTTGTCTGTGCCACTAGAGGAAGCATTATAATCACCACTAAACCACCAATCACCTGCATACAAGAAGCATAAACACTCACTAATTGTAACAAATTCCTGAGTAATCACTTTTTTTTTCTTTGTAAACCATCAAAATCTTGTTATTTTCCTCTTTTGTATGAAATCCGGTTAATTTCACCTTCTGTTTCCAAGATTTCTACCACTTTTGGTTTACTCATCTACAATAGGCTAGTGTGGTTTCATTTGTCACAAGTAACGTAGGTGGGCTTCGCTTTAATTGAACTCTTTAGCCAACGAATACAAATGAGGTGAGATAAATCTGGGATGATCAATTCAATTTCGTCATGTAAACCAGAATGGTTCATTTGATTTCGACTAATAGGTAAGTAATATCTCAGTTTAGTGTTTGAAAATTTTTCATCTTAAAGCTGTAATGTGGATTCTTGAAGTCAATAAATCACTGTGACGATCCTCACATGTCATAATGTTGGATAAATTCTGGAGGGCTAGAGTTCTTGAGCCTAATAACAAGAGTAACACTAACAGTTTTATTTTTGGACAAGAATTGGGTACCTGCCACCAGATAGAGATTATGTTGAGGTAGGCAATTACTTTGAGTGCAAAGGAATTGAGTACTGCCCATACAAGGATAAAGAATATATATATGCCCAAGAGTACACTTTTAGGAGCAAAGTATCCTCCACCCTTGTTTGTTCCACTGGACAAAAGAATGATTACTTGCACTGCTTGTGCTCCTGAATATGCCTGCCCATGAATAAAAATAGTGGACAAATAGATAGATGGAGTACATGATTTGGTTAATCAGCAATTGACCTTTTCTTTTCTTTTCTTTTCTTTTTTTTTTTTGACAAGATTGCAATTAACCTAAATGATTTGATCAGATTACAGCTCAATACTAACAAAATTAGGATGCAATAATACTACAAATTAACCGATACATGGTGGAATGAAGACTAACATATGGTTAGACAACACTGACATTGACAACTGATTTTAACTCAACAAGTATGAGAGTTAATTTGCCACAATAATTTGTTGATTATCCCCTTTGGAAAACACAAATGTCTACTTTATTTGCTCAAAGAAAATGTCTAATTTATTTAATTTTGTTCAATGATATCTAAAGAGTGGACTTGGTATATGAACACAATAACAGTTATCAAATCAGTTATCAATCAATAGTCCGTGAACAATATAATACTGTCTATATAAATTGTAAGTTTTTTTTGACTATTTGTACATTCTTATAATAGAAGTATGATATTTTATTACTATTCATGTGGATCTCATGCATAATAATTGGAAGTCTGTTGTGAAATTTTAAGTAATTCACGCAGAGTTACAAACGGTTCAAAGACGATCATCCCCGTCCCAAGTCCCTAAAGAGTGATGTAGTACCTGAGCAGCTATGCCAGAAACAAGACCAATAGTCTCGAGCCAAGCACAGCACCATGATGCAAATGGCCCCCAGCGTGGTCCAGACAAATGAGCAGCCCAGAAGTAGAGGGAGCCAGTGGTCTATGGAAAAGAATTCCCAATTGGAGGGAAAAAGAAAATGTAAGAATGACATGTTATATTATTGGATGAAATGAGAACTAAAACAATTACTATTAAGAAATTAGTAAATACAAGTAATTTTGAAGCAAAAGTACTAGTTATCTCCATTGCAGGTCTTCTAACTCTGTACAAGTAGTATAATATTATTCTATTTTCCTTTTGTATATAGTAGTATTTTATTTGTTTTCTCCTATCACATTTTAAGTATCTTAATTTATGTTAAATCACCGAATCTCTCAAAAAAATTCTCTTTTTGTGACTTCACAATTATACAGTGCACACATACATACATACATACATACATATATATATATATATATATATATATATGTGTGTATGTATGTATGTATATATGTACACACACATATATACATGCCTACCTACCCACCTACATACATATACACACCCACACATACATATATACATACAATATATATATATATATACATGTATATGTATATGTATATATATTTGTATGTGTATGTATGTGTGGCATACACACACACACATGTATGTATACATACAGATATGTGTATTTATGTATGTATAGTTTTGCAATGACCTAAATTTACACTTTCAAGTCTTAAAAATTGTACTAAGTTTGAAACAGCCTGCAGCTAATGAAAAATTCTGAACGGCATAAATGGTTTATATTTTATTATTTTTGTTGTAGTGCCAAGAAATATTGGTTGGAACTAGGGGAAAGAGAAGGAAGAAGAAGGAGAAGAATCATACTGGAAAAGAAGAGCAAATTTCAGACATAGCAAGTCCAACAAACCAGGTGAAGAAGGAGACAACCACCCATCCCCATAACAAGGGAGCAGGACCAGCATATAGCAAGCTTTGACCATATAAAGGAGTTCCAGTGAAAACTGCCATGCAAGAGAATGTAATTGCCAGTGTCTTGAAAAGGCTCTGTCAAATTAAAGGGAAAAAAAAAAAAGCAGATATCAGAATTTATCGAAATAATTTACTGATAAAACTTGGTTAGTATTCAAGCAAAACCAGAAAGTAACAACGCTGTGTTAATGAGCAAGTAGTACCATTTCTCTTTTGAGCTCTTGCTTGTATCCAAGCTCATTGAGACGCTTTTCTCCAGAATCTATTTCCATGGCTTGCCCGGGGATGGACATCTTCTTCCTTCTTCCTTCTGACAAGTCCAAACTAAAAGTCTTTATATATGAGGAGAGCAGCCAGCAAAAGTGGGACCATTCTATACCCTCCTTATTTTATAGTATTATTCTTTGTGTTAATCCTAATTAATTCCCTCAAAAATGCTTCTTCTTCACATTGTCCCTCTGAATGTATAATTTTGAACTAATCCACATCCTGTACTATTATAATCTTCCCAATCAACTCAAATTGGGTCTAACAAACCAATTTCGGTTAGAATTTAGCATGCATGATTTCGTGGATCGACTAAATTACTGTCAAGTTTTTAATTGCCAATTTTTTAAACTACATTGATGAAAAGTTCTTTGAAAATATTTAGTTCTTCCCCTATTGCTAAAAGTTCTAATTTTGTGCAGCTTTTATTTAATCGCAATCAAAGTTTATTTTGCTGTATATTAGCTCATGGCTACATATTTTTTGTATCTTTTTTAGAATTGCAAAATGTATTGAAAAAGTGTAATTTTTTAGGATACTGTACCTTTTATTTTTATAAGTAGAAAAGTTTTTACAATAACTGTAATAATGTTCACAGTTAATCTTGATTTATTTTGTTAGTTCAAAAGTTTGTTCAAAAACTTACTACGAAAGTTTATATAGCATGCAAAAGACCTTTGATCCTTTATAGGACCAAAAAGATAAAATTTATATAGTATGAAAACAGTAATTTGGTCAGCTAACAAAATTGATATGCATTGAACATGCCAAATTCAGTACAAAATTGGGCTATCCGACCCAATTACAGTCCATGATGCTGACACATTCATGTTGTTATTTGTATTAGACTCTTAGTTTAATTTTCCTTGAGTTTTAGATTAATTAAATAACTTTCATGGGTTTTTTAAGAGGTCTGCATATGTCCATTTAAATTTAAGCGTAGCTGCTATAGAATGTCAACTTGTAATTAAATTTGTTGTAATCCCCATTTATATTTGATTATTTTTCTCTAATTTTTTCCTGAAATGCAGTGGATAATTACATTACCAAAGATAAACTAAATGCATCCCATATTTCTTGTGCATCTGTCACAAAATTACTCTCCCTATGTCAAAGAGTAGAGGAAAAAAGTAATATTTTACAAAAAAAAAAGAGTAGAGGAAAAGTATATTTTAAAAAATAATATGAGTCACAATTTCTAAAACAATTTGATGTTTTATTAAATTTTAACTCCCTGATGGGGATAAGAAATATTTGTTAGTTAAGTGTCGAATATCAGTGCCATGGTTAGTGCATGTAAGTTCTCCTAATGTTCAATCAAAATCAATAGAGGAAGCCAAATGTAATTTTAGAAAATTCCAAGTGCTATCACCATTTATCCAAAAATTCAAGGGTAGTCATTGAAATTTACCTTAAGTTGCAACCGTGGTCAAAAATTCACGTCCGAGAACAGAAAAATGTATATATCAATCCACCATTATATTTGAACTGGTCAAATTTATGTTGGAATCATCTTTACCTTTTCAGTATATCTATAGTTTGAAGAATTGAAGACTTCATACTGGCCCAAAGACTAAATCGGGTGTCCAGATCCGATTATACACCCCAGGAAGAATTTATGTCAAAATATCCAAAAAAGATGAGGTTAAATCAATATGGCCTTTTTTTTCTTTAGAATAAGTCGAATTTCTGTACTAATCTGTTAACTATAATATCTTTTCTAGTCAAAAAAAGTCCAGCAAAAAAAATGTTCCACTTTCGAGATCCATACCCGCTTTAAAAAGCCATGGTAGATTGGACCCGGACCATCCAGATTCATGGATTTGCAGGCTTGAATTTGTCTATGTGAAAGACGCAAAAAACTTTGGCAGGAGCTTTTTGTAGACAGTAGTTACTTCTTTGACCATCTTGTTAACTATACTTTACTTTCTTGAAAAACTTGTCTTTATTAGTAAAAGCCAAGTCAATGATGTGCAGTGCATGAATTATTAAAGTGCATGTTTGAATATTCTTATCTAAGATTCTACAGCTAAACGGTATCTTTTTAATTTCTTCACAAATCGAATCGTTGACTTGTAGTTGTGTGGAAAGGTTTAGTATATGCATGTATGAACACAATAACAAAGTACAATTTAAAAGTTTTTTTTTTTCCCCCTTGAAAGCAATGTGATGCATGCAGAGTTAATATGCTGATTTAAGTAGATAAGAAAGAGACAAGAAATGAATTAACTTCTAAAGTTTGATTCCATAGTTTCTGGCATAGAGGAGTATATTTATTTATATCTTTGTTTGATTTGTAAGCTGTATTTCGGGGAAAAAAAACTTAAAATTTTTAATTTTTAATATGAACTAGAAAGATAACTTGATTTTTGTAAGTGTGAGAGAGTGTGTGTGTGTGTCTGTGGTTTTTTTTTTTTTTTGGCGTAGGGATGTTTGGGTTGACTGGTGAGTGAAACAGGGGTAACAAAAATAATTAAGGGAAATAAAAGTTATGATATGCTTAGAGCCAAAGAGAAAGATGGATGTTATAAATTGAACAAGATACTCAGTAAAACACAACTTGGGAATCTAGCCTCCAAAAACATGGGGGTAAGAAGCATTTAAAAGTTCAACAAATGAGTTTATTTGAAATATAGTTTCCAAGTTATTAGATGTGAGTATGTTAGAATAAAGTTACATTAGGAAAGAAAAAATAAATCGAATAAATATTTTTCTGTCGATATCGATAAATTAGTTTCATCTACTATTTATCTGCATGAATGAATAGTTGGATGAAAAATGTTTAGTGCAAATGCAATTTTACTCACTTTATTTATAGGTTATAAGAATTCGAATATTACAGGTTGATTACCTTGAACCCTAGTTAAAAATTTTATTTCGGGATTAATTGAAATAAAGTAGATTTATGTTCTTAGTATGAGTTTTGTTAATATTTTCTATCCTTAATAAAAAAAAAATTTTGCCCCACAAAAACCTTGACAGTTCTATACTACACGAAGCAAGAATTTTCATTTTGTTTTCGTTAGTGAGAGTTATATAGCCAATTCATACAACAGCATTATATGAAAGAAAACAGAAAAAATAAACATCTCCTTATAAATAAAGAATGCAATTAAAGAACAAAATTCAATGAGAAGGCCATTGGATTGCCTTTTTTTTAGAGTTTTCATAGAAAAATATACTGTAATGATTTGATATATATAAAATATAAAAGTGATTGTAAAATATATTCACATAAAATGTAAAATTTTTTGTTAGAAAACTACAACCCAAACATATAAATTCTTGTTGGAGTGTTAGTTGGTATTTCTTTTTCGTTTCTTCTCCCACTTTAAGAAGTCAAGAGCATTGGGAGAATCAGTCTCTACGAGATCTTCTTTTATTCAGATATCTCCTAGTTGTCTTGATTTCCCCAAGTCGATATGGAGAAAATCGTGCAAGGCTACATCATTGTTTAATCAAGTTTGAATATTCCGCATAAGCCGAAACTTTTACTTATTATGACAGCTAATTGTGCCACACGACATACATCTATACTATATAATATTCACCCGTTGATATGTTTTAGAAAGTTTTCAATAATATGACATGTGTTGTTTTCACAAATTTTTAGATTGTGTATTCTTCAGTAAGTTGGATTAATGTTATTTAATACTTATCTATTAGTTTTGTTTAAATGTTTAAATTTGATAGAAAAAAGTTTAGTTAAATAACTTATTAAAAAATCTATAAGTTAGTTTAGTTTAAAATTTTAAATCAATAGGGTTAAACTAATTTAGTAAAAAAGATTGTCTAAATAAAATTCTTTACTTTAGTGATTCCTATAGATAGTAAAAATTGTTGTTAAATTAACTTATTAATAAACCTTCCTAATGTACCTATTTATTAGTTGAGATATTTTAGAAGTTTTCTTATAGTATTGTTTGGTATGTGTTTTACAATCTTTTTGAATGTTCCAAAATTTGAAATTCATCATTTAACATCCTCCAATACCAAACATGTTATATTATTATATAAGACTAACATGTCTAATTTTTGTATATTTTCATTATTTGAATTCAAATCTAATGACTGGACTGCCCTTTAACTCCCACAATGACATTGCACTGTCACATCATCATTGTGTGCCCCACTGATGATGTAGCACAAGCCAAGAAATAGCGTAGATGTTGTGGCCTTTTTTTCAGTGCAATATCCACGGTACATACAACCATAGAATTTAAACTCTAATTTTTTTTATTGGTAATATGTGAGATTTTTTTAATATTGAGTTTTTACAATGATGATTAATATCTAATTAGTTTAGTGGTTGTTTTAATTTCTTGGCTCACCAAAGAGAAAAAGATCAAATGACAAAAATTCTTTGACTCATTTTGGTATATCTTTTTCCTTCATTTCTTTTCTTTCCCATTCTAGAAAATTTCTTTTCTTTCTTTCCCTGTGTAGTCTAACCAAAATGGATGGAAATCAGTTCTCTACCTTCCTTTTCCTTCTTTTCCCCACTGAACTCCTTTCCTTCCCTTTGGGTTCATTTCTTTCAATTCAAAGGATGTTTAGGTGATATGCACACATTATATTACAACGGATCTTTTGTCTCACTCCCTATGCCATTCTCTTTCTCACATTTTATTATATTGCTATTTCTCCTTCATAAATATCATATTTTAATTCTTTTTTGTTCCCTTGCTATCAAATGAAGGAGAATACAGCAATACACAAAATTTAACAAACTCAAAAAATTAAAATACACAAAAAATAAGATTTTTATGAATTTTCGTATGTATTTTGAACTTTCTATTATATAATGCTTTCTTGAAATTGTTATATTTATTTTTTTATTGTGTTAGTAGTTATTTGATAGTAAAGGAACAAAAAAGAATTAAAATATGATGTTTATGAAGGAGAAATTGCAATATAATAAAATGCGGGACAGAGAATGGCACAGAGAGTGGGACAATAGATCTGTTGCACATTTTTACTGTCTTAGGGGACTACAACACATTATACTTATTGTCCACTTTCGTTCCATGTCATGTCAAAATGCATGCGACTGTTTTATGTAAAAGAAAATGACTCATCGACTACAAAAAGTAATTATCTGCTAAGATCAGCATTGCATCAAGAAGTTTTCAGGAGTCTGGATTCCAATTATGAAAGTTCTTTCCTTGGATAAAATCCTTACGATCAAGTTAAAGAAATTTTCTAACGAGTTGCTTGGAGATTAGTTAACACGCTTATATTGTTAGGAAATTGGCTTATTTTCTCTCAGGCAAGTTTCTTTTTTTGTGTGTAACGTAACTAGTTTCCTAATTGGTTTAGTTACTTGGAGTAATAGGCAAGAAATCTCCTATGTGTAATAGCTATTTGTATGAGTTTAGGAATTGGAAGTTATTTCCTATTCTGTATAAAATTAGAAATTAGCAATTATTTCCTATTATTACTTGGCTATTTGCCAAGTAATGTGCCTTATAAAAAGGTAGGGATTGGCATACTATAAAGTAGCACACAAAAGGCAACATATAGCCTTATACATGGACTGAGAGAGGGTTCTTAGAAGGTGAGAGAAATAATACAGTAGAATTGGATTTGGATTCAAGTTGTATTCTTGTATCAGGTTTTTTTATCTCATAACAAAGAACAAGTATTCTCTCCATAGATATAGGTTCAATGGTGGAGACAAACCACATTAAATCTTATGTGTCGTTTATCTTTCATTCTTATGACTTGTTTATTATTAAATTGTTAAGGACTTGATATCTTGATAGTCGTGTATTCCATAGGCGAATCCCAACAAACTGGTGTCAAAGCGGAGTTTGTGGTTAGATCCTGGTGGACTATTGAGATTAGGTAGGTTGGTGATTGTTACCAATTCAACAATTTAATGGATGATATCCTTATGTCAATAATTTGACGAAAAGCATTGAAGATGAAGGATGAGAAGTCCAAAAGTATGAAGACTCTTAATGGGGAATCTGGGCAGGTGATTCAACGGTCAAGAAAAAAGTGGAGTCCAATATCAATTTTGGATGTGAATCGGTGGAGACGTTCTCACAACTCTAGCGGTTAATACTTCATCCTAATGGATTTTAGATTCGGCTTATGTTCTTTAGGTGGTGTGGCATAGGTCTTAAAGAAATAAAAGAATCTAATTTCCATGTGTCAAAAGACTCTGATAGCTACGAGATTTTTGCTGGAGGTAGAGTTTTGAAAACCACATATGGTGAGAAAGTGCTGAAGATGAGAAGAAGTATGGTGATTTTATCACTTGGTTGCCTCAATGGTTACAAACAAAGGGATCCTAAGTTGCAAGTGGTAGTGAGAAGAAATTCTACAAAAAGAGATGGTGAATTGAGACACCTTCTCGCGAGTCAACTAGAGGTTGGATTTGGGGTAACTACACATGTTCATTTGTCGATTGAATTAATTGATATCAGGACTGTATTGATTCGAGTGTGTAGTTTGGTATCATATTATGTGGTAGTTGAAGGTAAATGGTTGCTAAAAGAAATATTCGCCAATGTGAAAATTTGTTAGGAAATTGATTTAATTTCTTTTAGGCAAAGTTTCTTGTTTTGGGTTTGAATTAACTAGTTTCCTAATTGGTTTAGTTGGAATAGTAGTCAAAGAATTTCCTATTTGTATGAGTTTATGAATTGGAAGTTATTTCCTGTTCTATATAGAATTAGAAATTAGCAGTTATTTTCTATTATTACTTGGGTGTTGGCCAAATAATGTGGCTTATAAATAGGTGGCAATTGACATACTACAAAGTAGCACACAAGAGTGCGACATGTAATCTTATACATGAGGTGAGAGAGGGTTCTTGGGAGGTAAAAAAAATAATACAAGAGATTGGGTTTTGATTCAAGTTGTATTCTTATATGGAATTTTTCTCTCATATAAAAAACAAGTTTTCTCTCCGTGGATGTAGGTTCAATCTCATGGGTTTATTATAGTTTTGTCATAAGAATAAAAGAATCTAATAAGCCATTATCCCCTCTCATTATCGTGTTTTATCTTTCATGCTTGTTGTTTGTTTGTTATTAAATTGTTGAGTACTTGATATCTCTATAATCATGTATTCCATGGCTGGATCCCAATATATATTACATCTGATTTATTAAATGTGAATGTACATAATTATATTTATTATCCCATGCTAAGTACTTTGTCCAAAACCTGAAACTATCTTAACAAGTGTCGTGAGACACCCTTAGCCAAACTCCATGATAAATTATCGGATTAGATTAAGTCAAAATCTTAACAAATTTGTTTTGATAAATATGACGCTTGACCAATTAATCTATGATCCTTCTTCCAATCCGCATTTATTATTAAGCGATGAAATGGACAATTGGACTTAATGGTCAAAGGGACTAATTTAAAATAAAGTTCACAGCCTGACCCAACTCGGAAAATAAACATTTGGGACAAGTGGGCGGAGCGCGACAATACTATGGGCCAAGTTGGAGGAGGAGCGACCCATCATATCTGTTTCTAGTTTGCTCAATTTCCCATTCAATTTTCTCTGTAAATATCAAAATACTATTTAGTTGAAAAATGTGTTTTTTCAAAGCATACAACACCATCCGAAGCTTTGCATCTAAACTTTTGTAGATAACTACAGCCGAGGCGAACAAAATGAATTGATTTTGAAATGATCAAAACTCAGTTGATCATGACACTTCGTTGTGGAAATATAAGTAAATATGAGTGAAAGTAATTTATTAATTTAAATTCTTCAAGTGAAAATCTCAAAAGCTGATATATTTGCTCTTATGTGGAAAAGGGATTAATTATTGAGTCAACAACCAAATCCTTAGCAACAGGAAACTCATGAAGAAAACAAATTGGGAGTTTCTTGGAAATTATAAATTTCTGATTCTGTAGTTTACTACCAATGTTAAACATTCGGCTTCTACACTTTCAAACGTATCAATATTTACTTTGGCAAAAACATGTAAATCGAAAATGGTATTACAAAATTTTCAAGAAAAGTTATAATGCAACATTCCTTGCTCCAAATAGACAGTCAAGGATCACCTCCTGTATCGATACCGTTTGAAGTTGAAGTACAGATGTAGTATTCCACGTTCAAATGTGCACTTGAATCCTTTCTTGTGCGAATACTCCCATTCCTTGTTAACTATCCGGAATGCCTACAGCCACAATAACTGAGTCAGTTTTGTTCCAGCAATTTTAGCAAAAATACTAGCCAAAGGATGTTGTGCAATTATTGGTTGGTCAGAGGAGGAAACTTACAATGTCTTCATAAGGTGGCCCTGCATGGAACCTGATGATGCAGGTCTCTGAACTATCGCCATCCTTCTCGATGGCATAAGTTGGAGCTTTCCCTTTATCAACAAGATCCGGGTAGAAAATGTTGAATTTGTAACCTTGTACAATCTTCGGGGGTGGGTTATCGTGGTCATAGTGGGTTTGATTGTATTTATTCCACTCATACCCAGTATGGACACGATTGAAATACTTTGGCTTTCTTGGTCGGTACTTATCATGCCACCAATAAACCTGCATTCGCACCAAATTAAAAAATAAAAATAAAAACAAAAAATGAGAAACCACTATTTTGATGAACATAAGCTACAAGCTAATATATAGGCCAGCTTACATACCTGTGAATCAAGATTTATTTCGTCATTTGAGCCAAATATTGCATCACCTTCCTCCATGGCTCCCATTGCTTTCATAGCCTTCTTCTCAAAGTTGTCATCAGGAGGAGTAGGCCTTGCAGTCAATTCTTGGAGACGCCTTTCTTCCAAGACAGCCATACGCTTCCTCTCCTACATATGGGATCAATTATGCAGAGATTCAGCATACTGTAGGATAAAATAGTACTTCTCTTCAGATAATCTACATAAAAAGCACAATAATTTCTCTGTTCTTACCAGTATGGCCTTGTCCTCTTCCGGGTCAATTGCTTCTTCATTTTCATCCCCATGAATCAATTGCGGTGAATATGATCCAGCCTCTTCGTCTAACTCTGGCGTCTCTTCACGCATTATAGGCTCTGGAGAGAGAGTTTCAGCACCTGCACATAGGAAGATGTTAACCAAAAATTAAGGTGCAAACAAAGTAGACGGAAAAGTTCCAAGCATGACAAAATTTCAACACCTTTTCCATCATGACCAGCATCTTCCTCATCAGGTTCTGGAGTCAACTCTCTTTCACTATCTCCAACTTCCAATGGTTTCTCAAGGCGTTGTAAATGCTTGCGTAGCAATTTGGCATGGATTTCCTTCAAACAAGCCTGAAATTGGGAATAGGAAATAATCAGGCAAAGCGTAGTTTTGCATCACAAGCTCTAAAGCAGCATAGAGGCATCGCAGCAATATTTACCTTAGCCTTGAATATGTGGAGACGTTTAAGAACGGCTTCCCAATATTCAACCACCTTAGCTGTACCAGACTGCATCTGTGCCTCAATCTGGGATTGTAGAGCTTCTAGTTCGCCATAGGATTTCCCTTGTAAAAGCCTCTTGACATCTGCCTCAATGCTTGAATGCATTCCTATCTCTTCAGCAAGTAACTCTGGAGGTAGTCGCTCTCCACGCACTCTGGCTCGATCCAAAGCATCCTTTTTGCGAACTTCAGCTAGTTCCCAATCACAAACCACCAGCAGTGCCTGCAACAATTCCAATTTGCACAGATATGAATTAATTGGGAATTACATCCAGAAGTTTACAAGAATTTCAGACAGTCTTAAGAGGGATCTTCAAACTAATGTTCATTAGAAATTTAGATTATACCATTCAAACACCACTTATCTATATTACGAATGACCTTAACTGGAAGTTCAAAAACTCCCCCAAAAAAAAATGCCACAAGTGCACCATGTACATATACTTGATAAGCAATCTCGACAACAAATCAATCTTGAGAAGCTTTAACCAAACTAGGGAGAGGCATACACCTATAAGTCTCAGTGGAGATTATCTAACCAGTTTGGGGTTGTTGACATGCGATTGAGAAACAAATGAACAAACAACTTTCACAATGTGATACTAAAAAAATTGTCATAGAATTAAGATACATTGTTAAAGAAGGAAAGAAACAAAGTCTTCACTCGAGTGTGAGTACACTGAAAACACAGGATATTTCACATATAGTAGAAGGCTTCACTCACGAAGACAGGTATCCATAGGATTGCATAACAACAAGCATATTAGCTCGATATGTGGTAGTAGGAACACTTTATACAAGTTACTAGAAGTTGGAGGTGATTTGCATAAATAAAAAATTGATTTTGGAACAAATTCAGTAACCTGGTCAGTGTCCAAAAGACTATCCTAACACCTTCATGTGAGTTGAAGTTTCAATTAGAATAATCCTCCAGGTAAGAACAATTACAGCACACTCAACCAGATAATATGCTTTGTCCATTTATACAGATCAGGTATCCTTATTCAGATGAAAGTTATGATCCATATATGCCCATCTCTCTCATCCAATTAAGACCACATGAAAGATAACATAAATCAATCTACAAGCAAACAATTGTTTACACAAAGTTCAATAACAACCATAAAATCAGATTTATAGGTTCACTATCCAGGCTTCCGTCCATTTGCAAGGTCAGATTACTCAGGCTGCTGCACCTAGCTGGCCTACACAACTATAACAAACTTGAAGGTTTTGTGCAGCAACTATCATGGCTGTGAAGCAATTTTATTGTCTCTATCTTGCACCACGAACAGCTAAGCCGAAGACTAACCATCCTAATTCAGTTCTTCTTCCTCAATCATTTTCTTCCAACAACATGACACAAGGCCAATGTCCTGTAGATGTGATTCACATTGTTTTTGAAACTTTTCACTTATTGCTCTTCCTTTGTACATTGCTTGACTCTCGATTTATTTACTCATGATCAGGAGAGGGGTTAAAAAAGTGTGATCAGCGAAGCATCAAAGAGAGAGAAAACAAGCAAGGAAACATGTTCCTCAGTGGCAGAATATGTTAGCACTCAAGAGTACTTTCTAAGCTCTCTTACATCAAATCCGCAAAAATGCCTGCTTCTGCTGCACTTGCTTATAACATCCTGACCACCTTGATCTGGATATCCAAATGTGCAACCATTGAATTATCAGATAAGATTTATTAGAATGGACCAACAAGTCAGAGATGGATGCAGACCAGCCTACTACATTCCAATCTGCCACTACTAGGCCATTTTGCATCAAGCACTATTGTTTCTTCAAGAGTAAGATAATACCTTCAGTAGTGGTAGTTCATTTGAAGCCATAAAATGGTCAATTGCATCAACGAAAGTAAATTGCCAAACAACACACAGGCTAGACAAAATATCAGTAAATATCCACAAGTTGCAACTTCTTAGCTAAAATATTAGCTAAAATATTAACATTATTTTGGGATATAATTAAGATTCAGAAAAGAGCTGCAAATGCTATACTATACTGGTGAAGTACTAATAGAGGAACATACATCTCGATACATCCTTGACCCAACAAAGAAATAACAGCTGATTAGAAAATAGGAACTACCTCCCAATACTGGACATGTGTTGGCGTTGACCTGTCCAAGTCAAGATGCATTTTGATGTCCTCATGAAGTTCTTCCATTTCTTTCACAGTTAAACCCTGCATTGCATATAACAATTGTAGAATGTTCAGAAGAACCAAAGCACACAAATTTCACTCAATTATTGGCACAGGACAAATTCATAGTCAGCGCTTAAGATAGCATTAAACAACACAATAATGTCCCAATTGTGCGAAACAGGAAAAATTTGTGTCAGCACTCAAGAAAACATACATCTAAGCTTCATCTAAGGGCAACCACCATTTTAACCCACCTTCTGCTTCCTGATGCAACAGGATTTCTTTTCCCCAGTAGAAAACCTAGTAGCTATGCAATCTTCATTTCTATGCTCAGGCAGATTCACAGTAGACCATTATACCCACAAGAGAACAGAAAAGAAAAAGAAAAAACTGAAAGATGAAGATTTGAAGATTTACTTATAAAGAGCATAAGACCTCTAAAGCACAATTTCCCCCAAGGTTTTACAGACATCCATCCCCACAAGAATATGAGAATGATTTAGTATCATTGCTGCCATTGCAGCATTCCATTCCCATGGCACTTGAGACTAATGTGGCCCACGAAAGAGGGTACAGACTCAAGTTCACTTAGCATGAGATTATAATTGAGCACCAAGATTAGTAAGCCTTCCAAAGTATAAAGTACGTAGCCTAAGCAAATTCACTGAAAAAAAAATCAAAAGGAAGTTAACAGTGCATGAAAAAATAATGATTAATACTTGACATACTATCTCTGCCTAAAAATAGAAGATCACGAGCTGCAAATGGAAAAGGAGGAGGACACAAAATTCAAAAATGTTTGATTCAGGTATTGTCGCGATTATGTAATAGCAAAACTACATTGGGATAGTACAAGATATAATTTACTGGTAGGTGACAGGTGTTAGACAATTGCACCAAATAATTTATACTAACATAATAGTCATGCACCATACACCCCATTAACCCCTGCAGTTGGTACCATTTTAGGCCTCTATATTCTCTTGATAAGTAATAATGTCAAGGATCCAAAGAACATGAATTTGCAAGAACATGGATTTGGTTCTTCTTGCGTGAGGTTAATAATAGAGATAGATGCACATGTTAGTAGCTAATCAGTCAATTGAATAGTGAAGCAAATGCAAAAGAGGGGCAAAGATGGTCAAAGATGGTTATGATAGCAAGACACTGTATTAGAAAAAAACAAATAATAGTTACCTTGAAGACCATGTATGGTTCATTGATTTCTATATCCAAGTCATCTGAAGGATTGAGGTGCTTAGTTAGAATGTCAATCGGCTTCATACGGCCTTCTCGCAGCCGTATCTCTGACCTAACCTTGCTTTGATCAAAATGAAACTGCAAACAATAAAATGAGTTAACATTGCAGAATTGGAATGAGCAAAACATCCACCTTGTAGTAAAGAAGCATAGAAACTTTTTCCCTATTTCATATTTTAACTATCAGAAAATTTTATAACACATTGCAGAAGAAACAAAGAACATGAAAGATTTAAGATATCCACCTCTTCTTCTTTCTTCTCCCAGTCATGAAATTCGGCTCGAGCACGTTCCCTTGCTAATAATGCCTGCTCAATAAAAACATGGTAAAATTGCCTAAATGCTGGAACATTGATAAATCAAAGAGTATGTCCTAAAATTCATTACCAAGAAAATCAGATACCAAAGACAAGCAATATTACCATTTCTTCCTCATGCTGTGCCTTCTCAATAGCCCTTTCTTCCCTTCTTTTCTTCACCTTTTCAATCTCTGCCTGCAATTTGAATTCGAATGAGTACTAACTCAACAAAAACTAAACATCATCTCAATATTTTTCTTGAGACTGCTGTAGTCGTCTTTTTTTTTTTTTGTTGGGGGTAGCTTCAAAATATGAACATGTGAAAGTAGAATTACAACTGCTGGCTTCTAATTGAGTAAAAGTAAGGGATACTGGTCTGTACATAAAAGAACAGATCTCAATGCTCTAACCCATCACAAAAAGTGGCAAGAAGGGAAACAGAGAGGATTAACATAACAGCATGACTACATTTGGCTTCCTGGTCTCATACTTCATTTTTTCCTTCTTGTTGTATGCCAAATACATCATTCTTCTTAACATTGGGAAATGATCTATTGGACCATGAAGTTAATCATGACTTGTAGGAGAGATACATGTACCAGTAACCAATCCTTGCAGTATTGTCATCCAGCATGCTTCATTTACTTTAAGGAACATAGAAAAGAATAAGCAATACCATTCTTTCTCTCTGTCTCTTTTTTTCTGCTTTTAACGAAAATGTTTCAAGTGGCACGCCTTGGGTGATATCACGTTCAATCTTCTTTCGCCACACAAATCTGCAAGGGGACATTTTTCACACAACAGGTTCAAGGGACAACTAGATTTTCCCAAAAACAAAATACTAAATTAAGATAAATTTTTCAATATTAAGCTCCACAGATTCTGGTGAAAAATTTTATATAAGCTCTCATATCTGCATCTTTTGAACAAGAGAAAAACTGATATAGTGTCCAAAACTACTTCATGCATTAATTAAATACGTAAAATGAAGAAACAAATGAGAAAATGCAAATAGGCTATTAGCATTACATTACCAAAGAAGCACACTGGGACAGAAACACAGATAGAAAGGGGTGGGAAGGGGGAAAACCACGACCAAGTTCACTAAGCAAAGAGATACCAAATTGCCCCTAATATGCACTACCCTATTTGAACTATCACATAAAACAGTTCTTCAAAATATAAACTTTTTCATAAACAAAAAATATAAGAAAAGACTGCTGAATCACACTCAGGGCCTAAAGTTTGAAAATATCACAAGCTATCCGCTAAATTTCATAGTGTCAGTCAAATTTTTTTCTTTAGAACAAAGACTAAGTCTATAGATTACAGAGAACTAATTTCCCCCATTGTTCAATATTGATGAGTGTTTTAAGTAGCCATTTCTCTTCCTATCAGTCATAAATGCCTCTATGAACCTAAGTATCAACCATGAATCTCGTCACTAGCTTGAATTATTTTTTTCTTAAAGGGACATACTATTTCTTTTCTAATATCTTATTCTAGTCACAAAGTTAAAAATGCACTAGTGAAGCAAAATTTCCTGAACTCTTATAGTGAAAAATGCAAAATTTCTGTATTTCAAATATATTTCTCCACACATGGGTGCTCTTTGACAAAATAAAGCCAGCTTTTTGAACCGATGACAAATCAGAAAATGTATCATGAATAAAGGAGATAAAGATACCACCAATCATTTCAATGGTGGTCATGGTAAAAAAACTTCCACACCAAATCCTAAAGTCAGATAAAATTCTTTAACCCAGGTGCTGAACCTCAAAATCAAAAAATACAATTAAAGCAAACCTGGTTACCAACAAAACATGCGTACCCTAAATGTCCACGACTCAGAATGCATAGCAATATAATTTACCTTTCATTCAAATTGGAATCTCCAAATGGATTTGAGTCATTACCATAACCAGAAATATTCTGTGCCTTCAATTTCTTTGCAACTTTTGCTGCCTAAAGTTTAAAAAAAGGTTAAAAACTAAAAAAACAGTGTCAATCAAATTAAAGTAAAAGATGATAAAGCAAAATAGTGCGTAGAAAGATAAAAGCAAACAGAGTTACCCTTTTTTGAGCTTTCTTTGCCAAGTACTCGGCAATATCATCCTCAGTGATTTTCCTCTTCTTCTTCTGACGCCTGTCATCATCACTGCCATGATGATGCCTACTTTGACTCCGCCTTCGTCTTTCATCAACGCTATCGGAATCAGAAGTTGAACCCAATTCAGAAGCTGAAGCAAAGGAACGCTCAGAGTCTGATTCTGAGGCATCAGACTGATGCCGTTGGCTATGTTTATGCCTATGACTGGATTTGGATGAGGATATTCCCCTCCTACTTCTGCTACTCCTGTCACTACCCATGATGAATTTAAGTCTGCCCTTTATTCCTGTATACAAATAATTCAGGGACAGTTATTATAATACTGACAAATGAAGATATGTATAATTAGACAGAACACTAAAATCATATGAAACTGCACCATAAATAAATTTTCATTGACCTTCAGGTTTAAAAAAATTTGAACTTCAGTTACCTTCTTTTGCATACTTGGATAACCATACTTTAAAAGAAGCCGGCACCAAGAATTTAAGTGACTATGTACATGGAAAAACATCTTAAAGGCAAATAAAAGGCAAGGGTAGAAGGACAAAACCTAAAGTTAGGTGCTTTTAGGGAGGACATCAAAACCCACTCATGTGTCATAAGTATTGACCAAGGAATAATTTAGCTGCTGAATCATCAATTAGTTAAGATTAGAATGAACAAATGAAAATACAAGTGCAACAATCAACTAATAAATTCCAAGGCAAACCTCATTAAAACCACAAACAATCAACAACTGATAGAAGGCACAAATCATTCACATCATTCTCACCATTGATGAATGGTAAAAAAAAAAAAAATTAGCTAAGAATTGATATATGATTGTAGAGAGTCTTTTAAATTCACTCAAAAAAAAAAAAAAAAAAGAATATCCTTTTGCCTCTGTAGTCCTAAAACTGTCACCTTTGAGCTGCAAGTACTCGGTAGAATAAATTTACGTTTGAACTAGCTCTCGAGCTTGATATGGAGCTTGAACTTGATAAGTTTCTAGTCATGCAATCCGAACTCAGTTGAGCACTTGCCCACCATCCCCAGACACCCAACTTGGCCCTTGGAACCCCTTTCCCCAGCGAATTTAGTTGTCGTTGAAGCAACAGAAGCCCTGGAACACCCAAAACCTCTACACCCCGTCCTCCCCTTCACCTATCACCTGGTTCTTTATATAACCCTCAACAATTTCTTTCTTTTATTTTTTTCCTTTTTGGCAAATTGCATTTGCGCACGAGTCTCTACTAGTTATTCGACTAATACAAATAAGTGCCGAACCATGCACGAAAACGGACAGACTATTGAATTGAATCAAGTAAAAGTAGATTTTGTGAGCCCTAATTATGAATAAGAATAAATGCGTTTTAACTGAAATAAACTGAAAGAGGGGAATATTTGACATACGTGAAGAATTTGATCTTCCTTGATAACAGAATTGAGAACGAGGAAAGGGACAAGCGGCCGGAGGGGAGGCCTGTGGAGGAGGAGGAGATGGCGGCGCTGGTGAGATTGGCGGATGAGGCCGGAAAAGACCTGCCAAAGTCACCACTGAGCTTCTATCAGTTTTATTTACGCTGTCGTTCGGTCCCTGCCAAGTGCCGACGTTCGCCTCCAAAATTGAAGTCATATTTAGGTCTAATTACTGTGAAACCCTTGGAATTTTTTTTAAATTTTACTGTTCCAACTCTCACTTCCCTTTTTTATTCTTTTAGGATTAGGATTTAGCAAAGGATATAACAAGCAAACACAAAATAGCAAAATTAAAAAATCCAATGAAAAAAAATGGATTGGGTTATTAGTCAAGGCCATGGTGGCAAATTACTCGGATTATTGGTGTTTGGAAAAAAATTCGTAATGTGTTGCTGATTTTTTTTGTCTTCTTAATCTATAGGTGCCGCACGTCAAGGTTGAATTTTTTTTTTTTATTACCAATTTGCAGGGGAGGGGGCGAGGGTTTGGTGCAAAAAAAAAAAACTTAAAAGGGACCGTGCACTTTCTGCTCAGTGTTGCGAACTTGAGTAGAACTCTCGTGCGGTAGCACTCAGTTCCTCTATCGCATGCAGACTTGGTGCTACCACATATGGAGAGTCGGCAGACCAGTGGTTGGTGCCTCATCCAACGAATGATTAATTTGAGATAAATCCAGCGGTCGGCTTCTTGTGCGCTTATAAATATGGACGGATTGCGTCCATTTCAATCTACCTCTCAATATCTGAACTTCAATTTCATTAGTCCCTTTCATAAAAAAATTGATCCCTTTCAAAAAATCCATGGCGAGCTTGCTCTTCATTCGGCAGAAAAGGCAAGCAGTTTAGGGAGCGGACCTGAAGAATTGCTAGAACGCAAGTCTTCAAATTCTTTCGACAGTCCAAAAGGAACGAAGTTGATCCTGGTGCCACCGCATATGAATCCTTGCTAGTCATTATAGGTAATGATTGTACAATTTAAAATTTATTTTATTAAATCAGTATATATACTTTGACATCAGATTTTAGTATTACTGCTTTGACCTTGTTACTCTAGGGAAATGTGATGATTAATTTTATTCCCTTGTCATTTGATTTAGTCTAATTACTTTAACTTTAATAGTTTAATTAATTGCTGAAATGTTAAATATGACTTGGACAGTATTAATTTATTTTAAATAGTTTGACGTTGATAAAATAATCACAGGTAGAAAGGAATATTGTGATGTTGACATTATTAATTTGGTTCAAATCTTTCGAATTTTATAATTTAGTTATAGGTAGTGATTTGTATTTTGGATTTGACATCATTAATTTAGTTAAAGTTGAATGATGTTATATTTGACTCTGAATTTGATTTTGACGTGTATTAGTACAACCCAAGTGGTATGACTTAATCAATTTACTTTAAGCTTATATTTAAGTTTAAATGAATTGGCTTAATATTTGAATTGGACTTTATTAAATATGTCTAGTTGGCTTTCGTTTTTTAATGTAGTTGAATGTGTAAATTTACATTTTTACGTCCTAATTGACTGTATTAAATTATTTTACGCGCTTTGACCTGATTAATCGAGTTTACATGCTTTGACTGTATTAATGTAGTTTACGCGCAGTACATATAAACTAGTGGAACTAAATTAATTCGATTTAATTTGGAACCCTGGAAATGAGTATTTAAATAAATTGTGTTGGTGTGTTAAATCTGGAGGCATAACATGTAAGTCACTAATATATATGCATGTCTATATTAATATTCATATTTAATTACGTTTGTTACCTGCATCCAATATGAAGAAAGTAATGCATAATTAATCAATGTGCTTGAATACTTCATTACGTGTTTACGTAATTTGAAAAATTCAGGTGGATTTAATGAAATGTAATGATCGATTTGCATTGAAAATATTGTAATATAATTTTATGTGGAGTATGCATATAATTGGTTAATGAAATGTTTGTACAGGAGTGAAAGCCATCAGAAGTTCGTGCCGAGTTTGGGAGGATTTTTCCGCAGGTGGTGTGGGTTAAGTGGTTGAGCACGTTTCATTTTTCCGACGTTAAAGGTAAGTTCTTATTTTACAGTTTACTTTTGACTTAATGTTTTGGAGGAATATACAAAAGTAAATGTTTTGGAGCATTTAATTATTAAATAGCTTATTTGTATTTCGAGAGATTTTCATGGCATACTCATTGAAAACGACTTTGAATGATTAGTTGAAGTGCTTGTAATCTGTTCATGGTTGCTTAATAATATGTGTACTAAATTTGGTATATGCACATGCATTGAATTTGTTAACTTGCATATTCATGTTATTAGACATTCAGACTTTAGATGTTATAATTTATATGTTTCATTGATGAATAACATGTGTATTTAAATGCGTGGATCATAGTTTGAAATATAGATGAAATGTAAAAAACATAGTTGTTTGAAAGTAACCACCGTGTAATGTTGTAAATTGAATACGTAATATATTGGAAACGTAGTCTTTAGTGAAAGAATTAGATTGTAATGTATTAGTCCCCATTTATGGACGGTCGAGACGTTAATTGAATATATGATTTGGCTAATAAACGTGAAACAGTTAGGAAGATTTTTCAAATGTCGGCCACCACGCTATTAATTGATTATCGGGGTGGAACCATTGTACATTCTGGAGGATCAATGTCATACGACCCTCCGAGGTACAAAAAGGCGATGCTTATAAAACAACCTATCCGATTTGATCAGTTGGTTGATAGAATCTACAAGCTCATACGTGTAGATCGAGATGCCACGAGACTTAGTCTGTGGCTAAGGAGTCCTGTTGGAAACGGGTGTTTTACCGGCTTTCCAATTGTTGACGATGGGGATGTGGAGAGTCTGTACTATATGAAAGCAATTGATCCACATGTTCCATGTGAGGTGTATGTAGAAGTAGAGAACATTTCTCCTCTCGCGCACGATGAGCAAAATATGGCGCAACAGCCTTCGATCTTCTCACCGAAAATGCTTATGGAGAGACATCATATGGCGCCGCATCGGAGCCTTGTGGTACGAGCACATATGTTGGAGACACTGCGGAACTAATTGATACTGCAGTTTCGCGCGACATGGCTCTACTCTCCATGAGTCCTGCACCTGTAAATGAGGTGCAACCGCAACATGAAAGCTGGCCTGTGATGTTGTTCGATGTCCCCCTGTTAACGGGAGCATCCACGGCACATTACCAACACTTTAGTGAGCATGATTTCGGTTCATTTCATCCATCCCCTGGCCCGAGTAGAAGGGGTGGAGGTGTGGCTCTCACGCGGTATGTGTAGCAATACAACTACCGTGGAAGACACCAACCCATAAATGGGTGACCAAACACATTACGAAGTCCCTATTGTTTGGATGAGCAATATGTGCATGGGTGTGGCAGGCGATGATAATGATTCTACCGGGGAGACCAGAACGATAGCGAGAACTCATTACAATGGCGGCGAGGTTGATGCTCATGACAGAGATCAGGCAATTTGATACTCGTGCCCTAGTTCTCAAAATTTCGACCAGTTCCTTGGGATGGGGCAGTTACGGGATGTTGATGGTATTGACGCCATTATGGATTTTGATTCAACCGCTCGCCGTGCATACGAAAAGTTTCAAGTATGGGACAAGTGAAGGAATGAACTGGAAATCGGGCAAGTATTTGAAACAAAGGAACGCATGCAAAATGCTGTCCGATTGTGGTCAATTAAACACAATCGAGAGTATAAGGTTAAAGAGAGTAGCCCGCACACATGGTATGTCATATGCAAAGTTAAAATAATCCTTCCGGGATGTGGCCGGCAACTCAGAACTCATGCAGAAAGTCGCGCCAAATTTGGATGATTGTAACTCTCACGAAGGAGCATACACGTGTTGGCGTGTCGCGTTCGATGATCATTGACAGTTGAGTTCGCCATGCGCTGGTTCATTCTCCACCATATTGAGAACGGTCCAGCATTCCATAAAGGAGATTCTTGCGGTGAAGGCATTTTCACAACATATTATACAAGAGGCGATATGCAAGGCGCCGTTCAATTGAATTAGTATATGGTGATTGGCCAACTTCAATATTTGGCGAACTTTCATACCGCAATTGGTTTTGACCAATCAGGGAATTGTTGGGGAGTTTCTTACAAAGCACCAATGCCAGATATTTGACTATGTGTTACGGCTTTGCTCGCTATTGCAAAGCATTTCCACCTCAAGCGTGATTTGTGTAGCGGAGCGTTCATGGGGGTCCATACAGATCTAAACTCCCAGTATTTGTTGGCTACGATCTTTGCTAACGAATGTTGCCCCTAACCTTTGCTCTAGTTGACGAGGAGACAACTAGAAGTTGGGGTTGGTTTATGAGGCAATTTCGCCAGCACGTATGCAAAGGTGTTGAAAATATTTGCATCATCTCTGATAGGCACCAGGGCATCATTAATGCCATGCGTAAGTTGCCGGAGTGGGCCAAACCCGTTGCCGTTCACTGATTTTGCCTTGTCCACATTCGGTCCAACTTTACAAAGAAATTTAGAAACCATCGGTAAGCAACTGCCTCCTGTTTGTCAAATCCCCATTTGATTTTATTCGATCCACGTTTGAGGCTTTCTTTCCACTTTTCCTTCTTAGGCCGAAGATCTTGTGGTGGCGGGCGCCACCGCATACAAGAAATCTGAGGATTGGATGAATCAAATTGCACTTGCTAATGAGGAGGTATATCGGTGGTTGACTGGTAGGGCTGTGCATCCACAACAATGGGCGATATGTAAAGATGGGGGCTATCGATGAGGGCATACCTCGACGAACGTGGCGGAGTGTTTTAACAAATTGCTGAGGGCGGCTAGGCAATTACCGATTGAGGCCTGCGTGCAGTTTACTATGAGACAGAGTGTTGAATTATTTGAGAAGAAAAGAAAAGTTGCTTCAAATCCTAGATTCCGCCTTCCTAAGGAAATTTGGAAAATCTATACAACAAGCGGCGAAATCTGGGCCATTATGTCGGTATTTGATAGCTTGAGAGGGTATGTATTGGTCTGCGGCCGTAACAACACTCATCAGGAGGAAATAGGCAAATAGTTGATTTCATAAGCGCACCTGCACGTGTGGAAAGTGGGCTGAATTCCCCTGCATGTAATGGCGGCGTGTAACTAGTCAGCACAAATCGTTCGAAGTTGTCGGCATTGAACATTCAAATGCGTCTTCCGGGCAACCTATCGAGGGAAATTCTATCCACCAGAGCACCGATGTTGGGCTCCTTTTGAGATGGATCTCGGCGTTCTTATCTTGAGATTCAAGGATAAGATGCCTGGACCTTTACGGATCAGATGGATCCGAAATGAAATGGGTCGTCGTTGTCCTGATGCTCCACGCCGGTGCAGCCACTGTTCCCAGATCGGCCACAATGCCGCCTCGTGCCCCTACTCTAGTCATTTCGTTTGATTAGGAAATCTCATGTGTTTGCTTTTGTAATGTACTGGACGCTCCCCTTCATGGATTCAAACTTTCAATACAATAATGCCAATTGAGAATTATCTTGTGTGGTCCGCCTTTCATAATGTCATTGTTTCATTAACACATTAAATACAATTATTCACGTATTGTTTTCGGCCCACAATTGCTTTAACATTGACAGTAATTGTGTTACAAATTTAATTTTACCTCGCATACTACGGAGATGGAAGAATTTGTATCCTTTTTCCACGCATTACACCATCAGCGGCGGACCCGGAGGATCCATCACTTCTTACACTGCAGGAGCACCATAGATCGGCTTCGGTATACGCCATGCGGTTGAAGATCAAGAGGTGTGATGGCAACTTTTGGAGCGTGGTTGAGGGCCTACAGGACAGTCGTATATTGAGCTATCTGGATGTAGCTGGTTTTGGAGGTGTTGTCCATACTAGGCAGGTTAAATACGACCAGCCTCTTATCACAGCATTGATTGAGCGGTGGCACCAGGATACCCACACATTTCACCTTTCCTGGGGAGAGGCTACGGTGACCTCCAGGGATGCGAGGTCCTATGGGTTTGAGATTAGAGGGATTGCCGCCACCGCTTGTGGAAAAGGGCATCGCCGATCTGCACCGTGTCATGAGTTGCTAGGGTTCGCGCCGGACGACAGTTTCTTCAATAGCAAGCGGCTTAAACTTAAAACTCTTGTCCCGCACGTCTATGTCCAGCTGCCTGCAGACGCATCGGATAAGCGCATTCGATGCCATGCGCGGATATACATCCTTCTCCTGCTAGCTGGCCAGTTATTTGCAGCCACGTGTGGTAATCTCGCGGCCTTGGTTAGATTACGTCCGGACATAGAGGGATGACCTGATTAGCTTGGGGCAGTGTGTTAGCAAACCTATATAGGCAGATGTGTCGTGCAGCTAAGACGTCATCTTCGATCACAGCTGGGCCATACCTGCTCCTACAGGTGATCTTCGGGATTTGTTGCATTCTTTTCATCAAATTTGTTTTTAAAACTTGCTCTTAATTTTTAATTACTTTGCAAATAACAGTGGTGGGTATGGGAACGTATGCCGACTATCCGGCCGTCTATTGTTGTTGACATTGGCCCAGGGGACTACCTACGTGCAGGAAGATGGACAACTAAACGCACTAGGATTTTTGCTCCCCCAAATTGTTTAGCCCTGTATAGAGACCAGCTGACAAAACTTGGCCAGTACGACGTGATAAATTTTTTATGCCCTTAAACTTTCTTAGTCGTTAAGCGTTAATTTTTACATTCTACTTGGGTCACTAGTACGTATAACCATCTCTGAGTTTAGTTCATTTGGCAGCCATACACCACAGATGTCATAGCATTACTTCCTGGCTATTGCACGGTTGATGCACACTTATGGCGAGCTAGAGTACCCTCGTTTATTGACATTGTGGAGATGCATCTTCTAACCGGTGTCGGCAGGTTTGGTATCGCCGGAGATTCGAGCCTCCAGAGACATATGAATCGCTTCATAAATTTCACGCCGGGTTATCGGGGATGCGATTGGGCATACATGCAAGATTACATTGAGTCGCGGGTACAGTGAATGGTTTTAACGAGTCAATGATCCCTATGTACCACTCTATTAGTATTTGAGATGGTATTCAGTTCATACTGTCCGGTATATTACACCACCTAATCCACGGCTAATGACGACGATCTACGGGGATCTTTGGACGCCGTAGTACATGGTAACGTCAACTAAATTATAAATTAGGTTTTAATTTGTTGTCCATTACCTATCATCTATCTCGCCTTCTAATAATTTTTTCAAATGTCCATTATTATGAGATGGATACCACGCCGTATAGCGTGGGACTCGATGTGATCTTTCACCCAAGAGCGACCGGAGAATTTAACTAGCTGTCTTAAGGCGCGAAGAGGCCTTTGGGAGCATGAACTATGTGGATAGGGGTATACGTGCTTGTCTTGGAGTGTACGACAGGCAGGAGGCTGGTGCATCATTACACCATAATGTGGCATATCGACAGCCAAAAGTACGTGGTTCCAAGCATTCAGTGAGGAACACGGTCAGTCGCAGAGGTAAGCGTCGACCACGAGTCCAACTGGCTACTACCCAGGGTGAGGACACTATACATGACATAGGTGCTGGGGTAGATAGACCTTCTGGATTCGATACACATGTCCCTACTCTGCGGTGCATATGCCACGTGACTACAGTTTTACCCTCCGGGATAGGAGATGGGGATTATACTTTCAATTCGCCATACATTCCAGTGTACGAGCAGAGCGCGTTCGATGCATATCAGACACCCACTCAGATACCGGTATTTGGTGTCGATCCTGGCATCGGCGATGACGTTATTATGAATTTCGTTTCCGGATCGAGTGGGCAGTTTTCATCTGAGGTTTCTCCCCAGCCAGGGACCACAGGAGCCGACATGGCTAGTGCTTCCAGCCCGCCATCATGTCCGCACTACGGGGATACATTTGAGCAGACAGATGAGGCTGCAGATGACGAGCAACAGAATCTCGACCTAGGCCAGCTCCTCCGAAGGTCTTTCCGGCAACAGGTTGAGACCTATGGCCAGAATAGGGATCGGAAATCAGTTGCTCAACTACACCCTAGGGACAAAGGCAAGTACATTGTTGAAACCTAGGCTGCTTTTATATTGTGACCGCTTACTATATTCTATTACTTAGACATCTTTTACATTTTATTTTGGATGCCGTGACTATTATTTTGTAATAATGCTAACTCCCTAAATCCTAAAGCCTAATCCAGCTTAGCGATATAATTATATACCCTAATCTTTTACCACTATCCGTAATATGCCAACACCTAAATCAATCTCCCGGTAAGCAAGATCCTAATGGCCACAGGCTCTGAAAACCCCTAAACCACAAAATCTTGAAAACCCCTAACCCCTAAATCCCAAAACCCTAAACCCTAAAACCTAAACTCTAAACCCTAAAACCCTAGGCCTTGAAAAAAAAATCTTGAAACCAAACCCCTGAAACCTAAACCCAAACCCTGAAAAACCTTGAACCCTAAGAACTCTTGAAACCCTACTAACCCTAAACCCTAAAAAAACCCTAAACCCTAAACCCTAAACCCTAAAACCTGAAACCTAAAGTCTTGAAGGCCTTAAACCAGGACATGGACCATGAGCCACTGAAACAGTCTTGTGCGGGTCCTGAAACACTAAGCCCTGAAACCCTAAAATGGACAAAGATGTCAAACCCTAAAACACTAAACCAAAACCCTAGGCCCTAACATGCTCAAATCATAAAGTGGAACCTTAACTATACTCAACCCTAAACCCCAAAATCCTACAAACTGCAAGAACTAAACACTGGACATAAACCATAGCCAACGGATGCAAAGGCATTAAATCCTAAAAGTGGCTGCACCTCAAAACACCTACATCCTAAACACTCTAAATCCTAAGAGGGTAAAGATCATACAACCCAAACATTGAACCCTAAAACCTTAAACCCTAAAACCTTGAAAACCCTAGGCTCAGACATAAACCGTAAAACCCTAGGCCCTAAACAACCTGCAGGCCCTAGGCCACCCAAACCTTAAAATGTGCACAAAAATGTCAAAACCAAAACCCTAAAACCATAAACCCTTAACACAAAACTCTAAAGCTTATGTATCCACTGAAACCATAAAACCCAGACCCAAAAGGCTTTAGGCAACCCGGTGCAACTTTTTTAAGCGTCCTAATTATAACTCCCACCATGCACCAAATACTCAAAAGCACTCAGTATTTAATTTTCTCTAATTGAGTTATATATAATCCGACTTCTATTTTTGTCCCCATATGATAAACGTTTCCCCTAATATAACTATTATTTTTTAATACTACATTTCAACACTTCACTCTCAAGATTTATCACATGAATAATATTTTGGAGGTGTAATTTGATTTACTCCTTAACCCGTAACGTTAAACCTTAAACCCTATTACCCCAAGCCTAATATATTCAAACCAGGTTTTTTTTAATCATTAATTACAACTCCAGCGTAAATCCAATATTCACAATCACTTATTTAAATTCTCTCATTTGTGTGTCTATTTTACAACTTTAAGATTTTCTTAATATCACTATCTTTACCTTAATATAACTGTTTTTTGTTTGAACCCTAAAATACGTTGGATTCTCAATTTTTAACAATTCAATCAACTTTTCTCTGCTTACACTTCATTTATTACTCTCAAATTTTTTTTAGGCTGCGATTGGGCCGAATTATTTTTAAATACTATGCCGTGTAATTCTAAACCCTAACTTCTAAATTACCAACTTTTCCACTTTCATACTTTACAAAACTTTCTTCATTATCTAATTTTAAAATAAAAGTCTTGTCTTTACTCTTTTTAACCATCAACCATATCACCCATTGTAACCATTTAATATTTCTCGAACTTTGTGTATATATATTACATCTTTTATATCTTCACAATACACAATATAAAAACCCTAATATACAAGATTCAAACACATTGATTTTTTAAATTGTACCATTCTATCCACAATTTTTGTTACTTCAATCCAAATAATTACTAGATTTTTTTCAGTTTCGGTTTGTCTTTGTTCAATTTTCTCTTAACCAAAATTTTTTAATTTCTACTCTTTCAAAATTTAGATCCACAAACCAATATCATTTTCACAAAAAAAAAACCCAATTCGATATTTTAGAACTAAATTAACAAAAAAATTTTTTTAACAAAAAATTTTTTTTATCAGGTACACAGTATGTCAAGACTTGCATGTTTGAGGGTGCCGTATACCATATGCGGCACCTCAAACATCTTAGACCGCGCTGTAGCGATGTCTTTAAATGGCGAGGAAAAATAAAATTACACAAAACCCCTTCAATTTGAAAAAAAAAAATTTATTCTGCTTGCCCGACGCGTCGGCGATCCTATAGATGAAGAAGACAAAAAAAATCAGTAACACATTGACGACTTTTTTTCCAAACACCAATAATCTGAGGAATTTGCCAGGCCATGGTAGACCGAATATCGGTCTAGTCAACCCAAAAAAGGATTCGAGCCTCTCATAATACTAGAGATGGCAGAATTTGTACCTAAATATAAAATCCAAATTAATCGTGAACTGATAATAGATTTCACTAATTTTGTTCTACTAAAATTTGGCCCTAATTATATCTTTCGTATGCCAATAGTGGAGGTTTGTAATTGAGGTTCCAATTTCCAAATGATTCATTTGATTATTCGCAGTTGTTGAGTTATTTTTATCCTTTATTGTCTTTTCACGCTATCACAACAGTTTCCCTGGCACTCAATTTCACTTGATTTCTGTCAGCCCACTTTTATTATGTTTTGCAATTTTTCTCATTTTACTTGTTCGATTCCAGTTTCATCGTTATTTGCGGATTGATTTTGTCATTTAAGGGCTTTTCACCCCATATCCGTACCTCCTTTTGGCTTTTCACAACTAACTAGTTTGGGAGATGGGATTTGATAAGACTAGAGAAGGAAGTGTAAGAAAAAAAAACTTTTCTGTCATTTGAGAGATTCGTTACCCTAAAAAATGAAAATACAATCGACATTTATTATCCCAAGAAATGAAGAGATTTGGTTTGACAAAACTGTCTATACCCAATAAAAAAGCTAATTTGGACGAAAAGCTAAAAAGTGGCAAATTTCTATGAATAATGGAAAAAACAAAAGCATACGAAATGTGGCCCTCTGGCAGATTTTTTTTTCTACAAATAGGATTGCCAAATTGTTTGGATGCGGCAACCATGAAATTTTTTATTTGAAATTTTTTTTTTAGTTAATAGAGTTGTCAAGACCAATAAGAAAAATAATTTTTTAAATAATCTACTCGAAACCATAATGTACGTAGCGGTTTCGATTCAAGAAACCGCACCTTACGCAGTCGATTTTTTGGAAAATTAAGCACGCGGATCTGATTTCACATTTTTTTCCTTTTTTTTTGACCTTCGAATGAGGTTTTATTTTTATTTTTACTTTATTCGTCAAAATGCACCATTTTTTGTTTTGACATATTTTGTGATATTACGGTTTAGGGTGCATTTTTGTTGAAAAATTTTTGTTGATATATTTTACATCTGACCACTTACATTTTTGTGAAAGAGATATTTTGTAAAAAATTATTGTATTTAATTACACATAAAATGAAAATAATTAGATATTGATCTAAATAAGTGAATTATAGCGTGAATTCAAATAATTTTGAATGTACATAAATTGTGCAATTTGATGAACTTCCTGATGAATCATGACGAAGAGTTTTTTTTTTTTTTTCATAATCATGAATCGAAGATTGTTTTTAAAGAATTTACATGAAAAAAAAAACTCTTAGTGATGAAGAGTTTTTTTTTCAAATAATCATGACGAAGAGTCTTTTTTTCCATGTAAATTCTTAAAATGACACAATATGTTTATTTAAAATTATTTGAACTCCAAATTCACTATTATTCACTTATTTAGATCAATATCTAACCACTTTCATTTTATGTTTAACTAAATAGAATAATTCTTAATCTCTATAATTTTTTACAAAATATCTCTTTCACCAAAATGGAAGTGGTCAGATGTAAAATATGTCAACAAAATTTTTTCAAGAAACCGCAATACAAAATATGTCAAAACAAAAAATGGTGCATTTTGACAAAAAAAGTCAAAAAAAAAAACCTCATTTGAAGGTTTAAAAAAAAGGAAACAAAGGTGAAACTGCATCTGCTATGTGCAATTTCACAATTTTCCAAGAAACTGCACACATGAGATGTGGTTTCTTGCATACAAAGTATATTATTAAAAAAATATTTTTTTTTGTGATCCTAACAACTCTATTAATTGAAGAAAAAATTTTAAAAAAATAAAATTTCACTCTCGCTGCATCTCCATAATTTGGCGACCCTATTTGTAGAAAAAAAAATTGGCCAGAACCCTACATTTTGGATGCTTTTGTTTTTTTCCCATTATTCATAGAAATTAGCCTAAGAAAGCCCACTAAAATTTTCTAAAATACCAATTCTGTTCTTAGATCACAATTGGACAAAATTTTAATGACACATACACACCCAAAATGATTCTCTTTCTTTTCCAAACTCCCAAATAATATTAAAATCACATCTATTCTTCTCCTATCTTTTCTTTTCTTTCAGTTTTCTCTTCCTTTCTTTTCTATTCTATACTCCCAAACTAGCTATAAGTTTTTTTTTTTTCCTTTTGTGGTGACAGAACAGCGTATGATATCAGTCATTTATCTCTCAAGAAAACTCTACCTGGCCTCTCTCCCTCCCTCTCTATCTCTCTCTCTGTCTCTCAATTCTCATATTCCAATTCCAAGCATATATTTACATATCTTCTTCAAATTCTTTAGGAAAGAAGCAAAGGTTCTACCGTGAAAGCCTTTTAAAGATTGTGAGAACTTTAAGTTGTCTGTGATTGTTTCGCAATTCCAATGGTAAAATTTGAAGAAAATAGTAGTAAGCACAACTCTATCTCTCTCTCTCTCTCAACATTTCTTCCATGAATTCATCATTTCCTTGGGTCTGCTTTCATTTATTGATATTAAGCCTTGGCATAGTGTCAACTGGTGTTAAAAAAGATTTAAGATTTAGTACTATGAGAATTTCAGTACGTTTAGATTTCTTCTTCTTTTTTTAAGAACAAATGCAGACAAAATTTACATCAAGTTAGATGGGTGTTGTCATGTGTGGTATGAAAATGTAATTCAACTTGGTTTTATTTGCAGATGTTCTAAAAATTAGGCAGCAAAGCTTGTTGGCCAGAGAGGTCCCTTGATTGTTATAGTATGAATTTTTAATTTTTGTCCCATTCTTGATTAATTAATATTTCTCATATCTCTAGATACATTGCAATAGCTATTTCCGTTATTGTTGCGCATACAAAGAGGACTTTATATTCAATTAGTCAGAAGTGAGGCGCTGAAATGCTTGTGCTTGGGATTAACACCTGCACGAACAAGGTCAGTTTTTACAGAACCATGTAGGTATATTTCTCTTAGCCTGATTATATAAGCAAATTTATCTTCTACTTGTAAAATTTTTTTTATGGCTTGTTAAGTTAGTTTCTCTTGCTTCAGATTTAAATTTTTGTTAGCTTTCCACATTCGCATTTTCATTCTACCTTCCACATCCTCACCAAAAAATTCTTTTGCTTAGATATTGACATAAACTTAATTGTTGATAATCTGCTTCTTTTCTTTTCCACTGTTTTTCTCCATGGTGCAATAGGATATAATTTTGGAAATATGAAATATGTTTAACTTAGGCTCCGTTTGATAAAATCGAAATCGAAATCAAGTCGAAATCGAAATCGAAGTCACGAATTCATTAAGTCTTGAATTGTTAAGTGGTGAATCTAATACAACTTTTTGTCACGAATCTAAGCTTGAACGTTATTATGCCTCGTTTGATAATTATAGACGAATCTTTGAATTTCTTATATTTTACAATTTTGTCCTTATATTGACTTGTTTATAAATGATCTATATTGGTATTTTTTACTAGTAGTACATATGATTTAATTTTATTTAAAATAAGAATTATTTATTAGAAAAAGAATGAACTAAAAATGAATGAACTATTATCAAAAAAAAATAAGAATTATTTATTAGAAAAAGAATGAACTATTATAAAAAAAGAAAAAGAATGAGCTAAAAATGAAAGAGGTTAAACTGAGAATGGTGATGCTAAAAAAATTGAATGCTTTAATGGGTAAACTTCTTAAGAATGAAGGTTGATAATAAAAAAAAATTGGAGAAGAGGTTGATAAACTGAGAACGATGATGGAAAGAAAATAATGAGAGAGAAGAAAGGCAGTAGAAGAAAGAGAAGAGAAAAAACAAGGTGATTGTGTTTTATTTGGTAAGGGTTATTTATGTCTTAAAAACTATACTTAAACCCTAACATCTGAGCATACTTTTTATTAAGTGGTGATAAGTGATAAACTTATCACTTATTTTTTGGACTCCATTTTGCCTAGGCAATTCAGACCCACTTAATCATTAAGATGTAGTATTTTTTGTTATCAAATAGTCTTAACACCATTAAGATCTGAAGTCATTAAAATTAAGACCTGAATTGGGTTATCAAACGGGGCCTTAGATTGGGTCCAATGCTTTTATAAGTAGTTTTTGCCAAATTGTATATGTTGTAGACAATATGAATTGAATCCCTTAATCTACACTTGTAAAGTTTATCTCCATTTATCAACCCAAACTAACAAATCTTTGACACACACATACATTCCTATTTTTGGGATACAAAAGTTAACATAAAAAGCCAAAGGTTAAGAGAACTTAATGAAAAGGGATAACGTAGGTCCCAAAAGCAACCTAAGAGGGGGGTGAATTAGGTTGATGGAAAATTAAAACTTGATGAGTGATAAGCACACACAATTAGAGATGATCAAGTTTCCTTGGTGATACAAGCTTTTCAAGACAAGATATGAGGATCACACCAAGTAAATAATCACAAGTAAAAACACAAAATCAAATAAGAGAGATGAATCCAAATGGACTACCAAGTTGCACCCAACTTGAAGTCCAATATCTCAATTTCAATTGCTACTTCAATTTGAAGAAGTTACACCAAGTTGTACATGGAAGGATCACCATTGCTAACCCTCACAATGCTACACACTTGAGCCTTACTCTCACAATTGAAAAGCAATGCTTGTTTGCACACACACTACACTACAATAAAGAAGGAAGACATAAATTCTCTCTAGAATTGCTCTTAAACACTTGTAAGTAATGGTTGCAAAAAGTCTCTTTCATCTCCAGCCTTTATGGTATTTATAGGGTGCAAAATTAACCACTCAAACTGCTCCAACGGTTCTGAATTAAATGCAGAAAAATATAGCCGTTGGGTGTGTCGGACGTCCGACACTCAAATCTGCTTACAAAGCCATCGTCCGACAGTTTGTTGAATTCCTGTGTTGTAAACTGTCGGACATCCGAACCAAGGACTCCACCGTCTGACAGAACCAGAAGCTCATGTTTCCATCTTCTCAATCTGTCGGACGTCCGAAACTTGGATGATCGTTCGAAAGCATTGTTCGAAACTTTGTCGTAAACTGTCGGACGTCCGAAAGTATCGTCCGACAGAACCAGTGGTCTATCCTTCTTTGACTGCATCCTGTCGGACGTCTGAACCTTAGCCTTGCGTCCGACAGTATCGTCCGACAGATTCCTGACTGGAATTTTGAGATTAAACCTGCTTTGCTACACTCAGACTTAAAAGGGGATTAGTAAAAATCATCATGGTGGTTTGTTAATCATCAAAATAGCCAACAATCTCCCTCTTTTTGATAATGACAAACCACTTGATGATTTGAATAGACTAGGGGACAAAAAAAATAACTTTGAAACGAAATACTCCCCCTTACTTGTATACCCCAATTTTCCAAAAAATCATGAAGCACCAGACTTCCCCTTACATCGAGCACCAGTTTTTGAACTTATAATCAATCACCAAATACAGTAATCACTTTCACAACCATTCACAAAAACTTTCAATAAACACTCAACCAATCCAAATTCACTTTCATTTTCCAACTTTTAATCATTTTACAACACACCACAACCATCAACAAACATATTGCCGCCATTCAACCATTCAATCATCATTTTTCTCCCTCTTTTGGCATCGATCAAAAAGAGGGTTAAAACAGCAACCAAGGCACAAGTTCAAAACATAAAACAATAAAAGAAGCATTAACCAATAAAGGAAGCATCCATAAGAGTTTTAGACAGGTACAGCCAACAAAAGTAGGGCCAAGTAAAAACAACTAGAGGCCCAATATGAGCAAAATGATCCTAGTCTAAACATGTCTAAGATATGAGATGAGCCTAGAAATGTCTAAAAAATGTCTAGAAACTTAAAAATGTGGACGAGATGAGCCACGACGCCTGCGAACCAGACGATAACCCTCGGAGCTCTCCTCCTCTGTATCAGTATCCATTTCTTGAGGTGAAATATGAAATTGAGACGGCTCGGGGTCTTGAGTAGTGGCTACCTGAGAGGCACCCCACATTTTCATCAATCCTTCAGCAATTTGGTGATCTTGTGCTGTGTTCTCAGTACGTGGATTAGTCAGATCTTGTGCTGTATCCATTTCATGTTCAGTGCCTCTCGATTCTTCCATTGCTTGTTCAGTGGCCTCTTGACCTTGAGAGGAAAGGAGCTCCTCCTTAAGCTTTTGAAATGCCTCTCTTTGTTCCGGATTCATAACCATTCTAAGCCCTTCTTCAAAAAGGATGTGCCTTTGTTTGATTTCTAAGAGGAGAGTGAGAATGGGATCCGAGGAAGTGGAAGAAGAAGGCTGTGAGGTCATTAGAGTGGAGTAAGCAAGAGCGGGACGTTTGAACCTAGGAGTAACTGGGGTTTGAAGAGAAGAAAGAGGATCATGAATGGTCTTAGAACAAGACTCCAAAGCAGTCTTTTTGTAGACCCATTCATCACCTACAAAGCGGATATTTTTCTTTTCAAAATAAGCTTTTGTGAAAAAGCAATTTGGATTTTCAGAAGTGGGAGTATTAGTCAAGGGAATGTTGAAGTGATTGAAAATAGAAGTCAGAAATTTTCCATAAGGAATTTTGCGATGACTATCGGATTTGATTTTGTTCATAAATCGACACATGATAAAACCAAAGTCTACTCTTATATTTTCCATAAAACAGTAAAACAGATACAATTCCATTTTGTTTCTTTGTGAATGCGATGGCGAGATGGAATTAACAAATTACCAATCATAACCCACAGAATTTGCTGCAATGGAGTTAATTCATTTAAATCTGCTTCAGCTGGAATTTCAAAACGAGTTTGGAAATACGATAAAAGTTTTGTTCCATCGAAGTGATTGTATGAAGTTGGTTGTTCTTCATACGAGAAAAAGTTTGCAACTTTACTAGGACAATTAGGTTCAATGGCAGTATTGAAAATTTCATTTATAACATTTGGATCAAAAGTGATATCAATGCCATTCACCCTAGAAACAACAACAGAAGAAGTTCTTCCTTGCCTAATGTTAGCATAAAATTGATGAACCATGGGAGGATAGATAACATGAGGAAAGGAAAGAAGATGAGTCCATTTTGAAAGGCAAATTTTCAAGCACCAATCTAACTTGGTCTGAAAATCGAAAAAAAGCGAGCGTTGAGTGATGAACCCTTTACGCACACAATGGAGAGCAGGCCTCGGCATCGACATCAATGAAAGTTGGTAGAATTTCCCTTGATTCCTCGGTTTCACGGCGTTGGTCGTCCAGTAGTAGCTCTGGTTCTTCTCTTGTAAGTTGGAGGTAGTCCGTGCTTGAGACCTCAGGAGGATGATTTTACAGATGAGGAGCTACCTCGTGTCCGTACCATTGTGGATGAATGCAGGAGAATGTATGATGCGATGATGATGTTTTGAAACCAAACAGCTCTCCTAAAAACTATTGGCAATGTGAATCAGTTCAGAGAGGAGAGATTACAGACCTAGGGTTTTAAAGAAAAATTGGAGATTTTCTCGGTTTTGATGAAGAAAGAAAATGTGGAAGATTAAGGGTTGGAGAAGAAGTTTGACAGCTAATTTTTGAAGAAATACGAACTGATTCGATCTTGTAAAGGATAAAATTTTTGTCTATTTGGGAAAGAAGATGAAACAGCTTTCGGGTTGGGAAAGAGAAGAATGAAATAGAAAGACCGTCCGAAATCCTTTTTAAGAAAAATTTAAGAGTGTCGGACGTCGAACGTTAGTGACCGTCCGACACTTGCGTCCAATCCCCTGTTTTCTAACACAAAATCTTTTTTTTTTGTCGGACGTCCGATCCTCATGTAGGACGTCGGAACATGAAACCATAGAAGCTGTCGGACGTCCGAAATGTGTAGGACGTCCGATCCCCTGTATTTTCAAAAAAAAAATTTCTGAAATTCCCAGTTTGTTCCTCAAGTACACAAATTGCTCTAAGGGCAATGCTTTTGTAAAAATATTAGCTATTTGATCTTTGGAACAAACATAATTAACACAAATTTCTCCTCTTTGAACGAGATCACGAATGAAATGATGTTTGATGTCTCTATGCTTTGTCCTAGAATGTTGGATGGGATTTTTAGTCAAATTTATAACACTAGTGTTATCACAAAATATAGGTACACATTCATATCTCAAATGAAAATCATATAACGTATGTTTCATCCAAATCAATTGAGCACAACATGCACCAGCTGCTATATACTCGGCTTCCGCAGTAGATAATGAAATGGAGTTTTGCTTTTTGCTAGACCAAGAAACTAAGCATTCACCAAGAAAGTAACAAGAACCACTTGTACTTTTTCTATCTATTAGACACCCAGCAAAATCAGCATCCGAGAAACCAACTAAGGCAAGATTAGAACATTTAGGATACCATAGGCCATAGTTGATAGTTCCTTTTAAATATCTAAAGATCTGTTTTACAGTTAGTAAATGAGATTCCTTAGGACATGATTGAAATCTAGCACAAAAGCAAACAGCAAACATGATATCAGGTCTACTAGCGGTCAAATAGAGTAAACTTCCAATCATACCTCTGTAATGCTTTTCATCAACTTTGGTTCCATCTTCATCCTTGTCAAGTTTTGTGGATGTGCACATTGGAGTACCAACTTGTTTTGAGTCTTCCATATCAAATTTCTTAAGAAGCTCCTTTGTATACTTGGTTTGATTGATGAAAGTTCCATCTTTACATTGATGTACTTGAAGTCCAAGGAAGAAGTTCATTTCTCCCATCATGCTCATCTCAAATTCCTTTTGCATAACATCGGAAAAATCTTTGCACAAGTGTTCATCAGTAGCACCAAAAATAATGCCATCCACATAAATTTGCACAATTAATAAGTCATGCAAGTTTTTTTGGTAAAAAGTATGGTGTCAACATCACCTCTTTTAAAACCATTTTCCACCAAGAATCTACTTAAACGATCATACCATACTCTTGGTGCTTGTTTCAATCCATACAAAGCTTTTGAAAACTTGAAAACATAATTTGGATATTTTTCATCTTCAAAACCGGGAGGTTGATCAACATACACATCTTGATCAATGAAACCATTTAAAAATGCACTTTTAACATCCATTTGAAAAAGTTTAAAACCTTTAAAGCATGCAAATGCAAGGAACATCCGAATGGACTCTAATCTAGTTACGGGAGCAAAGGTTTCATCAAAATCTATTCCTTCTTCTTGAGCATAACCCTTTACTACTAGTCTAGCTTTGTTTCTAACAATCTCTTCTTTATCATTTAACTTATTTCTAAACACCCATTTTGTATCTATCACGGGATGATCTAATGGTCTTTCCACTAACGTCCATACTTTGTTCCTTTCAAATTGGTTTAGTTTCTCTTGCATGGCCATAATCCAACTATCATCTTTGAGTGCATCAATGACATTTTTTGACTCAAAATGAGAAAGTAATGCGAAATTATCTACTAAAACATTCTTATAAGAATGAGTTTTTACCCTCTCAGATGGATCATCTATTATGAGCTTCTTTGGATGGTGTTGAGTGAATTTCCAAACTTTTGGAAGATCTTTTGGACTTTCTTCACTTTTCTCTTCCTTTTCTTGTGCATCTTCATTTTGAGGTGAATCATCTTGGATATCTTCCTTCAACTCTTCATTTTGCTTTTCTTGAATGGTAAATTCCTTGAGTGCTTCATGTACACCTACATCATCATCTTCACAAACATCTTAGGAAACAACATCATTAGCTTCATCAAAAGTAACATGTATTGCCTCTTCAATAACAAGAGTCCTTCTATTATAGACTCTATAACCCCGTTTATTTTCACAATATCCTAAGAAAATGCCTTCATCCATTTTCTTATCAAACTTTCCAAGATGTTCTTTAATATTCAAAATGAAACATTTACAACCAAATACTTTAAAATAGCCAACAATGGGCTTTTTGCCAAAAAGAAGTTCATATGATGTTTTATTCAAAATAGGTCGTAAAAGAATTCTATTCATCACATAACAAGCCGTGTTGACCGCCTCGACCCAAAAATATTTTGGCATAGCACATTCACAAAGCATTCTTCTTGCGGCTTCTTAAAGAGTTCTATTTTTCCTTTCAACAATTCCATTTTGTTGTGGAACTCTAGCTATAGAAAATTCATGAGAAATACCATTGTGATCACAAAACTCGAGAAAACCACAATATTTAAATTCGGTTCCATTATCACTTCTAATTTTCACAATATTCAAATTGAGCAAATTTTAAACTTTTACAAATAAGGACACAAAATTTTTGAAAGCATCATCTTTATGAGTTAAGAATAGAACCCAAGTATATCTAGAGAAATCATCAACTATTACAAAGCAATACCATCTTCCACCCAAACTAGCAACTTGAGTAGGGCCAAATAAATCAATGTGTAAAAGCTCCAATGGTTTTGACGTAGAAACACAATTTTTTGGCTTAAAAGAAACTTTTGTTTGTTTTCCAAATTGACATGTATCACAAATACTATTCTTTTCAAATTTGATCTTAGGTAAGCCTCTAACAAACTCCCTTTTAGATACCTCATTCAGCAAATTCATATTAAAGTGGAAAAGTCTCCTATGCCACAACCAAGGATCATCATTTGTAATTTTGAGACATTGAAACTTGTTTGATACGATTTTTTCAAGAAAAACAACATAAATATCATTGTATCTTTTTCCTTTAAAAATCACATTGAATTTTGTATCAAGAATTAAACACTCATACTTCTTAAAAAGTACGTAAAGATTCCTATCACATAATTGGCTAACACTCAAAAGATTATAAACCAAATTATCAACTAGAAGAACATTATGAATAAATGTTTCACCATTTTTGCCAACATCTCCAATCCCAATTGTCTTGGCTTTTGTGTCATCTCCAAATGTAACTTTTTCACTATTTTTTGACTTGAACTTGACAAAGTGAGATGGATCACCGGTCATATGTCTCGAGCATCCACTATCAATAAACCATTTTGAGGCTTTGCTTGCCTTCTTCAAAAGCACCTACACAAGGAATAGTGAAAGATAACCTTTGGAACCCTTTGTATTTTTGGGTCCTTAGGTGTTAGTTATGATCTATAACTATCCAAGTTGTTCTCAAACCATTTCTCATGTTTTTCTTGACATAACAATGATTTTTCATGTGACCAAATTGACAACAAAAGTTACACATTTTGCTAGTTTCCTTGACACCCATGGGTTTTAAATATCTAATACCCATTTTTCTAAAAATGGTAAATTTGTTCTCACCATAATTAGATCTTCTAACATTCATTTGATAAAGCTTTTGTTTTTCATTTTGAAGAAATTCATCCAAATCATTCACTCTTTTTCTCAAGGTAGTTTGTTCCTCTTGTAATATTTTGCAAAACTTTTCTTTTGCATCAAGTTTCTTTTGCAAATCCAAATCTACCTCAAGTTTTCTCAAATTCTCATTTTCATTTTTCAAACTCTTATTTTCTTGAAAGATCTTTGCATTCTCACGACGTAAGAAATTAATTTTCACTTTTAATTCTTTATTTTTGGCTTAAGAATCTTTCAAACTATCATGCAATTTTTCAACAAAAGACTCAATATCATCATCATTCTCATCGTCACAATCATAAATAGAATTACTAGTAGATACCTCATTTTCACCTATAGCCATGAATGCCATTTGTGCAGATTCCTCTTCTTCTTCTATTTCACCATCGGAGTTGCACTCATTCCAAGTTATTTGGAAGTTGTTGAATTTCTGTCTTCTTTCTCCTCTACCTTCCTTTTTCTTCTTCATTGGACATTCGTTGGCATAGTGCCCAATTTGTCCACATTCGAAACATTTGTCTTCTTGCTTCTTGTTGACCTTTTGCTTTCCTTTTCCTCTTTGATTAGGGTTGAAGTTGCTTGGACCTCCTCTTCTAAACCTTCTTTTATTGAAGATTCTTTTGAAACTTTTGCAGAGAAGTGCTAAATCATTGTCATTCACTTCAACATCTTCATCATCTAAGGAGAATGACTCATCCTCCTCTTGTGAAGCTTTGAGAGCTATACTTTTCTTCATCTTTGCAACCTCTTCCTCTTGTACCTTAGACTTGAGCTTTAATTCATAAGAGATTAGAGAATTTATGAGAGTTTCAATACACATGAAATTTAAATCTTTAGCCTCCTCAATAGCTGTCACTTTGCTTTCCCGATCCTTAGATAAAGCATTTAGGATCTTTCTATTCTTCTCACCCAATGTATACTCTTTTCCCAACATTTCTAGATCCTTTATGATGTCATTGAATCTACAATACATCTTGTCAATATTCTCATGAGGTTCCATCTTAAAAGATTCATATTTTGTGACAAGAAGTGATTTCTTTTGCTCTTTCACATTGTCATTGCCCTCGTGTATTTCTCTAAACTTATCCCATATTTCTTTTGTTGTCTTGCATCCTTTCACCCTTGTGGATTCAGTTGCATCTAAAGCATTGTATAGCACATTCACAACTTTTGCATTTAAGGTGAGATTTATTCTATTTGGAGAGTTAGTTCCATTCTAGTTTTTGATCTCGGTTGATGAGTAATCTCATCTACAACAGTGGCTTCAAATGGTTCTTCATTCACAATGTACCACAACTCAATATCTATTGATTGCAAGAAGATTTCCATCCTATCCTTCCAACTCACATAATTTACCCCATTAAACATAGGTGGCCTTGTAATAGATTGTCCCTCTAAGAATAATGCATTGTTAGTTGCCATGATCACTCCAAAGCCGATTGAGCTTAATATCTAGGAGACCAAGCTCTGATACCAATTGTAGGTCCCAAAAGCAACCTAAGAGGGGGGGTGAATTAGGTTGATGGAAAATTAAAACTTGATGAGTGATAAGCACACAATTAGAGATGATCAAGTTTCCTTGGTGATACAAGCTTTTCAAGACAAGATATGAGGATCACACCAAGTAAATAATGTGAGGCCCCGATTTTTTCCCAATTTATGGAAAATATTAAATAATGTTAATTATAGTTATTTTGGGTTGCCAAGGTGTTTATATGGTTTGTTTTGCTTTTAAAAGTGTTTGGTTTTGACTCGCTTGTGTTACAAAGTTTGAAAACCCTAAGTTGATTAAAACCCTAGTTTTTTTTTTCGAAAACCCTAAATTGGGATAAAACCCTAATATGTATATGCAAAAACCCTAGTTTGGATTTGTAAAACCCTAGTTTTGAAAATACATTTAAGTTTTACGTTTAATGACAAGTTTGTTATTTCTTGATTTTACGTGCGCAAATGCATGATTAGGAAGTGAGATTAAGATTTCTAGGTGGTTAGTGATCTTAGTAGGTGTGTTTAAGCTTTGATAGATTAGGTTAATTTGTGCACCTATGGACTAGTTTGAAAGGAAAGAAAAATCATTTGGGCAAAGGGAGCAATTAACCTAAGTTGATAGGTTTAATTGTGTATGACAACTTTGACTCAAGTTTGACCAAGGTGAAATATCTTTGTGGAGTTATCATTTGGGCTAATTCTAGAAGAGGCCAATCGGCCAAGCAAGAAGAAAGGAAGAAAGGAAAACCGTGGGAAAAGAAAGGAAAAGAAGAGAGAAAAAAAGAGAGGAAAAAGAAAGGAAACTAGAGGAAAGCTTGGGATTTTGTCAATTTCAGCCACCAAACCTTCATTTGGAAGTTGGGGCACTTGATTGGGAAGCTCAACCTTGACTCCAAGAGGTATTCTACACTTTGTATAATGGATATTTGGGTGAAAGTGCTGAAATTTGTTTAGTTGATTAAGATTGGTGAAGATGATGAATTTTGCTTGTGTTATAGCTTCTTGATGATCAAAGCTAGTTGAGAAGATGATTCCATGGCTTAGTTTTGTTGTTTTGCTTGTCTTGAATCTTGGCCAAGAACTAGGGTTAGGGTTTTAGTTGAAGTTTCATGTTGTAGCTTCTGCGTATGTTTGTGGGTGATGAAGTGTTGTTGGTTGAATTTTTGTCCATTTTTCTGTCCGAATTTGCTTGCTATTTCCGAAAATGATGGTGACAGAATTAGCTTTAGTACAAAGCATGAAAGTTGTAGAGAATTGAGTGAGGCTTCTACCTGTAAATTTTCAGGTGAATCGGAGCACTGTATCATGTGAAATGACTAAAATACCCCTGATGCCCTGTTTCTGGTAGAAATGGTTTTTTGCTACTGTAATGGGTCATTTTGACCAGGAAGATGAATGTTTTTGCTTTTTATGTCTTCTTAAGAATTGTAGCCCTGTATGTTAGCTTTCTAACGGCTTTGGAATTTCTTGATTTGGATTTGTGAGCGTTGAGTTATGATCGTTTGAATGTAGCCTATCGGCAATTCTGACGGGGAAAATTTCTGAAAGTGTTTCGACATTTTTCACCTAGAAAGAGAAAATCTGGGCAGAGGTTGTCTTCACAAAAGTTGTAGCTTGTTCTCTTAACTTCGAAACGGCACCTCGTACATTCTAATCCGATACTCGTAGCCTGAGTTATGAGTATTAGGCGTCTGGTGTCAAAACTGTCTTCTGCACCTTTTAGTGTGTGTTTTCCGTTTTCGTTCCATTTCATTCGTTTTCCGTCTAACGCTCATGTGTGTGCTCCTTTTTAACTATATGAAGTTTTTATAAGCAGTTTTCGAGAGTTTAATTCATTGAGTATTTGTATGTCACGTCATTTCACCTTTGAAAATGGATTTTGCCAAACCTTTTAGTTTGGAATCGGAAAAGTAATTTGCTTGCACTTTCATATCTCAGGAGATTCTGTGGACGTTGGAGATCGTGTTTAACCGCCTACATTTTCTTGTTTGTGCTCAACTGTTGGTGAGTGTTCCTTGCATGTTTGTGATTAAATTGCTCTGTTTGCGTGTTTAAATGCTTTTAATAATTATGTGAAGCGAGTGTGTACTTTGCTCGGCCTACTTTTTATTCTACTGTTCAACTGTGTGCTTTTTCATTGTTTGTATATTATTTGTGCATGAATGTAGGCCGTGTGTACTAACACATAGGCTGAACAAGGCCTTTCCCCCTTCAGTATCAACCTATTCGAGCGAGCGGTCTGGGTAGGTTGACAACCTAGAACACCGGTATACTCGAGTATTACCACTAGGAGTTATAAGGAGGAGTAGGGGGTTGAGTATTGAACAAGACGGACTGCAACTGCTTCCAGTGGAACCTGTATCCTTTCACTGGGTATTTTCCAGTTTATGTGTTTATACATTTTATGCTTCTAAACTGAATTATATTAACCTACTGAGTGCTTAACTGATATATTTTGTTCCACTGTTACTGTGTGATTTGTATGATATGAGGATCGCTCACTGGGCTTTTAGCTCATCCCTTTCAACTTTGTTTTTCCTTAGCAGGATTTGAGATCGAAAGCTTCCAAGGGTTACACTAGGTCGATTGGTTTGGAGACCTAATCTCGTATTTTGATGTAGCTCTTGTATTTTGAATTGTACTAATGGAATTTTGGATGGATAAACTTTTGTATCTGTAATTATAGTTCGGGATGTTTGTGGTTCGTTAAGGAAATTTTGGGGTTTAAATGTTACAGTTGATTTGAGTACATCGATGTATTTTGTTATTTGCATTTGAACTAAGGATCTGTAGTGAGTCCCGGTGAGAGCTGGGCAGGCGGCTCGCTGTTACCTTAGGGTTCGCCTTAGGGAGTGGTGGGGCTGTTACAAATAATCACAAGTAAAAACACAAAATCAAATAAGAGAGATGAATCCAAATGGACTACCAAGTTGCACCTAACTTGAAATCCAATACCTCAATTTCAATTGCTACTTCAATTTGAAGAAGTTACAACAAGTTGTACATGGAAGGATCACCACTTGCTTGCATCAATCTCTTCTTAATCAAGTCAAGAGGTTTTACAACAACCTTGCTAACCCTCACAATGCTACACACTTGAGCCTTACTCTCACAATTGAAAAGCAATACTTGTTTGCACACACACTACACTACAATAAAGAAGGAAGACACAAATTCTCTCTAGAATTGCTCTTAAACACTTGTAAGTAATGGTTGCAAAAAGTCTCTTTCATCTCTAGCCTTTATGGTATTTATAGGGTGCAAAATTAACCACCCAAACTGCTCCAACGGTTTTGAATTAAATGCAAAAAAATATAGCCGTTGGATGTGTCGGACGTCCGACACTCAAATCTCGCGTCAAGCCATCGTCCACCGGTTTGTTGAGTTCTGTGTTGTAGACCGGACGTCCGAACCAAAGACTCCACCGTCTCCGAACCGAAGCTCATGTTTCCATCTTCAATGCTTGACGTCTAAACTTGATTATCGTCCAAAAGTATTGTCGGCTTTATCGTGAAAGCTTGGACGTCCAAGCATCGTCACGTAACCGGTGGTCTATCCTTCTTTGACTGCATCCTGTCGGACGTCCGAACCTCAGCCTTGCATCCGACAGCATCGTCCCATAGATTCCTGACTGGAATTTTGTGATTAAACCTGTTTTGCTACACTCAGACTTAAAAGGGGATTAGTAAAAATCATCATGGTGGTTTGTTAATCATCAAAATAGCCAATAGATAATTTCAGAAACCTCCCCTGAGGTTTCTGATTATTTCACTGACCTCCCCATAGGTTTCAAAATTACACGAACCTCCTATTGGCAGAGATGTGGGTCCAGCTCCTTACATCACATGGGGTGAAATTATTGCTATACCCATGAATAAATGAAGTATTAAAAAGCTAATGCATAACAAATCAGTGCTTAAGGCACAATTAAGTTGTGTGGACTTTATAAACATATAAATTATGTTTAGAATTTGTTTTTTGTACAACAAAAATACAATTTATCTAGATTTTTTCACTCTCTGAGATTCTCACTATTGCCTTCCTATTACATCTGCAATACTTGTTTTTGATGATGAATGATGTGGGGGAATTCCATGATTTCTCTTTATAGTTTGAAGAGGTCACAAATTTTGCAACTTTACTTCAATGTTAGCTTGCAAAAATGGTTGGAACACATCACTTTTCCAGCTACAAATGTTGATGCTCAAACACAAAATATGTTCCTCCTTAAGGATTGTTCATATTTTTATATGATATTGCAAAGATGTGTAAATAAAATTGTTGCAATTCAAGTAGCCATTGCAATTCTAACCATTGCTGCACTTAAATGTTAACAACTTTTTTTCATTTTAGAAATCCCCTCTCACTTTTACTAATTTATTTCATAGTTTTTATTAGTTTTTTGTTGGTTTACTAATACAAATTATATAGCTCCAAAAGGGTATTTGTTGAAATAAATTTTTATCTCTCTTCTTAAAATACTTTTTTAAGTGTCTTTTTTTTGACGTGGGTTGATTGTGCAACCAAACATTTTACCTCAAGGGAGGTGAGTGTAATTTTGAAACCTATGAGGGAGGTTAGTGAAATAGTTAAAAACCTCAGGGGAGGTTTCTGAAATTATCCCCAACAAAAATTCACACTGGTTTGAATCCAATTCAACCTTACGAGTCTCCATACCAGCATTGTAAGATGCGAATCGCACAGAATATGAAGTGTTTACTTATCAAATCATGTAACCCGACTGAGTCTTCTACTTGGAGTCCAAATATGACCCACTTCCCAGCCTTGTGGCGCCACTAAATGGGCCGCCACCATGGGCAGTCCAATGCAAATCATTCTGCCTGGTATTTCCTCCATTTATCTGATTTAAGCAATCGCGGCATCATCCCGTTCCCATTAGGGGTGAAAATCAATCGAATAGCTCGAATAATCAGTAGCTTCGATTCGAGCTCGAGCTTCAGTACTGAGCTTGATCGCTCGGTCGCTCGAGCTTTGATTAATAATTCGATCTTGAGCTCGAGCTCTGCTGGCTTGAGTCGAGCTTGAGCTCGAGTATCTCGATACTCGAGCTCGACTCGACTCGATTTCAGCCCTAGTTCCCATCCCTCTTATTGCCCATTTGCCCTCCTGTTTCCAGTGTTTATACAAATAGTACTAGTATATAATTTGATTCAGGCGGGACCTCCCTAACTTCTTGTGCAGGTGAGAGGGAATAGTTAAACACATTATTCCATTGTTAATACTTTTGGCACACTCTACGTGTGCATTTATTCTAAAATATATAATTAATCTTTTTTTATAAACAACTATCATGTGCATAATAGGTTATAACATTTATGTGCTTTTCTCAAAAATCCATAGATACTTTTTTTTCTTTAATTTTAGGAAGCCATTGTATTTAAATTAATGGTAGAGAAAAAGAGGGGGATGTGATAAGATGTATTGAAAACTAATTTTAGATGGCATTTTTTATATGATGTTAAGTGATATGAACTGTTTACACTTTACACCAAAAGAAGACTCTTCCATTATATATACTAGTGCATAAGCCATATTCTTGTGTTTGTGCAGTTAATAAAAAAAATATTTATCAAAATTATCTCTTAAATTTTTTTTTTTGGGTTTTATGGGTCAAATTCCATAATATACAAAGATGACGGAAGTGGAGTGGGAGTTGGGAGTTGGTGCAAGGGAGTTATAGTTAGTGGATAACTAAATAGATAGCTACTTTAATCATCTATTGATTGTGAAGATTTTTTTGAAATAAATTGGAACGAAATTGCCTTGATAATTAAAGGTATATTAGGAATATCAAAAAATGACAATGTGGGGTTAAACCACATAATGACGCTCTCCCTTATATTGTACAGACTAGTGTTTTTATAATGTATAGACTAGTGTTCAAGACACACACAATATATGTGTGCAACTAATAAAAGAATTTGCGCCAAATTTTTTGAGAATATTTGAAATCATTTTCAAGAGAGTTAGTTTTATGTTGTAACAGTAAATATGTAGAGAATTTACTAAAATAAAATGCATACACAAATATTTATTTAGTAGTAATTCATAACTGTAGCTAATAGTTGCTAATACTAATGTTTATTAAATAAGTTAAAAAATAACGGGTACGCATTGGACACTCATTAAGATATATTTCAACTGTTTTATCTTTGGGAATGTAAAATTAGTTAGGGAAAATAAATAAATACAAGAGATATATTAAATAATGAAAGTATATAAATGCAAGGTAGGATAATAATTGTTATTATATATACATATACATATACATACATATATATATATATACACACGCGCACGCCCACACACACACACACACACACACACACATATATATATATATATATATATAATGGGAATGGCACACCCTCTATGTATGCAAATCTAGAAGGAAAATTTTTTAAAAGAAGGAAGATGTAGCAGTTGATTAAGATAAGTGGAGGAATGTGGGAATTGGTATCAGATCGTTTTCGTTGAATAGGAGTAAATCTGAAAACATATAAAGTGATAGGAAAAGTTAATACCAATTGCTAGTGCTTGCACTTTATTATTAAGTGCTTTTGGCACACTCTATATGTGTACTTATTTCAAAAATATATAATTAGTCATTTTTTAAAATCAATGTGGGTTTTTTTTTTTCAAAAATTTAGAAACACTTCTTTTTTTCTCTTTAGAAAGTTATTGTATTTGAGATCATGGTAAACTAATGGTCAGAGAAACTACGGTGGTAATGGAGAGCGGTAAAGGTGAGTGTGAATTATCCAATTAAGAGTTAGGTAGTTATGTAGGAGTGGGATGTTAAATGGATAAGATATAGGTAAGTTTAGGAATTAAGATGTGGTGCAGGGGCATATTTGATAAAACAAATATTGATACTTTTGTTGATAGCACACCTACTTGCTCATGCTTTATTATATAGAAAGAGATATACACACACATATACACACTCTCTCTTTACAATAATAAAATCAGGATCTTGACAGTTGATGTTAACAATTACTGTCACTTTATGTATTATCAAAATTATTCCCATCAACTCCTACTCAATTATAACTTCACATAATTTTAGATTTACCTTTATTAATTCTTATTTAATCACAGATTTACTCCTATTAACTCCTACTCTCAATTTCCATGTTCTTTAAGTTATTCAAATCAATTGCTATCTCTTCTTTCTTTTAAAAATTTTTCCTTACTGCTATCTCTTCTTTGTTTTAAAAAATTATTCTTCTAAATTTGCACACGCGTAGGATGTGTCATTTTTACTAATATAAATAAAGGAAGAGGGGAGAAGTTGGTACAAACTTTCTGTGTCATGTTGTATAATTCCTATTTTACCCTCCAAAAAAAGGGTAAAATGATATTGTCATCTCTCTAAAAATAAACACACACAAATACATACACAAACCCCTATTTTCTAACATAACTTCCAATAAAGCAATAACTGCCAACAATTTCCTATCCCAAAAAAGAAAGAGAAAAGCACAATTCTTCTATGCATGTTTCTCAAAAAAAAAAAAAAGAACACTCCTTTAATATTTACTACAAAATTTAATAATTTTTTCCTTTAAAATCTTTTTCTTCTAAATTTGCACACACGTAAGGTGTGCTATTCCCACTAATATATCTCTCTCTATATATAAAGTTTGACTAGAGGTTTGGTGTTAAACAAAAGTGTCATTATTTGTTTTACCAAATGTACTCTTACACCACATCTTAATTACTAAACTTATCCAAATTTCATCTACTTAACTTCCTATTTCTGCATAGCTACCTATACTCTTCCCATGTGTTGCAACAGATTGGACTAGTGGGAATGACACACTATACATGTGTGCAAATTTAGAAGGAAAACTAAATTTTTTTGAAAAAGGAAGAGGTTGCAGTTGATTAGAATAAGTGAAGGAACATGGGAGTTAGGATAAGATAGGTTTGATTAAATAACAATTAATAGGGGTAAAACAGTAATTCAGTATGAGTTAATAGAGATAAATTTGGAAACACATAAAGTAACACTAAATGTTAACACCAACTGTCAAGTGCTCTGATTTTATTAGAGTAAAGATAAAGATAATTCACGCTCTCCTTACTGCTACTACAACTACAATTTCTCTAAATAACCACCACTAGTTTACCATGCTATTAAATATAATAACTTTCTAAAGAAACAAAAAAAAAAAAAAGTGTTTATAGTTTTTGAAAAAGAAATCCAAATTGATTTAAAAAATAATTAATTATACATTTTAAAAATAAGCACATATGTGGAGTGTGCCAAAAGCACTAATATATATACACACATACTTGGTAGGAAACAGTTAGAAAAAAATCAAAAAGAAATTGGTGTAAATTTTCTGTGTCATTTTGTATAATTCCTATTTTACCCTCCAAATAAAGGGTAAAATGATATTGTCATCTCTTAAAAATAAACAGACACAAATACATACACACACCCCTACTTTTCTAACCTAACATAACCTCCAATAAAGCAATAACCGTCTACAATTTCTTGTCCAAAAAAAAGGGAGAAAAACACAATTCTTCTATCCATGTTTCTAAAAAAAAAAAAAAAACTCCTCCAACAATTTCTAACAATTTAATAACTTTTTTCTTCTAAATTTGCATACATGTAGGGTGTGCCATTCCACTAATACACACACATACATACATGGTAGGAAATGATTAGAAAAACTCAAAAAATAACAACAAATACATAATACACTAGTGCTAAAGGCACACACAATGTGTATGCAGTTAAAAAAAAATGATATTTTTGCAAATTAATTTTGTATAATATTTTCATCCTAAATCAAATAATGATACTTTAACCTTTTTTCCCATCAAATAATGTGTATCCTAGACCCGTTTTATTTTATAAATAAAATGGATCCGGGTCGGATCCGCATAAACGGGTCTAGGATATGTTCCGATTTGAAAAAACGAACCGGATCCGAATCGGATCCGGGTCTGGACCCGGTCCGTTTACAGGTCCACACCAATAGATATATAGATTACTACAAAATAAGTTTATAGTAGATATAGAAGATTACTACAAAATTTGCACCTCCGGAGTTTTCGGACTTGCTCTTTCTTTCCGCCCTCAAACTCTCAACGGCCTTGAAACCCCCCCTCAAACTCCCCCAATCCCCCTTCCCTCCCTCCCTCCTTTCACTCCTAACGCCATTCTCATCTCCTTTCCTCAGTTTCTTTTCCTTTTGCTACGATCATTGATTTCATCTTTCGTTCTTGTTCAATCTCTGTATTTCCTCTTTTTTTGTTTTTTGGTTGTTGCCATTTTTAATCATTTGAAGGCCGCACCAGTATTGAATGATACCCCGCGGAATCCGACAACAAATCGGACTCCGCCATGGAAGATGAATAGAAGAATATTCTCGAGGCCGGCATCCCACCTCCGCCACATCCGGCGATCACTAACCACCCATGCCACTGCCGCCGCCGCCTCCGACACCACATTTGCGGCTGACCAGCCTCATCTGGTTAATGTCTTGTTATGGCGCTACCAAATTCTGGACCCCAACGGCGACATTGTCAACTGGTGGAACCATGTTTTCCTCATAACTTGCCTCATCTCTCTCTTCATCGATCCTCTCTATTTCTACCTCCCCCACGTCGATGGTGAAGCCTGCATGACCACCCAAAACGAAGCCTCCGTCACCATCACCTACTACCGCACCCTCGCCGACCTCTTCTACCTCCTCCACATGCTCTTCAAGTTCCGCACTGCCTTCGTTGCCCCCAGCTCCAGGGTCTTCGGCCGGGGCGAGCTCGTCATGGACGCCAGACAAATTGCCATGCGATATCTCAAATCCGATTTCATTGTTGATTTTGCCGCTACTCTCCCCTTACCTCAGGCCAGTTTGCAAAGCTCCTCCATACATATTCTTTTCTTCTTCTTCTTCTTCTTCTTCTTTTTTAATTATCTTTAAGAGCAGGACTCTAGTAATTTATTGTGCCCAGTTTTACGTTCTTGACTTTCACATAACATTTTCTTGATATGGTACTTGTATAAATTATGTGTATGCGGATGAAATAACACAGGGATATGAGTTTGAACTAGCACAAAATCAAGTAGTATTAAATGCAGTTGTTCAGTTTAAGAGATTTATACATTTAAATAAGGCGCATTATTCCATCTCCAATTTCCATCTTTAAGTAAATTTGAATCTTATTTTCTTTGCTTATATGAGTTTAATTATTACTCTGAAAGTTCTTGTTTTTTGCAGATTGTTATCTGGTATGTAATTCCAGCGACCAAAAGTAAAAAATCTGGTCAAGCCAACAACACTCTTGCCCTTATTGTTCTTTTCCAATATATCCCCAGATTGTTTGTCATCTTTCCTTTGAATCAGAGGATTATCAAAACTACAGGGTTTATTGCTAAGACTGCTTGGGCGGGAGCTGCATACAATCTCCTTCTCTACATGTTAGCCAGTCATGTAATTTACTGCTGCAAACTGCTACCCCTGGATCGTACCTTTGTTTTTTTTTTGGGGGTTCTGTTGGCTACTTACAAATATCAATTGATTCACACAGGTGCTAGGAGCTTCATGGTATCTAGCGTCAATAGGGCGACAACTCTCTTGCTGGAAGGCAGAGTGTAGAGCGGAGCAGAATGCATTTCCACCTTGCAACTTGAAATTTCTGGATTGTGATAATAAGGGACTACTTGAGAGGGTATATTGGCTGAATGCCACAAAACTTATCACCCGCTGTGATGCCAAAAATGATGATTCAGATTTCAAATTTGGGATGTTTGCACACGCTTTTACCAGCAAAGTTGCTTCATCAAGTTTCAGTCACAAGTATCTCTATTGCCTTTGGTGGGGTTTGAGAAATTTGAGGTTGGATTTGCATTTCACACTTTATCATCTTTCCTCCTGCAGCATCTCAATTTAATTTTCTCATTTGCAGATTCTAAACTAACCTAGGACACATTTATGCCTTTCAATGAGATACTGCTCACTTTTTATATCAACAACGTACTCATTGATATATTTTTCTCAACGTCGCAGTTCATATGGGCAAAACTTGCAGACTAGCACTTACATTGGAGAGACAGCATTTTGCATTGGCTTATGTATCGGCGGTTTGATTCTGTTTGCAAGATTGATTGGGAACATGCAGGTAAAAGTTGATGCCTAGAGTTTGGTTAATTAACCACCGTAGAAGGGTCTTTTCATCCATTTTTGTCATTATCCTATTTAACATATTGCATAAATCTATCTAGGAAAGTAAATTGAATACGTCAATAATAATGTCAAAACATTTCCTATTAGCCTGAGTGGTTTGATAAATTTAGATTATAAATCCTAATGAAGGGTGCTTATGGAACTTATAGTCTTTTACTTTTGATTTGGACAAATTTTCGTGGATTACCATAAGACAGAAATATGGCAAGCAAAATCATTGCAAAGCGGGGTCGTACTCTTTGACAGTCCCATAATATGTATAGACTGTGCATTTAGATGAAAATTCCTACTGTATCTTTAGACTTCTAACTGCTTCTGCAGTAGAAGATATTTAGGTAAAAAAATTGTTGAAGAACTCTGTTAATGATGAAATATATTGGCAAATCATGAAATTTTCATTTTTCTTGGGTATTATAGAGGCCATTAATAATTGAGTGGTCTCCTGATTTTCAACAAAATGTTTGCGTTTTGTTTACTTTCTTCCTTCTGAATGTGTTCAGTCAGAAGAAGACCTGTAACGCAAGTAGACTGAGACTTCTTTTAGCACATTTAATGCTAGACGTGAAATGCCTATGTTTGTGTATTTACCATTATTTTTGCATCTAAGGCTTCACTTCAGCGGTGGCACTCATTGCTTTTTTTTCCCCCCTATTTTGCAAATAAAGACTTATTTGCAATCTATGACGGTTAGGCTTGAAGAATGGCGAGTTAAGAAAAGGGATACAGAAGAGTGGATGAGACATCGCCAGTTACCTCCAGAATTGCAAGAACGCGTTCGCCGTTTTGTTCAGTATAAATGGTACGCTACAAGGGGTGTTAATGAGGAATCCATCCTCCGTTCCTTGCCTTTGGATCTTCGTCGTGAAATTCAGCGGCATCTATGTCTAAACCTAGTTCGAAGAGTATGTTTTTTTCTGATTATTAATGTACCAAGTATTTGTACCTATCACTTTCCATTTCTCTGGACATTCAGTACTTATTTCCTCTTGCAGATGTAAAATCATGACATGTTAGGCTGTAATCAGGCGTTTTTCAGGCATATTGCACAGATTCTGAACTTTTGTCTGCTTACAGGTTCCTTTTTTTGCACAAATGGATGATCAACTGCTTGATGCTATATGTGAACGCTTGGTCTCGTCATTGAGCACTGAAGGCACCTATGTTTTTAGAGAAGGAGATCCAGTGGATGAGATGCTTTTTATCATTAGGGGACAGTTGGAGAGTTCCACAACAAATGGTGGAAGATCCGGATTTTTCAATTCCATTACCCTCAGACCTGGAGACTTCTGTGGGGAGGAGTTATTGACATGGGCCTTGGTTCCTAACTCTAGTCTGAACCTGCCTTCTTCAACTCGAACTGTTCGGACACTTACTGAAGTTGAGGCATTTGCACTTCGTGCTGAAGACCTTAAGTTTTTTGCAATTCAGTTTAAACGTCTCCATAGCAAAAAGCTCCAGCATGCATTCAGGTACTACTCTCATCAGTGGAGGACATGGGGTGCTTGCTTTATACAAGCTGCTTGGAGAAGGTATAAAAGAAAGAAGCTTGCTAAAGAGTTGGCTGCGCAAGAAAGTCTTTATACTGACTGGGATGGTAACTTCACATGTCAGCAAGCTGATGACAGATTATATAATGGACCTGGAGAGGCCCCAATGGTGGATATTGACAACAGTGGTCAGCATCTTGGAGCTACAATCTTGGCATCAAAATTTGCTGCAAACACAAAAAGAGGAGTCGTCCAGAGGGTTCAGGTGGCTGATACCTCCTCTTCTAGCCTAGAGATGCCCAAGTTGTTTAAGCCTGATGAGCCTGATTTCTCTTTAGTCTAAGAAGCTTTAGCTAGTATAGCAACAGAAGTTAGTTAGGATTGTCATTAAGCATTTTTGTAAATCTAGTATTGGTTAGCACTGATACGATGATCATAGAGGTTTATTAATTCATTAATATAATCTGAGTATTTAACTGTTTGATTCACATGAAAAGACAAAGTGTTGCTTGATAATGTTGTGTGTTGGAGCACATTAATTTTGCAGAGATCTGCATCAAAAGGACGGAGGGGGCTACCCCTACCCAGGAACTAGCTAGTGTTCTTAACCTCAATACCTCTTGCCCCTCTCAAATGACGTTCAATGGGCAGCTTACAGATGTATACCTTTCCCTGGAAGGCATAACTAGAAATAGGCCTACAGAATTCGCATACTTTATTGTCAGTGTCCGAGTTTTATTGACCTTTTTCTTCAGGCCTGTAGGGATTAGTCCAATAATATCATCTGATGCTTAATTGCTGTTGGCCAGTTACAGATTGCTTCTCTCTTGATTGACTAAGCAAATACTCAAAATTGAAGTTCATTCAGGAAGAATGTTCGACCTAGCAATTTATACTCTTTCCTTCAGAAGATTTGAAGAACATATGTTGTTTTGGAAGTATGGACATTCGTCCCTCTGTTTGGGTACCACTCAAGAATTTGGCTTTATGGTGTGAACTACGGATCTGGTGTAGTTAGAGGAGAACGTGCTTTCGCCTTAGTTGAATAATCAAATAAACTTCTTACAAACTCTGTTCCTACACTGCAGCAAATACTTCACCTGATTTGTCAAAAAAAAAAAAAAAAAACTTATAAAAGTACATATTATGTAAATCGCATCATATTCTATGTATCACGACTTTACTTGATTTAATATCTATATTATATATAAAGGGAGAGGTGGAGCTTTGGGGTTAATATTTTTTGTCACTTTATACACTTCCAAATTTACCCTCATGAAAATTATTTATTATTTACAAAAATTACTAAAATAACTACCTATAACTATCATAACTTATTTAAAAATATCTTGACAAAAAATGATTATAAGTATTATAACTATAAACTAACCAGCATTTGATGGGAAAAAATGTTAAAATACGGTTATTTGCTTTAGTAATGAAAATTCTATACAAAATTAATTTGCAAAAAGATCATTTTAAATTGCACACACGTTGTGTGTGCGTTTTAGCAGTAGTTTTCATGACAAGAGTAAAAGCTATGATTGTATTGATTCAACATAGCTTATGGAAATCATAAAAAATCGGTGCAGGTTTTGAGTTCTGTTGCTTAATTCATAATTCCCATTATTCGCACATAAAATTGTACATTTTGAGAGCGTAATAATGTATAATTTTCAGCTCAATTTTTAATCATATTTTTCAAATAGATCAACTAATCTGTATTGTTAAATCGTTTTACAAAAAGCAAAACCTTAATTTCTAGAAATATAATTGTTGTGAATGTCAATTGTTAGATTTTGCCTTTGGCTTTAAGTACAAATCTTAGCTCTACCCTGATGGATGTGGTATTTGCTACATATACAAAATACGTCCAAGCTAGAGAATAGAGGATTCGGATAGGTACGGTTAGGTTTGGGTATGATTGGATGTGATTGATGTAATTTTTTTTCTTTTTAAAATTTGTGTAGTTCGTATTGTAATGTACCCCACCTCCTAAGGCTAACCAGGGTTAATGGACTGTCAAACTCGCCAGGGACTCAAGCATTTAAATCATTTCTAACTTAAACGTGCAAATCTTTTCCAATTAATAAAACATTAATACTAAAACGGAGAATAACATTTAAACTTAAAATTTATAATCATTCAAGTCATATGGTTACAATCCTCGAGCCAAAGCTCATACATTTCCATAATCTTAAAATACTAAACATCACAAAAATATATACAAAGTGTCTTCGCACTTAAAACCAAATATCCAAAAGATCAAGACGTTAGCCTTAACTACGCATCGGGATTCTCTTCACCTGTTAAGGAAAATAAAAGGGAACGGGGGTGAGCTAAAAAGCTCGTGAGTTTTCAAAATTCATGCACAGGCACTTAAAGCGGTAAAATTGCAAGTAAATAATTAAAACACATAAATAAATTCAATTAACACGGGATACTGGGCTCTCGGGAGCCACTTTCCACTTTTCACGAGCAATTATCGACACTCCGTCGACTTTCAAACCAAGTAGACGACTCTTCACGCCAACTCCATCCACCTTACTCCCCCTCTCCGCGCCACAAAACTCAGAATATACAAGAAAAGTACCAAGGCACATGGCCAAGAGTAAGTACATTTCATGTTTTTTCATTTCTCCGAGTCCAATACATGCAAAAATCAAGTTTCCGACTCTACTAAAGGGAGCAGTAAAGTATACTCTCCTTGAGTGAAGCGGTCCATTAAATTCTCACATTCCAAGCAATTAACAGGTCAAGAAGCACGTATATATGCATCAAGTAGTTTAATGAAAGCGTTTAACATGCATTGAAAACTCACCGACAAAGTAGGTCTCGGAGTTCGAGTTTGATCACTGTAAAATCAGCACTTTGACCTAAAATGATTAAAAGAGATCAAAAATGAGTTTTCTTTACTCAATGGCGAAGTTTAAAGCGAAAAGTCGAAAGTTCGACAATTTTCCTAATTGAGCTGAAAACTTTGAAAAATCATAACTCAAGTTTTACAAGTCGGAATTCTGCTCATTTGGTACTGTTGGAAACCTCTTTAAAAGCTCTACAACTTTTCAGAAGACATATAATTAAAATTATGGACGAAATTCGCCCAGATTTCAGTTGAACATTCAGCTACAGTAAGTCAACAGTATCCATCAGGCTGGTTATCCAGCACATTTTGAAAATCGGCCAAAAATTACAGAAAATTAATTAACCTCTGAAATTTATACACAATATAGTCCTACACATGAAGTTTCAACAGCCACTGACGGAACTCAATTCCGACATCCGAGCATGAAATTACAACAGTGCAAACAGAGGCCACTCAAAATTCTGCAGTTCTGGGATTTCGAAAATACAAGGCAGCTTTCAAGTGGTTATTTGAGTGACGAATTCAAGTCCAAAAATTGTCAAATTTGGCACACTAACACTTCCATATATCAACTAGATTCACACCAAATTTCAACTTAAAATACCACCGGGAAGGTAGTTTTCTATGCACCTCAATTTCGTCCAACCCATGCATTCAAAACTGGAAAAATTTTCTCCCTCACTTGTTCATCTAGTTCATGCCTCAATTCACTTCCAATTTGCCTAATTTTCGAAACTAAGCTAGTATTGAACTTCCTAAGCCTATTTATGATCAAAAATGGTCACATCTTTTGGCAAGAATTTCACAAAACAAAGCCTCAAAATTCGGACAGCATTTCCCCCAAATTTCCAGCTTCCACAATGCAACTTAATCCACCACATAACATCAACTCTTGAAGAACTCTTTGTGGGACAAAATAGCAGCTTAACACTCATCACTTAAACATCAAATTCAGCTTCTTGGCTAGCCAAAAATGCAGCCACAAAAATCGAGGGAAAAACAGAAAATTCAAGCCCTAATCTCTCACTCTCTTGGCCGAATTTCCTTGGGGTTATCTCTTCAAATTTTTCAGCATCAACTCAAACATTAAGCATATATATAGCACCATTTAATCATCTAGCAAGCATTTACACATATGTAGTGGGATTTCAAGAGCCCACAAAAAATTTCCATAATCATCAAAATACTCAAAAATGAGGCTCAACACTCCACACCACATGATCATCACTAATTACAAGTTCTATGAACATCTCAATAACCCCATTTCCTAATTATCATGCTTGGGATTTAAAGAACTTGGACAAGAAGGAAATGAAGAGAATGATACCTTTCTTAGGTTAGCAAGACTTCAAGGAAAGAAATGCAAGATGAAGCCCACAATATCCTCTTCCTTAGCTAAGCTTTTCTTGGTGCGAATTTGGTTGAGTTTTATAGATGAAATGGAAGGAATTTTTTTGACGAAAATAAGAGGAAGAAGGAAGAATGAGTTCGGGTGAGAAGAGAGGAGAAATGGAGCAATTTTGGTGCAATTTTTTCTTGAGGAATTAATGGGAAAAAGGGAAGACAAGACATGAGTCTTGTCTTACCCCAAAAGTCAAAGTTGGCATAGTGATCTTAATTAGCCATTTGGAGGGAAAGTTAATCACTTCATTTGGCTTGAGATTAAGAGGTAAATCTTGATTAGGAGAGGGGATGGAGAAGTGATTTTAAGTGATTGGTAAGAGTTTATTTGATAGAATTAGCGGTTAGGTAAAGTTCTAATCTTAATGGAATCTAATCCAAATCTTAACTAAAATTTCAAAACCCTAATTATTCACATTCAACAACCCAATTCTAGTCATTTAATCACACTTCCAACTTATCCGTGCTCATTCCTACTTATCTCCACTAATTTACCCACAGTCCGAATTTACCTCGAAAAACGTGCCATTGACATTTTTCCACTAATAAATGCTACGAAACGTAATTTACAGGTAATTAGAGTTAAAATCAAATGAGACATTGTAAACGAGGATAAAATCAAATATCACAAGATAATTAAAGATTTAATTATATGAATAAATATATTTTCGAATTTTTGAAATTAAAAATAATTATAAATATATATATATATATTTTTTCAAAATTTCGAGGCCGTTACACGTATGCTGAGAATTGGTGCGTATCAACAAAATATATAGGTATAAATCGCATATATTGGAAATGTAACAACTATAAAGTAGCATGAAAATCCCAAAAGCTGTTTTCATAGATATAAACTGGTTTTCTGTGAATTTAATATTTTTCTATCGTCCTGTTTGTTCTAGCCATAAACTTTATGCATTGAGAAATATCATACAATGTCCTTGTGTTTCATCAAAGTTCAAATGGAACTTAATTTGTCTTAAATAACAGTATATGCTCTATGTAATGACATCATTTCAGCAAGCCAAACTGTACAATGAGCCTATCAGTATGCTAATCCAAATCCTTAGAATACAAGATGGCTTCTTGCTCTTGAGCCTATCAACGAGGTAAGTAACATGGCAATGCTCAAGACTATCAATCTTGCTAACATTATCTAAGTGGGTAGATACAAGCAAAATGCTTCTTAACCAGTGGTCTCAGGGACGCAAGTTTTGAACATATTTTGCAACCAAATTGTCAAGTTGGATCATCAAAATCAAATGGACCTGAATGGGACACAAGTTTTCCAGAAGAAGATTCAAATAAATGTCTTCTTCCACCTAATCAAGAAAGGACCCTCGTGTAGAGTAACTTCCTCATCCTCTCCCTCCCCCTACCTCCCTCCCTCCCTCCCTCCCTCCCTCCCTCCCTCCTTTTGTAACGAATTTCACATTAAAAATTGACATTATCATGGTTGAAATTATCTCTACTAATAGAATCTTTTTTTTTTTTAAATTCTTGGTTCTTTTTGCAAAATTTCATGAAAACAATATTAGGGTAGAGAAGAAGCTTGGTTACCTTGCAATCAGAGCCCATCCTACATTGACGATGTTGAAAGTGTGTTTCTTTATCATCAGACTCTTAGTCAGAAACATTGTCAAGCTTTGGAATACAGGTTAAGGAAATATTTTGACTCATTGGTAGCATATTAAAGAGAGAAAAAAAAAAGAAAGAAAAATTCATCCACCTGCAGCATATTAAAAAAAAAAAACAGAGAATTATGCATGAGGATTTTATCTCGAGCATCAAGACAATGTTCTAGTCCTATTCTATCTAGCCGAACGAGAAAATTCACTAAGTTGTGGGATTGCAGTTATTTAAAACTGTCTGAAGTACCTTCGAGATTTAGAGAAAATCTCAACATTTTGATGAACTTTAAAATTATTCTGCTAAAGGGCACTTTTCTTGTTCAGTGTCAAAACCAACTTCGTTTATCCCTTCGTCTTCAATACTCCAATTTATTATCTACAAAAACAGCATTTCAAGACTTTCACATTTTTTTTCACTTCTTCTACAGACGCTTCGGTTGTCTTTTAACAGGTTCACATTTGCAGCCCTAAACTCAATTTTTCCCCAGCAAAATCCAAAGTAACCTCGCATTCAACAAATGCAATCTCTTTCAGTACAGAGCTAACATTATCCCTTTTACAGAATAATTCTATTTTTCACCATAATTTTAGAATTTTCTTCTTGATTTATCTATTGGTACAAACTAATTCTTTATCTCCCATGATTACTACGATGGTGATCATGTGCATGGTCTATCGTGTATATGATTAAGAAAGATTGACAAAAAGATGAACGTAACGATGAGTAAACAAATTGATAAATAAATAGAAGAACATAAAGATGAGTATATCATGTATGTGATTTAGTAAGAGCTTACAATTATAGAAAGTGAATTTAGAAGCAACTGCGACCAAAATCTGTAATTATAAGAAAACACTAAACTCTTTCACCCTTTTTTTCCCTTTTGGGTAATGCGTATGGCTCCGACCGCAGCTCGAATTTGAGACTCCACACCTTTGAAGATGACACTCTTGTCTCTAAACTAAAGCTCATCGGTAGAAAACACTAACTTTAATATGACATAGTAGTATCTATTTGGTGTGAGTCTTAAATTTCTTTTCACTCTAACATCAAGATATTATGTGAAACGAATAGAGCACATTCAAATTACATGCAGAACAATTAGCTAATTATATGTGTATAGTGTACATATAAAAAATCGATGTGTGTGTGTATATATGTAGTTTGACACTACATAAATAGTATTATTAATTACAAATGTTCAATTATAAAAAATTGATTAAAAATTCCACATACTTATGTTCAAACAAAAGATGTGAGTCGTTTGCTCCATATAATATCATTTTTCTTATTACAAATATATATAGCTATTTCATTACCACACCATGGAACCATGTACGTGCATGAATGTTATGTTATCCCATGTTACTTCTCCCAACAAAAGTTCGATCTAGTTAAGTAAAAGTATGACTCGGTGAACTGAATGTGAGCATTTATTCCAGTTCTTTTTAGTTAAAATAATCAAGTCAAAGAAGTCTATAGGTTTTGCATAATGTTATTAAATTTAAATTGATTTTTTTAAGTGGCAAATCCTGTACACGAGTTTGGGATGCCAACCCAAATTTTATTAATATTAATTGAAAATAACAAAGTTGGGGGACATAAAACTAACCTCCAAAATTACATGAAAAATAAATAATGTAGAAAAATTATACAAGTAAATTTAAATTGATTAAATATCATCTAAATAGATATAGTTTGTAGAATTTTCCTTTTTGTCTAGCGGGACCTTTCAATTAAACTAAACGAAATCAAATTAACTGCTTCATGTTGCAATATAAAAGGTGCAGAATGGACGAACCTAGTCTCTATTTGGCCGCTGGTTCTGAAGTTTTAAAATACGTACACGTGTAATATAGATATGTACAAGTGATCACGGCATGTGGATCTTTAAATATACAACTCTATCTACTTACTTTCTAATTTTTTTTTTCAGCAAATCCATACACGGAAGAGGGATGTTAGCCCTATTATTTTCTTAATAAAACAAAATAAAATACACAACTGATAAGGAAGCGTAGACCTCCAGTTCATTTGCAGAAAACAAATAAACGAGGAATATTACTCTCTAACTCTTGCATGGAAAGCCCGAACATAAGGTACTTGAATAGAATCAAGATTTACAGGTGCTTTAATCTTGGTTGGCAAAGAAGAAAAATTATCAAAAATCCGATCTTCCTGTAAATGCAACGAAGCAATTCCCTCCGCCACCCTATTACCCTCACGCGGAACATGTACAACCTGCCCCTTCATTTGCCTAAGAAGCGGACGAACAGCATTCAAAAAGTTGCACATAGGCCATTCCCCAATTTTATCAATATTGATAGAATGGACCAAAACCTGCGAATTCACTTCAGCTTGAACAAGACTGAGACCCCTTTCATGACAAAACTTCAAACCAAACCAAAGAACCAGACATTCAGCTTGGACGAGGTCACGCTCCCCAGACTCTTTGTAAAATGCAAATATTACTTTACCTTCAAAATCACGCAATACTCCACCTCCCACAGCAACCCTATTATGCACACTAGCATCTGTGTTTAACTTTAAATACCCTAAGACTTTCCTCCAGTACACAGCTTTCACCCGAAATAATGGCTCTTTCTTAGTATTGAAAAGCTTGCAACAATAAGTCTCAAAATCCACCTCAAAATTTTGCTTCCTAAACAACTTAGCGGCCCCTAAATTACACAGGAAACTCTTCACTTCAAAAATTACTCTAGCTGCCTGAAAAGATGAACCTTGAAATCTCACATCATTTCTCTTCTTCCAGAGAAACCAACAAACAATCAATGGCAAAGCACTAAGAAAGTGATATGTATTGCCTCTAGGAGAAGACATAAACCAAGTCATAAATAAAGATTGCACACCAGGAAACACCCTCCAAGACAAACCAGAAATCTGGAAAGAATAACCCGAAACTTGTTGAGCTATTTCACCATGCAAAAACAAATGACCAATCGATTCTACTTCCTGCTTACAACAAGAACACCGAGACACCAGTTGAAGCCCACGGCGCTTCAACGACTAATCCACTAGCAAAAAATTAGAAACCAAAAAACCAATGTAAATAATTATCACTATAAACTCAAAATACATATTACTGCAAGCCACATCAGAATATCAAGGAAAATCATGGTTGTCGACTTTTGACAACGACAATCAGACCAGAATATTATCATGTTATCAAGCTTCAAATCTTTCATTAGAATTTAGATAGATTAGTTCGATCACGACCCATTTTTCTTCATTTGTGTCTATCCACGCGTCGTAAAAATGCCATCACTCAAGGTTTTTAATAATTTTTCATCATAAACTGGCCGATATATACATTTTTTGGGCTGCATGAACCCTGAAAAATGAAATAACATGTAAGTGCTATTTACTAAACAAGAAAATAGACCAGAGACGAGGAAAATTTTGGTCAAGGTTCGTACGAAGAGAAGGATTTGCAGATCTATAAAGAGATAGATAAATATAATCACATACATGATACATATATGCCTTTTAATTCTTTAGCATTAAAGCGGCCGTTTGAATATACTGATCCATTCCCATCTATACATGTATGCTGTTGTCTTTAGTTTAGTCGATTTTTTCCCCTGTCCTCATGAAAACGTGCAAACGATCGGCAAAAAAATTGAACCTCGAAAAGCAAAAGGTAGCCAGAAAAGTTGAATATTGACCCAATAGTATTTATGCCTTGGGGCTCATTTCGTTCATGGAGAAGGTTGAAATTTTCATATGTTGGATAAATGTGTCAATTGTGACATTTTAGTTTTTCTTTCATCTTATTATGGTAATTTCAATGAATACTCCACATATGGTAATGCAAAACAAGACCCTTTTTTTTATTTTTTTTTAAAATCTCCCATTCCTCGCCACATCCTTCACACTCCCAACTGCTAGGTCGAGGGTTCGAACCCTAAAGCTGCCGGTTGGGAGAACACGTAAAAGAAGATTAATTATTTGTGAATAATCCAGAATGAATCGAACCAAATGTTAGACAATCGTATTGAAACATGTAAGAAATCCCATGATTAGTCATCCAAGAAAAGTTAATCCAAAAATTTTCAAGTAGAATTGGTTTCGAGAAAGACTTTGAAACAAATTAGTTTAATCTTGAACTTCAAATAGTGATTTTGGCAGAAACTGGAGTTAATATGATTTCAAATTAGGTTGCGTAGGTTCTGCATCTCCTTTTCAGAAAAAAATTGAACAAGACGTGATTACCATTTCCTATTCTTTAATTTAGATCAATATCAGCTTCCATCAAGTTTCAATCTAAGCGGATCTGTCTCTTATGTCTTAGACTGATTCGATTTAGGCATTTACATTTACATTGTAATTTCCATGACAAACTTAATCCTTGCTAACGAAACAAGCTCTCATCTGTCCCCAAAAAAAATTAGAGAAAATGTTATGGTATATACGATGGTGTTTGAATTCTCTCTCTCTCAAAATATGAAAAGTATAATGTGTAATTGTGAGGATATAGTTAGAAGGCGTGAGAAGCAACCAAGAGGGATAGCCACAACTTCAGCCAGAGAAGAATAAAGCGTGGAAAGAAGAGAAGTCTAGGAAGACAACCAAGACTTGAAAAGAAAACTACAAGGCGTGAAAGGTAGAAAAGACATGGAACCACGCCTTCAGCTAAGACAATCAGCTGAAGCATGTGCAGAACGTGAATGCAAGTTGGTGGATTTGGCAAGGTGCAGTGATGTCAGAGGATCATTGGAATCACTCCAATCACGAAGGACGCATGAATTCTGTTATTGATGGCCTATAAATAGAAGTAGTGACGTAATAGCATTCATTCGGCAATTTTGATCATTTTCTCAGAATACACTTTCTTGTAGCTCAAGTTCTATTCCTTATTCCCCAAATTTCCTTCCTCTTAATCATTTCCTCATCTTGTTCCGCCAATTCCTATTCTGTAAACATAGTTGATTATTAATGAAAATTCCAGTTTTCTTCATTAATTTGCAATCTGTGTCAGTTTGCCTTCTTAGCTATTGGGGTTAACTTCTGAGATCTTCACAAGTGGTATCAGAGCAGCAACAATTCCTCGAGGAATTGCTGCTGTTGTTGAACTCTGATCAGAAAGTTTTCCTTAATAAAAAATGACACGCAATGCTGATGAAACGTTGCGAAAGGATGTAGTAGATCTGGGAAGTGTGGTTAAAGGGATTAATAGCCGGAACGAAGGACTGGAGAGGACAATCTAGATAGTTGAGAACAGGTAGGAAAATCTGGAGAACTCGGTGCATAACCTGGATCTTAAATATGATGGATTAATGGCTATGGTAGCTTAGATGAATGCCGACATGAGTAAGTTGAGCTCCAGCATGCAGGAGTTGAGTCGTAATATGGTAGGCATGAATTTAGAGAGAAACTCAGAAGGGGATCAGAGGATGATCAGGAGAGACCATCGTAGAGCTGAGGCACCAAGAGCGGAGTCGTCAAACAAAGGAGAGGGAAGATTGGGATCTCGGATTCCCAAGATAGACTTTCCTGATTTCAAAGGGAATGACCCCAGGGACTGGGTAAGAAAGGCAACCAGATACTTCAAAATCCATGAAATTGAAGGGGATAAGAGAACTGAGATAGTAGAAATGTACTTGAAAGGAAGAGCAGAAAAATGGTTCCATAGCCACTTTGGTCACCGAAACACAGTTCCATGGGAGGAGTTCGCGAGAGCTATGTGTGAGAGATTTGAAGCAGGTTCCCCAGAGGAGGTTCTGGAAGACTTCTTGAAGATCATGCAAACCAGCTCAGTGGAGGAATATCAGGAGAGGTTTGAGACTCTGAAAGCTTTGGCAATGCCTTCCTTACCTCCTATGCATGAGCCTTATTATGTTTTTGTATTTTTGGGTGGGCTAAAGGAAGAAGTTAAGAATCAAGTTAAAATATTCAAACCTATTACCTTAGCTTCTACCATGGAAATTGTTCGATTGCAAGAGAAAAATGTCCAGGCCATTAACAGAACTCAGAAATTGTAAAGGCCTCAAAATTTAATAAATTAGATATTATTATTATTATTGCCTTTAATAATTCATTTGATTATTCTTTTATTTATTTTATATTATTAATGAGATAATTTTGTTTTCGAAAAAAAATAATAAAATAATTTAATTTAATAATAAATTTCAAAAAATTCAAAATTCTTGTTTATTTATTTATCTCTTTATTTCATTATCTCATGATATTCAATTTTTCCTCATTTACAACTTCTCATTTAATTTTAGCCCTATTTATCTGTTAATATCGTCTCGTAGCATTTATTAGCGGTAAAATGTTAAAAGCACGTTTTTCGAGGTAAATTCGGGCTGTGAGTAGATTAGTGAAGAGAAGTATGGATGATCACTGGTAGGTTAGAAGTGTAATTAAATGACTGGAATTGGGTTATTGAAGCTGATTAATTAGGGTTTTGAAAATTTTAGTTAAGATTTGGATTAACCTCTTTAAGTATAGAATTTTATCTAACCGTTAATTCTTTCCACTAAATTCCTACCAATCACTTAAAAATTACTTTTTCATCCCCTCTCCTAACCGAGATTTATCTCTTAATCTCAAGCCAAATGAGGTGATTAATTTTCCCTCCAAATAGCTAATTAATGTTACTATGCAAGGTTTGACTTTGGGGGCATAAGACAAGACTTGTGTCTTGTCTTTCTTTTCCATTTACTCTTCAAAGAAAATTGACCAAAAATTGCTTCATCTTCCTCCCTTTCTCACCCGAACTCCCTCATCTCTTCTCCTTTAAATTTTCAGCCATTTTCTTCCATCAAATTCTCTACAAAATCACCCACAACCATCATCAATCCTTGCTTGAGCTTGCACTTGGTGAAGAGCTTGGAGGGGAGGCACTTGGAAGCCTTAGCTTAGCATCATTCTTGGGGTTTAGTCATCATCTAAGAGGAGGTAAAATCTCAAGGACTTCATCCTTGTACATTTTTGAAAGTTTCAAGCATGTTTGGGTTGTTGAGAGGTTGATGAAACCTTGACTTATGTTGTAGATGAATGTGTATTGCTAAGCTTCATTAAGTTGTTTTGTTGGTTTAAGTTGTGGGTGGGCTCTTGGATTCCCACTAAATATGTGTATTTGTTTGCTAGATGGTTAAATGGTGTTATATAAGTGCATTATGTTTAATGTTGGTTGTTAAAAGTTGGAAGAAAACCTTAAGGAAAAATCGGCTAGAGGAAGAAGAAATTGGGGGTGAATTTTCTGATTTTTGGGTCAAATTTTGTGGCTGTATTTTTGGCTAGTTTAAGGGCTGAATTTGATGTTTAAATGTTGAATGTTAAGCTGTTATTTTTCCCCACAAAAAGCCCTTCAAGAGTTGATGCAATTAGGGTTACTAATTTGGAAGTAAAATCTGGAAAATTGAGGCATTATGCAGCCCGAATTTTATGGGACTATTTTGTGATAATTTTGCTAAAAGATGTGACCATTTTTTATCATCGTTAGGTTAAGGAAGACTAATACCAGCTTAGGGTCGAAATTTAGGTCAAATGGTACTAGCATATGATGATTATAAAAGAATAGAAGAAGAGGAATTCAACTTTCCTGGTTTGAGAAGTTTCTATGAGCGAACATTGGGCACGTAGAAAACTGCCTTCCCATTCAAATTTTTGGTTGAATTCTGGTATGAACTTAGCCTATATATGGAAGTATTAGTGTACCAAATTTGGTAATTTTTAACTAAGAATTAGCCACTCAAACGAAGCTGTGAATTATGCCCTGTCAAACTGGAAACCAGAAATTTCAGAAATTTGAACCCCCTCTGTTTGAACTGTTATAATTTCTTGCTCGGGTGTCAAAATTGAGTTCCGTCAGTGGCTGTTGAAACTCCTTATGTAGTAATATATTTGTATGAATTTTAGAGGCTAACTAATTTTCTGTAATTTATGGCAAATTTTCAAAGTAGCCTGGATGGCCAGCCTGATGTGTCCTGTCTCAATACTGTAGCTTTATGTTGAACGAAAATCTGGGCAGTTTTCGCCCCGAATTTTAACTGGGTGCCTTCTACAAAGTTTTAGAAATTTAAAAGAAGTTTCCAAAGGTACCAAATGTGTGAAATTCTGACTTGTATAACTTGAGTTACAATTTTTCAAAGATTTTAGCTCAAACTAGGAAATTATCGAACTTTCCACTTTTTGAAATAAATTTGGTCGATTGAACTAGGGAAACTTATTTTTGTTCTCTTTTAATTATTTTAGGCAGTGCTGATTTTGCATCTGATCAAAATTTGGATTCCGACCCTATTTTGTCGGTGAGTTTTCAATGCACATTAAATGTTTTCATTTAAATGCTTTGTGAATGTATGTGTACTATGACATGTTGCTTGATTTGACTGTGAAAATGGAAATTTGATGAACCACTCACTTAAAGGAGAGTATACTTTATTGCTCCCTTTTTGTAGAGTTGGTAATTTAAATATTTTGCATGTGTCAAATTTGGAGATGGAGAAGTGTTACCCCGCCACTCTTGGCCGCGTGCCTTGAGTGGCCCTCGTTCACTTTGTTTAAATGTTTGGCGTCTCGAGCCGGTAGGGGAGTTTGGTGGTTGAGTTTGGCGTGAAGAGTCGCTACTTGGATTGAAAGTCGTGAGTGTCGACTACTATAAATGCTCGGGAAATGTGGAATTTGGCTCCTGAGAGCCCACGTATCCTCAATGTGTGTGAATTTGATTTGTCTATGTGTTTTATTTATTTACTTTTAATTTTACCGTTTTAAGTGCATGTGCATGAATTTTGGAAATTCACGACCTTTTTAGCTCACCCCCGTTCCCGTTTGTTTTTCCTTAATAGGTGACGAGAATCCCGAGTCGTAGATAGAGCTAGTGTATCGATCTTTTGACTTTTGACTCGAGTATATGGACACATCTTGTATATTTATGTTGGGTGATGAATGTTTTGAACTTATGGAAGTGTATTAAACTTTGACTCGAGGGTTTTGAGTATTTCGGATGGATGAATGTAATTTTAAATTTAATCATCTTTTTACAGTTTTAATATTAATGTTATGGTGGTTGATAAAATTGCACGTTTAAGTTAGTCTTTATTTGAATGCTTGAATCCTGGCGAGAGTTGGGCAGGCAACCCGCTAACCCCTCTGGTTAGCCTTAGGGGGAGGTGGGGCTGTCACAGAAATATCCAGTTAAACCCAATTTCACAAACAACCCCCAAAATTCTTAGAAAACCAATTTCAACCAGAAGCCAAATCATACCGGAAATTATTCCAATCCAAATTTCCCTAATTCCCCAAAGAACCCCAACTAGAAGTTTCCCAATCAGTTTAAGAGGATCACTCCTGCAGAATTCAATGCGAGAAGAGAAAAGGGACTATGTTATAAGTGTGAAGAACCTTACAGCTACGGGCATGTCTGTAAGAATGCCTTAGTAAACTTTATCCTAGCTACTAAATCTGATGATCAACCGTTGAGAGAGGAAAGTGGAGAAGAAGGAATAGAAAACTTCAGTGATTGTGTGGAAGAGCAGAATGATGAAGAGCTGATGAAATTTCTATACATGCCCTTATTGGTGGGGGCAACCATAAAACACTCAGAATTGCTGGTTTGTTGGGCAATAAAACTATCAGTGTATTGATTGATAGTGGAAGCACTCACAACTTTCTTGATGAAAAATTAACCAAAGAACTGAAGTATGAGGTATCTGAGTCTCGAGCCTTGTCTGTAATAGTGGCCAATGGGGAGAAAATGGAATCCAGACCACTAAGGAACATACTAAACTGGCAGATGCAGGGTCATGGATTCAGTCACAAAATGTACACCTTGAAGCTGGGAGGGAGTGACATGGTATTGGGGGTGGATTGGTTGGCCAAGTACAGCCCTATACAATTCGATTTCCAGAAGTTGAGCATGGAGTTTGAAAAGGAAGGCGAAATGGTGACACTATCAGGTGGCTCAGGAAAAATGCAAATAAAGCCCATTAGAGGCAACAGGTTGCGGAAATGGATGAATAAGCAACCTTATAGGATTATAGCTCAGATCTACTCCTCCCACCAGAAGGATCTGTGGAGGAACAAATTCCAGAAGAAATACAAAGAATAGTAGATGAGTTTGAAAATGTATTCAATGAACCTACTGGTCTACCCCCCTCAAGGAGTCATGATCACCCTATTCAACTAAAAGAAGGAGCTAAGCCTTTTCAATTGAGACCTTACAGATGCGCCTACGTGAAGAAGTCAGAGATAGAGAAAATGGTGAAGGAAATGCTGGATATGGGGATCATTCAACCCAGCAAGAGCCCTTTTGCTTCCCTAGTTCTACTGGTTAAGAAAAAAGATGGTAATTGGAGGTTTTGTGTAGACTACAAACAACTCAATGAGCTGACTGTCAAAGATAAATTCCCAATGCCTTTAATTGATGAGCTGATAGATGAACTCCAAGGAGCAGAATATTTTACCAAGATTGATTTGCGTGCTGGTTATCATCAGATTAGAATACGGGTAGCAGATGAATATAAAACAGCCTTTAGAACTCACCAAGGTCTATACGAGTTCAAGGTGATGCCCTTTGGACTCACCAATGCACCTGCAACATTTCAAGCTCTGATGAATGAGGTCTTCAAGGAGCACTTGAGAAAGTTTGTTCTGGTATTCTTTGATGACATCCTAATTTACAGTTCCACCCTGGAAGAGCATCAGAGACATGTGAGAACAGTTCTGACTATCCTGCAGCAAAACCAATTGTTTGCTAAGAGAAGTAAATGCACCTTTGCTCAGCCTCAAGTGGAGTATTTGGGGCACATCATCACTAAGAAGGGAGTTCAGGCAGATGCTAGGAAGATTGAGGCTATGGTTAAGTGGCCTAAACCACAGAATGTCAAACAATTGAAAGGATTCTTGGGCCTTATAGGTTATTACAGGAAATTTGTGAGAGGTTATGGTTCCATTGCAAGGCCTTTAACTCAGCTTTTGAAGAAAGATGGATTTGTGTGGGGAAGAGATGCAGATGAAGCATTTGAAATGCTCAAACTAGCTATGAGTAGTACACCAGTACTAGCTCTTCCAGACTTCTCCCAACCTTTTGTAATAGAGACAGATGCATGCTATGGTGGCATTGGTGCTATGTTGATGCAGCACAAAAGACCTATTGCCTACCTAAGCATGGTACTCAGTGCAAGAAACTTGGGTTTATCTATTTATGAGAAGGAATTGCTGGCCTTGGTGACTGCAGTAACCAAATGGAGGCATTATCTAGAAGGGAATCATTTCATAATTAAAATAGACCAGCAGAGTTTAAAATACCTATTGGAATAGAGAGTAACAACCCCAATGCAGCAGAAGTGGCTTACTAAGTTACTGGGTCTCAGTTATGAGATCTAATACAAGAAGGGAGTAGAAAATGTAGTCACAGATGCTTTGTCTAGGAGAGGTGATATGACAGGAGAAAATTCAGCAATTACCTCAGTGACCCCTCAATGGATTCAAGAGGTTGAAGAGAGTTATGAAGGTAATGAACAAGCGCAGAAAACCATCACAGAATTACTATTACACCCTGAAAACTTACCATATTTTCGCTGCACTGGAGGATTACTGAAGTATAAGGGAAGGTTGTATATTGGCATAGGTGGAGACATCAAACAAAAATTGATTCAGGCCATACATTCCTCTCACCTAGGAGGACATTCTGGGATTCGAGCCAGTTACATGAGAGCCAAGCAAATTGTATACTGGCTCGGCATGCAAAGGCAAATCAAGACTGAAGTCATGAAGTGTGATGTATGCAGAAAATGTAAAGATGAGCACGTGGCTTATCCAGGCTTGCTTCAACCATTACCAATACCCCAACATCCATGGAGTCATATTTCCATACATTTCATTGAAGGATTGCCAAAGTCTGAAGGGAGAGACACCATACTGGTAGTGGTAGACAGATTTACCAAGAGTTCCCACTTCATGGGATTATCTCACCCCTTTTCTGCTGTGACAGTGGTAAAACCTTCTTGGATGGGGTGTGTAAATTACACGGGTTACCACAGAGTATTGTAAGTGATCGAGATAAGGTATTTACTAACCAGTTTTGGAAGGAATTATTTACACTAATGGGGGTTGAATTGGCTATGAGTACAGCCTATCACCCTCAATCTGAAGGATAGACAGAGAGGGTAAACCAAGTACTGGAAATGTACTTAAGGTGTATGTGCCACCTGCAACCTAAGAGGTGGATGAACTGGCTGGCACTAGTAGAATGGTGGTATAATACCACATTCCACTCCGCTATACAGAGAACACCTTTTGAGGCCCTCTATGGAATGCCATCCCCTCATTTGGCCTTAGGACCATATCTGCAAAGTAAGGTGGCTGCAGTAGTGGAAGTAATGCAGAACAGAAGAAAAATGGATGATAAGTTGAAACACCAGCTACAACTGGCTCAATCACAAATGAAATTCTATGCTGATCAGCACAGGAGTGAAAGGGAATTCCAAGTTGGGGATTGGGTGTATCTGAAACTTCAACCATACAAGCATATGACAGTACACTGGAGAATCAACACTAAGATAGCTGCTAAATATTTCGGGCCATAGCAAGTGGTGGAAAGAATTGGAAAGGCAGCATACAAACTGAGGCTTCTTGAAGGGTCAAGAATCCATCCTGTTTTTCATGTCTCTTTACTCAAGAAGAAGCTAGAAAATGATGCCGCACCTGTGCTGCAGCTTCTGGAAACGGATGAACCTATTGCAATACTAGCCAGAAGAATGGTGAAAAGAAGGAATGCAGCTGCTACCCAGTGGCTTATCCAGTGGTGGAATACCAACCCAAGATGCTACCTGGGAGTATGCCGAGGAGATACAAGCTAAATATCCTAGTTTCCAGTCTTGAGGTCAAGACTGAAATATGGGGAGGGCATTGTGAGGATATAGTTAGAAGGTGTGAGAAGCAACCAAGAGGGATAGCCACGACTTCAGCCAGAGAAGAATAAAGCATGGAAAGAAGAGAAGTTCAAGAAGACAACCAAGACTTGAAAAGAAAACTACAAGGCGTGAAAGGTAGAAAAGACATGGAACCACGCCTTCAGCTAAGACAATCAGCTGAAGCATGTGCAAAATGTGAATGCAAGTTGGTGAATTTGGCAAGGTGCAGTGACGTCAGAGGATCATTGGAATCACTCCAATCACGAAGGACGCATGAATTCTGTTATTGATGGCCTATAAATAGAAGTAGTGACGTAATAGCATTCATTCGGCAATTTTGATCATTTTCTCAGATTACACTTTCTTGTAGCTCAAGTTCTATTCCTTATTCCCCAAATTTCTTGCCTCTTAATTATTTCCTCATCTTGTTCCGCCAATTCCTATTCTGTAAACATAGTTGATTATTAATGAAAATTCCAGTTTTCTTCATTAATTTGCAATCTGTGTCAGTTTGCCTTCTTAGCTATTGGGGTTAACTTCTGAGATCTTCACAGTAATTCAAAATGAGTGAAGAAAAACTGCAGAAAAGAAAAAAAATTACTTTTATAACTGTCATTTACAATAAACAATTTTCTTCATGATATATATATATATATATGTATGTATGTATAGAGAAATTTGTAGTATTTATTTGCATGAAATGCCTTTAAATCTTACCTAATTTTGATGACTCACAACAAAATGTTTGTAACAATTTTCAATCAGTTTTTCTCTAGTTTCAAAAAAGATAAAAAAATATAAAATTTGTTGCCATTGATCATATGTTGCTTAAATCCCATGAAACGTGGTATGACTTTAAAAACGTTATGGACCAAATATGCTAAAACTGAATTATGAGCGTTTAAATTAAAGCGTGATCATAAGGCAAGAGGCTATAAGTAAATTGGAAAAGCCTAATAGCCCTCGGCTTCTCATATCCACATCAAAGGACGATAACCTTAGATCCTATTTGGATTGCTAGCTTTGAAGGATTTTTTTTTTGAGTTTTTTGAAAATATTCCATTGACACATCTTTCAACTAATTTTTTTGCTTCACATCCATTATATTTAAAAAAAAAGCTATAATACTATTCTTTTACAAAAGCATCAAAAACTCCCAAAAATGCAATCTCAACAGGATCTAAGCTGTACAAATTTCCTTATGCTTATACCATAGCTTCAAAATGAGGCAAAACGAAATATTTTTTTCGTCTATTAGCTAAATAATTTCAGTACCATGGAGATTTTTCTTTCAACTTTTTGCCAGCTTTTAACTAGTATTCTTCCTTTCCAATAGAAGAGAAAGAGCATCCATGAAACATGGAACTCAATGCTCAAAACTTGTCCTGTGACCTACTAGCTAGGATGATGCACATCAAAACCATAAGATCATGCAAAATAAAAACCAAAAAAAATTTAATCCTACGAGATTTTGCCGCTTTTGTACATATTGTACAATACAGTCAGATGTATATTCATTCCATCTGTTTAATCAGTAATGACATATGCGTAGACCTTGATAGCCAGGCTAACATTTAAAACTATATGTTGAAAATTTTATGGTTAATTTCACTTTGTACTCGTTAACTATACTCGAATTCACACTTTATTCCTTAAATTTTAAACTGAGACACTTTAGTCCTTAAAGTAGATAATTTGTTCCATTTTAGTCTTTAAACTATAAAATTTGTTCTACTTAGTTTCTAAAATATAAAACCTATTTCATTTTTGTCACTAAAGTATAAAATTTGTCCCACTTAAGTATGAAATTTCTTTAACTTCTATCAATGATTATGCTTAAGTGAGACGAATGTTATATTGTAGGGACTAAATTACTTCATTCTAAAGTTAAGAGACCAAATTAACTATGCAGATTTAGTCAAATGGTGCAAAAAGATAACCCTAGATTTTACTTTATTAGCAAGGATGCCTTATTTTGGTCAAGTTGGTCATTGGTGCAGATTCAAGTCTTTGTGCAGCTTGAGTGCCTGCTGAATCTAATCTAATCTCCTTTTAGCCAAGTTGGTACTATTATTGTCTTAGAAGCCGAAGCGTGAAGTATTCATAAATATAAACAAATAAAATTATGATTTCTTTGCCCTTAGTCCATCTTTCTGCATGCTAATTTACGCATTGATAATGGATGAACAGAATTCTACCCTTTCTTTTTCCCGTCTCCAACAATTATCCAAGCAAAATAGGCAGCTATCAGATATGGGCCCTATGCACCAATTTTTATTCTTCCAACATCTGAACAATTACCTAATTGGAGATTCAATGGCCAGTCCACAATATTTTCTTTAGTTACTCAGACATTTTCTAATTTACGACTCCTTTTAGTATGTAACGACAAAATATAGGTTCAAATGATGAACTAAACTATTTGATAATCGACTTGAACTTGGTTTTGGTAAGAGTTCATTTGAGTTATCACTAACTTGTCAAGTTAAGTTTGAACAGTGTTTTGTATTTGATAACTTTCGAATTCAATAGAAAACTTGTTCAAATTCTGCTTGGCAACTAAATAAGTCAAGTTTGAACAAAATTTTAAATTCATTAATGTGATCAAACAAACTTGAATCATTTATACCTCCAACCAAATGAGAAAAAACTAAAGGAAAAGAACAAATATGTGACAAAAATAGTTCAAAATCATCGAATCTCTTCAAGATCATAAACAATTACATTCTACAAGTATCGTTGAGCTGCCTTGTTAGTTTAGGAAACAACATTAAGGAACAACTGGTTAGATATTTATTGAACTCGGCTTATATTATAACGTGTCAGCCTCGAAAACAAGGAGAGGATTTGAAAGTATTTAGCAATAGTGAACATTTACTAGATTCGTTAAACTTGCTGACGTTTATGCTTGTGAAAGCATGAGGGGATGACCAAAATACTACTAACTTAAACTACTAGAAGAACTTTGTAATATAATTTGAGCAATCAATTTTAAACCGGAGGAAATAGCATATGCTTTCCCTCTTTCGATTCCTTCCTTCACAAGCTAACTATACGCTCACTTTGTTTCCGTATTTGTCTAAACGGGAAAAACATTCAACTCCATATTATAGAAATGGATTATTAAGCCAATCATCCAAGGAATAATATCAAAGTACTAGAGTGCGTTTGGATAGAAGATTATTTGAGATAACTTTTTGAAAAAATACTATATATTTTTTTGATGTGATATATATGAGATAAAAAGGTGGTTAAAAAATATGTTTATGATGCAATCAAATAAAGTTGTGCAAGTAATGAACTATCCATTCTTGAGGATTATTTTTGTCTTTCACTTCCTAATAATCTATTCACAATATTCTTAAGTAGTAGATATGACGACCATGGTGCTGCCTTTTTAGTATTAACTGTACATACATGTCTATCTAATAGAAAAAGAAACTATGGGACACTTTTCTCAACTCTTTCTTCTCCAAAGATAGGATAGCATCATCCTTGGTCGAGGATTTACATTCGCTCTAAATTTTAATACCTAATTCCTCGTTCTACTGCAAGTATAGAGGCCGTTAATTGTAGTATAAAGAGTTAGGATCGTTTCCACGAGAATCACTTTTGAATTACTAAAGTTATTAGTTTACTCTATTATCTAAGACTATTCAAGAATTACCACTTAAACTTAACAAATAAACAAGTAAAAGATGTAATAAAAGTGACTTTCTCGAAGAATACTTAAATCACATAAGTGTTCTAGGGATATAGAATCCACTAAGGACACTTTATCATGGAAATCAACATCAATTTTGACCAGTTCACTTACTTGACTAGGGATACAATTCTGTAAACCAATTGGAACTTGTTTTCGCCAACGAACCAAACTAGTTAACACTTGGATCTATCTACTTTCGTGATAAAATTGCAAACATCAACTTAATCAAGTACAAGAAATAAAATAATATCCACCTAAGAGTACCCCTACTTCTGTGTGCTTACTACTTAAGCTTCTTTTATCTTTGTTCCATTGTTATCATCTATTTCCATAAATTAATAACAACTAATATGACTTCCAAATCAAGATCAAGCACTCACAAGTATTAAAACATAAATAGATGAACTAGCAAATACAAGTGTGGTCAAAACAATATCAATCATCCATAATGAAGCAATGAAAACTTCATCTACCCCTAGAACAAATAGATCTAGCTAGTCATGCTAACTTTAACACATAAACTCAAATTCAAGATATAACCTCGCATCTTTTCAAACAATAAAGATATTAGGGAAGAAGCAATACTCATTCAAAGGAAGAAAAATATTCTCCAAGTTTCATTCTCTTCATTGCCATCAAAACAAGGATTACATCTAGTGTTCTTCAAGATTTTTTTCCAAGAAAAATGAATAAAACTATGTCTACTGATAGGTGTTGAGTCTGCACAAAAATAAATAAAACCTAACTGCCAATGAAAGTATCCAGAAATCAATTCTAGGTACTAGAGCAGGAACTCTAGATGTAATGGGTTATTTAATTCATCCTGATTCCAAAGAGTATGCTTGGTTTGATATATCAGAATTGCAACTTCTGAGACTAAATTAATTTGCGTAAGTGGCACGTAGGGTTGTCTCCTCAAGGAACTAGAAGAATTATTTTCTATGAACCAAAAATAAATAAAAAAGGGGTTTTGAACAATTCCTAATTAACTATTCAAATAAAAACAGACAATATCACAAAATTCAAATTAAACTAAATCAATCAAAGAAATGCTCTAGTCAAAGGGCTAATCTCACTTTGGTGTCATCTACCTGATCATCGACGCTAAAATGACAATCATTTGTTTACAAATAAACTGATTATAGTTGTTAACAAGTTCTGACAACCTGCCTTTCCTTCCTATGTCGATAGCCACAACAAACTCTGTGACTACTTCTCTTGCCAATAGACAACCCTAAACAAACTCTTAAGATTTAACCTACCGACATCATTAACAATTAGAAAGGCTACCAATTCTAATGAACAAGCATACAAGCTCGGTTCATTTAAACTAGATTGAATATTTCTGTAACAGTAATCCAAAAGTTTCTTATACTACTGAATTAAGTTACTTGTTACAGATACTAGAACTACCAAACAATTACAGATTTGGCATTCTAGATGACAGTAGATTATTCACACAACCAAATAGTGATCAGGTATTTAATTGCAAGAAATAATCATAAACATGAACATCAGGAAATATCCAAATACTTGTAAATAAATGAAATAAAAATAAATCAATCAAGTCTCACAGAGTTGATGAACCAAAGATCGATTAGCTTTCGACTAGACGAAAGAAATTAGCCACTCCTCATGGAGAGCCACAAAGATGTTTAGAATTTAATGTTTTCTTAAACGAATGAATAGAGAAGAAAAGGCTTTCATTTGGGAACGAAACTAAGCCTCCAACCAGCGAAAACAAAGTATGGCCGGCCAAACAAAAGGCCGGCCAAACCAAAGTCTTCAAAAGGATGAAAAGTTGCTAAGCGAAAGTCTACAAAGCAACCCTAAAAACGAAGTCTCCTCCCTCTTTGCTTTCTTTCCTATTAATACTAGCAAATAACTAAAGGAATAAGAATCCTATTATAATTAGAATACTAACAAATAATCCTAACAATACAAAGGAAATCAGATTTGTTCCTAAAAATTAGCTTCTATTTCCACTAAAGACTTGAGTTCGTTTTGGTAGCAAGGATTCCAATTGTGGGGTCCGTTCTAATCCATGACTTCCATCCTTCATAGCAGAATAAGGCGTGCCCGCATCTTATCAGCCAAGATCTTCTGGAATTTCCAACTTAATTGGCTTTTAATTTCAATTTAATTCCAATGACCTAAAATCAGCACCAAAAACCAAAAATGAATAAAAGGCAGCATTTAACACTCAATTTGACCATAATCAAGAGGGAAAATATTGAAATAAAATGAACAATTGACTCCCTAACATCTACTTTTCTAGAGAGAAGAAAGGGTTCTTGTCTATTTTTCTCTCTATTTTCCTCTCCCTCTCTCCCTTTTCTCAGACCTATTCTCTCTCACTTTGTTTAGAAAAATCATCAGTCTTCAAAGGTACAAAGATGCTTGTTCATGTCACTTTCACCCAAACAACTGTCTTCCGGTAGAAATTTCTTCTAAAGAAAAGTAAAAAAAAAAGTAAGTGTGAAATGAGTACCACTTGTTTTGTCAATTGCAAAAATCGAAATTGGATCCGAGGCCTCAATCTGAGGTTGGATCGGATTGTATGCCTCTCGAATCCAATTCCCTTGTATTTTATTTTTGTCTGTTGAGCATGATTCGAGAGCTCTTCATACTGGATTCGAGGTCAGATCAATTCTTTCGAATCGGTATTCTGATTTCAGATTCCAATCCAAGGGTTCAATCTGTGGGGTTGTATGGTCGCTCCAAGCTCGGATTTGCCTCCCCTATTTTTCCTTCTATTTCGCACTCTATTTCGATTTTTCAATAATTCCTTGAAATTCGAACTTCCTTAGTTGAAATTCGACTAAAACCTTTTCTCTGAACAATCCACAAATATGAACAAAGCTCCAAATCCTACAAAAACAACATCAATTTGCACAATAGTCCATTCAATTTGGCTAAGTTGTAAGAAAGTGTAACTTGGAGAATTTTCAATACAAATAACTTAAAACATTCAAATAAAGCTAAAAATACAGTAAAAATAACACCAAATAACACACTAATTATAGGTAAAATAAACTCTTATCAATCCTCAATTGATAGAACGTGATTTCAGTAGTTTCACGAGTAAAGTTCACCCATCCAAATGGTGTAAAATGAAAATTAATATATCTGTTTAGGTATTTAGTCTGAATGACTATGGCCTCATTAATCATCTGGAATCTATCATCGTTCAAGCAAATTACTAGAAGTGCTTTGTGGAATTCCCTTGTTCCGCTTATGAATCTACGTAATGCAACATTTTAAGGAGCTTATTAGTTTAATTGTTTATTATTTTTTATTAATTAAACCACAAATTCAATCTCATCATTAATTAGTTTAATATACCATTTTTTTTAATTTCTAAGATCAACCATTCAAGTTGCACTTTTGGAGTGTTTAATACCATTGTATAACATAGTCAAAACCTAACTCCCAATAACAACAACATTTATATTAGTCAATAACAAAGGTTGAATTCTAATTAAGAAATGATTAGGTATATCTTACCAGTATCAACTACAAATGTTTTATGAAATAATAATAGTTTTGGTAAATAGTTTCGTTTATTTGATCTCAATTGAAGTCCATATTGGCTTGACTAGAAAAACTGAATTGAAATTAAGAATCAAGATATCTCTTCAGTTCCAAGTAAATAAAAAACCCTGGTTTTAAGAAGTAGACGAATCTCATTGATAAGTGTTTATTTTGTATGCTTGAAGTATGTTTTTCTATTTAGTTTTTGTGTGTTTTTGTTATTTTGATAGCTAATTAACTAGGGTTTCTAGTGAAATTTTGCATTTTATGATTTAAATTAGAAAAGTGTATTTCTATGGATTAATGTAGTGAAAAGTTCATGTTTTTGTAGGATTAATGGTTCAAACATCAAATGAAATAAAATGAGAAGATATTTGCATAATTATTGTTGATGTGAATTAATTTTAGGCAATGAAGTTTGGAAGGAAAGTTGGAAAATTGAAATATCCAAAGTTGATGAAGTTCAAAATTAAAATGAACAAAATGCAATTCAATCATCAAGGGATCAAATGATCAAAAGTCGGAAGATTTAACGCTTTCAATCTTACAATGAAAAATTCAGGTTTTGCAACTCCTAAGCAGATCCGTGACCCAAAACGCGATGTAATAATTAGAAGAAATCAAACAGCTCTTGAATCTCTCTCAGTGGAGACAGGTGATAGGTGTCGAGCCTATGCAATAATAAATACCTACTCCAGGAAAATATGAATTTTGAGGACAAGGGTGAGTAGGATCGTCTCCACAGAGACTGGGGAAAATTCGTTTCTTTTCAAGTACCAGAAATTGGGAGATTTTTGAGACAATGAAGAAATAACTAAGAATTAACTAACAAAGCCAACAACCAAAATAAAAGAGAATTAAAGGTATGAGAGGTAAGTTCTAGCCAAAGACCCAACTACTCAGACACAGTCCATATACCTGATCATCGATGCAAGATTAATTCATTTAATTCATTAGTAGGCTGGTTATAACCGCCGGAAATCTCTCAAACGACCAACTCTTCATTAGATTTTAGGTAATTACGGTACGCCCGTTAAATACCCCTAATTAAGAAACAACCCTAGGTACGTTCATAGGATTTAATTTTTCAATTGCACTAAGAACTAGAAAAGCCCAAACCCTAACCAACAAACACACTACCAGGGTTCATTTAGATTAGATTACACATTTCTCTAACGCGTGTTAACGTTAGTTGCCACTAATATTAATCTACTAAACAATTACAGATTTAGCAAATTAAACTGGCGATAGATTATCTAGTTACTATGAATATCGGGCCCTTGACATCCAACTAACAAAATAATCATATGAACATAAAACGAAGAATGCACAAATACCAAAGATTTAAACGAACAAAAAATAAATCAGTTAGATTTCACAAATATTTTGGACTGCCGTCGAGTTGATCCTTGACTAGACGAAGAAATTAGCCACGCATCGCATGAGAAATTCCACAAAAGATTTCAATGAGAATTGGAAAAGCCATCCGTGAATTCTCCAAGTAAAAATTAGCAAAGAAAATAAAACACAAGCTATCGCTAGCTTGTTCTGCCTAGTAACAATAGCGAAGGAAAAAGATGGAGAACAATCCTATCGTTTCCTTCTTCCTAATTGTCAATTTGAAAGCCTAAGGAAAATATATGCGAACCCTACTACTACTAGTAGTTCTTCCCTCTTTCGTTTCCACGAGCTGACCTATCAAAATAAAGGATTCTTCCCAATTGGAGTCAATTAGGGAAACCCCTTAAGCCATGGAAAAGCTATCAAGCATAAAACGAAATAGGAAAATCCTAAAAGAAGTCAAACTTCTACTTTCCTAATACAAATATTAAAATAGTTTCCTAATACAAATCAATTACCAAATAGGAAAACACAATAGTTAACTCCAACAGGTCTCCAGATTTGGAATCCTAATGCCTTAGGAAACTGCCCACTTGGACTTGGAATCCCGCCAGCTCAGCCTTGGACATCTGACTTAGGTGCGCCCGTGCCTAACCATCAGGACGTCTTCTGGAATTACAGCTTTTTAACACCTTTTTCCACAAATTCCTGCATTTAACCACCAAATACACGAATTCAGTAGAATCCACCAAATAGTGCAATTTTAGCCTAAATAATTAGGAAATATTAACAAAATAAACACTAAAATCGCACCCTATCAACAGGGTAGCTAGATCCGTGATGAGATCCGCGAGACTCTGCCTCGCGGATCCACATTGCGGATCCCTGACAATGATGGATACAACTTGCAGTCGATTCCAGAAATTTTCCAGCTCACTTCCAACTCAACTTTTGAATGAATTTCAACTAGAAATTGCGTGAAGAATCTTGCAAAGTTGGAGAAGCAATTCCAAACACAACTTGCTTCAAATTTACAACTCATTTAAGGATTGAATTCAATGAATGAAGATTGATTAAGATGCATGAAAACATTTCAAGGAAGGAAGATTCATTGAAACCATTTTCTTTGACCTTTTGAAATTCAATTGGTCTTGTGTTCACATGATGAAGTTTTGGAAGCTTATGGATGAATTCTTCTATAAATAGGGCCTTTGATAGACATTTTAAGAGAACTTTAGGAAGGTTAGAATCACTACTAAAAATATAGTCTTCACTAGTTTTTCTTAGTTCATTAGCTTAGTATAGTTAGTAGTGTATTTATAGTAGAATACAAGTATGATATTTTCTTTCTTTATCATGTTTGGCTAAGTTTATGCCTTGAGTTATGGATGAACTTTTTATATCTTATTTGTGATGTTTACTTAGTTATTTGTTGCTATTATTTTGAGCAAGTTATTTAGTACTTTGGCTTTTATAATCATGATTAACCGGCCATTAATTGTGATCATCTTAAGGTGTTAAGTTGCCATGAAAATTGGAATTTGACACTTGTTCATGAGGTGCTAAACCTAGGAAGTCACTCACAAGTGTAGAGGGGCGCCTTTGTGGCTTTAGTGATTTATTTCAAGTAATTTCATAGAGCAAATGAGGTTGTAGTTAATTCCATAACCACAAGTGTAGGTATGATTTAGCTATAAGTATAGTTGATTGACTATGAAAGGATGTTTCACATGCATTAGGAAATTACGCCATGCTTAGCCAAAATAATAACATTAATTCAACTGGTAGCTTCATTTGTAAGAGTAGTAAGGAATTCCATAACTCTAGGAGCTTTTAATTGCTATTTTTACTCATTTTATTTCATGTTTGTAGTTTAGATTTACTTACTTGCTTGTGATACTCTAAATAATAGAGGAGTTCGAAAATCACCGGTACTTGACAATTTTCCTTGTGGAATCGACACCTAATATACCCTATACTCAATAAATGATCTGTATACTTGCAGTAAACAGGATGTTTAGGTTTTATAATTAAAATTTGATGTATGGTAAAATCTCGTCACTCATGGTCATCAGACAAATTGGTATTGTTAAATGAAGGATGACTAAACAGCATAAAGAAATATAAGTAAGGGGGGGGTTCTGCTGATCCTTTTGGATACTGTACATACGTCTGTACCAATGAGATTAAATTCACTGTTGGATGTAAAATGACATTATCAACTCTTGGGCTATTTTAAAAGTTTAAATCGTAGAATGATATGGTAAAATATAAGTGGATTTGAATCATGAGTATCACACTCAAAAGGGACTATAGTATTTTCCATAAGTAAATTAACATAGCATTGACCAAAGGTCGAGTAAATTATTATTATTTTTAAGTGTAGGTAGGAGATCTCAAACTGGATACCTCTCATTTACACTCTCTAGGTCAAGAAATTGGTTTGATGCTTGCGAGAAGAAAATTAGCTGGATAATATAATTCTCTATTTTAATTAAATTACCAGTTATTAGGGAAGCAAAGGGCCGAAAATTCTCGGACTAAAACATGTGACTGGTTTTGTCTAAACTTGATTCCATTCTACATCACATGATTTTCTCTTTGCATTGGGATTCTCTAATTAACATCATCTAATTGTAACCTTAACGTCTTCTATTTATTTTAATCTAAAGAAAAATGATAAACACCAAGAAAAATATACAGCATGACATGTAATTAGGCAACTGCCACTTGAATAATTTATTAAGGGTTCATTTGGTTTATAGGATGAGACATGATTGGATGACTTATCCTGTCTCATCCAATGTTTGGTTGCATTTCTATAATTGGATTAGATATCAATGTTAACCGAATTAATCCTCTCTAGAGGGGATAAAGTCATCCCATGAGAAGTCTTGGTATTATTTATCTAGAGATAATTGTGAGAGAATATAATAATTTATCAGATTCTTTTACCCTTATCAAGAAAGACAAAACCTACAACTATATTAATAAACTAAACACTAGATAACAAGGATGAGTAATCCCATGATGATTAATCCTAGGATTAATTATCTAAGGATGAGTCATCCCATCTCATCCAATCAATAAACCAAATGAACCCTAAAAGTTTTTTCAATTGGCTCACAAATAGTTTTATCAAAATTTAAATAGCACTTAACTTTCAAATTTTTGAATCCTAATAAAAAATGAAAAGCAAATATATAAGATTTGAATCCTAGAATCCTTCATAAAGGTAAAACTCAATGATACGTTCTTTATCACTTAAACCAATACCCTGTTGGCATCTTTGGATATGACTTTTCCTAATTAACCTTCAAAGATTGCAAGAAGCAGAAGATCCAGATTTTGCACAACTGTCTTTGACCTAAGCTACATGGAAGGTTATTTATATATATCACAGAGAGGTTGACTTCTTTTATCATTTCTTAAACTGTTGACTTTCTTAGAGCGGTCATTAATTAGAAATTATTAAGCCGTCTCTCTATTTGCTAAAACATCACATTATGTCATTTGACAGTACGTAGACTCTTAATTAATCATTAACTGTAAGCCAGTCACATTCCTTAATTACCCAAAGAAAGTATGCCAAATATACCTAGATCAGATCATGCCGACCACGCTTTGACTTTGGTGGTTTCAATATATTTCTTTATCCAATAAAAAAATGATAACTTTTTTTATACACTGTCAGTGTATAACTTTTTTTTTACACTAGCAGATTTGAATTATATCACATAATATAAATTTAAATTTGAAATTCAAATTATGCACATATAGCATGCATCCAAAACTGCTAGTGTAAAAAAACCATTGCACTATCAGTGTATAAAAAGTTAATCCATAAAAAAAATGAATTTGACTATAATGGGTTTGTCTTTTTTCTTTCTTTTTTAATTTTCTTTGTTAAATCGGAAAATATAGTTTCTAATACTCTAAGTTAATGTCATTAATTGAAGAATAAAATAATCACCTAGAAGGAAATCACTATATCTTAGTAGCAAATGCTTTCGTAAGACTACTATGAGTCAGCAACATGTGAGAGCTGATCTCTTTGAACTGAAGGAAATTACTGGGGTTAAGTTCGATCCAATTTTTGGTGTGTGTGTGTGTGTCTATTTCTATATATATATAATGAAGAAAATTACTGGGATTAGAACTATCCAATTTAGAGAGTGTGTGTATATACGCACACAAGAAAAAGTAACTAAATCAATTAATTATAGAATAACATCTATGCCGTTATAAAAACCATATTGCTTTTCAATCGTGGAAAGTGATTTTTGAAGTAATTGTGACCAAAAACATTTCAAATGATTATAAGGAAAAAATAAACCCTAATGATAATCATGTTTGATTAAAAAAATGTGTGATCCATTTTTTAGGTACATCACACGATTGATTTGATACGAGACGAAAAAACATCAATGATCAAGATATTAATGAGACGAACAGAGCACAGTCAAAATTTCAAAAATGAAGAACAATTAGGCAATTTATATGTCGGTATAGTAAAAGTAATCGTATGTTTATGTTGTATGAATCTACGAATTGGAATTTCAGATTACGAGTGTATATATAGGTTACATTTAATTACCATCCCATGGAACCATATTCGTGTATCAATGTTACCCAATGTCACCTCTTCCAAGACAAATTTGATCTAGTTAAATAGAAATATGACTGGATGAACTGAATGTGAGCATTTATTCATGTGTTTTTCAAGTTAAAATAATCAAGTCAAAACACTCAAGTAGGGCTTCCATGATCTCATTGAATTGATTAATACATTGATATGTACTTTCATGGTAGAATCTCCCTTTTTGTCTAATCAGCGCTTTCAATTGCATTAAATGAGATCAATTTAACTGCTCCACGTCACAATAATAAATGGGAAGAATGGATGAACCTAGTCATTTTTAGTATTAACGATTCTTTAATTCTTTGTCATCTAAGATGAAGGGATTTATTGTAGATTAAAGCATGTAGAGGCTCAAGAAGAAATGTAAATTTATAATTACATTACTTTACAATATAGATATCCTTATTATGTGTACCATCTGAAGTGTCATTTGTTTTGAAAATTGCATTGAGTGGTAGCCTACTAAGATTTCTAGTCCTAGTTGAGATAGAATTAGCCTTCGCCCTTGGATTTTTTGCCTCACACGTACACACAATATGTATAGCACAGACACATGTCTATTCAGACATACATTCATTTATTGCATTTATTTCTATCTTATTAAGAAGTTTTTGAGAGATAAGTAAGTTCGATATCAATGAAAAAAAAAGGTTCGATGTCAATTAACAATTTATTGACATTCGACAATTTTGTTTACGAAACATATTTGACATGTGAGTGGCCAGAAACTGCTCAGTCTTCCTGCCTATAGTAATTACCTTTTTATATATATTTATTATTTTAAAATGAAGCGAGGAAAAAGAGGGATTTGAATTCAAAACCTTTAGTTCCTGAAGTAAAAACTTTAGTTACTAGATCAAAACTTTCTCAACATCAAACTGGTGAAGTTAACTCATTTTCAAACAATAAATCAAGGGATGGAACAAGGATCCCAGGAATTATAATTGAAATAAGAGTTTGTTGTTTTCTCATTTTTGGTTTTATTTTTCTCTGGAAAGGAAATACTCTTATTCCTTCCCTTTCACTAACTTTGTCAAGATTATTCTGGGATGTCTCATAAATAATTTTGTTTTCCAAAATATCCAACTTTATCTACTTACTTTCCAACTTTTCAAATTACAAATGTGCACATCTTAAAACATAAATGCTAATTATTCCCACAAATTCAAAGTACAAAGCAGTACTTGAAACCATTTCTAAGGAAATTAATTAGAATAATTTAGAAAATCATAGTAGTTGGACATTTCACATTCTATAGCTAAGTTTGAAAGCCGACCAATCAGCAGATTATCATGTTTTCAAACGTCAAATCTCTAATTTACGATTGAAAATGATTAGATTGATCACGACCCATTTTTTCTTGAGTTTGTGTCTTGATCCTTCCCAGCATCAGAAAGCCACCCAAGGTTTTTTAGAATTTATTATCATAAACTGGTTACCGCATACGTAAATGCTATTAGTTAAACAAGAAAATAGACTCATATATAGAGGAGGAGAATATTGGTCAAGATTCTTAGGTAGAAGGGGATTTGCTGATCTACATAGAGATAAGATTAACTTAATTCTGATTAATTATAATCACATTAACATCCCTTTGTATTTTTATATCAGAAAATGGCCGTTGGAATATATTGAATTTCTTTGGCTTTCATGCTTTCCACTTTTCTTTGTTAACGTAAAGATAGATTACAAGATGTTGATCTGCTCCCATTGAGAAATTTCGTTCATAATTTTTTTAAGGATTAACTTCTTATACACTGTCAGTGTAGTGTTTTTTTTACACTAGCAGCTTTGGATGCATGTCACATGTGCATGATTTAAATTTTAAATTTAAAATTGTATTATGTGGCATAATCCAAACCTGCTAGTGTATAAAAACTTATACACTGACAGTGTATAAAAAAGTTATCCTTTTTTTAAACTTGTATACTTGTAAGACTAAGAAGAGACCAAACAGATATCTTTAACCTTTTTGCTTATTTATTTCAGCACCAAACAGAAATAAAAGATTTGTGGGGATTGTATCTTGCTGAAGCTATTCATCTAACTCGAAGGACGTTAAGGGAAATCTGCAATCTTTTTAAGTAGTCGTTTTTGGATTTTGCATGACCATGCACAATGGCAACATACTTGGAGGTTCTTTTTTTTTTTTTATAGAAAAAATTTTGGGTGGTTTATAGGTCACTTACACAGTACTTGTAGTTGTAGATTATCCCAACACAGTTATTGTAATAGCAATGAAATTTGAAGACACTATTTTTTGTAAAAAAATATATATATAATTTTTTGTTAAAAAATGATTTATTCTTACCAATTGATCCAATATATATTGGCCAACAGATTTGATCGAAGTGATTATTGGATGGATAGTTAACTTGGATATTCATGTGCACATGTTTTTCAACAAATTTGTCAAAAGCAATAAGATTGTAGGTCTTATGATTTTTTTTCCCAACTTAAAAGGGCATCATTGTATGCCTGCACTATCGGCAATCTAATTATAGAAGACCCTTTTTTTTTTTTTTTTTTTGTGTTTGGGTCAAGTTGGTGATTAGATTTACGTCATATCTAATCCCTGGTTACAGCTTAGCTTAATTACCAGCAAATTGTCTTCATTGATCTTTCATTTGTATGCAATCAATATAAACAACCATTTCCTGCATGCTCATCATTACGGATGGATAATGGCTCACGATTTAACGTAATTAATACCATTTTCTTTTCCTGTCTGCAACCACTGTGCTTGAGAATATCATACAAAGTTACAAACCAAAAGCAAACATTTCTTATTCAACAATTTCGTATTCTGAAAAAAAAAATTCTCGTCCTTCCAAAATCAGGATAAAGTAATTGGAGATATATGGCCCTTCCTATTTATGACTACCTCCCTTTTTATATACAATATACTATAATCCATTTGAAAAAAAAAAAGGAGAAGAGGAAGAAAAAGAAAATGTCACAGAACTAGTTCAGCATTATCTTAACTTTTTCAAGATCGACATTCCGCAAATACTGTCAAGTGTGGAGAAATTGGTGAGCTGCCTGCATTGTTAGTTTAAGAAACAAAATAAATGATACTTTCGGTTTCCCAAGATTTCATGACAATTTGAGCAGGTAGACGTTATTCAGGTATAACTGGTTAGGTATTCATTGAACTGAGCCTATAGTATAACGTGCGAGCCTCGAAAACAAGGAGAAGATTTGAATGTGTTTAAATAATAGTGAACAATTTACTGAAATTGTTAACATTCAATGACGTGTGCGCTTGTGAAAGCATGAGGGAATGACCAAAAAAACTAAAATGTTAAAATACTATAACATTTTTGTGATTAAATTTTAACAATCAACTTTGAATGGGAAGAATTAACATATGTGAAGGTTTATAGTTTCCCTTTTTGAATTCCTTCCCTTCACAATTATGTGTGTGTGTAAATGGGGTGTGTGCGCGTGTGTGTATTGCTTACGTACTTTGTCCAACAGCAAAAACATTCAACTCCATAGTCTTGGGATAGGCTATAAAGCCAATCATACAAGGAAGAATTCAGGGTGCCAATATATTGATGATTTTACTAATTCTTTTGACCAAATTATAGATATACAGATCAACAGCAGCGTATGAACGAGCAACATAAAGGTGAAAACATTGAGATTAGATATGTATATTGTTTGAAACTAAAAGTTTAAAACACCATGAGTACTTCGGTACAACTTCACTATTGTGTGTCCCAAGTTGTTGTAAATTAACTTGTGCATCTTAATCATAGGATATGGGCCCTAAAATATAGATATTTATTCTCACTCTTTGACACTTTGTAGCAAACTTGTAGCAATAAAGAAAAGTTAAAATGTACATAAAGGTTTACTTAATAAAATATAAAGTGTAGATTTGTGGGATATATTAAGGAATTAATTGGAGTACTCGAAATTTATAGATACATGCATATTAGATAAACTTTAAATATGATTTACATTCTCTTTACACTTTTTTTTTTACACCTTTCAATTAAATCAATATATGTATTTGTCCAACTAGTTACTTGCATGCTTTTTAATGCAAGATTGTAGCAAAGTATGATTGCATGGCGAATATCTCTTTCGTCGAATTAAACCGGCGTATATCAATTACTCTTGCAATTCCAATCTTTTTATCAAATCTTGACACCCTTTTTTTACACTTTGAACAAAATTAATAGATGTATTTGTCCCCCTAGTCACTTGCATGGTCCTTGTCACAAGATTTGTAATGTGTGATGGGATAGTGAATATCTCTTTGGTCGAATCAACCTTGTGTTTAAAATCACCCGTGATATTCCAATCTTTCCAATCTTAACTTAGTATAGTTAGAGAGATACAAGTAATTCTAATGATTGAAGTTGAGATTCTAGAATTTAGAGACTCTGGATTTTAGTCCTCCATTCCTCCTTCATATTTTTAAGGGAAAATTGCACCATTCGTCCCTGACATATCTGAGATGAAAAAATTTAGTCCCTCACATATAAAATGTGCTCTTTTAGTCCCCAACATAGTAATTTCGCTCAAATGTAATCCTCCGATGCATTTCCAGGCCTCTTTTAGCCGGAACAAGGCATGGACCCATCACGTGCCCAATAAGTAGGGGGTAAATCTGGGAAATAACTCATCTGATTCACCCAAATGTGAGGGACCAATTTCTTTCTCCTCTCACCTTCTCCATCCCGCCCTAATTTTCCTAATTTCCCAAACCTCTAATTCAACCCTAAACCCTCCAATTGCAGGAATGGCCCCATACATTCCAGATCTAGGGGATTCACTTTACAACTTTCCTTTGTTTATCATTGCCTGGATCTCGCAACGAATTACCAAGAATTGTTGTAGCGGCAAAATAAATAATAATCAGCCTCTTCGGTTGGGAAACTTGCGTTGATAGTCGCTTTAATGCTCCGTTTCTCATCACTGCAAAGAATCAAGGGGAACATCTGATGAACTATTCCGCACGACATTTATGCCACATTTCCTCGCTATGGTAGGTAAAACTGTAGAGGATATTTTCATGCGAAAGAAGAAGCAAAGCATTCTTTTTTTTTTTTTTGCTTTCCTCCTCCTCCTTTTTCTTTTCCCCCCTTGGAAGCTAAAGTCTAACATCAACAACCTCGAAGACGAAATTCTCGCAAGGAAGATAAGTGCGATCCAATCGCGACTTTTGTGGAAAAATTTTAAAACATCCCTTAAGATATCCCCTTCAAACAATGGCTCCAAAAGATATAACAAGGAAACCAGTGTCAATGACAAACCGACTTTGATTGAATGAATAGCTTTCCTTGGATGTTCTCTTCCCACCCGCCATATCGCTTTCCATGCCGGGAAATTTTTCAACTTTTCCACATACATATTCAGTTTCTTGGTCTTCTCAATCGGCACTAGTTCCATAAGGGCTGTCCCGTTTATCACTATTTCTACACCCATCTTTTCGGACAAAGAATACCAGTCATTTGGCAGGTTTTGGGGTGCGATCACAAAATAATGCTCGAAAACCATTACTTAATTGTTTTCCGAGCATTGGAAACTAGAGCGTGAGTTGAGGTTTGCTTTATATGTGAATCAGATGAGTTATTTCCCAGATTTACCCCCTACTTATTGGGCACGTGATGGGTCCATGCCTTGTTCCGGCTAAAAGAGGCCTGGAAATGCATCGGAGGATTACATTTGAGCGAAATTACTATGTTGGGGACTAAAAGAGCACATTTTATATGTGAGGGACTAAAATTTTTCATCTCAGATATGTCAGGGACGAATGGTGCAATTTTCCCTATTTTTAAATCCCATCCTTCCCATATTAGAAGAAAGAAAAGAAAAGGTACAAATGATACTTTGGGAGGTAATTTTTTGGCAAGAGCTAGAACAACATATAACAGCTAATTCTGAATGCAAGAATCTCAACCAGTGCAACTAAGCAAAAATTTTACGTCCTAAGAAGAAAGATAAGATCCGTGGTGAGGCCATTGACCTACAACTCAGTAATTCGAACTAAGCAAAATTTGGACAACTGGTTGTGAAGTACAACTACAAGTACAATCGGCGCATTGCCGATGCATGATAAATAAATTATGTATATACGAACAGATGTTTTTCATCAAACGGTCAATTTCATCTGTCCACACTAATTATGTACCCTAATTCTCGGACAATTAGAATCAAATCAAAGGTCCAAGATGTGCCAAGTGTGTGAAGAACAGGGAGGTTTGAATGACAGATCATTCCTTTCTTATCTTTTATTAATCTATTAACCAAACAACTTAAAAATAAAATTTAACCTATATATAATATAGTAATGATAGTTGACATTCAAAAGATTAAAATAAGGATTTTGGGATAGCTTTGTTTACCATATATTTTTCTTCCTTAATGCTCAAGCTGTGCCTGGAAATAAGGAGAAGCTAATTCACAACATATTGTCTGATCTATCTCTAGTCATTCAAAAACATTTCATGTGATAAAAAGTCAAAGAGGCTGTCACAGATAATTAGGGGTAGTCAACGTTGTGAATTATGTTGCAATTATGTTAGTCGGCAGAGGTTTCCATAACAACTAATTAAACTACTAAGCATGCATAGAACATGTAATGCAGTGACAACTATTTTTGTGAGGAAACCGTGTTGCATTGTAGAATTGCCGGTTACAGTTGGTTGGCAACTAGCAAGCCTTCAATTAATCAATTACACAACACCCAAGAAGGGAAAAAACTGGAACAAGATCAAGAATTAGAGAAATCGAAAGAAGACTCTTTGAAGCTAACAAATGGTAAGGAGGGCATTCAAGGGATATTGGGATGTAAGAGAAAAGGTTAAATTGCATATCTGACAGGCAAACAATTTGAAGTTAGACCAAATATTTTGTTCTTCTTTGTTGTATAAGGTCTATGATGCTTAAATTGTACATGTTTTCCACAAACCAATTTATGGTTGATACATGAAAAGTAATCAAAGTGGATAAAAGTATCAGATAAATATTACCTACCATTCCTATTTCAGTGAATGCTTCAAATTTGGATACCGTCATAAGCTAATCCAAACAATCTTAGTGGTGGAACAATCTACATTCTCACATATTTTGGAAAAAAAGATCCCTACTTATAAATTCCCTTCTTCATTCTACTGTCAAAGTTATAAGCTAGTCAGTATTGTGTTTCCCGTAGATTAACATAAATTAAGAGATCGTTCCTTTTTCTTTTTATTTCTTTGTCATTGCAGTCTTGCCAAGTGTCATCATAACTCTATCATTATGCAATTCAAAAAAATCAAACAACATTATTATTATTATTATTATTATTATTAAATAAAAATGCAATCACCTCAGGCAGAACGCTTCTGTTGTGGCTAGCAATACCTCATGAAACATTGACCTTATTTCTTTATTCTAAAGTTATTGTTGCGTCACCGTCCGTTACCTTCTTCCAACGGCCAACAATAATAATGTTTTAATAATTGACTAAAATATATGAAATTGTTGACATCCAGAATTGCTAGAGGAAGTTGTTATAAATAGCTAGCTTAAGCCAACATCTTCATCACCAAAGAGTATCAACTCTACTTTTGCCAAAAAGCACAAAAAGTGTCCCTTCACTCTTTTGCTCCTCTAAAACTTTCAACTTTTTGTTCCAATGGCAATTCCAGTGATTGATTTCTCAAAGCTTAATGGGGAGGAAAGAGCCAAAACTATGGCACAGATTGCTAATGGATGTGAAGAATGGGGATTCTTTCAGGTACTTGTTTAAATTATTGTCCTTTTTTTTTGGGTTGAAATATGTTAACTTGTTTGGAGACCTTAACATTCTTTTCTGTGCTGTTGGCAATAGTTGGTGAATCATGGGATTTCTGAAGAGCGTCTTGAGAAGGTGAAGAAGGTGGCATCCGAGTGCTTTAAGCTGGAAAGAGAAGAAGGTTTCAAGAATTCAACAACAGTTAAGTTACTGAATGAACTGGTGGAGAAGAAGAGCAGTGACAGATTGGAGAATGTGGACTGGGAAGATGTCTTCCTTCTCTCAGATGTCAATGAAAATGAATGGCCATCAGACACTGCCGAATTCAAGTAAGCATAAGAGATTCCTTAGTTGATATCAACCAAAGTTGACATTTTCCGACAATTCTTGGATGAATGCTATATGAATTAGTCAAAATCTAGAGTGAACTTTTTTGCATGATGATTGATAAATCCTCAAGAAAATACAATCATTTTATTTAGCACTTGGTCATCACTTTTTCGCTCCACCAACAACAATTTTCAGATTGGTTAACCAAAATTTGAAGAATAATCAGCTGATATTTTTTTCCGGTTATCTGACTTGTGATGTATGCAAATTCACAGGGAAACCATGAAGGAATATAGAGCAGAACTTAAGAAACTGGCAGAGAAACTCATGGAAATAATGGATGAAAACTTAGGCTTACCAAAAGGTTACATCAAAAAGGCTTTCAACGGTGGAGAAGAAGATAATGCATTTTTTGGTACTAAGGTCAGCCATTATCCACCATGTTCAAACCCTGAAAAAGTCATCGGCCTCCGAGCTCACACTGATGCTGGAGGTGTCATCTTGCTCTTCCAAGATGAGAAAGTTGGAGGCCTACAAATACTCAAAGACGGCGAGTGGATTGATGTCCAACCTCTTCCAAATGCTATTGTCGTCAATACTGGAGATCAAATCGAAGTCCTGAGCAACGGGCGATATAAGAGCGTTTGGCACCGCGTATTGGCCACCCAAGACGGAAATAGAAGATCCATTGCTTCATTTTACAATCCATCACTCAATGCAACAATATCTCCTGCTCCTGAGTTAGTTGAAAAAGCTCAGGATAAAGAAGTCAATCAAGAAGGCGCTTATCCTAAGTTCGTGTTTGGTGATTACATGTCTGTTTACGTCCAGCAGAAGTTTCTTCCAAAAGAACCAAGATTCCAAGCCGTCAAAGCCATGTGACTGTGAAGGCCAGGCAAATGAGTCTAAATTTCTCCTAAAAATTGATCCTGTTGAAGCAGTCTCAACAGTTAGCTGCTTAAGTGAATAACAAAACAAGTATCAAGTGTCCATAATAGATGTTCGGGTGGCCATTTCTTCCTGGAGAGATGTTGGGAGAACTAAGGAGAACTGGCTTTTGACAGTACAATTGGCTTTTCTCTTTAGTTTTTTGCATAGAGGCCTTGGTAACTTTGTGCAAATTCTCCCATTGCTCTGTGTCATTTTGTTTTTGCTACTGAGGTCTATGCCACATTTAAGATCCGTTCGGTTCAATGTAAAACGTTTTACCCTTGAAAACATATTCCATGCATCCAAATTACTATCCAAGAAAATAATTGGTTTTCTTCATTATTTAAATATTCTTGCTTAGGTTTTTAAATGCTTCTCGTGAAACTAGCCAAAATTCTATTGGTACTACCTACCTCTTGTACTACTTGACACCCTTGGACACCCGGCCAAAGGCTCGTACTGACACAGTCATACATAATAATAATAATAATAAATGTAAACGTAGGGCTGAGATACATCATCCCACGTATTTTTAATACAACTGATATTTATGAGTCACGTACTTTTTTGTGTGCTGTTAGTAGTGAATTACGTGTTTGGATTGTAATATAGTCTCAAATATTATTTGGCTTACATCACAAACATAATTTCCAATCTAACCTTTTATCTTTTAACTATCTTTTTATCTCACGTACATCATATTACAAAAAATATTATAGTCGTTATTTGAAATAATCTTCTATCCAAACACTGTCTCTTTGTTTAAAAGTTTTGCATCTTTCTAGTATGGTTGCATTTGGTAATGGTTCTTGTCCTTCCACGACTCGTAGGCCTCTCACCCTTGCCAACTTCAAAAACTTGAAAGTGAATCAAAGGGGAATAACTTTGTACACGTTGATGAGAAATTGTTTTACAATTAATGGCACCATTGTAAAACGTTTCCCTAGATCAATTATAACATAACCAAACACCAAGTAGCTTGGAATATGATTTGCGGGAAACTTTTACATTCAAAAAAGCAGAACCTATTTTAAATACACTTGCTTGAGTCATGATCAATAAAGTAAAACTTAAATTTGTACAAAGAAGAAACTCAGGGGCGGAGCTAGAAATATAACTCAATGGGGGCAAATGTAGTGTATAAACAAAACTATCCAAGAACTGAAATGCACATGTTTAACAAATAATATAAAATATAATTAAAAATTATGTACATAATTATTTTTTTCAAAGGTGAAACGAAGAAAAAGTAATATTTGTGAGTTTTAATCTGTAGCTAAAAAATCAACACTACTTTTTAAATGGGTTTATGCATTGACAGCATATTGAGAAACAAGCAACAAAAGAGCATACAGATAAAATCGAGATTCTATTGGTGGTTTTGATTAAGAGTGAGAGGTGAAATGTTCAGTTATTTATTTATAAACTTGTTGAGTTAGAATGTCACCTAAATATTTTGTTAAAAGGCAGTGAGCAATAATCTCTAAATGTGGGGACATATGATTATTAATTTAAACACACACACACACACACATGTGTGTATGTGTGTATATATATGTATGTATGTATGTATTTAGAATTTTGCTAGGATTTAAAAGTAGTAGAGGCAAGTGGGTAAATATTGTCTTAATATTGGGGCAAATTTCTTAATTAACACATATATACTAAGCATTTTTGTGGTTTCAAGTGCCTCCACTGCCCCTACTGTAAGTCCACCATGAAGAAACTCATTTTGGGGCTTTGTATTTTTTATGTTTTTTTATTTTTGGTGCAACGACAAATAAAACATGAATAAGAACTAAACAACCGAATTGGATGAGAACTCTGGGATGTTAATGAGGCATCTAGAAGAGGTGTAAGCATTGAATCTTGGGACTTTGTGTAAGTTAATTGTTTCGTATATTCATTAACGCAATTCTAAACATGTTCCTTTATTTGTTATTATTGAAACAAAGAGCCATAAATAAAAAAACTAAATATTTTTTGTTATAAGAATACCTTCAAAACATGAATACACATGTCATCGGACTAAAATTAATTGCGTAGAAGACTGTTTAAGTCTATTTGATTTTTGGATTATATGATTTCTACAGTCCCTCAACGTTATGTCCAAATCAAATATGGACAAAAGTGCAAAGAGTATCTTCAAGTGATCTTTGTTTTTCTATGACAAGGATCAAAGCCCTAATACAAATTCCAAAAAAATAAAAATAAAAAGAAGCAGACACAAATAACATTTGGATCCAGTTTGTGAATCCTTGACTTCTACATTTTCTATGAACAGAATCAAAATATTATTGGGAGATCTGATGTGCCTTTTGACCTACAACGCCTATACAATATTATAATCTGCATGTTTAGTTATACTAAAATGACGGTTGACTTATTTATGCATTTTCTAAGTTTGGTTTTGACTTCTATAATGTATTTTTTATCTAATGTCAACGCACCAATTAACCAGAAATGGCCAATCTCTATTTGCCCAAACATCTGCCACATAATAATTTGACACGTAAATAATCAATTTTTTGTACGTTACCACATTCTTTGATTAGCCAAAGAAAGCAAGCCAACTATACCTAGATATACCTGTCCCCTGTATTTCTTTCCTATTGACTCTTTTTTTACCTTGAAGCCGTACACGTATAGTTTATACATGTTCCGATGAAATTGATTGATGAATAATGAAAGACAGTCCACTAAAAAAGAAAATCTATGTACATGCACCCTAGACCATTTCCTTTATCGGCTCTCAAATCTGGATGCTTTCAAAGGAACACGATTAGTCAGCAACATGTGCCAGCTTATCTCTTAGAATTGAAGGAAATGGAAGGTTTTGATCCCTTTGTTACGGATGGAATATCCTTCGACATATTGTAGCAGGGACATTGGGTATGTTAACAGTGTTATTCCAACTTAGCATTCACCGTCACAACATCTATACGAGGGATCACAAATAGAAAATATTAAAACCCCATTTTTCTACGTCTATGTATAAACACTGGTTTATCAAGAATACGTAAGAAAGGCCATAAACCTTAATTAACAAGGAAAATTTTATCTTATGGAATTCTAACAAAGAGTGGTTTTTAGTTCTATCTCGAGATAGATGTTTCGTTTAAGAACACAATACATGTCTCGTTTAATGTGATGGCAACAGGTTATGTTAGCATTCATACAAATGCAAACGATTTAAAAATTATCATATGTATGGAGATATTATGTATACACATTTTTTTTTAGCATTTTAGCTGTATATTTTGTGTTTTGGATATCCTACGTGCGTCTATTTATGTACAAATAAAGCTATTTACAGTTGCATCATGCATGATCAGGTGCATGAACGTTATCCGACGTCAACTCTACCAGGGCAAGCTTGACCTTGGCAGATTATGAATTGATAATATCAAATATTGAACTTTTTTCAAATATTTTTCTTAAGGAAAAAGGATCAAATCAAAGTCTCCTACAATTTTGTTGCTGATTCTTGCGGCTGATTGATTATCCGTTATGATTTTCGAATATAATTATGCTTTTTCTTTTTTTTTATTCAGCAGTTTCAGTACTACTAAACGGGACTGCTGTATTTAACAATATTCTAAACCAGGAAGGGATGAATCTGGTCATGTCTGGCACAAAGCCTTGTTTTTGTGTCATATAAAATGAACAGCATATGGCTTTTTATAGTTAGGGACCACTTAAATATAATCATAACTTGATTGATAGATGAGTTGAATTGTTTATTTACATAAAAGATAACTAAATTTGAATGAGATTTGAGATACTATCTTATTAGGAGATCTGATTGAGGACGTAGTTTATTGAGTTAATTAGGATTTGTTGTCGTAGTTGAAGTAGAACTAGAGGTAATTAAGAAGGCTGAACTTTTCAAAGAAAGTCTCATATTTGGAGGATCAACTAGGAACGACCACTAGCATTCTTGATATATTAGTTTCTTTTTTTTCTTTTTTTTTTTTTTTTTTTTGCACCAAAAGAATACGCCATGTCATGAAATAGGAATAGTTTAATTTTACACCTTTTAAGTTTTCACTAGTTACAAAAGAAAAAAAAAGTTTACACTGGTTTTCACATTTCATTATTAACTTTTACTTTGGTAATGTTAGATTCTAAAGTGTCTAAAATAAAAAAATTTAGGGAGTAAAGAGAGGATCGTCAAATATATTGGGGGCGAAACTTGAATTAGTGCAACGATGAGAATAACACTTATAAAAATATATAGGAAAACAAACTATTCAAAAAATGATATATATATATATATATATGTATGTATGTATGTATATAGGCGTGCACGCGCACGCGCACACAGAGCCTACGCATGTTTCTGATTGTGTGCGTGTGTGACATTGACTTCAAACAAACAAATATATGTAATATTGTTTTCATGTATAAGTTCCTTTCAAGTTCTATCTGACCAGTGAATTAGTAAGCATGAGTATTAGCAATGCTTTATACTAATGAATCTTTAGCAAAGTAGGTTGTCAAAATACTCTAATAATAATAACTTTTTTCTTTAAGGAAGCTTGATCCCCACCCAGGGAGGAATGAAGGTAAGAAAAGCATGGCTGTTAGATAAAATCACATCAAAACCAGCAACAGAAAAGAGAATTCTAGTCTATGTACTACACTCTGTATATCTTTTTCCAATCCACCACTCTACCTTCCCCTTTCCTCTCTGCACCACCACTGACCGTTTTCTGAATGCCCCTCTTCCTCCCTCTTTATTTCGAGATTTCAGGGAAAAAGATGAGGAAAGATGAAGAAGATTTTTGAAAAAATATGAAAAAGTATGAAAAAGATTCGTAAATGAGGATTTTTCATTTATCAAACTTGTCAATTCTACTCCTTTTGGATTTTGATTGATAAGTGAAAATCTCTTCAAAATGGATTTGTTTATATTCACAAAAATTTATGGAGAGCATTATGAGTTTCATGAGATTCTTTGTGATCAAGGTTTTGACTTTTTTCTTATGTTTTGTTAAAAAAAAAAAAAAAAGCATTAAAACTATGGAGGTGTTGTCGAGCATTTCTAAATTTTTATGAAGAAAAATAGTGGTAAAAATAGTTGAAAGGAGTTCTGGACTAAAAAAGATAAACAGAAAGAGAGAATGTGATAAACACCAATTTTGTCCTTTAAATTTTTGGAATCAGGTTTGTAGTCACTGTTTTCTTCTTTATTCGGCTAATCAAATCTTCTATTTATAAATTAAGCTTCAACTGCACCATAATCACCAAGAAAAGACGATCTTGATTCTCATACTACTTTTTTCTCTTAGCAGCTGGAGCTTCAAGTGGGCATCAGCATCAGCATGAATCTGTCTCTATGCATGTCAGCATGTGGACAATTACGTATGGATAACAGGACAAAATTTTTTTACCAAAACTTTCTAATCTCGAAACCATTATTCTACGGTTTCTACCTGATGATTATAATGAAAACCAAAAAGCCGTCTTCAGATTTTAATCCTGATTAGACTTCATTGTTTCTTCAGTTTCTTTTAATTAAAAGAATGGCCAGGTCTAATATGTCGCTTTCAGAACTTTCTTTTGTTCCTTAGTCAAATATATATAGTCTATTTGATGGGCAAATTTAATATGCAAAATCGGGCCATCACTTTGAACAACAAAAAAGAACTCAAGAAATTCTCATCAAAGTTGAAGTTCAAAGTCAAAACAACAAACCACAAAATAGTATTGAGTTATGCAGAAAAATTAACTGCTTTAGTTTAGGAAAGAAATGATAGATGTTTTCAACTTTCCCAAGTTTGTGTGACATATGAGGCTGCCAGACGATGGATGTTGATCAGGGTTCACTAGTTCTGTACTCGTTGACCGTTGGACAGGAGAATACAAGGATTTCAGGCAGAAAAATTAATCTATATTGAACTACATATACAAGTCCGCCAAGGTCAAGAGTCTGAATCCCACCTCAACATGAAATTTGTGCTTGTCAAACTGTGAGGATATATTCAAATGAATGCCCCTCAAGCTGAATCTAGATTCATATTCTAGTAATTGATTTTAAATGATAAACTGGTTTTGCTACCAACAATGCTGTGCAAGTTCATCTTCATCATTAATGCATTAGCTAACACATCAATGATAAAGTATGCCAAACATATCTCTTCATCTGAGTTTCACTTTTTGCTTCCTTATACAATAAACTATTGGTTTTGCTTGTATATTTGGGGAGAGTAAAAGAATTTCAATTTCATATTTGTAAACAATTCGCACTTTTGGAAAGTGGAATTATTCGATTTGTACTCACAAGGGTCCACAAAATTTAAATCGAATTGATGTGAAGTATACGTCGGACGATTGCTAGTGCCTAAACATAAAATTTGACTACATTAAATACAGCATGTAAAATAATAAAATCCTTAATTTTGTGTAACTTATACACTCAAATCTGCTAGCAAAATACTTAAGATTAATTATGGATAATGTATATACTAACATTCAAATCTGCTAGTCTACACCTATTAGTTTAGGAAAGATTAATCTAAAATACTTACTGTACAATAGTTGATTATACAACTAATTACTGAACAACAAGAGAGAGATAGAGCTTATTGCAACATGGTATTATGTTTTTGGATAGTTATTTTACCGGATCAAACCTGTTTGGAATAATCCCTTTTGTTATCTTAGTATCTCGATCAAAGATTGGGTTGAAAATGACTAAAAAGAAAAACATGTTGACGATTTAAGAATTAAGATATGATCATCGGCACACTGATGCTATCGATCTACAACTCAGACTTCAAATTAATGGAATCCCAAACAAATACGGTGAAATGTGAACACATCTATTATTTTATGCTAACAATCTGTTCATTTGCATGACAAATCGAATTAATATCTGAATAGATGTTTTCCATCGGACAGTCACTATTACTTGTCTACATTAATTTTGTGCCATTATGCTGGACAATCAGAATAAAATCAAAGGTCCAAGGTTTGCCAAGTGTATGTTAAATAGGGAAGTTTGAATAGCTTCTTAGAGCTCTCTCGCATACTAGATTTGAAATCAAATCTTGCCTACTGCATTACAAGGAAGCAGTGGCTTCCTTCCTTCAAGTTCCGTCAAAAAAAAAAAAAAAATCTAGCCTAGTGGTTCAGTCCCTAAGTAGAGTAGAAGGTCTAGTAGTTCAGATCCCAAGTAGAGTAGAAGGTGTAGTAATGTACTTGTTTGATTTGGTGATTCAGTCTCAACTGCTATAAAAGTTCAGTTGGATTCTCCTTCCCCCATAATATAAAAGTAGAGTAAATTTAAAAAAGAAATCCGGAGGTTTAATTATAGGTCATTCTACTTTCTTATGTGTAAGTTGTAATACATTAACTTTAGCAATGAATTTTAATTTTTAGACAAAACCCTAATCAGATATTATATACTTGTTAGTTGACAATGTATAGGGATAGCAGCTTTGCTTGCATTATAATATTCTTTCTTAATCCTCAAGATGTGCCTAGAAATCAGAAGTGTCTGATGGATCCCAAGTCGTACAAAGACATTAAATATGAGGGAAAAAAAGTCAAAAGGGCTGCTACAGGATTATTAGGGGTAGTCAACGTTGAATTACAGTAGTCGGTAGAGGATTCTATGATAAGTAATAAAATTACAAAGCATGCATGCAGCACGTAGTGAAGTGACAACTATTTTTGAGATGGAAACCGTGTTGCACTGTGGATTAATGTGGGATTGCCGGTTAAAATTGGCTGGCAACCAACAAGTATTTAACCTGTTCAATTAATTCACCCCAGAACAGGGAAATAAGAAAAAAGGGGCTGGGTGAGGGGGAGGGGGAGAGTGGGGAGTGTTTGTGTATTTGAACAATCAATTTCAATTGGATACAGATGAATTTGGATTGAAGAAAGGATTTTAAATGAATAAATTTGAGTAATTTTTTTTTAAAGAATTAGGAACATGACCAAGACTAATCAAGTAAACTACTCTAATTTTCAAGGTTTTTTGTTTACAACACAAGTTTGACATTATATTCAATTTATAATTTGATTGTTTATTACGCTAAACTTTTAGACAAGTTATCAAATTGAGTTTGAGTGGAACTTGAGTAGTTTTGAGATTTTTACATGTACACATTACATTTTATACTTGTTGAGTGAAACTCGAGTTGAGTTAAAACTGTTACAAATACTAAATATTTTTCAGATTTCGGTTGATTGTTGATGAATCAAACTTGATTGAACTTTTAACAAATCAAATTCATTTAAGCATCAAATAGGTTGATTCATTTTTCAACCCACGTAAAAGCACAAGTACTTCAATGTATTCAATTTAGTAAAAGATATCAAATTTTATAATATAGGTAACCACTACCAAAATTGTCCTTATCTCTTAACAGCACAATGGACTATCAGTAGGTGATTAAGTTGTTCTTTCATATTCCTTATTACGAAATGACAGCGATATCCCTTGATATCTAGTCTCCACATACAGAAACCAAATGGATATTATCTCATTAAAATACAAAACTTAGTGTAGTAATTAATGCAAGGAATAGTGTCGGAAAATGAAAGGAAGTTAGTTATTCCTTTAGGTATGTTTGGTTATCAAGAAAGTTTTTTTCAACTTGTAGCATTTTTTGTCCAGCAAAATTTGCATGTTTTATAGGAAAATAATTGGTCAGATGCAAAAACATTAACCATAGACTACAAATTTCCTTTTATGGATACAAAAATTTTAATTTATATTTTATTTCAAATTCTTTCTTGGGAAACACATGCACGACAAATGATTTTGACTTCCTTTATGTCACTTTCCTGCACGTATGTTTCTCATTTTCCTTCCCTATTCAGACAAAGAGGCAGAATCATAAAAGAGACAAACAAAGGATTGTATTTAAGAGACAAAGAGGTAGAATCGTAAAAGAGACAAGCAAAAGATTGTATTTAAGAGACAAAGAAACCCTCCAAACCCTTCTAATTGGACTTGTTTCATAAATTATCCTTCTTTTTTTTTTTTTTTGATATGATTCAGATTCATGTATTATCCAAATAATTTTGATACTGTGAAAAATTAAGGTATCATACAATTTTGATCCTAAGTGGCTACAAAAAGAAACATATCCGGAATAAGCTTATTGAAAAATTTTCAAGTTTCCCTTCTTCATCCAGTTGTCGAAGTCATAGCTAGCAGTTAGTCAATTCTCCTAACACTTTGCAGAAATTAGGAGATCCTCTGTTATGCTGTCGTTAGTCATTGCAGTATTGCCAAGTGTCAGAAAACCTCAAGCATCATGTAATGCAAGTGACTAAGTAACCAATAATTGAGTTTAAGAAATGCAATCACCTAAGGGAGAATGCTTCTGCTGTGGGCTAGCAATAATACCTCATGAAACATTGACCTTAATTAATAATTCTAAAAAGTAGATATTGTGTCACCGTCCATTACCTTGCCCTAACGTCCACTCGGTCATGAAGTTCTAAACAAGTAATTATAGTTATCAAGAGATTTTTTTTTTCTTTTTTTTAGGCAGAGTTATCAAGAGTTGACATCCAAGATGGTGGGAAGAATTGAAGTTTCTATAAATAGCAAGCTTAATGCAATACCTTTATCACAAAACAGTGTAAACTCTGATTGTCAATAGCAAAAAAGGCTCACTATTATACCTTTCATCTTTTCTCACTCCTTTGCTTCTTTGCAATGGCTATTCCTGTGATTGATTTCTCAAAGTTTAGTGGAGATGAGAGAGCCAAAATTATGGCACAAATTGCTAATGGATGTGAAGAATGGGGTTTTTTCAGGTATATTTTTATTTAACATTTCTTCTTTGATTATTTTTTTGCTTTCATGGAATAAACTTGAAGTTCCTCAGAACAAGATTAATTTCTTCAGCAAAACCATGTCTCCTACTCTGTCAATCAACATTTTCATTGACTGAGAGACATTCTTTTATTCATACAACAAGGGTTTCTAAATATTAACATTTACTTTCGGTACTTTTTGTTTTTGGATATAGTTGGTGAACCATGGGATTTCTGAGGAGCTTCTTGAGAAGGTGAAGAAGGTCACATCTGAATGCTATAAGCTGGAAAGACGAGAGGGTTTCAAGAATTCAGCAACAGTTAAGATGCTGAATGAATTAGTGGAGAAGAAGAGCAGTGATAGACTGGAGAATGTGGACTGGGAGGATGTCTTCCTTCTCTCGGATGACAATGAAAATGAATGGCCATCCAAAACAACCGAATTCAAGTAAAGATAAGAAATTCATCAGATTCACTATTACATACATATTGTTATGTTAAAAAGATGTAAACCAAAGCCAGCATTTTCTTTTCTCCAATATTTCTCATATATACAAGTGCTGCAAATTGATAAAAACGTGATAACAAATTAATGGCAGTGGAATTGGACAACTGAATCTAGAAATTAAACTTCTATGCAAAGAAAATAAAAGTACCGTAGTTTATACTTCAAGTTATGTGTTATGGATTGTCAATTGAATGCTACCATTTCTTCCATTAATAATTTAAACTTTTGTTACTAATGTTTCATTTCACGACATGACCGATGAATTTGAACATTTACAATGACAATTTTCACTTAGCACGCACCTGGCAATCACCTCATCGGTCCGATTACGATTCTTGAGATTGAGTAGCAGAATTAATTTCAAGAAATCACAAATTCAAAAAAAAAAAAAAGATAAGGATTTTTTTCCCCTTTTTCTGGGTTTATCTGACTTATTGTTGATTCAAATCTACAGAGAAACCATGAAGGAATATAGGACAGAACTGAAGAAACTGGCAGAGAAGCTAATGGAAATAATGGATGAAAACTTGGGCTTACCAAATGGATACATCAAAAAGGCTTTCAATGGTGGAGAAGAAACTGCATTTTTGGTACTAAGGTAAGCCATTATCCACCATGTCCAAATCCTGAAAAAGTCATCGGCCTCCGAGCTCACACTGATGCTGGAGGTGTCATCTTGCTCTTCCAAGATGACAAAGTTGGAGGCCTACAAATACTCAAAGACGGCGAGTGGATCGATGTTCAACCTCTTCCAAATGCTATAGTCATCAATACTGGAGATCAAATCGAAGTCCTGAGCAACGGGCGATATAAGAGCGTTTGGCACCGTGTATTGGCCATGCAAGATGGAAATAGAAGATCCATTGCATCATTTTACAATCCATCACTCAAGGCAACAATATCTCCAGCTCCCGAGTTGATGGAAAAAGCTGAGGATAAAAAAGTCGATCGAGAAAGTGCTTATCCTAAGTTTGTGTTTGGTGATTACATGTCTGTTTATGTTCAGCAGAAATTTCTTCCTAAAGAACAAAGATTCCAAGCTGTGAAAGCTATCTGACTGCTCAGGCAATGAAGTTCAACTCCACCAGAACTGACAATAAGTAAATTCTTTTTGTTTTGTTTGTTTTGTTTGTTTGTTTTATTTTTTGGTGGGGTCTTACTTCTCTTGGTTATTGTAAAGCTGATAATCAAAGCCAACTAGTGTATCGGCTTCTGATTATTGGTGCATGCGTGTGTGGTTTTCATTCGTGTTCATTTGCTATACATTTAATTTGGTTTTTGATGTATTTGTTGAAAAAAAACTGTAAATTAATTAATGTTCCCTATCCACTTTTTTATTTGTAATGTTATTTCTTTAGCTTATAAATGCAAGTTCATTTTCCAAAACAAAAAAAGAAAATGGAAAAGCATCTACGAATTTTTTTTAGAAAATGGAAAAGCATCTACGAATTTTTTTTTTCTTCTTTAATTGGTGAAGACACTCGTTGCATTGAATTTCAAACAATTAATCTCTCAAGGAATCCAACGGAAGCAAGGTTACAATAGATTGTTCGTACTAAATAAGAAAATTAGATTTGATAGTGTTAAAATATCCAAGACAGTTATCTTTCATGATAGCTATACTTATATCACTAATTATGACTATTTTACATTGGCAAACTATTTTTTTATTAACTTTATCCAGCTAAAGACTTAGGTCGATCAATCTTTAGTTTTGATAATTAACAAGTCAAAATGATGATTTAAACTAATATTTTTAGTGAAAGTTTTATTAGAACAGATACTCAAACATTTGGAAAAAGTAAGAATGAAAAATAAGAAGGAATGAAGATTGTCACTCATCATCAAACACAGTTTCGAATGCATAATTACTTGATCGGACGTCCAAAACACCACAATGGAGATATCTCCTATCATTGGACATAATATCAGACCTATAATGAAGGGTCAACCCTCCAAAGACTGAACTAAATGTCGTGCCCCGTTTTTAAGAAAAAAGAGTTGAAGAGTGTTTGAAAATGTGTGTTTTGAACTTTAGCAAAATAAATGAAAAAGAGCCTAATGGGGTTTTGGAAATTGCGACAATTTTAGGCTAAAAATAATCTAAAAAGGGTTTTTACAAAAAATGGAGTCGCCACTTGATATTGAGTTTTGGTGTACCAAGTCACCATAAAAAGTTTTTAGAAAATAAAATAAACCCTTTTAGACAACTCCAGGTCTTCAAAAACAAGAGAAAAAGGTCCGGGAGTCACAATTGAAGAAAGGGAAGGCAAAGGTTCAATCGTCTCAAACCTAAGGTACCCTTTCAACCTAATCTAAGCTAGTTGTGAGATTTAGTCGAAATTTTCCTAATATAACCCTTAAACTTATTGCATTTGAATGTTCCTATATGGATGCAAATCTAAATCTAAAAAAAGGAAAATCGGGAGGGGCAAAATATCCCTTCAAGATTAGATTGGTATTATCATATGAATTGTTAAACCCAAAAAGGAAATCTAGAATGCATCACCAGTTATGTGAACGTGAGACTCAAGAAGGTAAAAATTAGATATCATAGATAAAAGTGATCAAAGAAAATGGGATGCAACATGATATGTACGGGGAACGAATACTCGTGATTCAATTTTTCTTTAATGGAGGAGTTAATGGCGTGCTAAGGCTAGAGAGTCACACTCGCTCATTCCCCATATTCGAAGGGTGACTTTTCCTAACCTAAACAAGCACATGGATTTATTTGTTCTAACTTTCTAGATGAAATGCAAATCTGAATGGAATGATTTGTGCATATAAAAGGATTAGGGGATTATTGTACAAATGATGAAAAAGATCCTACAACAAAAAATGTGCATGAAATGGCATGGATGTCACACAATCGTGAATCTAGCACATGCGAAACCTAGGGGGTTTAGCATTGGACTAAACCCTTTTCTATGAGTCATAATTAGCGTTGGACTAGTGTGAAAATGGAGGTAACCACAACTAGCATTGTACTAATGTGGTGACGTCATACATTGTTCAAAATAAAACTCATAAAGCATAAAATAAATAAACACATAAGAACACATAGGGCACATAACACATAAGCATGATATCTAGATGCAAAATCCTAAGAAAAGCAAGTAAACACATAAGCACATAAACACATAAGCATACAAAGCACATAAACCCTATCTATTACATTAGGGATCCTAACTACAATTTAAATGGGGAAAACACAAGAATATAGACCTATCTAACCTATCTATTACATTTTTAATCTAATTTTACAATATTTGCAAAATAAAGCCTATCAATTACAATTCGGGTATTCGAGTATCTTTAAATAATTACATAACTTGAATGACATAACTTAATAAAAATTCAAAAAACCAATAAATAAATAAATAAAAAGAAAAAAAAAAAGGAATATAATAAAATATAATAAACTAAGCATATAACACATATGAACACATTGATTCACATAGGAGCACATAATTGGGATTTAAAAGTATCAGGGTTACCTCCCTTTGAAATAGTGACTTAATGAGGAGATAGAGACCACTCTACCATTCACAGTCAACAAAGAGGTCAATGCACCAATTTATTTGACAATTAATCATAAAATGTCAAAATTGTGATTCATTAATGAAACTCAATAAATTTAAAGCAAGTAATAACTAACAAAATAAATTAAGCTATATTAACATATTAGAAAATGGAAACGATTTCAAAGAATTCCAAAAATCAAATGAAATGCACCATAGAGAAGCTTAAATAACAATTAAAGAAAGGAAACACTCATAATTACAAAGTCAAGATTCTATTAGGGGTTCAATTGAAGATAATTTAAAACTTTTTAGGGTCTAAACAGAATTTTCCAAAAGATTAGGGGTCAAAATTGGATGAAAATAAAGTTGAGGGGCCAAAATGAAATTAAAATAGGGATGTAATTAAAAGAAATTAAAAGATTTCAGGCCTGAGTGAAATTAATTGAGAAATCAGGGGTCAATATATAAATTATTTTTTAACCTACCAAAGAATGGGCTGGAAATTTTTTAAAAATTGGGCTGATATTGCTTTGGTCCAAATGAAAATGAACAAAATCCAACCAAAAAGCCCAAACAACTAAGCAAAAGTCTGAAATAAAAGCTCATCCGAAAACTAACAAAATCCAACCAAACAAACCAAAACAAACTAAGTAAAAGTCTGATGCGAAAGCCCAGATGAAATGAATAAAGCCCAATCAAACAAACTAAACAAACTAAACAAGTGTCTGAAACAAAGACCCAGACAAAATAAACCAAACCCAATCAAAGCAACTCATACAAAAAATAAGAATTAGGCCAAAAATCGGACAACCATAAAAATTAGCCTTGGACATCTCCGGCCAAAGTGGCCAAAAGTTCGTCGGAATCACATTTTGTAGCTTTTTAAACTAAACATTTACACAAATCGATTCTTCTCCTCATTCCAAGCATGCTTATAAATGAGTCACAAAGGAAGTAAAATCCAAGATACAAAACCTTATATCTTCATGCATTATTTTTCTTTTTTTTTTTCTTCCTGCTTGTTTTTGAACTCCATCAAGCTTTGGATTGAACAGAGCTATTCCTCACATGTACACAGAGATTCATAAGATTCGTTCCTATGGTCCAAGGCTTCACTTCGGAATTTCATCAAACATATAAAGGGCAAAAATCAAAACTAGCCATTCTTATGAAATTCAAAGAATATCTAGCCCAAAATTTATTTCAAAAAAGAAATCAAACATAAACACATACAATCAGATTTCAGCAAAGCATTAAGCTAGCGTGAGAAACTTAACAGCAGGGAAACAGATAAGGCACCATTTTCACATAAAAAGAAAAGTAAAAAATAGAAAGAGGGATTTACCAACTTTTACAGTGTTTTGAAAAAAATTTCGTTCTTCTGAAGATTGTTGATGATGATGGTAGCAGATTCCGGCGACAGTTGATGCTGGAAGTTCCTCCTTTTCCGTCGGCTCTTTTTCTCTCTCTCTCTCTCTCTCTCTCTCTCTCTTTTTTCCTGTTCTTCCTGCTTTTTCTTTTTCGGACTTTCAAACCAAAGAAAGAAAAAAAATGAGCTCCCTGATCCTTTTCTTTTCCTTTTGTTCCTACTACCACTCTCTCTCCTCTAACCTCTGAATGGCCTTTTTATGGCTTTGAAAACCTACCATTGAAGGATAGGATTAAACCCTTGTCAAATGATGATGATGTGTTACTCTTTCAACCTTTGATGATGATGTTTTGTTATTGGATGAGATTTGGGGTTATTGGATAAGATTTCAATTGCTAGCTGGTTTGTACGAAAATTTTTGAAGGACAATAGTGACAAAAACGGAAGAAAGCCAGTGGAATAGCCATGGCTTCAGTACAAGTTTTGTGTTGAAGTTGAAGAAGAACGCGCGCGTGCAAGATTTTTTTTTTTGGAATTAATGGGCCTAAACTTGAGGGTTTGATTTCTTTTCCTTTAGGCTATTTTTATTCCTTTCGCTGGGGTTTTGCTTGGGTTTAATGAAAATTTTGTTCCCCTATCTTTGGGCTTAGAAGATGGGCTTTGACTTGGGTTTTGGGATTAAAAACAATTGGGTTGTTTGGTCTCTTTCTTTCTTTTTTTTTTTTTTAGAATCTACAAAAACAAAACTAAAATAAATAAGAAGATTGTAATTTACCTAGTAAAATCCAGAATTGTAACAATGAGAATAGAATTAAATAAATAAATGAAAATACATAATAAAAAATAAGATAAAAATAAAAATAGAATGAATGAATAAATAAATAAAACAATGAAAAATTTGGTGTCTACACTAAATAACTTCAAATGAAGTAGTGGACGTTAACTCACTCTTTCGACTATCTAAAAACTAAATGCAAAACCTAGGAAGCTACTGATTTCTTTCAGACACATCTGTTGAACAGTGAATATTTAGATTAGTCATCTGATTAGGTGTTAGATGCATGATTTGGATGTGGAACATTTGGATTGGATGTCCAACAACTACAATAGCTAGTTTCTCAAATAGTATTTTCTTGTTGAAGAGGATTTTGGGTTAAAATTTCACACCTATAAATACCTCCAAGTCTAAAAATTAAATAGACTTTTGCTACATTGAGTACAAGCTTGTAAGAGTAATTTTATTCAAAAAAATACTATCCTTTGTTCTCTTGTACTGCTTGTGAGGTTGTAAAGAAAGGGTAGTTCTTATTTGATTGGTAAGCATTTAATTACAGCATAGTAAGAGTTGATTTGAAAGAAATTGTAAAACGCTTTGATTCAACTAAAGCATATTTAAGATGAATAAAGAGTGAGATGTACAAGGTGGTTTGTTTCATCATCAATTGAAAAAACTACAAGTGGAATCATTTTAGAAGAAGATTGGGAGTTTGTTTAATTTGCAAATTCTCTTTACTTATATTGCTCTCTTTCACTATTTGTTTGTATAGATTAAGTTGTCCTATCTTCCTTATCCTTATTGCTATTTTGCTTATTTAAGTGTGTGATCATTTAGGTAAATTTGGTTAGTTAAAATTGGGTGAAAATTTGCTACAACTTAATTAGGTTTTACCTAACGTAATTGGTATCCGAATTTGATCGTCTAGAGATTAAACTCAATAGGATTAAAAGTAAAGATCATTATAGCATCCAATTTCTTGTTAGGTAGATTCATAAATGAACTACTGGTATTTAATAATAGAAATTATGATGTGTGAAAGAATAGGATAGAAGCTTTTGTTAAATCTATTGATTTTGAGTTGTAGTATGTTATTATGGATGGTCCTTATAAAATTTCAATGACAAGCAAAGGAAAAACTAGAGAAAAGACTAAAAAAGAGTTCAATGAGAATGATAAAAGAATGTTGGTACAATATATACAAGTTATGAATATTCTTTACAAAGATTTGGATGAAGATTAATTAAAAAGAGTAAAAAATTTTAAAACACTCAAGAAATTTGGAAAAGATTAGAAGAAATCTATAAGAGTAAAACTCCTAATTTTAGTGAACAAAAGGAAAAATATTCAACAGCAAATCTTGTGAAGAGGAAAATATTAATAATGTAATTGCTGAAAAAATTGTTAGAAGTTTGTATGCAAAGTTAAGAAGAGCTAATGAATTGAACAAGACTTTAAAATCTCGATTAAATGAATATATATTGAAAAGACACAAATTAAAGGAGAAAATAAGACGCTAAAACACACAATTGATAAGATAAAATTTCTCACAAAAAAGTTGAAAATTCAAACAAGGATTTACAAAAAGAAAATGAGAAGTTAAGAGAAAAATAAAAGTTTATGAATATTTAAAAGTTGAACATGTAATTATTAAGAAAAAAATGAATGATTTAAAGTTATGTTTAATCCAATAATCCTATAAGAAAGAAAAGATTAAAACTATAAGTACAAAAGAAAGGAAATTTTGTTGTAAAAGAAAAATGAATCCAAAAAAGCTAATGGTGGTAAGAAGAATTTTGTCAAGCTTAAAATTAAGTATCCACAAAATATCTTGTAATTATTGTGAAAAAGTTGGACATTTATCCTTTCAATATTATGTTAAGAAAAATACTAAAAACAAATACATATGGGTTAAAAAAGAAAAATCTATCACTGATAAGAAAGTCCATATAAGAGTTCAAATAAGGAATAAGTATAACATACTCTAATGAATAAAATGAAAGAATATCATCAAACCATCTTACAGGAAATAAAATCATTTTATGTGATGGCTCTATATATAATGGTTATAGAAAAGTTCTCAATGTTTATGAAGATATCAACAATGCAAGAGTTAAGGATTATCAATATGCCTTTTATTTATGGACACAAAAATGCATATACTTATTATCCATATTAGATAATTGAAAATGCTTGTATTTCTTGAAAGTATGTATGATTGTATATGATCTTGTATGATTTATTTGACAATTATTAGAATTAAATGAAAAAAAATCAATGTTGGAGGAAATGATGCACTTACTTGGAGTTGATTAATTGCTTATTAGTTGATAAGGCGTGAATTGTAGTGTTTTTATGCATTTAAATGTGATTATTTATGCCCTATATGTGTTCAATTTGAGCTTAAAGTTGCCTAAATGTTGTGAACATGCATTTGCAGGGATTAAATGGAGGTTTTGGAAGAAATTGGACGGAAATCGCATGTTAATCAAAAGTTCAGGGGTTGAATCACAAATTTGAAAAAATCAACACAGAAGAGCAGCACTGGTTATGGCACCAGTTGTCTCGCCAGTTTTCTTCTGAGAAGATTTGAAGAATTGCTCCGAAGGAAGACCGACGCCGGTTATTGCGTCAGTTTTGTCACTGGAAGGGGTAGTGAGTGAAATTCCGTAGCCAGGCGAAGCCTATTCCAGCCAGATTCAACTGTAATTTTAGGAAACTATAAATAGGATTTCTTAGGTCATTTGTAGGTGCTAGAAATCCTAGGATTAGTCTAAGAAACACATTCTTTCTATCATTCTTGAGATTTCAAGGATCGTTCAAGCAAGCCAAGAAATGAGTGAAGAAGAATATTGGAGTGAGAAACTAAGAACTTCCTCACTTGCTTTTCTCCTCTATATTCACTTCTTTGATTGTGATTTTAATTCTTTCAAACATGTTGTACTAATTCCTTTTCTAATGTTAGGGTTTATGAAGAAGATTTGGATTAACTTGTCCATTTAAATTCTTGTCTCTTTGCTATGATTTATCTATTTTACTTTTAGTTACATGTTTGTGCTTGATCACCATGAGCATGACTTTTGGGATTGTATCAAATTGCAAAAGGAGATACAATCGTGCACTAGATAAATAAACATATTTAGCCTAATCACGAGAGTAGGTTAGGATTTGTATGACACACTTATATCACTTAAGTTCTTAATGGGTTTAATTAAATTCTTATGATCTCGAGAGAAATATTAGGTTTCATTAGACACACTTTAAATGCGTCGAGAGGTGATTTAAAATACAAAAGGATGATGCGTTCATAATTTGGAAGAAAACAATTGGGAAATTAACTCAAAACTCTAGATTAAACCTGACACCTTAGACTCTCAGTCCTTGACTTTTTCTCTATTTAATTATTTGCAATCTTCAATTGGGATCGCTTATAAGTCAAACATTTTCTTTCGTGCAATCTCAATTTCTGGTCAGAATAATGAAAGTAGAAAATTACTTGTCCTTGTGGGTTCCACCCCTAAAATACTTCAGGTGAGTGTATTACTATGATCGACCCATGTGCTTGCAAGAAATTTTTGATCAAATTTTTTGTGCTATTTCCGGGAACGATGCTTAATTTTTCTGCTTTAGTTATTTTTTTTTTTTTTTTCTAATCTGTGTTTGTTTGTCTTGTCTTTAGATGTTCACTTTATATTAGTTGTCTTGCTTAGGTACCTTGGTTTATGACTCACTTGCAAAAAGTTGAATTGGTTTTTGGTCCTGAGGTAGAGAAGACTGCAAAACTCTTAAGGTAGCAAACCAAGTTACAAAAGTAGCCTTTACAACTATCTTCACTTGGTATTAACATTGCAATTGAGTTAATAAGTTCCGGTAGTTCAGACGAAGAAAGTATGGCTGAAGAAATCCCTTAGATTAATAACAATAATTGCCAAATGGTGCCACCAGCAGCCCCACCTGCTGGGCTTCGTTTGAGGGACATTCAATGTCCTGTGATAGCAGCTTCCCCATATTGTATCAGTTTGATTGATGGGGCGAGGAATTATAAGCTCAAGACCGTGCATTTTAATATACTTCTAGCTTTTCACGGTCTCTCTAATGAAGACCCTCTTCCTTTCATAAAGGAATTCTACTCAATGGTGCAATACTTTTCCCCTTAACAGAATATCTAAAGATGATTTGTGGATGAGATGTTTTCCTTATTGTCTCAAGGATCGTGCTAAATCTTGACTTCTCTATTTACCAGAAGGAACGTTGAGGACTTGGGAAGATGTCTACAATATCCTGAAGACCAAGTACTACCCTCTGCAAAAGACAATACCCTCTACAAAAGACAATTGATCTAAGGAAAAAAATCTGCATTTTTACTCAAATAGATAAAGAGCCTATTCATGAAGCTTGGGACAGATTCAAGCTGTTACTTGCCCAATTTCCTCATCACCAATACTCGTTGGCACTTCAAGTCCAAATTTTTTTTGATGGGTTGATTTTTACAATCTAAGGGTCTATTTGGATTGCTTGTTTTTCACACTGTTTTTGAAAAATTGTATTTCACATACCAAATGTTACAGTAATATACCAACAAAAAATAACCCCAAAAGACCAATCCAAACAAATATTCCAAAAACAACTTATACATACAAAAAAAAATTTATCCCTTCTTCTTGCACCCTAACCCCACCACCACCTACCACCACTACCACCCACCTCTACCACCACCTCCTCCCCCCTCTCTCTCCCTCCCTCCCTCTATCTCTCTCCTCTCCATCCCCCTCTCTCTTTCTCCCCCTCCCCCTCCACCTCCCATCCAAATTGAAAATTTATTGGGTATTTTTTAGGGTATTTTTAAAATTAAAAATTTATTTGGACTAATCTTTTAGGGTATTTTTAAAATTAAAATTTTATTTGGGGTAAATTTTAGGGCATTTTTAAAATTAAAAATTTATTTGGGGTATTTTTAAAATTAAAAATTTATTTGGGATAATTTTTGGTTCATTTTTAAAATTAAACATTTATTCAAGGTAAATTTTTGGGGCATTTTTAAAATCAAAAATTTATTTGAGGTATTTTTTGGGTATTTTTAAAAATAAAAATTTATTTGCAGTAATTTTTGGGTTTTTTTAAAATTAAAATTTTATTTAGGGTAATTTTTTGGGATATCTTTAAAATTAAAAATATCTTTAGGGTATGTTTTAGGGCATTTTTAAAATTAAAAATTGATTTGGGGTAATTTTTAGGGCATTTATTTATTTGGGGTAAATTTTTTGGGGCATTTTTAAAATTAAAAATGTATTTGGGATATTTTCAAAATTAAAAATTTATGTGAAGTATTTCTAAAATTAAAAATTTATTTTGGGTAATTTTTTAGGGCATTTTTAAAGTTAAAAATTTTTTTGGGGTATTTTTAAAATTAAAAATTTATTTGGGGTATTTTGGGGCATTTTTAAAATTAAAATTTTATTTGGGGTAACTTTTTGGGGTATTTTGAAATTGAAAATTTATTTAGATATTTTTAAAATTCAAATTTATTTGGTGGGTGGTGGTAGGGGTGGGTTAATTACCCAAAAAATACCTTAAAAGTTATCTTAAATAAACTTTTAATTTTAAAAATGCTCTAAATAAATTTTTAACTTTAAATACCCCCAAAAATTTCTCCAAAAACACCCTTAAAAGTTTTTGAAAAACAGTTACAGTAGTTTTTAAAAGACAGTTACAGTACTTTTTCACATTCTAAATGCTACCGTAGTGTTTTTGAAAAATAACCCCAAAAACAGCTAATCCAAACGGATTCTAAAATATGGTTGATTTCGCAATTGGTAGGTATATCACGGACAAGACTCCGGAGGAATTAGTGGGCATCTATGAGTTGCTATCTAGTAACTCACAACAAAAGGCGAGTCATGGTAAGAAAGCGGGTGTATACGAAGTGTCTACTTTTAAGGGTTCGGGTTCATAAGTGGCTGAGTTGAGTCGGCAAATACAGCAAATGCAATCAATATTAAATGTGAAATTCACCAGCCTGAACCTTGTGTTAGTTGCAATATGTATGGACATACGGCAGGCAGTTGCTACAATAGAGAAATTTCTGCAGCGGTTGAAGATGTTAATTTTGCGGGAGGTTATGAAGGTCAACAGAGTCAACAACGAAATGATCATTTCTCCAATACTTATAATCTAGGGTGGTGTAACCACCCTAATTTTTCAAGGAGAGATCAAGAAAATAAGCCTATGGGACTGCCTGGTTTCCAAAACCAATAAAGACCTTAGTATCCTCCCCAACCTGTTCAAGAAAAAACCATCTATTGAGGATATAATGCTTCGATACATACAGAAGATGGATCAATTGGTGCAATCTTAGCAAGCATCTATTCAAAATTTAGAGAAGCAGGTTAGGCAGTTGACGAAGGCAATGACAAAAATAGAGTAAGGTAAATTTTCAAGTATTACCAAGGTGAATCCCAAAGAAGCTATAATGGTTGTAACACTTTGTTCCGAAAAGAAGTTGGGTGAGCATACCCCAAAATGCAAGGGTAAACCTGAGAAGTAAGAAGAAGGTTGTTCTTGAGAAAGAAAGTGAGGAAGCTAAGGATAAGGAGAGGGATTCAAGCAAAGGTGATGCAAAAGAAAATATCCTGGTAACATTGCCTGAGGTCAAGTCTTATGTACGACCAATTCCATTCCCTCAAAGATTAAAGAAGAAGGCAAATGAGGGTAGATATCAAAAGTTTATGGAGATGTTCAAGAAACTGCAAGTCAATATCCCATTTGACTAGGCCATTGCAAACATGCCAGTATATTCAAAATTCTTCAAAAAGAGTTTCTAACAAACAAAAGTTGGAGAAATTTGCTATAATCCCTTTATCTGAAGACTGTAGTGTCGTGGTACAAAATCGTCTTCCTCTCAAAATGTGGGATTTAGGGAGTTTCACTGTGCCTTGTCCTTTTGAGAATTTTTTTGTTGATAGGTGTCTTTGTGATCTTTGATCTATCATTAACTTATTGCCTTTATCTTTTTATAGGAAATTAATGTTTGCTAAAATGACACCAACAATAGTGGTGCTTCAACTAGCTAATCGTTCAGTGAGATATCTAGTTAGAGTAGTTGAAGACATGCTTGTCAAAGTCAGTAAATTTTTTTTTCTTGCTGACTTTTTAGCGCTTGAGATGGAAGAAGATTTTAATATACCAATTATTTTGGGTAATGCATTTTTGGCCATGAATGGGGCTTTGATAGATATGTTGGAAGGAAAGTTGACTTTGACCACCCGATTGGTTGCCACATCGGAATGGCAATGACAATCACTATCAGAAACTCTTCAATCGGAATAGGTTTATGCTATTCCTTTTCAGGTGTTTGGTTTGGGGAAAGCAATGAGAATGATTGTTGATTTTCTTGTTTGATTTATTCACAGTCATCAATGGGAATGGAAACCTAATTGAACAACTATTTTCCTGTCCAACATTAAACAAAATAAGATTTATACATAAAATTAATACTGCAATCATTAATATATTTTTAACTTTAATCAAGTCTTTTATAATACATAAATACCTTCTACAATAATAAATTACCAGCTGTTTCTTTGTTATTCATAAATTACTAGCTGTTTCTTTGTTAAAAGTGTTCTACCTTAGACTACTAGCTGTATTTGGTCTTTTAATCTTTCACAAGAAAATTTACAAAAACCTGCTAGCTTTAATTACCTGAGTGAGGTACTTAGGTGCTTTTGTCTGTTTATGGCTTTTCTCCACAACAACTTAATATATACTATCCTAACATTTATTAACATGCTCATGAAGGAGAAAATATACAGAAACCAGTGTTAAACTATTGATATGATCAAACTTGAAAAGGTCTAATAATTCCAATAAGCTATTCTGATCAACATACAAAAAGCCATCTGATCAACATATTCCAAGATAGCATAATAACTTCTAAATCCAAAAGTTTCAACTTCATCACAAAAGACCATTCCTTGATGGTATTGGCTCTTTAATTAACAAAAACTAGATGCAATAGTTGACTTTTAATAATTAAAAGGATAAAGAAGGTTAACTATGTAAGCATACTTTGCATCAACTGGAAGTTGAGAAAATATGTTAAGATTGGATTCTTCATTAGAGAGGATATCAGTAGCTTTGAAAACATCAGTTGTAGGAAGCCCAAGCTTGTAAAGCTCTTCAACTATTGTGTTCCTTCTCAAAGATGCTAGCTGCTCACGAGAGTCTTCATTTGCCATTGCATTTGCGATAGTAGCAAAATGACTAATAAGACCAGCAACACATGAAGTAAATTGCTTAGTAGCCTCTACAAGTTGTGTTTCAAGAGATGGTGCTTGGGCAGACTTCATTTTTTTTTTGGCTCATTTCTAGCTGTTGGTGCATGTTTTTGTTTTCATGAGGTACTTGTACTTGCTGCATTTGTTTGAGTAGTTTGTGTTGCTGAATTTTCTTCCACAACTTCATTAGTGGCATCCATTGCATTAGTATTTCCACCCTCTACCTCCTCTGCTTCCATGTTGTGAATAGCATCAATAAATCCTTCAACTGATTGATCAGTGGCTCTATCCCTTCCATACACAATTTCTAGATCATTCAAGTAAGGGAAACTCAAGTCCCAAGTACCTTTTGCCTCTCTATGTTTCTGCAAATGTTTATAATCTAACGTCAAAACTAATTTTATATATTAACAAAAAGAAAGCTTTGAACCACCTGCAATCATTAGGAATATGAATTGACATACTTACCTTGACCCAATCATCATACCATTGCCTCTCATATTGTATTTTATGTTCAATATCATTCCATTTGCAGCCACTTTCTTTCAGCATTTCTATAATTGCATGATGTTTGCCTTTCAACCATTTCAACTTTGAGTAAATATGAGGAGAAACTTGCTTAGTAAAGGTTGGCATCTTAATTAAAATCCTCTTATGTAAGTCAACCATATAATTCTTCTTGAACCCACAATCAGCCTTCCACATGGGGTCACAAGCAAGTTCTTGTAATGTTTCAATCAACACCTTTGATTCATCATGGGTCCAAAAACATTTGTTCCTTCCTCTACCTCTAGCTTTTTCACTTTGTTGTGACTCATCAATATCCATCCTGTTATTAATATGCAATAACAGGGATAACAAAAATAAAATAGGAAAATATAAAGGTAAAATACATATGTGAAAGCAAATAGAAAGGTAAAATACATTTGAAGCACAGAAATAATGGCTGTCAATGCTTAATTTAAATGAAAAACAATCTTAAAGTACATGTTCATAATTGAAAGTAAATATAGAAAATAAAAATATATAAGACATCTGATGCGTTTATTCAAGGGCCGATCCCACTCGTTAAACATTTGTTGTGCTAAGTTATTTCTGAAATTGACCCAATAATCAGTAGCTTGTATAGTGGTTATGTATTCATTCTCACGGTCTTCATCATCACTCTCTTCGTCAAGGTCATCTTCCTCTGTATTCATTGATTCATCTAGTTCATCTATTGGTGATCCTCCTTATTAAGTTATGTAAGAGACAGCAAGCTAAGATGATTCAACCTTGGGTTCGAATAGGAAAAAATTATGGGGATGCAAAATCTTCCATTTTCCATTGAGTAGTCCAAAGCACCTTTCTATGACATTTCTTACTTTAGAGTGTTTCATATTGAAAAATTCCTCTGTAGTTTCTAGTCAACGTCCTTCAAATTGGTTGAGATGATATTGTTGCCCCTGATAAGGAGCAAGAAATCCCTCACAACTACAATATCCACCATCAACCAAATAATAACAACCTTCATTGAGATATGTACAAGTTAGATTAAATTATTTAACTAATCACCTAAGTAAACCTAAATATGTCATTATTACTTTGGGGGACTTTTAGTCCATTAGGCCCAGATATAGCATCTTGTAAAACACGTCCATCATGGGCAGAGCCCTCCCAACCAGGTAAGATATAGATGAATTGCATGTCGGGTGCACAAACGCCTAACACATTCATTGCAAGATCTAATTTTCTTGTTCGATATCTTGATCTTTCTTCTTTAGGTGCTGTGACTTTAATCATTGTACCATCTAGAGCACCTAGATAATTCTACAATACAAACCAGAAAAAAGAAAGAAGAAAAACGCTACTTAAATTCAAATGAAACTAGTACTTAAGGGGTTAAAGAAATTTCAAATATAAAGTATGAATACCTGAAAACATCTCCATCTCTCATCATTACAATCATTGTTAATAGGTTGAGGAGTCTTAAGCTATAACGAATGCAATTTTAGCACAGCTAAGAGGAATGAATTGAAGTTACAACTCACAATTTCTCCACTTCTTAAGAATTTATGTGATATCATTCTATTTTTTTGTGATGAGCTAATGTATATAAAAACATTGCAACAATTTCTTCCAAACTCATAAAATTGGTGTCTTTTAAACCGCCAACATCTCTTACCATCTCACACAACAAGCCAAAAGTGCGTCTATCTATACGAAGTTCATTTTTACAGTTGATGTCACTTTCTTTAACTAGTCTAAACATATAAAGCATTCTTTCAACTGTTTTTTCCTTAGTACTTGTTAATTGATGCCTTTTGTTTTACCAAATACAACATTAGAAGATGATGCCACATTGCAAAGATAAGCACTAGAGTTACGGCCATTGTACGCATGACACGAATATTACGAATTCGCCGTTATCGTCTAGTTGTAATAGGAGAATGAACCATTCTGTATAAATATAAATACATAGTTATCAACTTATAGCAAAGTACAACTACGTAAATAAATATAAGAGGTCATGCAAACTACAACATGAAGCTAAGAGGTCATGCATATTGTATTTTTACTTTTAAATAAATACCAAAGCAAAGGATGAAACCTAATTCTAATTAAGATGCATAGATTAAGAAACATAATTCTGGAGATTAGTTTAGCCACTATGTACTAGGATTGACCACTTTAATAAGATGCATAGAAACAAATTATCTAGGTGTGACTGCTTCCTAGTTCCTACTATTTGACTAGAAAACATGTCAATGCTTCCTAGTTCCTAGTTCCTATTAAAAACATGTCCTACTATTTTGTTAACACTTCCTAGATTAGGACTCTTAGCAACCAGAAGTTCCAAGGCTAAAAAACTGACCTCTGATCCTAAGCAAGTAACATTCAATGACACTAATGATGTGCATGTATCAGGGAAATGGCTCAACGAATGTCCACTTAGATCCTCCACTTCACTCTCCCGCAAGTCCAGTTCTCTCAGATTCCTATACCAAAAATACAACCACCATAAATGAGAAGTCATGCACTAAACAATGCTATTACTCACGAAAAAAACCAAGTGATTAAGTAACGAATTTCATGTCAGAGTGGAAGCACGTAAGTCATTACCAAGCTAAATTTGAGGATTAATTGCTGTATATTAAAACCCTATAATTTTTGTCGTACAAACAGGAGGGCAACATTCGACTTGTCAAAAATAAAATTTTCCCACGCAATAAAAAATGTTTACCCCAATCCCAGCAAATACTAATCCAATTAACTTTTAGCTACTGCTTCCCAGAATAGGGGAATTACAATGGGGACCTCCTGAACGGAGTACACTTACCTACAACTACATTTCCCAAATATTTAACACTGGGGATAAAGATCTCAACATGTATATCACTTAGAAAAAAAATAGAGACACAATTGCTTATCTAGAAACGTACAAATGCATATTTCTTATTCTCATTTCCAATCCAAAATTAACCTACTACCCATAAAGATGAACAAAATCAATGATAAATAGCAACCATAAAACAAATCAATGATGAGCACAATTTAAAAAAAACATCAAAAAAAGTAACCCATGAACCATAGTAAGATGAGAGAGAGAGAGAGAGAATGAAATTATTTGAAATTTCTATGATTAGGCAAAATATCTCCACCGTACTTTGGATGATTTCAAGATCTGATGTACAAACATGAAAAGGAAGGTGAAATTTAAGGGTTGGGGAAGAGAAATATGAAAGGAAAAGTGAGAGAAAAGATGAGGAAGAGAAAACAAAACTGCGGTTGATTGAGGAGCAAAACCCTCCAATATACTCAGGAATAATGTTTGCAGAATTTTAGGTTTTCCATACCCATAGATCGATTCCGATAGTTGTCAACCAAGCACTATTAAACGGAATCAATCCCTTGCAAAAGTCATAGTGGAGGCCCATTACCCCCAACCAAACGGATGGTAAAAATAGGTGAAGGTAAACAGGAAATTAATGTGTTTAAGCCTTTGAAATGTCTTTCCACTGATGAGTCATGCTTGCGGATTGATGTGATTGATTCTATGTATGATAAGTTGATTGAACATGCATATTCTGATGATACTTTTGAAAATGTGACTGCCTCTTGCTTGCATGAGAAAATGGAGCATGTTAATTTATGAAATTCTGTGAAATTGCTGGAAGGGCAAGGGGAACTTTCTTATGCAAAAAGTCAGCAATTTGAAAAGATTGCTACACTTGATGAAAAATCCTAACCTGAATTGGAGCTTAAGTCTCTACCCGCTCATTCAAAGTATGCTTTCCTTAGTGCTAATGAGTCTTATCCTGTCATTATTTCCTCTTCTTTGAGTGATTCTGAGACTGATAAATTGCTGAGAATGCTACGTGATTATAAGTCAACTATTGCCTAGAGTATCTCTGATATAAAAGGCATTAGTTTGTCTGTGGTCATGTACAAGATTTTGATGCAGGATAATGCTAAACCCTCTGTAGAAAATCAAAGGAGACTTAGCCCAAATATGAAAGAGGTAGTGCGTGCTGAAATAATCAAATTTCTTGATGCAGGCATTAGTTATCCTATCTCTGATAGCTCTTAGGTGAGTCCTGTGCAGGCAGTAATAAAGAAGGGGGATATGACTATAGTGAGAAATGATAAAAATGAACTAACCCCTATTTGTACTATTACTGGTCGGTGTGTTTGTATTGATTACAAGAAAATAATTGTGGCCACTAGAAAGGACGACTTTCCATTGCCATTCTTGGATCAGATTTTGAAGCGTTTGGCTGGGAAGAAGTTTTATTGTCTCCTGGATTGCTATTTAGGTTACAACCAAATTCCAATTGCTTCAGAAGATCAAGAGAATACTACATTCACATGCCCATATGGTACATTTGCACATAGGAGAATGGAATTTAGACTCTGTAATACATCAACTACTTTTCAAATGTGTATGATGGCAATCTTTTCAGACATAGTGGAGGACATAATTGAGGTTTTTACGCATGATTTTTCTATTTATGATTCCTCTTTTGGTATTTACTTGAATAATTTGAATGATGTCTTGGAAAGATGTGAAGAGTCTAATTTGGTGTTAAATTGGGAAAAATGTCACTTTATGATTCATGAAGGTATTGTGTTGGACCAGAGGATTTCTGATAAAGGAATAGAGGTTAACAAAGTTAAGGTTCAGGTAATTGAAAGATTGCCCTCTCCTAACTCTATCCGGTTGTTAGAGGTTCTCTTAAAAATGTTGGTTTATATAGGAGATTTATTAAGGATTTTTTCATGATAACCAAACTTCTATGTAATTTGTTGTCAAAAGATGTGGCTTTTGTCTTTGATGATGCATGTTTAGAACCTTTCAATAAGATAAAGAAAGAGCTCACATCTGTACCTATAATCACTGCACCTAAATGGAGTTTGCCTTTTGAATTAATGTGTGATGCTAGTGATTATGCTGTAGGGGCTATTCTAAGCTAGAGAAAAGATAAGAGACTTCATGTTATACATTATGCTAGCAAAACTTTAAATGATGGTCAAATGAATTATGTTACTATTGAGAAAGAATTGCTAGCTATTGTGTTGTCTATACTGACCATTCTACTATTATCTTTTGTCTAGAAAGGATGCTAAGCCTAGGTTAATTCGTTGGATCTTGCTTTTGCAATGTTCAACTTGGAAATAAGAGATAAGAATGGCTTTGAGAACTTCATAGCAGAGCATTCGTCTCAATTAGAGCAAGTGAGTTCACATGATGACACCCCAATCTAGGATAAATTCCTTGATGAGCAATTATGGGCTGTACAAAGTTGTGAGGTACATTGGTATGCTTACTATGTTAATTATATTATTTCTAATATTGCGCCTAGCAAATTAACTTTTTAGCAAAAGAAGAAATTCTTTGCCAAGGTAAAGCACTATTTGTGGGAGGATCCACTATTATTCTGTCATTGTGCCAATGGGGTTGCGAGAAGATGTGTGCCGGAGGAGGAAATGCAATCTATTCTTGAGCATTGTCATTCATCTCCGTACAGGGTCATCATGGGTCCGAAAGAACTGCAGCAAAGGTGCTACAATGGGGGTTTTTTTTGGTCCTCACTTTTCAAGGACGCTAGGACCGTTGTTTTAACTTGTGACAAGTGCCAAGGAGTTGGTAACATTTGTTGTCATCAAGAGATGCCTCAGACTGGTATTCTAGAAATTGAGCTGTTTGATGTTTAAGATTTGGATTTCATGGGACCATTTCCACCGTCTTATAGTAATTTGTACATCTTGGTTATGATGGACTATGCTACTAAGTGGGTTGAGGCAGTGGCCTTGTCAAATACTAAGAGTCAAAGTGTGGTAAAATTCATCAGGAAGTATATTTTACATGCTTTAGGGTGCCCCGAACTATTTTGAGTGACCATGGAGTTCATTTTAATAATGGTCAATTTCGAGCACTATCGGTCAAGTATGGTGTCAAGTTCGCATTCGGCCTACTTATCATCCCTATAGTAGTGGTCAAGTGGAAGTGTCCAATCAGGAGATTAAGCAGAATTTGAAGAAATCTGTCAATTAGTCAAGGAAAGATTGGGCAATGAAACTTGATGATGCATTATACGTGTATCGGACATCTTATAAGACTCCATTAGGTATGTCTCTATACAGGCTAGTTTATGGGAAGTTGTGTCATTTATTGGTGGAACTGGAGCATCGGGCTTATTAGATGATCAAAACTCACAATTTTGAGCTTAAAAGTACTGGTAAGAAGATATTGCTCCATTTGAATGAGCTCGATGAGATTCATCGTAAATCTTATGAGAATGCTCGAATCTATAAGGAAAGGGCAAAAGCCTAGTACGATAAGAATATTGTAAGACGTGAGTTTACGGTTGGTCAAAAGGTCTTGTTACTTAATTATCATCTTAAATTATTTCCTAGCAAGTTAAAGTCAATATGGTCCGGTCCTTTTGTGGTTCTAAGAGTTGGTCTGTATAGTGGGGTCGAAATTCAAAAGGAAGACCAAGCGCCATTTGTAGTCAATGGACAGCATTTGAAAATATATTTAGAGAGTGATCAAATTGGCATGCTGGAGTATGGTAAATTCATGGAGTAAAGCTTGGCCACATCTAGTTGAAAACTTTAAACTTAGCGCTTTTCGAGAGTCAACCTGATTCCTTTTCTTGTTTTGTGTTATTTGTCTTTCATTCCTCTTTTATCTCTTTTGTTTTAGTTGTGTTTGACTTTAGTTGTGTGTTTTTTGTAGGTCGTGAGAAAGAACAAGAGATAATGCATGTGTTTAAGGAAGAGATTGAAAATTGAAGAAGAAGTGAAAAAAAAAAGGAGCTATGCAGTAGGGTCGGCAAATAGCTAGCAAAACAACCGATCTAATAACCAATACTAGTTATCTACGTTTGAGAAAGAACGAAGTCAGAGGAAATCTGGTGCAATAACCGGTCCAACAACCGATGCCGGTCTTTCCCAGAATTTCTAAGGACATCGCTCCTCTTCTTTTTCTTCCCTATTTCTTCTTTCTTTCTTTCTCTCTCACCATGCCTATCCCCTTCTCCAATTTCCCCTCACCTCTCCTCCCCAATTTCACACCCAACTCTTACTCTAACCTCTTTCTCCACGCTTTCTCATCATTTTCCTTCATTTGTGTAGCATATAATCCGTGATTTTTGGGAGTTTTTTGAAAGAATGTGTGAAGAACCCTAGGTGTTCAATCCGCGCGAGTTGCACTGAATTTCGTCCACCAATCATAGGGTTTATGCTTCACATTGCAAGGTGAGTAAGTTTCATTCATTTTCCTGTAATTTAATCGGTTGAAATTGGTCCAAATACATACAAGAGTTTAGTGTGTGTTCTTGGTGCAGTGTATGCTTATTTTTGGAGAATTTTTGACTGAATTTTTATTGCCTTCTTGGGTATTTTGGATGACTTTTTGAGTATTTTACATGGTTCTTGAGCCTCATTGATGTTAATTTACCCTATTCTATTGTGTATTTCGTATTCCTTGTGACTATTTAGGAATTGTTTGGCATGCTTTGGAAATTGGTTGGTGATATTTGGTTCGGCCTAAGAGTGGTGTGCCATTGAGTTTGACCTCAACATTGTGTTTTGATTGGTAAATTGGAGTTTTCATATTTGGGCTTGCCTTTGTGGTGAATTTCTGATAATCTCTTACAGTTGTTGGCCGAATTTCTTGATATTTGGTATTGTTTGGCTTGGGATTGCTGAGACTGTTATTCTAGCTATTGGATTGGGTTGATTGGGACATGCCACCAAGACCTAGACAAGCCAGCGGAGCCTCTTCTTCTCGCAAGACTAGTCAGGGTGCCACCGGTGGTGCTAGTAGCAGTCGTGGCCCTATCTTGACCCCTTGCGATTTACTAGTGCAGACAATTTTGCTTGGTATAAGGTGAAGGCCAAAAATAAGGTGTTAGAAGAAACTGATTTAGATCCCACATTTGATGTCGACTATAATTTTTCAGGATTATTTACCACTGTCAAATGGGTTCAGATGTTGGATTTGCCTAAGGTTTATTATCCTGGACTAGTTTGCCAATTCTATGCTAATCTTGAGCATCAAGGGGGAGTTAGCACTTCAATGGTGAGAAGCTTTGTCAAGGGTAGAGAATTGACTAGAGCTGAGTTGGTTACTTTGTTAGGGGTTTTGGATGAGGGTCCAACTTTTGACCATGGCAAATATACAGTGATGGGTGACCCCAAGTAGGTGTTTGAGGCTACTATTCCCAAATTTTGTCATGAGGCTTCATCTTTTCACTCGGTCCCCAATCCAGTGACTAGGAATGTCCAGTATATGTCCAACGTCTTTCACACTTCATCATTGGATCTTCGGCATAGTTTGCTTGTCTATCTTTTTGACATAACATTGTAGCGGCATCTAGTAGCAAGAACGAAGTGTGTGTTACTGATTTGTATTTTTTGTATAGATTGGAGATAGGGTTCGGTGACATTGCAGGGTTGCCTCTTGCTACTATCATTTTCGGGATGATGTGTAGGGCAGCGGGCCATAAAAACAAGAGTAAGACTTTGCCCTATGGTCGACTCTTAACTCTTATCTTTCACTATTTTGGAGTCGATGTGAAGGGTGAAGAGGCAAGGTTAGCATCTACTGTGATTAACCGCTCTCTAATTAACCAGATTGCCTACTGTCATTCCACCACTACCACCCAGGTTGGTCCCATTGGCGACAATGCTGAGGAGACCGAGGAACAGGAAGAAGTGATTTGCTACATAGAGCAGGGAGTTGGGCCATGTACTCAGCCGGCTAGACCATCTATGCATGTTTTATTGCAGTCCATGCTTAAGGAGGTCCGTGGCACACGTGAGTCCATGGAGCACTTATGAGAGCTCAAAATTTTAACCTAATTTCATATTATTATTTAGAAAATTTCATGTGTAATAATTACCTCATTATTAATTGGTTTATGTGTTCATTTGTTCTCCTTATTAACTAAGTGCTTAAGAGTGTTTTATATTAATAAGCGATTAAACCCTTGGGGGCTTAAATTAGATAGAATAAAAATTAGTAGGGTAATAGCGTGACCATTAAAAATTATTTGGCTATAATCGAAAATATTTTGTGACTAGGGCTTGCCTATAAGTACATTTAGTACTAAGAGAAGCCGTTCTTTTTGCACAAAATTTCCAAGAGAAAAGTGAGAGAAAGAGAGAGAGATGACTGGAAGTCAAGGAATCTTGAAAGAAAAGGAGATGCAAAAACGAGTTTAACAAGCTGGTGTTGGAGAGGTAAGTGCTTGTCTCGTAAACTTAAGACCCTGTTTGATAACCCAATTCAACACTTAAATTTAATGGATTCAAATCTTAACACGTTCAAACCGTTTGATAACTGAAAATAGAACCTCTAAATTAATTAAGTGGCACTGAATTTTCTAGGCAAAACTTGCTTCCAAAATTAAGTGATAAGCTATTCACTTATCACTTAATATGATATATATTTAAATATATAAGATTTAGTACTAAAGAATTCAATCACTTAATAGATTCAGACTTTAAATTTTAGACTTCAGACTTTAGTTTTCAGACTTCATTTTTATCAAACGCATCCTTAGTGAATACATATGTGATTTGAGTATTTTGTTTGAGGGAGAAGCCGTGTGGATATGATCTTATTCCAAATACATAACTTATAGATGGATATGTGGTTGTAAGGAATTAAATTAATGAGATTTGAGTGATTAAGTAATAAGGATGCAGCCGTTAGAATTTTGACAGGCTGTAGTGGCAAAAATATGAAGTCTGTTTATTGGCTTAGGGTTTTTTTTTTTGCAAAATTTTGATATGTCGTAGACCTATGTGCAAAAGGTTTATGTATAAAATTTCAGATCAAAATTCGAAGGTTAAGAGGGACTTTTGATTTTCGTAGTAAAGCTGGTTTGTAATTGACAGTTTATGGGTGAGGGTAGTTTGCAAGTCAAGAAAGCTTTTTTTTTTATGTAACTTTGCAAGAATCTTTCACAAGAACCTTTCCAACATGTAAAAGGTTTAGAGCATAAAGTTTAAGAATTTTTGGAAACATTTTTACATGTTCTCGGCGCTTGAAAACTTGTTTCCTAATCTATCAGATTCCTGTGCAGACTTTGAAGCTGGAGTTTTGAGGGTGAAACTCACGAATTTTATGAAAATTTTTACTAAAACTAACCATGGAATTGAAGAAATATTCTGGAGGTTTTGGACATGAAATTTAATTTTTAAGGATTATTTTGTGGGTGTCCAATAGGTTAGCATAATCTGGGAAACTGGTTAGGAAATTTAACAAGTTATTGGTTTGAAGTTTGGGAAGAATGTTAGAACATTAATTTTTACGAGACATGTTTTGGTTAAAGATTGATTTAAATAGCATAAATAGTGATTGTGGGGATCTGCAATTGTTAAATTAGAAGATTATAATTGTTTTCTCAACAGTAGGTAGTAAACAAAATCTGCCAAATTTACTGGTCAGAATTAGTGGACGTTTTTGCACATGAAAATGAGTGATCTTGGGAAGGTTGTCTTCACAAGAGTTGTGAGGTTTCGAGTTTAGTTTGTAAACATGTCTTTGGTTTTTGGAAAGATGCATATATTTGAAGATATGACTGAAAAACTAACCACTGGTCAAATTTGAAAATCTCGAAACAATGAAATAACAGATATAAAGATTGAAGGATGAGATCAATTTACATGTGTTAGGAGTGTTTACTTACGGATATTTAGATGATACTTTTGTGTGATTCTTAGGGTGACATTTAGGAGGTAACTCAAGAGGTGAAAATAAGAGATGTTATTTCGAATTCGAAGTGAGTATTTCTCACTATCCTTGTTATTTTGAAAAGCAAGTTTTTGTGAACTTAAGTGGTATTTTTATTATGCAAAATCGAATCACAGATGGTTATTTGAATGTCATTTTGAAGTGTAAGAAATTATTATGAGTATGTTTTTGTGATATATGACAAATGATTTGTGATTGAACCATCTTGATTATGATCATAACTATATTCAGTAGGACTAGGTCCAATCTTATGAATATATATGAATTCGAATTCGAACTATGACCTTTCCCTAGTGGGAGTTAAACACTAGACTGTGTACACAGAGACCAATAAATGCATTATCTTCAAATTAAGTTAAAGATTTAATTTCGTGATTTATAAATTCAAATTCGATACCTTTCCATGCTTTGACTTATGAACATGAACTCTATGATTTTGTGTGATATTCAAGTTATGATTTCGAAATGTGAATTATTTGTTTGCAACCTACATGTATACATGTAACATGTATGATCTGGCAAGGATGGCTAGTGATACTTGCTGAGCATGTCAATGCTCACCACCCTCTCTTACCCAATCTTGCAAACAATGCTGAGGAATATGAGCTAGTATTCGTGGAAGAAGAGGAAAATTAGGTGGCAAGTTGTTGGAAATTTGTGTTTTAAATAAGTTTATCATTCTTAAGTAAATTTTATTTCTAGTTAATGAATAAGGAGATGTAATAAGTGGCATTAGACCACAAATTAGACACTTTTGTGGCATGTGACTAGATGTGTTAGTTGGAGTTTGCTTATTTTATGATATTTTGGATGTATTAATTTCCTATGTATTTCTCAAATTGTTTACTTAAGTAAGATGCCTTGTGAGATTTAAGGGGATGTACTCCTTGGATTTCATAGCATGTTATGCTTTGAATCAGGTTATGGATTTGGGCTGTGACAAAATATCTGGATCAGCCATCCGATTGGGTGTTAGACTCACGATTCAGACACAAAGCATTTGGATCGGACATCTGACAGCTCCAACGGCTAATATTTTAATAGTTTTTTTTTTTACCGTTGAAGAGACTTTTAGGGAAAATTTTCACTAACTTTAAGTACTCCCAAAGTCTAAAAAATTAATTAGACGTTTGCTACATTGAGTACAAGCTTGTAAGAGTGATTTTAGTTGGAAAATGGTCTCCTTTATTCTCTTGTACTCTTTGTAAGGCTGTATAAAAAAAAAAAAAAAAAGGGTAACTCTTAGTTGGTTGGTAGCATTCAATTATAGTATAATGAAAGTTCACTTGAAAGAAGTTATAAAACTCTTTGACTCAATTAAAGAATATTTAGCATGAGTAAAAAGTGAGTTTTGGTATATACAATATGATTTGCTTCACCATCAATGGAAGAAACTACAAGCCGAATCAACTTCAAATTTGGAAGAAATTTGGGAGTTTGTTTGGTTTGTAAATTCTCTTTACTTATATTGCTCTCTTTCACTACTTGTTTTTTGTGGATTAAATTACTTTATCTTCCTCATCCTTATTCTATTTTCCTTGCTTAGATATGTGATTATCTAGGTAAACTTGAGTAGTTAAAACTGGGTGAGATTTTTTGTAATTTGATTAGCTTTTATATAATCTAATTCACACCCCTCCTCCCTTGCAATTTGACTTTAGCAAACTATGAATTTTAGTCGTCATTTTTAGCTTTGTAACTTAAAGAGGAATTATATATTTTACCTTTGAGTTCCAAGCTTAATGTGGAAATTGTTTAAGACCTATGCATGAGCTCTATATGCCAACTACAAAGGGTTTCATTGTCACAAGAAGTAAGGTATTTTATGAAAAAAAATTAAAGGTAGAATTTCCATTTGCTGTTTATTTTATATATGCTTTTTTACCAATTTCTTACTGTTACTTAGTATTGGGTTGGGTTTAGTTGAATATATATCTTGCTATTTATTGCTTAGGCAAGACGTTTCTGGCTACCATGTTTAAAATCTTGTTTTCATTGTTTCATTCCTTTCTTCTTTTTTTTTTTTTTTTTTTTTAACTGTTGGAAGTGGCGATGCTTATGATCAAAGTTAGGCCAACAAATGCAAAATAGTGCGTCGGCTTCTAGTTATTAGCTGCACTATTAAAGAAAGACCACTGAAAAATTTTACTGCATTCAACTAGTTCCTGCTCTTTTTCTTGAGATCTAATGTATTTTATTATCAATTTGCTTGAGATACACGGTAAATACAATTACCTTCAAATTCTTTTTCATGGTGTTATTTCTTAATAAATCAATGTAGGACCCAAAATAATTGTCTAGCATAAACCCACAAGAAAACTCACAAATATAAATTAAGAGGCAAAAGAAAATTTTATATCAGTCAATGGAGGATGCTCCAAAACAGACAATGATAGCCTAAAGCTCCTGATCTCTTCTATTGATATATATATGTACCCGAGGCCAATACCCTACGACTCCTATCAATGCTAGTACTACTACAGTACAACTTGGAAACAAATTCCACCGGGACCCACACACTAATGAAACAATATTAGCTTGGTTTATATTCCTACAATGCCTCCCTTAAACCAAGCTCCTCAAACTTGGACATGCCCAACATCTTCTTCAACTTGACAAATGTCTCCATCTTCAAAGCCTTGGTGAAAATGTCTGCTACTTGATCTTCAGTCCGGCAATAATCTACCTCAATCACCTTCTCATGAACCAACTCACGTATAAAGTGATACTTGATGTCAATGTGCTTGCTACCCATGAAGTACTGATTCTTGGACAATTCAATGGCGGATTTGCTGTCACAATAAATTGTCGTAGGACCAACTTGCTTGTGTTGCAGGACACCAAGTATGTGACGCAACCATAAAACTTGAGTTGCACTATTTGCTGCTGCAATATACTCCGCCTCTGCCGTAGACAAAGCTATCACTTGCTGCTTCTTTGAACTCCAGGAAAACACTCCTGAACCAATGAAAAATGCATATCCTGAAGTACTTTTCTTCTCAATTGTATCACCAGCCCAATCACTGTCTGTGTAGCCAAACAGTTCAACTGGATCATTTCTTGAATAAAAAATATCATCACTTTGAGTGCCTCCAATGTACCTCAAAATCCTCTTAACCGCTTGCAAATGTGACTGACGTGGATTTTCCATAAATCTGCTAACCAACCCAATAGCAAAATTGATATCTGGCCTTGTAGACGTTAAATATCTCAAACTTCCTACCAAACTTTTGAAATAGGTGGGATTCACATAACCACCATCACCTTCCTTCGACAACCTCAATTTTTCTTCAACTGGCGTCATAATTGGCTTTGCTGCATCCATCTTGAATTTTTTCAAAATATCTCCTGCATATTTCTTTTGAGATATAAAAATCCCACGATCAAACTGAAAAACTTCAATTCCCAGGAAATATGACATGAGACCCAAATCTGTCATCTCAAACTGCTGAATCATAGCCTCCCTGAACTTTGCAACCATATCTGAATTATTTCCTGTAAAAATTAAATCATCTACGTACAAGCACACAATAAGAATGTCACCACAGGTAGAAAATTTAACATATAATGTGTGCTCATAGGGACACCTTTGAAAACCACGGGTCAAAAAATAAGAGTCAATTCTTGTATACCATGCCCTCGGTGCTTGTTTCAATCCATACAAGGCTCTCTTCAATCTATACACCTTATTTTCATAACCTCTTCTGACATATCCTGCAGGCTGCTCCACATATACTTCCTCATTGAGAATGCCATTCAGGAAAGCTGACTTGACATCCATTTGATAAATTCTCCAATTATTTTGGGCAGCTAGAGAAATTATCATCCGGACTGTATCAAGTCTAGCAACAGGCGCAAATACCTCAAAGTAGTCAATTCCGGGTTTCTGCCTGTATCCCTTCACCACTAATCTCGCCTTGTATCTATCCACTTCTCCATTTGGTTTACACTTTGTCTTGTAGACCCACTTCACTCCAATGGCTTTTTTACCAATTGGAAGAGAAGTAAGCTCCCACGTGTCATTTTTCTCAATAGCATGAATTTCTTCATCCATTGCCTTCACCCAACGATCATCACGGGCTGCCTCTTCATACATCACTGGATCACAATCTGGAAACAAAGCAAAATTAACAATATCTTCATCAGAAGGAACATCATCAGGAGTAATTACATAATCCTGCAAACGAGCTGGCATATGCCGTTGACGCTGTGGACGTCCAGTTAAATCAGCCTGTGGACTCTGAGCAATTGGTAATGGCTGAACATCATCATTAGGCTCATCTTCTTGATAATTTAAGATCACTTCATTTGTTTTGGAATTTTCAGAAGACCAATCCCAAACTCCTCTTTCATCAAATGTCACATCTCTACTTACTATCACCTTCTGCGTCACAGGATTATACAATCTGTATGCCCGGAAAACTTCACTGTAGCCAATAAAAACACACTTCTCCCCTTTATCATCAAGTTTCTTCCTCAACTGATCAGGGACATGAGAATAAGCAAGACATCCAAATACTTTGAGATGGCCAACAAATGGTTTTCTACCACTCCAAACTTCTTCAGGGGTTTTACCAGGAAGACTTCTAGTAGGACACCTGTTCAACAAATAAATTGCACAGGAAACTGCCTCTGCCCAAAAGGACTTTGGCATATTTTTTAATTTCAACATACATCTCACCATATCCATTACTGTCCTATTCTTCCTCTCTGCCACTCCATTTTGCTGTGGAGTATATCTGGCAGTCAACTGATGCAAAATACCATTTTTCTCAAGAAAATCATCACATACCAAATATTCCTGACCCCTGTCTGTTCTCAAACTTTTAATCTGACAGCCACTTTGTTTCTCAACAAAATTCTTAAAAATCTTGAAAGTATCACAGGCATCAGATTTTTGTTTCAAAAAATAAACCCAGGCTTTTCTACTAAAATCATCAATAAAGGTAATAAAATACCTACAACCACCATTAGAAGGAACCTCCACAATGCATAAATCAGAATGAATAATTTCCAAAGGACTTTTGGCCCTCCAAGATTTACCTGTCTGAAAAGCATCCCTGTGTTGCTTTCCCAAGACACACATGTCACATACTCTGTCAGGTTTTCTGATATCAGGCAACCCACCAACCATTCTTTTACGAGCCAAAAAATTCAAACTATCAAAATTTAAATGACCAAATCGCATATGCCACAGCCAATTACTGTCATCTATTACTGTATTCAGACAAGAAAAATTTTCAACATCCAAATTCAACGGAAATAAGCGATTTGAAGTCATTGACACCTTTGCAATCATTCCAATATTTTTATCAAAAATAGTGCAAGTACCATCCCTGATACGAATGTCATATTTTTTCTCAGACAACTGGCCCATACTCAACAAGTTATGATGCAATCCAGGAACATAGAAAACATCAGAAATAAAATCAGTAGACCCATTTTTCAGGCTAATGGGGATTTTTCCCTTGCCATGCACTGGTAAAACAGTGTTATTTCCAAACTTAACTTCACCATGGACAGATTCATCAAGTTCCACAAATAATTCTTTCTTGCCAGACATGTGATTACTACACCCTGTATCCAAGTACCATTTATTCTTATCAACCATATCAACCGCATTACAGGCCAATAATAAAGTCTCAGATTTTTGACTATTATCTTGAACCTGATTGTCAACAACATTAGCCTGAAAATTTCTATTTGCATTTTCTCCAAATCTACATTCAAACTGTCTATGACCAGATCTTCCACAATTATAGCAAATAATTTTCTGACCAAAATTATTCTGAAAATTATTTTCTCTTCTAAAATTACCACCTCTGCCTCTACCAGGACCACCTCTAAAATTAAAATTGTTACCTCTACCGCGTCCAGGATTTGATGCGCCTCCTCTGCCTCTATTGTTGTAGCCACGACCACCTTTGTTGATGTAGCTACCTCTATTTCTCTGACTGGATTCACCTTGCTCTCTAACTTCATTATTGCCTCTCAAATTTAACTGCGTCTGCAACGCCTTTTCAACTGTATCCTTCTCTGGAGTGTCATCCAATTTCTCATTAATTCTCTGTTCATGTAGAATTAATGATCCATGCAACTCTTCAATACTCAAATTATCCAAATTTTTCGTCTCCTGAATTACAGCTACCACATGATCAAATTTCATGGGTAGAGTATAAAGGACTTTCTCAACAAATGTTTTGGCAGAAAGTTGATACTGATTGAGTGCCATCTCGTTTTTAATATCTGACAAACGAGAAAAATAAGATTCAATAGATTCTGACTTCTCCATAGTCATAAGTTCAAACTTCCTCTTCAACATCATCAAATTATTCTGTTGAACTCTGTCAATGCCTTTATACGTTTTTTCCAAAATATCCCAAGCCTCCTTTGCCGTGTCAGCCATAGAAATTTTTCCAAAAATTGACATATCAACTGCCTGATGAATTTGTGACAACGCCAAACTATCTCTTGCCTTTTCCTCTTCACTAGCATCCTGAGCAAGTGGAGTTTCAATATATCTATGCAACATACATGCCTAGAGATGTATTTTCATCTGTCTCTGCCAAAAATTGAACTCTGCCCTTGTTTTCAATTTGTGAACAGCACAAACAATATTGGAGTTAGGGTTTGCCATAACTCAATCAACCGTAGCTCTGATTCAAAAAATCAACAAAAAAAAATATAGGAGATAGATTTTATCGAATCAATGTATATGGAATAGGGAGGCAATTTACACACATACAAGTGTGTGTGGGAGAAGAGGAATAATACTAACAATATATCATTAATCACACATAATAACAAGACTCTCAAATTCTCACTCTTCTCAACTAATAACAATAACAAAACTCCCTATTTGTAGACTAGATGATTTGGTAAACAAGTCTTACAATCACAAGAAATTTCCTAATCAAATACTAATTCCTAAACAATAAAACTACCATAACTTGACTCTATTAAAATTACCAAGAATCTAACTTGACTAAAACACTGCTAAATAATAATATAGAAATTTCTATTTTTGAGTCTTGATTTAATATGCCAACATTGCCTCCCTTAAATCAATGGTCTCTTGAATCAGCTCCACCACAATCACGATCAATATCTCCCTTGCAAATTCTGACAACCTTGGTTCTTCACCTTCAAACACTTTCTTGTTGCAATAATCCACGCATCTGGATAGACTGCTATCGTCACACAATTTTATTGTCACTTCACTGACAACTAATCACTTTGTGATTTGATAATCACAACTCAATTGATAGGATTTTTCCTCGATCTCTGTCACAATCCCGAATCAATCTAACATTCCATTAAACCAATCTTATGGTTCAATCTTCACCAACTGGACACACCATGACCAATCTTGTGGTCTAACTCAATCTTCTAACTTCTTCTGAGCAAATTTTGTGCTCTAACTCTGACAGCGGAAAACATCCACGACTAATCTCGCAGTCGGGCCAATTCTTCAAAGGCACCCCAAGATCAATTTTTTCGGGCCAATTCTTCACAGGCACCCCAAGGTCAATTTCTTGAACCTAGGGCTCTGATACCACTCTGTAGGACCCAAAATAATTGTCTAGCATAAACCCACAAGAAAACTCACAAATATAAATTAAGAGGCAAAGGAAAATTTTATATCAGTCAATGGAGGATGCTCCAAAACAGACAATGACGGCCTAAAGTTCCTGATCTCTTCTATTGATATATATATGTACCCGAGGCCAATACCCTACGACTCCTATCAATGCTAGTACTACTACAGTACAACTTGGAAACAAATTCCACCGGGACCCACACACTAATGAAACAATATTAGCTTGGTTTATATTCCTACAATCAAGGTCCTTATTTATGTAAAATTTCAAATACTAACGATTTTACATTTATTTACATATGTTTTCCTGTAGTGAGGTTTATCAATGATTCGGATCCAGGCATGAATCGAACCCAGATCGTGTTCATTTTCCCAGATCCAAAATAACTAGCAGTCCAATTATCTAAATTCGACTTGGATCTATTTTTTCTACAATTTAAATAGGTCAAATATGGATTTACATGTTCCAACACATTTTGGGTCCGGACTTATTGATATAAATATTTTAATAAATAATTAGATATATTCATTATAATTTGTTATTAACCTAGTTATTTTCTATTAAAATATTTTTTTATAAATCAAATAATTGTTAGAAATATTCTCATTATATTGATGAAGTTCATGTAAAAATAAATTTTCAAAATCCAAATATACCTTATCCGAATCCAAATTTAACTAGATCCGGATCCAGGGCTACATATTGAGATCCATTTGGATCTGGATCTAGATCTAGAACATTTTATTACCAATTGAATCCATGTCCAAAATTACCAATTCTGGTTCGAATCCAACATGCTAACACTCTACCTGACTACCTCTACTTGGTGTTGCAAATAGCTTGTTGACATTTAACAAAAAATACAACAGAAGTTTACACTCAATCCTAAATAGTCATACATTTATCAAGTAATATACACTTGTATATGCATTTCCAAGTGTATTATGTGATATATAGTGCACTTATATTTCATCCCATCCCTGCTAGCAAAAAATTTTAAAAAATTCCATCTCAAATAGATTTGTATTACTAGTCATCAGTTTTGGTATATTTACTATGAATTATATACATATTTAATTTTGGAATCTATACTAACCTGCACAAAGTAGAGTTAAAAAGGATTTTAGTGATATGTTTGGTGATTGCTTTCTTCATCAACACATGTTTTGTGTATGGTAAATGTTAAATGCTCAAAAAAAGTTTTATGATTGTTAATTCTATCTTCTAATCATATTCTTCAATATTATTTTTTTTTAGTTTATTTTGGCAAAATCTAAGACCTAGTAACCTTTCCGCCCTAAACCTAACTGAGCCCCCTATTAATTCGAATGGTTTGATCAAGTAATCCAAATTAACCATGTTACCCAATTGGCCCTTTTTATAACTTGGTTGACTCGGTTTACTCGATTAACATGCTAATAATCCAACTGATGATCATCGCATAATTGACCTGACCCTTCTGATGAACTGATTTACCAGGATGATGACTAACTAAATTAAACCAATCCCATCTGTTTCCATACGACATGTTTGGGTAGATCCGATTTATCACGATGATGACTAACTAAATTAAAACCAATTCCATCTGTTTCCCATATGACATGTTTGGACGAGTTATGATAGATTTTAGATTAAAGTACAATGGTTTAAAAAAAAATCAAAAACCAAATAATGATTGTTTTTCTGCAGACATGGACTGCCGATGAAGATTGCCTTAAATCATTATTTCTATCTAGCATTTTTTTAAGTATTTCAAAAGGTGGATTTGAAATTATAAAGTATGGAATCAGCCTATTCATTACACTAATATTAATAATACAAATTATTATTATGAGTTGGAATTACCTTTCTTGTTTCTTAAAGTCAGTTTACTAGCACATATACTGTTATTGGGATACGGTATGGCTTGTGGGGACAAATGTTTTGGATGAGTAACAAATCGAAAGTAGAACACATGAGTTGAGTTACTTTTGATGGAACCTTGAAAGTAGAAGGAAGAAGATTTAATTTGTAGGAGACTTTGGTACAAAACAATGAACACCGTTACAAAATAATTGTTTTATCTTGGATATGAAACTATTCTTTGAGCATGCATATGAAGTACTTCAGGACCTCAAGTATCTGAAAAAGCTGAAACTAAGTACAAGGAGAATGCTGATTATTCTCTACGTCAACCGGCTATTTCAAAATCAAAGGCATGGCATGCTTTCCCGTCTTTAGAGGAGTTGATGAAGCATATCAGGGTGGAAGAAAAGTAGATACGGTTACTGTTGCAAATCTAAAAATCAGGAAGGAGAATAAGAAGACTTGAAACCTAGCAATAGTGCCAAGAAGTCGAAATCCTTTTCTGTGAAGGAGTTCAAAGCAACTGTATGGAATGCTGAATTAGATTGTAAGGTTTAGAGTGTATTAGAGTCCTGGCCATCCTTAGTTCTTCATGGATGCTTACTTGTGCTTCTGGATCAGAATGTAGAGCTTTCCATATTCTGATTTTTATAGACAAGCTAGTAAGATAAACAACAAATAGTTTGTCACTATTTTTACCCTTTTCATACTCATGTTTTTCAAACTCGATAGGTTTTGACGACAATATTGGAAGTCTATTAGTATCTTCATCCTTCATCCCTTGAATTACACAAACAAGACATGGTTGTTTTGGCTTGTTCAAATCATCAATATGTGTTGTCCTTACATCTATTCGTGCAATCAATGTTGCCCTTACATCTATCAGTGCAATCATCAATATGTGTTGGCCTTACATCTGTCTGCAATAAGATCTCCAGACTCAGCCTTGTAGATTCTTCTTTTTTCTCATTCTTTCCCATTTGCTTCAATGTAATGGAATAGCACAATTCTTTTAAGGTTTATAATCTTTGATATTTTTACATCAAATACTTCACAAACAGGTGCAGGAGACATTGTTGGCATGCTTCAGCATGTGTTTCTTCAACAAGTAGGTAGATAAACAATTTCAGATAATGATCACTTGATGAGAATGTCTCAGAAACCTCATTCCAAAAATTTTCCTTTTGTTGTTTTTTTTTTTTTTTGATAAAAACATATTTCATTAACAGATTGCTGGAAATCATTCAGCATGATTGATATACATCGCTGCTCTAATGGCAGATAAAACATGCACTAAAATGACAGACCTACAATTTGATAGATACAAAAAACCTAAAAAATTAAGAACATATTTGGAAAATACAAGAAATTTTAAAGTCATCTCCCTATAGGATAAATTGCTACAGCCCGTTCTATGTATGTGGCAATCGTCAGATCTACTAATCAACAATTATAAGCTTCAATAATGATTATGAAATTTGTCAAGTAGACCCAAAATCTAAAAAAAAAATTCAAATTTGACAATTAGAATTAAAATAAATTTAGATCTAAGCAATAAAACAAGAAATCTCACTAGGAACTCCTAGGAGAATAAAAAATTTTCACTAGGAACTTTAAGAAGAAACAGAGATTTCTCATTAAGAAATTTAGTAGAGACTTTAATAGAAAATAATAAAAAAGAAATCTATAGGAGGGAGACCAAAGAGGAAGGGTTTTCAAAAAAGAGGGGTGGAGAGAAGTTGGAGAAGAGGAAGGTTAGAAAGAGAGTGAAGTGATAATATTAGAAATTTTTCTTTTGTTGCTAGTTGTATAGAATTGGAATAAATTACCCATTAATGATTGAGTCTAAATATACATCTACTTTGATTGAGTCAAATATGTGATCCAAATATGTCAATTTAATATCCACTAATTAATGGGTTTAATTGATCACACACTTGAATCCAATTAAATTATATACGCAACATATTGTTGATGGGTGAGCCAACCAAATAGGTTACCATTTGTAGCTATAAATAATAGAAATAATAGTAGGATAGAAGACAAGTGAGTTGCGAAATTGGGTAAGATATAAGATAATTAGGTAGGAACAGTGTAAAGTAAAAAGAAAGTAGGATTTGAGAGAATAGGAAAGGATTGCAAGGATGTGAGATAGTTGGGTTAAGAAAGTAAGGAAGAGTATAGTAGAGAATAAGGGGAGTATTGAGAAAATGGGGTTGTGGAATGGGGACAGTGGCACAAGGGGAAGAATATAGGAGTATCGAGGAGATGGGGTCAAGAAAGTTGGATTAAGAATGTGAGGAAGAGGGAAAGGGAAAACGTTGCACGGATATGAGAAAATTGGGTTAAAATGGTTAGGAAGAGGTTAGTAGAGAATAGAGAGAGTATCAAGGAGAGGGGGTTGTGAAGTTGAAAGAGTGGTGCATGAGGGAGAATATGAGGGTATCGAGAAGAGGGAGTTGAGAAAGTTGGATTAAAACGGTGAGGAAAAGTGAACAGGAAATGGTTGTAAGCATGTGAGAAGATTGGATTAATAAAATAAGAAAGAAGGTAGTAGCAACTAGCAAGTAAGGTGAGTGTCAAGGAAGGTGGTTGTGGAGCAGGGAAAGTGGTTCAAAAGGGAGAATATGGAAGAGAGGGATAATCATGTTGTGTTTGGTGTGCTTTTTTTTTTTGTGATCTTTTTAAATATTTTTCAGTATACTTTAATCTGTCTTAGGTAAAAGAATTAATCTTTCTTACACTGACAGTGTATACACTATTACCCTTAGATGAATGACAACTATGTAAAATTTACATTTGAAATCCAATTTTTACACATGTATCATGAATCCAAAGGTGATAGTGTATACACTATTAGTGTAGAAAAGATTTATTCTATATAAAATACACAAGTACGATATAAATTGGACACTCAAATAATACTCTTTTGGGTTTTTTATCTTTTTTTCATATAAAGATTATAAATATCTCATTCATTATTACTACTACTACTACTACTACTACTATTATTTTAAATATAAAGCCGTGCATAGCACAGGTCAGATTGCTAGTTATTAGGATTTGGTAGAAAAAAAATTTATAAATTGTATTTGAAATCGTGTGCTTTTTTGGAGTTATTTTTTGAATGTCACTATAGATTCCAAAAACAAAAACAATTTTTCAAATAATTTTCATATCCATAGAGAACCTCTATGTTCCTTCTCTTTAGAAAAACTCTCTAGTCAAAATTTTTTTGAACTCTCCCATGAAAGCGAGATTAGATTTTCCTGATCTTTCTCTATAGGAGGAACTCTCTCTATAATTTCTTTTCGTTTGTGCGATTAAAGTCTTTTCTAAAATTTCCTAATGAGAGTTTTTCTCTCTTAATATTGCCTAATGGATTTTCTTCTCTCCTAAATTTTTCTATTGAGAGTTTTCTTCTCTTCTAAGGATTCCTAATGAGAATTTTAGAGAGTTTTTTCATTTTTCTTTTTTTAGATCTAAGATTTTTCAAATTTTGATCATGACTTCTAGAATTTCCTAGAGTTTTTTTCTCCCAAGAATTCCTAATCAGAATTTTAGGTATTTTTTTATTTTTCTTTTATTAAATACAAGTTTTTTCAAGTTTTGATTATCAGATTTAGAATTTCTTGGGTTTTGATTATCAGATCTGAAATTTCTTGAGTCAATTCAGTAAATCTCATCATAATATTTGGACTAAAGTAGTTAGACAACAATCTGGCTATTGCAAGCACGCACAAATATTCATGGAGCTATACTAATTTTATCTCATTTTCTAAATTTAGAGGTTCACGGTGTAATTTTTATGTGTTTTTCAAATTTATAGTATCCATTTTTCAAATATGTTCTTTCATATTTGTGTACGTTTGATGATGTAACTTTTGCCATTAGTACAGTTTGTAATAAAATTATGATGTTTTATCTAAAAGTAAATAAATATGATTATTTTCCTGCCAAAAATAAATAAGTATGACCTATGTTTTATGTGGAGTGCATAATGTGAATGAATGAATTACTGACTTGTAACAGAAAAAGGTACAAATAAGATCATCTGTATAACACTTACACCGTCCTGGCCAAATAAAGGGGAAAAAAAAGCTAATAAATTTAGACGCGCAATTGATAATTAAATTTAATTATGATACTTCACTTGTCTATCGTATCATAATATTTATTTGGTAGCAATACCAACACTATGACACCATATTCATGCAACCTCCAGCAGCTTTGCCATATGGTTCTTGCACTGCTGACTTACATTTCCTTCTTCGTAGAGCCACAGCCAAAAGTGGGGGGAAAAAAAGAAAAAACAACTTAATTTTATTCCTAAAAATGAACACATGAACATAAATTGCAGGGAAGAAGAAACAGAAGAAAGATGTCTGAGAATAGAATAATAATCTAGTACAATATTCTTTAAAAATGCAAAAGCATGATTTATTATTGGGTTAGCAGTTAGCAGTGATACTGTACAATCTACTTTTGGAATGTTCACCTATCACTGATGGGTACACCTAGAAATGACTGTATATGCTTTCACTGGTCTGTACTATTAGTATATATAGTCTTTTTACCTTCTAATATGTGCAACGATATACAAAAACCTAGGAACAGCACAGCGTCAGAGGGTTCAAAGCGCCTTCTGATCAAGTCTCTCATTCCAGTTCAAGCAACGAACTAAACTATGAAACCAGTCACCAGTCTGGTCACACTTGTTCACAGTTGGAAGTGGATGCTGGCTCATTGATATACGGACAGAATCACCTCTTGATAATTGTTGCCTTCTCTTTCCATCGAAAGAAACCCAAGCATTACTACGTGTATCCACAGGAATCTGCAAGATGGAAAAAAGATTTTAAAGGAACTGTTATAGAGGTATTCAGAAACCAAACCAGAATCAAGTTTCACAGAGAAGGGCATGTCATTCAAATAAGTAATATCCTATAAATCTGGTAGCCTCTACACTTTGTTCTTCCTAACAAGTGACACTCTTCAAATCCTCTCTCTCTCTCTCTCTCTCTCTCTCTCTCTCTCTCTCTCTCTCTCTCTCTTTTTTTTTTTTTTTTTTTGGCCTCCGACAATTGCTGGACTTGAAAGTTTTACTAACCAGTTCTCTCTAATAACTACAGGAATTCAAGCGCAGCATCTTAGCTCATGTCTTGAATATGACATTTATAATAGCACAACAAACATAGATTTCTTTTCCATAATAAAAATTATTTCCAAATAAAAACTACTCCAACTTTATCTTAAAAGCATTTGAATTAAAATGGAAAGAAGGTGAATGTGTTATATGTCAGATCTAAAGGACCACTTACAGTTGCCCATTTACCAGACTTTACATTCTAGTGACACAAAATGGACTTGCAGCTGAAATTTCAAATGGACAGTAAACACACTTAGACAGTCCCCTTTTTGTAGCAGTTCTAAAGCTCTTGAAAATCAAAGAAGCTATTCATGCCGACCTTACCAGATCTGTTTTGGAAGAATATAATGTCAAAGCAATTGATACAACTCCGTTGGCAAGTTGAACTCTGATCATATTGCTAAAACTCCCTTCTCTAAAACTTATTGTTGGAGCTCCCAGACCAACAATGATGACCCAATAGAACCAAAATATTATAATTGCATTCGATCATGCAAACTAAGAATTAACCACAGTCAACAGAGAATCAATAAAGAATAAATCTGTTCTCCATCAGCTATTAAATTTTTCATAAAAGCTAAAAGTCATAAAAATCACCTTTAGTTCAAGCCGCGCAGAGTCTGGAAGTATGACAGGTCTAAATGAGAGGGAGTGGGGGCAAATTGGAGTGAAAAGCATGCATGGAACATTTGGATGCACCTGCAATAGAAGCACCATTTGTTACAGGCAATGGTCTATTGTGTGTTAAGGAGAATAATCAAAATTAGGAAACAGCATGGATTAAAAAATCTCAGTTTCATCACTTGTGGTTTATCTTTCCATCATTGATTGTATGATTATCACTCACATGTCACAGATCAGGTGAAATGAAAACCAAGGTAAATGTACAAGGCCATTAATAGATATCCTCAAAGAAATTAGATCAAAGAAAACTTGGAAGAATAGACATCCTCAAATGAGGAAAAAACCACAGGTTACGATTACAAGGTCAAACCACAGTCGACCATACAGACGAAGTGTTCGCTGGTGGTTACTCTTTTACTGCTAGCTGCTTTGTGGTCTAAGCTCTCATCTCTCATGTTCATTGTTCATGATGGTGCAATTAGCTAGCCTTCCTAAGAAGATGTTGGAAGTCTAACTTGTTGACATCAACCCAAAAGAGGACCACATATCCTGATATTTCAATACATCTCTCTGTTTCTTGCTTCAAGTTTCTTGCAGCAGGGAAATCTATTTGACAAGTAATGTGTCCTTGAGATATTGAATGCCATATTCTGTCTGCTTATACTTTCTCTTCGTTGATTTGTCATTTAAAGCACTGCATTTTTTTTACCCAAACATAGAGTTGAGAAATTTTGTTTGAAACTAATGCTTCTACTAATAATTGTTCCTCTCAGGATGTAATTATCTCACATGCTAAAAAATGAAAAAGAAATTTGGATGTTGGAAATCCTACTCTGCTTCTGTAGAAGATGTACACACTTATCATTGAACAAACAGCATAGTCAAGTAAAGACAACTTGACAAAGGCTAGGGTATACAAGAACTAGTACAAATTTTATGCTCAAATTGATTGGCCTTGCAGGTCATACAGATGCCTGTATTAAAAAATCATGTAATATCGCACCGCCACACGAAAATTAGCAAAATAGACAGCATAATTTGTGAACTCCGTGCACTTTGCACCCAGAGTATGATTCCAGTTGCAACAATCTAAACATTTGAGCAACTGAAACAAGCAGACTGGTCAAATTGGTCCCCTAATTCAACTTCACATATCAAAGCCAACTTGTAGTTTGTTATGTTATTGTAGATCTCAAAAAATTTCCGGGGGGGAGCCCAAAGAAGGGTAAAGACCCCTGGTCTAGGCAATGGCCTGACTAAGACCAGAACCTTAGAAGTCTGTAGGGTTACCGCTCCTGCACTTGCTCTCAGTGTGCAAACTGTTTCCCAGGAAGAATAGCAAATTTGAGCAAATCAGTCAAGAAATCCTTGCATTTTGAACTTTCATACAACATATAATAACCATCAAAACTTCTAAGATCCCTTCCAATAGTCAGATTAATCTCAAACATCCAGTAAAACCTTCCAGGAATCCCCCATCCCTTGGAAAAACCTCATAGAAAGTTTCTGTCCTCAAGTGCAATTTCGTTAATCTTGTACTCATTTGTAATTTTCCAGAATTGTAAACCAGCATCAGTTGATCATTCAGATCAAAATAGGCTGTCCAAACACACCAGACGTCAACATGTAACATGTAAGAAAGGACCCCAAGTGGAGGGAGGCAACTCCTTTGGTAGGCCAGAGGCAGCAGTGAATGCTTTAATGTTATTTTACTCAGCTTCAAAGCCCTTGAACCTCTTTTTCAACAATTTTTTTTTTAAGTTTCTCAATTAGTTTAATGGAAAAAATTGTATTTATTTAAAGGGAAATGCAAGGAATTGAGGTTCTGGCTCCAGCCTGCTTCAGACTAACAATCAGCATTGTAATTCTTTGACTCAAAGATGATGTGCATGAGAACAATAATTGTCATATTCAAATATCTTAAGCTTAACAACAACTGCACCCACAAAACCTTCATTACAAAATTTGACCTTGATTTCAACCATTGGGCACATATATTTACTCATTCTGTACCTAAATGATTTTAAGTTCTCAAACAAATATCCCTTGGATGGACAAAACATATGCGAAACTAATGACCCCAATGCCTCCACTCCCTGCCCCTCTTCCAGTTCCACACCTGAAACCATCTCTCTTGAATTTCTATATCAACAGATTCATATCTTTGCATTCAAGTACAAGCAAGCCTTACCATTGAACCTCCAGCAGCTGTAGAGTAAGCAGTACTTCCTGTAGGTGTGGCCACTATGACTCCATCACCTTGCACCTATCAAATTAGTAGACAACATCAAAATTTTCAAGAATTTCCGGCCTCAAAAATCACTCAGTAGTGAAAGTTTTTAGAAAATGTACCTTTGTTATGAGCCGATCATGTTCGTAGCATTCAATCTTCGATAGATATGGATTAGAGCCACGATCAACTACCACTTCATTGAGGACATCGAACACTTTTCCTGGCATTGCTTTTCCATTTCGAAAAATCTCACAGCGAAGACGCATTCGAAGAGTTATATAAACACCATCCACTGTGCTGTTACCATTAATGATTTGTCTTAGGTCCTTCTTATAATGTTCAAACTGAAAAAAATGAATAAGCAATCACATAAAAGCTCCCATGCAGAAGATTATATTGAAAAGATAAGTCAAGAGATGTACAGTATGAGAAGTAAGAAATCCGAGAGACCCAAGGTTAAATGATACAACAGGAGGAACGGCATCTCTGAATATATTTGATGCATGAAGAATAACACCATCTCCTCCCAAACAGGCAACAAAATCAACCCTCTCATGAAGATCACTGAAAGAAAAATTCCATGAGAGGATAGCACACCTCTAAGTGTAGAATTAGACTGCATTTATTGAAAACATATGCACCTCTTCTAGAAATAAATAAACGTACAAAATAAAAGATACAGCATTAATAGTCAGTTCTTGTACCTTGTATCTTGGCTATAGAAAGTTTGAACAAATCCAAAACCAGGGATTCGAGCAAAAATGTCATGCAGCTCAGGTTCAACAAGAACATTCATTTCTTCTTGGTAATACAAGAAATAGGCAACCTGCAGTAAAAACATATAATACAGCTGAAAGGGCAGCAGACTAAACAAATGAAATTACACACATGCAAGTGAACCCTTCCCTCCCCTGCTGGAGGAGAGGAAGGGAAAAAAGAAAATGTGAGCCTTGGTAGCTAAAGGAAGCCAGACGTGTAATATTCAATCTATAAGACCATATTGTGACATTTTAGTACATCCAACAAGAAATTATCCTCTGCAATCTGCAAGAGCAACACACATGGATACATGCAGCAAATATGAAGAATCATGTATGATGTCAAAAGCAGTCAAGCTAGAATCAAGGTCAGTAGAAGAGAAACAAAAATGCACTTGCATCTCACTATCTTTGCTGCAGAGGGTAGACAGACAATTAAAATTCTCATGACTACTTTCTATAGAGCTAGCAACCCATGAGATGTTGAACAGTAAAAATCCACAAATTTGATGTATAAAATCTCACAGCAATATTACAAGCAAAAGTAGCATAAAGAAATAATTAAATCAGTTTTAGCTACATAATCCATATTGAGTGTGGTAACGAGTACCTAAAAAATCTTACTGCAATTATGCTCTCCTGAGCTTTAGGAAATAACCAAGAATTGTAAGACTAAAAGACTCTAAGGACCTGATACTCCTCAAATTACTGAAAATACCTGAAAGGAAATATTAATGCATATACAAATTTTAACAAGATGACTGAAATTCTTGATGACCTGATAACCATAAATTTAGCATACTGATATAACAATCCATATAGAGTTACTACTGAACATCATGATACTAATAGAACCTCATCACAAAGCTTTACTAATTTTTATTCCAGAATCTGAAGTGAATCAGGGACAAACTGCAGAGCAGGATGAGATTTCCTCTCTCTTTACTACATTGTGCAGTGATCTTGACCATTAAAAGCAACAAAGAGATCTCAAAGACAATAAACAACTATTAAAATCATTGCACCAACATGAAGACTAAAAGATAAGCATCAGACCACTCTCAAGTATAAGAAGCAACCCCAAAGTTGAAAGTAATGAATATGCACATTTACGGACCCCTAAAGTTAGAATTGATCAGTAGTACACTTGTCTAATCTCGTTAGATGCCAAAACTTACAATCACAGAGAATATATTAATACAAAATAAAACTAGCCCACTTAAATATTCCATTTTACCATATATGTGAAACTAAAATTAACCAAAGCATGCATGAAGCCCACTTTAAGGTATTCTACAGCGCTAACAGCTACCAAAGATAAACAATTAGAAGGAGATAGGCATTGTAAAAGGAGGACAATAAATAGGATGACATAATCCACATATACACTATCATAAACTTTCAAGACATTAAATATGACTAGGTCAGACTACCTCTTTAGCTTCTTCCATGAGTTCTTGTCCCAGCTTCTTCAACAATAATACAGTCTTTGGGGGAGATTTCCACAATAGCATCTGCTGCTGCGTGCTAGGGTGAGTGAAGGCCAATGAAGATTCTGTAACCTTCTCTCTGGAACAAGAGACTCCATCTGTGCGTACCAAGAACATCTCTGCTTTTCTCCTAGATTGCACTCTCACAACACCAGTTGCAGAAGCACACATGTTTCCTTCAATGACCTCCAAACCATCATCACCAGCAGATACGGAAGCAACAGGATTGCTCGTCTGCTCTGTAACGGTTGCTGATGGAACCTTCTTATCCAACTCATATCTTGAATTCACAAACCCATTTTTTTTACTAGCAGAGTACCCATTTTCATTGCTCAACCCATTCACAAAGGAGGACGAAGAAGAATTATTACCATTGAGACATGTTCCATCACTGCCAGCAGAAGTCACAATCTCTGCAGATGAACTATTTCTTCGAAGTGAACCATTTGAAGTTTGGGCTTCAGAAAGTTTGTTTCTAGAGTATCCAGCATAATTTTCGTTATTTTCATTTCTCCAAGTTGTCTTATTCAAGTGATACAAGGAAGAAGACAGCTTCTCAAGTCTTTTCCTTTCACAATTAAAATATGTCAATGGTGAAAGTTTCCTATTTCTAAAGAATTCAGACATCTCTTTTTTTGAGAAGATGTTAGAAGGAGGCAGCTGAGACTCAAGAGGGTTCACTTCACTATCAAAGTCCATTGGTAACTCAGCTCCTTGTTCATTTATAGATAACCCCAAATCTTGATGGGATACTGTTGTACTATTATTTCCAATGTTGCTGGAGTGTTGCTTATCTGTAGTTTGACAATATCCATTAAGATATTCCCCTGAAGAACTACTAGTCTCATTCAATTTACTGGGTCTGGAACCATTTTGATCACCATACTCCATTCCTCCTTTGGACTTTTGAGAAATGCAATTTTCTTCCATGCCTTTAGTATCAAGTGACTGGATATCCATGGAAGTAACTGCATGATGCGGAACAGTTCGAGATCTACTGCGAGCCATGTAATGTCTCCACCTTGACACCATAGCTGATGTTCTCCATACTCCTTCCTTACTGTGGAGATAAATGGGCCTTTTGCTTGAATCTGACAGCAAAGCTGCAAACACTTCGACCTGCTTCATTGAAGGAGCAGTACCAACTTCAACAGGAAGTTTGACAAATTCAATCCTCCCACACAAGGTAGCCTCATGTAGCTTCGTTTCATAAAAGATGTCCTTCACCGTCTCTTCTCTAAGATCCACAATGGTTTTAAACCCTCTGTCCAGAAGCCATTCTAGACCTTCTTCTGTTACCTGGCCACCCCTCCAAAAAGCAACGTCAGAATCTGACACTGTATCTTCTTTTGAAGTTGACAAATAAACAGGATTCCAGTTTGCAAATAATGTCTGGCAGGGATCATCACCCCGACGAGGAAATCCAGAGTCATAACACGCATTTTTCAATTTTTGCAATTTCTGCCACACATCCACACTTCGAGCATCATCAGGTGTTAGATAGCCTTCAAGAGCAACATGCAAGCTCTCACAGTACCTTTTCATTTCACCCCTAAAACTGGCAAGGGGTGGAAGTGTATCTTCCATTACATTTACATCTGATTCACGAAATGAATTCATGGCTGATGCTCTTCCAGATAGAACATCCTCTCTTCCTTTATTTAAGAGACATACCATGCAACCAAGAACGGAAACTATTTTCTCTTCCAGTAAGGGTTTATCCTCTGATGGTATATCATATGAAATGTTGCATTCTCCAGTCAATGGGTTGCATAATGTGTCCATTAATGCATTATGAAACCATTCAGCAGCTCTAAAGATCCTGCAGTATGCTTCCACTTCAGCAATATCCCCAGGAAGTGGGCCAACCCAACGTGATAGTGATAACTCATGGGTCTGGATAGCCTGCAAGTCCAAAAAACCGTTAGTCCACAATATAAAGGGATGACCCTCACTCTGTTTTGACAGAAAATATTAAAGCAGTATTAACAGAAACTAGATGGCCAAGGAAGGAAAACAATATTTAGCAAAGTTATCTGTATGTGAAGCACAGAATCTAATGAAATCAATGATACCGTCACAAGCTAAAAGATCAAGAGCAACTCAAATACATTTCTGAGATGATACAAATTGCTGAAATAGCACATTGCTGACACCACTCATTTCAAAGAGAGTAGAGACTTCAGGAAACTAAGCTCGACAGATAGTATTTTGACAAGATTAAAGATTAACTGTCATAATCATGTGAATTTTAAACGAGAGAAGGAAAGCCATGTTGTTGTATAACATGGAACTTTACCATTGAGAAGGATCATGTTCCACTTTTACATATTAATCAACTAATCAAATAAGTTAGACAATATATCTTTAGATGTACGAGAATAAACTAAAACTCAAAATCCATCATTGCAAATCATTTAGTACATAAACAATCTTAAAGAATACTTAAGCAAATTTACAGCGAACTCTCATTTAATCCGTGATCCTTAAATTCGCAAACTCAGCTGGTCACCCAAATGGCCACAAAAACTAAGCCTATAAAAAGCTTTAAAAAAGCATCACTTGCCTCCTCCAATCTTTTCATCCCTCATTTGCTTTTATGGGATGCAAAAATTTCAACCTTCCGCTTATTTTGCATGACCAGAAAAACAAGAAAAATAAAATAAAAAGTGACTGCTTTAGACTAAATTTAAGCACAGAAAAATAAACCATCACAGTAATCAAGAACTTACTAATCTTTTCCAAGACATTTGATCATCAATCCCAATATCCAAGTTCTATCATTTTTAATGATGCTCCAAAAGAATATTTTAAAACAAACTTTAAAAATCATGAAATTTTGTTTTCTCAGTCATTTTACCTGAACTCATTTTCTAACAACTACAAATATATATCATAAATCCATATCATTGTAAAATATGTACAATAAAAATAGAGCCATGATAATGTAAAAGCTAAACAAAAATATCCCAGATGAAGAATTCCCCAAAACAAAATAATAATAAAAAAGACAAAGTTCACCTGAGAATTCAACCCATTGTTGAGAGAGAAGGACTTGGAGAGCTGGGAAGCTACTAAAACCTTCAAACGACGCCGTCCAGCTACACACCTGTTCTTCCTCTGCAACAGAAACCCAAACCCGGAAATCTTGGTCCATTTCAGCTGCTGACACTGAAAGAGAGGATGATTAGGAACATGGGTTTGGGTTGGCCCGACATCAACGACCCTATTCATGTGCAAGTGAAGAATCAACATATGTTGCTGCTGCTGCTGCCATGCCACCATTAAACTGAGGAGAAAACCTTTTTTAGGTTAAATTCAAAGCCTTTTTTTTTAATATAGTCTGAATTTTTTTATTTGGGTGTGAAGTGCATGTGTTGAGTGTGTGAAGTGCGTGTGTAGTTTTTTAATATTTGATGGATGGTTACTGGGAAGTGTTTGGATTTTTGGATATTGGAACATGGAAGAGAGGGAATGGAATAAAAGTGTGGATAATATCAATGGGGGCTGTGGTGGGGACTAACTACAATAATGTTGTATGTTTTGTTCCAATAATCTTGAGTTGGATAAACTTTGGTGGGTTTGAATTGAATTTTGTGGCTGTGCCTGTGCATATCCATTTCTTGATTTTTGTCGCTGCTTTAGAAGTTTGGGGAACTTTGGATTTTGACAATTTTGATGTGATGTTGATGCAAATGCATGGTGAAATTGAGGATAAAATAGTCTTGAGGATGAGAAGAATGATACAAAGGCCTTGTTTTCAGTTAACTATTTTGAATGATTATTAATTCTAATTATGAATAATCAGTTTTTACAATGTTTTTGGTTGTTTTTATATTTTGATTATAGATTTTTTTAATGACTAAAAAAGTTAAAACCTATAATTATCCAAATAGTAATTTTTGCTGATTTTGATCATTCTCCATAATCAATTTATATAATCAGATTTTATAAAATTTAAAACAACCAAGAACAAGGCCAAAGTCACAAAATGAATTTTTGAATGCAAACTGATGTACATATAAATATTTAATTAAAAAAATGTCTAGAGTTAAAAATGTACTTAACTCATTGCCATAAACATAGAACTTCCCAAATAAACATATTTCTAGAGTTAGTTGTTTAAATATATGTCTCCGCCTTACTATTTAGTCATTTATGCATTACTAGCGTATATACTTTCTAATCAAAATTTGGGATGTGTACTACCACTCACTTATCTTTTATTCTTGGTTTTTCAACTATTTTGTCCTTCTACTCTAGATGAAATAGTTTTGCACTCTGTACTTCAATTTAGGTATATTTTCCATGAAAATTGCACACTCAACTCATCCAAGGTTAGGGATTCAAGGCATGCCGTGAATACACATAACATTTTTTTAAAGAAAATTTTGTATTAAGCGATGTACAACTTATACAATAGACACGAGTTAAAAGAAAAGATGATTCATTTTTTGATATTTAGAAGTTTCACATTGGTATTTATCACTTAATCTTATTGTGTTTTTAAAGTCATTTTTGACAGACTAGTAATGGAGCACGTGCATTGCACGTCTGATGGGTTTCTTGTTGTGATAATTAATTATATATTCATGATTCATCTTAACTTCTTAATCTTATTTAGAGGATTGGTGATTATTCCAATTTATGTATGACTATTTGTCTATAATAGATTAAAAATTATGACTATCTGGCTATAACAGATAACAATTATATGCATAGTCATCATATTAAAAATTACAATAAAACTATATAGGATTGCATAACAAATGTGCAAATTTGTATATCTATTCATTCAATGGTTAACTATTAACTTACTTAAGTCCAATAATTGTGACTAAGGTTCACACTTTGGAAATTAGAAGTGTTGGGCTTAAATTCCATTCTCCCTCCCCACTTCCTAAAATTCCACCCCTCTCTTGTTGAAAAAGAAAAGAAAAAGAAGTTTGATAATCAACAATTTACACTTGAAAAATCTAATGAAATGTCCATTACAAATGTAGTTACTAGAGAAACTTAAGGAGGAGTGGTGTGTTCAAAAGATGTTAGACAAAAACTTAGCGTGCCACTAACGTATGCATTTAGAAAGCATCAAAACTAAAGCAGCATTTGAATTACAAATGATGTGAACTATTCGCATTATAAGCATATTCTTTTCACATGTAAAAGATTATGCTTATAACAAAAACTGGATCTTAAATCATTGCTTTCTTTGTCCATCTCATGAAACAAATGTTTCTACTTTTAAAGAATATGACATATGCAAAGAAACTCAACATAAAACAATAGAATCCATAGCCAATATATCCAAATAAAGAACAGACAAATTTTAGAGAAATAACCAAACAAAGAAACTCAAGATAATGATTTTTAGAATTATTTGCAGTAGAGAAATCATAATAGACTAACCTGGACAACTTCACAATCACCAAATTTTCATTCGTTCCTTGATTGCATATTTTCTCCTCAACTCTTCTTCAATCCTTACATACACTCATTTCAACTCTATTTCTGTTGCTCAAACTCATCATCATGTCTGAATGATAGCCATCGAGTCATGTATAATCACAAAAGGGCACCTAAGTTTGGCGCCCTTTTTAGATGGCAATTTAGAAATTATTTTAACATGCAAATGATTGTTATTTCAGTTAACCACACTTACTGATTATTTAATTGCCTGTACTAACTTATTTTTGAAATATCTCATAAGTTGTGAGGGTAACCAAGTCATTTCACGTGAATTTTGTACTAATCTAGACCTACTAACCTGACAGGAGAGATGACTGAAATTTTAAAAACCTCAGGGGAGGCTAGTGAGACTGTCAAAAACTTCAGGAGAGGTTTCTGAAATTATCCCTATTAAAAACAATAAAGAGTATTAGCAGAAATAATTTTGTAAGATCAAAATTTTATTGTGATTTAACAATATATCAAATAAACGCTTGGTTAAGAATTAATATTATCATGTTAGTCTACTTGTTAAATTCTTCTTTTAGATTTTAGTCTTCAAATTGTTTTAAGGGACAACATTATTCATTTTGTTCTTACATTTGTCAAATATAATTATATTTTTAATTGGATATTTGTTTCATAATCCTACCAAGTATGTTAAAACTAAACAATCAAAACAACTGAACTTCATTTTTATTAGAAGTCAAACATTAAAGATTCAGATGTCAAGTTGTAGGTCATATCAATTTATTACAAGTTAGGATATTAAAAGATAGTTTCTTCATATATCATTCTTTCCTAGAGATTAAAAGATATTTCTTCTTAAAGCATTCTTTCTTGTAGCGCTTTTTTCAATTCTTTGTTGCTTAAAAATACAGTTGGATATTTTACTCAAATTCAAACTTGACTCAGTGTCCTTACTAATTTCAATCTACTAAATGTCTATTTCATACTTTTATTCAATGCATTGATTACTGATAGATTTTACTATTATATTTGATTTCCTTAGTTTAAAGAATATTGATTCATTAAAAAATCTTTAAAAAACTTAGTATGGGTTATTAAGGAATTGAGAGCCTCTTACTTTGACCTGAATTGTCTTTTTTTGAACTATTCTTTTATCATTAGTGCACTATTACTAATAACTGCTATTGGTTTACATTAATGGCAAGTGGCCATGTCGTGGATCATAGAAATAACTTTCATGTAGTAAAATTTTTATAAATTAATAACCTTGAGACCATACAAATTCTATTAATTTAAAGAGCTATTAATTAATTTAAAAATTAATAATTCATTAATTTATCGAGTGCACTTATCATTCAAACAAAAACTTATTTAATCAACTAAAGTTTTATTTTATTTTATAAAATATGAATTATTCTATTAATAAAAGGAGGCTACAAGTTTGAGGAATATAAACCAATCCATATTTACTTGATTTTGAAAATATAATTTAATTCTATTTATGTCTTTAGTATATGTACGTAACTGATATCAGTTTTCTAATATCAAGATGTCAAAAAGATTTGGGAATAACAAATGATAGATGTTCACTTCTATTTTATTAAATGGATACAATGAATTAGATTAATAATATTATGTATATAAATGGCAAGAGAATCTTCTTATAATAAATGCACACAAAGTCGTCTTACACATCTCATTGTTAAATTGTAACTTCCCATGCTCATAAATAAATAAATCAATCACAGCTGATCAAACGCATCAAGCATTATATGAGTATAGTAGAAAGCATCCCACATGCACTTAAAAACAATTAGAGCAATGGGTTTCTGGAAAATAAATGACAAAACACTTATATTTTAAGAAAATATGACATGTAATATTAACAAATTTATCAAAATTATTTTAGCTATACCCTAAGTAGGGACCAAAAATTTATTATTTAATAGATACTATTAATTTATCGAGTATTAAATTACAGTGATTTTATTGTACTTCATACTAATAATTTGATAAATTATGAACATGTATATTGCATGCTGTTTGTTGTTTTTTCATGAACTTATTCCTTTTTAAGAATGTACTTTCTCCTATAATGACACAAGAATTTAAAAGACACAAAATCCAATAAGTTAAAAAATGCCTCTATAGATTTAGAGAGAGAAAATGCATTTAATGTTGTTTATTATTACATCTTTAGCCGTTCCACATATTTTTTAAAATATAAACTCTTAGAAATTGCTGCATCTTTTGATCTTTGAACCTGAAAGAGTTCTTGAAAATGATTAGAAATGCACATGAAAAATATTAGTAACTTTAGAAAAGATGAAAGTTATGCACCAGTGTTTCAGTTTCAACTTTTATATCATTTGATTCTATTTTCTCTACATTTTTTAATCTTACATTCTAAATATCTTCTCTAAATTCCATGTATGCTTCCATTATTTTCAATTTATTCTTTTCATCATTTGATCCCAATTAATGCATTGGTTGAATTAGTTTCTATGGGTGATATAAACTACTAATCTTTTAGATATCAAAGTTGATTACATTGTTTTATTGGACATTCAACTATTCTTTATTTCAAAAATTTCTTTGCAGTTTCATTTAAGAAAAGAGCATTTATTTTTTTTCCTTATCTAATTTCCTTCTTTTGTTGGAAAAATTAACATTCACATAACTTCACTCTAGATCTAATAGTTGATAATGAAATTTCGTAATTTATTCCTAATCTGCTATTATATGAGGAAATTAAATGTAGATTCTTTGCTATTAATTCAAATCCATATAACAAATTAATATATTATTTTTAGCTAAGAACACAAGTCAATAAAAGTGATCAAAAGGCACCCCTCACCTATCTTTGTTACAAGAATGGCTTCCTATCTCCCTGTCTAGCCACCATCAGCTTCCTTAGGGTCTATTCGATCTTTCCACTCTGATCACCATTTGATGCATTTTACGTAACTTATGGAGACTTGTTCAAATACTAAGATGATATAGCGGTTATTGATTTGGCAGATCTGCTGACAACAACTATGCTGAAAAGATCTCACAAGTGATTATATTAAGTGCCTATAGTGGGTGAAAATGAAAAGGAATTGGTTTTAAGCTACAGTGATCAATGTAAGTAAACTCATGGAAATTTAGGATTAAAAGACTGGTATGACTGTAAAGTGACGGGTTCGTTTGGATTTAGTGTTTTTGCCCCTGTTTTTGAAAAACTATTTTTCACACCCCAAATGTTACAGTAAAAACAACCCCAAAAACAACAATTGTATTTCACAATATTCCATGGTTTTTTTTTTTGCTATTTCTTTTTTCTTTTCCATTTCTTTTTTCCTTTTCCTTTGTCTTCTCTCCCCTCTTCATCCCGGCAACCAGCGCCGATGACTGGAAGCAGTTTTTTTTTTTTCCTTCCTCTTTCTCTTTCTCTCTTCCTCTCCTCCCTCCCCTCCCACCCTCTTCCCTCTCTCTCTTCCTCCCCTCTCCCTCTTCTCCCCTCCCATCCTCTCTCTCCCTCTCCCTCCCCCTCCCCTCCTCTCTCCATATCCTCCCCTCAAACATGCAGGGAGGAGGAGGTGGAGGGAGAGGAGGAGGAAGAAGAGAGAAGAAAAAAAAAAACTCTTCCAGGTTATGAGACAAGAAGAGAAGAGAGAAAAAGAAAAGGAAAAGAAATGGAAAAGGAAAAAAAAGAAAAGAAAAAGAAAATAAAAAAACCAATCAAATACATCTGAATTGTTTTTTCTGATATGCTACAAGACTATTTTTGAAAAACAACTCCAAAAATAGCTAATCCAAACGGACCCAACTCTATTTCAAACAGTTGACTTGTAAAATTAGAACTATATTTGTATCTATGCTTGAGAGGCAGAGACACCACGGCAATCGGCTGCTACGTGAGTTCAAAACTATATAGAGAAAAACAAATGATTAAGGGATCGGATCAGCATATCAAGACAGTAAGAAATGGTCAAAATGCTATTTTCACTATACCCCTGAGCTTACCTATGGTTGGACACTGCCAATTGCTCTCATATTGGGAACTCTGCTGCTCTCGCTGCCAATTTTTATCGGCTCCTCATGGTTTAGGTTTCTTCATTAGAGACTTCTTCTTTGTTGGAGCCATGGAGTAGTGAATTTCTGGGGATTTGGGTTCTATGGGATATTGAACTTTTGTAAAAAAAAAAATAATAATAATAAAGAGAATGGTTGGGGAATTGTGTATGAAATGTTGGGTGAAGAAGATACAAAACAACCCATAGCCTACCCTAACCCCCCACTCAAAAAAAAAAAAAAGAGTTTTCCTTATGCCTAGGGTTTCCTTAACATAATTTTGTTGCTTTCCCTCCTAGTAAAATAAAAAGAGCATGAATATTTTAAAAAAAAGTCAATATATCAATGTAAGTAATTAATATCTATAACAATAAACACTAAATTCGTACACCAATATAAGAAATTGATATTGATAATACTAAAAGTAAAACTTTTAGAGAACTAAAAGGGAATTGAGACAGAGTCAAAACATAGAATTTGTAATTAGATGATTTATTGACAAAGCTATTAACAATTTTGGTTCATACATTCTACAAGTTACTATTGATATCAAACAAAATAACTTTCTGAGGAATACTAGTAAGGTACATCTTTATAAAATTTCATATTTATGTTGTTTTCTTATTTGTAATTATTTTGTTGGATAATTTGAATAATCTGGATCATAATCCTATCTAACAAAATAAGAAATTTATCCTTATAAGCAAATCATTGGAGATTAATAGAGAAGAAAAATATGATTGAATCTATTTTTAACCTATGTTTCTAAGATGTTTGTCTTTAGTTTGGTCTTTCTAATCTTGCTAACCTCTATCTTTAATAAAAAAAAGAAATTTAAAAGTCTAAAACCTTTTAATTCTTTATTTATCAAGGGGATAATATCAATATAGTGATCATGCTTGAGAGTTGAGATTGTCTCATTTATGCAAAATATTTGACGAATAATGGTACTAATTACCTATTCTTATTATGTTAGGTTATGCCAAGAGTTATTGATATATTGAAGTTCTGTTGTGCCCAAAACTTGATCACTCTAGACCCCAACAATTAGAATATTGGATCCCAACATCCTATGATACTAATTGATATAATTAATCATACTTAGTCTTTTGGGCAATTGTATTGTAAAAATATTTTTCAACACATCTTTTTATTTTCTCAATCATCTTTTTATCTCACATACATCACATCACATGATTATTAATAATATTCTAAATAATCTACTATCCAGTAACACTTACTTCTAAGTTCTTTAGAATAGATTTTATTTGAGTTGGAGGACAAGAGAGAGTTATTGTACTCGTTATGGATTCCTATGCATTTTGTGTTTAATTTGCTCCATGACCTTTTATAATTATATGAATTACAATGTTCTACCTACAAAAAGATACTTATTTCGAAGTATTAAGTTCTCCACCACAAATTTTATTTGGAGAGAAAAACCAAACTCTCATGATTACTATTATTTCAAATGATGAAAAACTATCATTATACCCAAGAATAGTCTCTATGGTTACAAGCAAATATTCTATTTTTTTGAAAATATTTCAACAAATATACTATTAATAATCGACTAATTAAATAGTGTAGGTTATTGTCTGCAATCTTCTTCATAATTGTTTTTCCTATAGACTTGAGTCGTTCTTTTTAGTAGATATTATTTTTTGTGAATCTAGGGTATTTTCTCTCTTCCTCATAAAATATATTTACAAAAGTAATATGAATACAAAGTCGTCATCATCATCAATATTCACAAAATTTACATATACACAAATTTCTTCAAAAAAATCAATTTATCATTGAATAAACACTTTTTTTATATTTTTAATTTATCCCATTTACCAATTACGTAAAACCAAAAATCTCTACATGGGTGCTATCTCTTGCTACTGGTGACCACAGCTTTCAGATGATGACTTTCAATGAACGTATAAAGTATAAACCTAATCTAATTTGACTTTTGCTAAGAATGCGATTCAAGAGTCAAGAATTTTAGGCAAATTTCTTAGATTAATCTTAAAAAATGTGTACAAAAAGTAGGAGTGAATAAGGCGTGATTCTTTTTATAACGTTGTCGAAAACTCCATGAGCAGTGACTAGTTGTTTGAAATTTAATTGTTAGATTTTTTTTAAAATGTCAAGCCACCATGCAAACTTGTGCAAAAACCTAATTTTCATTTTTTTAAAATCTTTTCTAATTTCAGACTTGACCGTTCAAATATTTTAATTCAATGTCAAGCCTGACATTACTTTGACTGTTCAAATTTCTTTTAAAATTTGTAATGTTTGGCCAAGCAGGCCAAGACTCATAATGATTTTGACAGTTCAATTTTTTTATTTTGACCAATCAATCACCACACAAGCTTGTGTGGGGACTGATTGATTGCCCTTTCTTTAAAATTTTTTCTTGAAATGTCAATTAAACCTGACATTTATTTTGATTGGCCCATTGAACAAGCTAGAGTAATGTATAATGATGTCCCTATGGGTAGAGGCGGGGACAAATATAAAAAAAGTTCATGAGGCCCTCTTTCTTGATTGATACAAATGAGATGATGATTCTTCGGTCTTCATAAATATCTTAAGTTTACAAATTCCCGCCGCACCATCACTATCAGCAGAATTGTAAATCTCTACTTCTTTACCTTTATCTCTTCATTCTTTACTTCTAAGATGTCTCTTCAATTTTTCCGACTCTGACTCTTCAATCTGTCGACCAATATTTTCTATCTTTTATATTATCGTTCTTTGGTTTGGTTAAACATGTCTTTCTGTCTGATTATTATTCTGCTGAGGATTTTAGTTATTTTTAAAATATCATCAATTATATTATTTAATGAATGTCTGTAGAACAATTAATTTTGTATTTTTACAGTTGGTTTATCCAAAAGCTAGATAGAGCTGAGCTTGCCAAGAAAATTTCACAGTAGTATTGTTGGTAAATAAATTATTTTGTTATGTTAATAAATAAATAAAGTCTGTTTAATTAATAAATAATTTATGTCAGAATCATGATTATTTTACTTATGTAATTATTTCAGACCAAGCACTTATTTAACTGTTTTGAATAATATATTAAAGAATACTAATATGCCGAGAATTAAATATTTATAAATCATTGTTGTATAGAAAATTTATCACAATTTGTAAAAGTCGCTGACAACTTGAACGTTGCAGTTGAATCTAAGTATCTTTTAACTTTTTTGGTTAATTTAATTATTTGTAGTTAAGAATAATTATGTGTAGTTAATAATTATTTATTCATAGTTTATAAGTACATGCTTTATGTGCAATTAGAAATTAATTTTATTTAATTACATACAATATATTTATTTGTAGTTAAGTATGATTAGTCTTAGTTAATTTGACATTATTCTAGATGAGCCTCCCCATGATGATACCCCTGAGGAATTAATCCTCTAGCATGTCTGTTGCTACATTTTAGTTTTATTTGCAAGTCAGATGTTTGCTGACACATACGGTAACATTGTTAACTGCCATTAATTGAACTACATTTGGGATATAAAGGATATGAGTTGGCATAGTTGGACTAGTGCCACACTTGCATGTTTATTTAGAGCTCTTTGGAAGGGCATCGAGAGCGTTATAGAAGGCTACAGCAGGGCCTTACATGCTGTTACAAGTGATTACTTATTTTCTCTACTAGCGACGATTGTAATCGCACACTGAGTTTTTCTTAGAGTACATGTTCTAGACTATTCTAACATTGTCTGTCTTTTCTTTTCATTTTTTACTAAATTTTGTTCAAAGTTGTGGGTTTGAGAGTGAATTCCCAAGATATGTCGGATCATGGTGATTTCAGTAGCTCAAGGTGAGACCTTACCTAAGGTGGTCGGTTGTCGAAAAAGCATACTATGCTATATGTGCCAACACGTGTGGTGTCTCTCTTCTAAGATCAGCTTACCTTATTAAAGTCGGATGGAATACTCCATATATTTATATGTGTTCATGTGCACTTTTATACATGTATTGGCTCATTACTAAATGAAGTTTTTGTAACTTTTAAAGTTTATTTGGGAGCCATGCTCTGAAGATTTTCTTGTATCTCTTCCTACCTATTGCATAGCTAGTAGAGACATATGGCGATCGATGGTCCCATTGATATATTGGGATGTCATTGAATTTCATTTCCACAAAAGGTACTATGGCAGTTTGGAATGCATCATCCTATACCTAATTCTATTGACACAGATATTCACTCTCCTAGTCAGGCCATCCTGGGATGAATTGAGTTAAGGAACATTTTAAATGTGTTCAATATTTGAAGTGTTGTGACAGGGCTGTTGTTGTAGATTTTCGTTTCGATCCACAAAGGTATATGGATGAGTAGATGATGTGGTACACAAATCGAACAATCTGTTACATTACACATCCTACACCTAGGCACCCAAGACATGATGGCCACTATGGGGATACGGGATAGTTCAACTACTGGGTAAATTATTCAAGTTTTCTTTTAATTTCACTAACTTCTATGTTGAAATAATGTATAAACTAAATCATGCAACTTCAAAATATCTTTAAGATAGGTCGACATTGTGTCACGTATAGGATGGATGTGCAATGACTATGTTAATCAGAATAATCTTTCTTACTGTATGTATCTCGAATTGACGTGCACTCTGGATGAGGTCTTTGGAGCATTGCGGTACTTAAATCGGAGATTGCGGATGACATATGGACTATTTAAACATCAGGAGGCTAGACCATCTACCAGGCATGGTATCTCTTTCCATGAGCCTCTCGAGCACCCACACAAAGAAATCTGTAGATGTGGTCGAGACAGTAGGCGCCATGGGCAGGGCATAGGGTCACGTATGGGTGCTGTACCTGTTAATCAAGAAACTCAGACTTTGGCGCCATAACAAAGATGACCTACCCATCTACACCTTAGCTCCTCCTACTTTAGATTTTTCCACACTTCCATGTGGTCCTGCATTTGGTTATGACTTCATCACCACACATATACCCGTACTTGCATCTGGCTATATGAAAAATGAAGGCTCTTCGACAGGTATATCACATACTCGAGTCTAGTTTGGCTATATAAGTGGTGATAGTTTTGATCATATTCACAATTTATTAGGTTCCTCGATGGGTTAATCACATGGGTTACAAATGGCCGACTACTCCACTCCTAATGTGATACCATCCTCTACTTGTACTGATGTACTTGTGATGGACCTAATCATTCATGATGAAGAACAGGTGCTGTGGAATTGCAAGTGCAACTTAGCAGGTTCGAATGAATACAACTTTTGCATTATCTATTGCACAGTAGAGCACACTAGAAACGCGACGGCTTTCACCATTCCATGCAACAAAGGCAAGAGGCATTAGTGTATGAATTGCAAGTGCAACTTAGTAAGTCCAAACGAATACAACTTTTACATTATCTATTGCACAACAGAGCATACTCAAAATGCGATGGCTTCCACCAATCCATGCGACAAAGGGAAGAGGCATTAGTGAATGAATTCACGGGAAAGTAGATTTATTATGTTTGATATGTAGATGGTTAAACTTACACAATTTTTTTTTAAATTCATGACTTTTAAATTATTAACACTATTCAACTTCATTTTATGAATTTATGATTTCTTATATGTTCATTAATTAATTATTGTGAATAGATACAATTAATAATATGCAATTGTAATTATATAGTCATTAATAATTTTAATAATAGATACTATTTTAATATATAGATACAATTAATTATAAAGTTGTTAATTAGTAGCTACAAATTTAACATAAAAAATATTAATAGACAAGATTTTTAGAACAACAACAAATTAAATGACTCAAGTGACTTCAAAAAAAGACATAATTGACATAAAAAAATAACATCTTAGTTACTGCACCAGCTTGTGTGGCGACACAAATGGCACTAAAAAAATAACTAACATTAAAAAAACGCATTTCAATCGCTTGTGCTGCAAGTTTATTTTTAAAAAAAATTTCACTCGCTACACAATAGTCGCTGCACAAGCTTGTGCGGTGACTGACATGTTAGAACCTATCCTATCAAGTTTCACTTGACATTAAAAAAATTCTAAACAAAATTTTGAATAGCCAGTCACCACATATGGAGTTTTTGGCAATTTTATAGTTAGAGACCCTCCTTATTCACCCGTACAATTTTTACACATTTTTTTAGCATTAACTTGAGAAATTTGCCAAAATTTTAAATAAGTAGAAACCACCCTAATGAATGGCTAATTTCCATGAATACTTATTTTTATTAAATCAATGTGAATAAGTTGAAAAATACATAAAACCTATTTACTTGATAGGTAATGGTAATCCATGTTATAGTTAGACAAGAAAAAGAAAAGAACCCGAATCAAAGGTAAGAAATCCCAAAATTACACTAGTGAATCATCACATTGTTAGCTTGAACTAATATATTTGAAACTTAATGTAAAAATGATCAATGACTCATCATTTATATCATCTTTGTCAATAAGTATTATAAAATAGACGGAGCAAAACACATATATAAATGGATTCGTACTTAAGGTCTTAAATTATGGTACCTTGTTCTGAGTATATAAGAGCTTAATATAAATTTTAAAAAAATACAATTAGCTACCATCATGGGAGCGAAAACTCCCATAAAATCCTAAAAATAAACATTATAATAACTTGCAGGATTTGATTATATAAAATGAAGACCTTCTCCTTTGCCAAAACATTCATATACTTATTCATTTCACGATAGTCATGCTACATTCTTACTTCTTCCAATATTGGCCAGTAACTCCTAGTAGTCACTGATGATAGGAAAAGAAGTATCGGTGTTATTTTTTATTTTTATTTTTTTGAAGTATGAAAATTAAGACAACCATTTATGAGTAGATGTAAGATGGCTTCTGCATAAGCTTCAATTGCCTGAATTATAAAATGACAAATATTATTATGCAATGGCAATTAAAATCCATCTCTTATCACCCAATCTTTTGCCATTGGTTTTGAAGGGCTCATCTCAAATTTCAATTAAAAAAATAATCATTTGATCTTATAAAACATATCTAGCACTAGCATGTGTGTTAGGTTTAACAGCTAGAACTATAGGATAGGAGCAATAGTATTAGCATGTGTGTTATATTTAATAATTGGGACTATTGTTACAATATCGCTTATCGGTGTACAGCTCATTAACAATATATACTACTTATCAATAGATAGATAATCGGTCATATGATGTTGATAGAGACAATATGCATCTTATCTTAGCATCAATTTGATGCTGATAAATAATTGGCATGATAGCTTATATTCATACAATACCAGTTAATCATAATTGGCAGATAGGAACTTATTAGTAGCATGTATTTAGAACCAATCAATAATTGACATGATGGTCGATGTTCATGCACTAATTGGTATGAGTTGATCATTAATCAATATAAAGATAATCGATTGCATCACAAGGAATTCATCACCCATGGCAAATAAAGATCACATAGGGGCATAATTGATAATTAATTTTCATAAATTAGTAACTAGAAGTTAATCTGCCACGATTGTGCCAATTCAAGATCGGTAGGTATGAGTAATGAAAATTTCAAGGGAAATCGGCAATAATACCTGATATTTATATACTTATCGGTGCATAAGAATATGTGCCAATTATCGGTGTATGCAAATATGTATTGGTATATGCTCATCGACGTGAGTGTTGATATAAAAAGAGTCAATACAGTTGACAGTTGACCGTTGCCGATAAGGAATAGGGCTGATGGAATAGTTGGTAGCAGAAAAATGTATGCATCATAGGGAAATGGTGATTACACTATACCTAAAATATAGGAGTGGATAGTTATCACTATCTATGAATAAGCTGATGTGGCTAATGTGGCATGTGATCATTGGATAAAGAGGACCATGAATTCAATCGTGAAGAAAGTGGGTTTATCAGGAAAACCCACAAGAGAATGCTTTCAATTCTATATCTATAAAAAGGACACTCAGATTGAGAACACCACTCTCCACTCGACAAAAATGGCAAATTTGATGATTTCTTCTTTCTTTTGAATAGTTCCTTAGAATATTATGCTAATTTTAAGATTTCCAAAGCTTTCTTAGAATTCTTAGACTAAAATTGCTAGGATTTCTAGTGTACATGTATACTTTTCATTCATATTTCTAAATTTTTAGCAACTTTATGTTAATTTCTATACAAATTAGTAAGCTTAACTTGAATTTTATTTTGTTTCCAATTAATCTTCATGAATTTTTTAGCCTTCTTTATATTTTATAGTTCATTATTATTCTTTAATTATCATTTTTCAATGCAATCGGCACTTTTTCTTTTCTTTTCTTGTAATCAATTGCTCCTGATACGAATTTTAAATCATTAAGGCCTCTCAAGGCAAGATGGATAACTGTCTTTCTAGAAGTTAGTATAATCAGTGCATTCTTATTACTACTAAAATCGGTTCATTTATAAAGGAATTACTGATTTTACTCGTACAAATCAGGTGGCACCAAGAGTTCATGACCTACCAAAAATTTGCATGAATAGAGTGGTACACCCAATGGGATCGTGTCAGAGATGACTGATAAGAGAATCATGTCAAATGACAAATATCTCGGTAAAGGTAGAGTCCTAAATTCTTATGAAATGACTCATCAGCATCAACTCATAAAGACTCAAAGACTAAACCGTAACTAGTTGACATCTAGTGTCGATGCTGATAAATTGGAACAAATGGTGACCAAGTTGCTTAAGGATGTGACCCAAAAATAAGAGGCACGATGGAACATCATTGAGCAGAATTGGCAGATATGGTGAGACGTCATCAAGCAAAATCAACAAATACAATGAAAGCAGATAATGAAGAGACTAGCTGATAGAATATTGGGCAAAATTGATCAAGACATACAAGAAATGAAATATTTATCAAACCAAGCAACCGACTCATCAGTATGTTATAGTACTGATTTATTAATACACGATGACACCAATTTATCGGTACATTTTGCTACTGAAATTTCTTATAAAGGTGTCCATAGCTACGACCCCCTAAAAGATAAAGTAGTCCTAATGGCCAATGGCAAGTTAATGATCGATGGCAAGTCATACACTTGGCTCAGATGACAATCATTCAAAGATGAATCATCAACAACTGTATTTGACAAGGCAAGCCGTGGTGGAGGTTCGCTAAATTTAGATACCAATGATATTGGTACTTTGCAGGTTGATTCATCAGTTGGTATCCAAATAAGCAAGTGGGTAAACAACTGATAGTAAATATTGATATGACAACTACTATCGATAATAGAAAAAATAGCATCATTGCTGATTTCATCAACGCAGATGTTCATCGACACAATAATCGGCATACTCATGCTAGGGGACATTATGGAAGTTCCACCGGTTAATTGGTGATTACACCATTAGAAGATCAATGTCAACAGGCTAAACATGTAAGTTTGTCACATTTTGTACTCAAGAGAGATAACTTTACGCTTGGGGGGCAGTTATCTATCAATAGAAAGAATTGAGTTAGGATATTACCATCAATATTTAAAGTATCAGTGCATCGACGATAGAAGGAAATATATGTCCAAAACATGTAGCAAACCAAAAGTTGTGAAATTCGTCTATACATCATATAGTCAGTGGCATATAGTATGGCATTTTAACTTTTCTTATTGGTTGTACAAGATGACCATCACCAGTTCAAAAGGGTACTAATGGAAGAGATGGAAGAAGAGATAAATATTGCAATTATTGATCAATGCCCATAAGAAGTATAACAGCTAATGACTTAGAAATTAGCATCTATTCAAGCACTCTATTAGAGTTTATAAATACGTATTAATAGAGTGTTTGGGGGGTATCTGTTGGTGCAATATATATCACTTATCGGCATACAAGCTATCGGCAATATATACCACGTATCAACAGATAGATAACCAGTCATATGGTATCAATAGATATAATTTACATTTTATCGGCAGGATCAATTTGATATTGATAAATAATTGACAAGATAGTTGATATTCACACGATACTGATTAACCGTAATTGGTAGATAAGAACTTATTAGCAACATGTATTTGGAGTTGATCAATAATCGACGTGATGGTCAATATTCACTCATTGATTAGTATGAGCCGATCACTAATCGGCATAGTGGTTGATCACTAACCAGTATGAAGATAATCGATTGCATCACAAGGAGTTCATCACTTGTGGCAGATAAAGATCACATGGGGCCTAATTGATAATTATTTTTTATAAATCAGCAACTACAAATCAATCAGCCACCGTGGTGCCAATTCAAAGTCGGTAGGTGTGAGTAATGAAGGTTCTATGGGAAATCGATAATAATGACCTATTTTATATACTTATCGGTGTATAAGAATACGTGCCAATTATTGATGCATGCAAATGTGTATTGGTACATTTTCATCGACATGAGTGTCGATACAAAAAAAGTCGATACAATTGATCAATCACTGATAAAGAATAGGGCCGATGGAGTAGTTGGCAGCAGAAAATGCATGCATCAACTAATAGCCCTACAAAATAGGGAAATAGTGATTACACTATTCCTAAAATATAGGAGTGGGTAGTTATCACTATCCATGAATAAGTTGGATGTGGCTGATGTGGCATGTGATCATTGGATAAAGAAGACCATGAATTCAATCATGAAGAAAATGGGTTTATCAGAAAAAATCATTACTTATTTTGGAGAGAATGGTTCCAATTCTATATCTATAAATACCTAAGGATACATCAAATTGAGGACACCATTCTCTACTCGACAAAAATGGCAAAATCTGATGATTTCTTCTTCTTTTTAAATGGTTTCCGTAGAATATCAAACTAGTTTTAGGATTTCCAAAGCTTTCTTAGAAATTTCAAGTTAAAATTGTTAGGATTTCCAGTTTTTATGCAGGTTTTCATTCATATTTCTAGATATCCAGCAAATTTATGTTAATTTATGTAAAAATTAGTAAGTTTAAGTTGAATGTTCTTTCTTTTCCAAGTAATCTTCATGAATTTTCCAACCTTCTTTATGTTTTATAGTTCATTAATATTCTTTAATTTATCATCTTTCAATGCAATCGGCTCTTGTTTCTTTATTCTTTCCTTGTAATTGGTTGCTTTCAGTATGAATTTTAAATCCTTGAGACCTCTCAATGTGGAACGGATAGCAGTTGTTCTGGAAATCGGAATAATCAACGATTACTACCAAAATCGGTTCATCTATAAAGGTTTTTTTTTTTTTTTTACCTGATTTTGCTCATATAAATAAGGTGGCACGCTTAGAGTTTGCAAGTGTTCGTGACCTGCCAAAAATAGTACGAATAGGGACTATAGGTTAGAAACAATTGACTAGAATTCTCAAAGTTCTTAGCAGACTAACAAGTCCAACATAACAAAACTCACAAAATAACAAATAAAAAAGATACATCATATCTTTAGGCCTTGATGTATATTAGCAAAAGGAAAAAGATAGATCAAGGAACTTGATAAACATTAGCACAAAAATTTGTCCAAAATACTTCAAACCAGTAAGGAAAAGAAACGTTAGCCAAAATACTTCAAACCTGTAAGGAAAGAAATGTTAGCCATATTAGGATGGTAACATGAAAATGGACAAAGAACTCTAGAACTGAAGTGCTTGAGGAGATTTCAATAACTAGAAACTACATAGATTTCAATAACTAGAAACTACACCTTGATCTTTTTTATAGGCTTTTCAGCAAAGTGACCCTTTGGTCTTGGCAAACATGTCACAGATAGGGGCACTTGAGAGCGTTTCCTTAATTACTCGTTTGGCAATTAAGAGCATTCCCCTAATTAAAATCGAAATTGGATATTTAAGATCAAAATCAATGTGAAAATTCACAAAAAAATTATGGATCAACTTTGCCTTAATTCAGTAAAAAATTCAGTAATCAAAAATGAATTTTTTTTTCTTAACTTCAAGAATGCTTAGTGATCCTATAAAAGATGTCAAAAAGGTTTCAAAAATTATCCCTTACAAGAAAACTCTAAATGGGTGTTCGGTAAATGAATTTAACTTTTATTATGGATTTCAAATTTAATTACATCTATACATAATATTTGCTTCAGGCCAATAGGAATGGTAAGCATCTTTTTTGGTTTTCTGATTAACCACTTTTTATCCTTAATTATCCATCTTATTCTCCTTAAATCATCTTAATTACCCATTTATTCTCAATAAATATAAAAATAAGAAAATAAAATGCCATCATTTCTGCTGGTTTTAATAAATAGAGAAAAAGAAAAGAAAAAACAAATTATATAAAAGAAAAATAATAAATTATCAAATCCATTCCACATTAACAAACAAATTATGAATTTATATCAAAATCCATTATCATCGACCACATTATGATACCGATAATGTTAGTAATTATGAAATTCGAACTAGTAATTATGGATATTTCTGCAGTTGGACATTAAAAAGTGACATCATGTAAGAATGCTGGGCTGGCCCATCCAAGATCAAATCACAAATTCAAGTTCGACAAAACGTAAAAGTCCATCTACAGACCATTTTTGCCCAGTAGCCCAATCATAAATCATTCGGGCCCATTTCTTCACATTATTAATCATATAAAATCCTCCCATTATCATCACCTTCTCAGTGGAAGCCGTAAAACCCTAGAGGGAGAGAGAGATCAGTCTCCGCCGTCGACAGAACAATGGGTACGGCACCGTTTCGCCATTTCTCTTTCCTGCATTCGACAAATCGGCCATTTTCTGGGATTATTTCTGATTAATTGATCAATATTTCTGTGTGAAAACAGGGGCTTACACGTACGTTTCGGAGCTATGGAGGAAGAAGCAATCGGATGTGATGAGGTTTCTGCTGAGGGTTCGTTGCTGGGAGTATCGCCAGCTTCCTTCCATTGTCCGGGTCACCAGGCCTACCCGACCCGACAAGGCCCGCCGCCTCGGTTACAAGGCCAAGCAGGTCCGTTGAATACTCTTTTTTTCTTCTCCTTTTATTTTTTTTTTCCGAATTTTTTGTTTCTTGGATTTTACTTCGCAATATCTCGAAAAATGTTGTTGTATAGATTTGTACTAATTCAACTGATTTGATTTATTTAGGGATCTTCATAGACTTGAATGCTCCTTATGTTATAAGATGTTCGGAAATGGTTGGCTAATGATGGTTTTTCAGTGGGTTATGTGCGGAATTATTTGATTAAACTTTATTATGTTGGGATTTAATTTGAAAGATTATAAGATTATTCTTCGCAATTTTTCTTACACCATTTCTTGGTTTAAGCAATGATCCCCCCCTCCTAAGTTTGATTAGTGTTTAAGACGTTGAAGGCTCACTTGTAGGAACTAAAGGCTGAAATTGTAATTTGGCCCAACATATGGAGTTGCAAAAGTAGCTGTAGCTATATGATATTATGATTCTATATAGACTGTGGTTGGTTTTTCTGGGATACTTTTGAGAAAGGAATCTCTAGAGCTGACATCTCCATTCCAAGCTTATTGCATTATTTCTGCTTGAGAATATGCCTAATCCTGATACCTTGATGCTTCGCATTTCTTTTCTTGTCCTTTTATGTTTGGTATGATAAGACCGTAGATTCATCTGTTTTGTGGTAAATTTTCATTATAAGTAGCAACTTTGGGTTATATGTATTGCGTAATGTGTGGAAATGATCTTGTTAATTTTGAATGACAGACGAAATTGTGATGTGCTCATATATTTCTTCTGTCGTGCTTACTGCCATTACTCGATTTGTCAAGGGTTTCAGTCTATCTGATTTTTAATATGCAGTAGAATTGATTTACTTTTCAGGGTTATGTGGTTTACCGTGTACGGGTGAGACGTGGTGGCAGGAAGAGGCCAGTTCCCAAGGGTATTGTGTATGGGAAACCCACAAACCAGGGTGTTACTCAGCTGAAGTTTCAGAGAAGCAAGCGCTCAGTTGCAGAGGAGCGAGCTGGAAGAAAGCTGGGTGGACTCAGGGTTCTCAATTCTTATTGGATCAATGAGGTTTGTCTTGGGAGTTGGTTCATTAATTTACTAGATCAAGTATACCATTTGTTAGGACTCCAAAACCAATTCGATGCATATGAGTAGTTGAAGTAGGCTTATCCGCTTTTTTCCTTATGAATATGGAGATAATGCTTAAAATTTTCTATGCCTTGCACTTTTAAATGCAGGACTCTACTTACAAATACTATGAGGTAATCTTGGTTGATCCTGCCCACGCTGCCATCCGCAATGACCCTAGGATCAACTGGTTGTGCCAGCCAGTCCACAAGCACAGAGAACTTCGTGGACTTACTTCAGCAGGGAAGAAATACAGGGGTCTTCGTGGAAAGGGACACTTGCACCACAAAGCACGACCATCAAGAAGGGCTACCTGGAAGCGAAACCAGACTTTGTCCCTTCGTCGTTATCGCTAATCTTAGTTTTGTTTTCTTGTTGTGTTCCTTAATTTGGTCAGCAATGGTTTTGCTGAACATGCGTATTAGCGTGTCCGAGACTGTAATGTTGAGTTGTTATGTTTAGTACCCTGGGAAAGATCACAATTTTGTTATGGTTGACATTTTAAAATATACTTCGCTTGCAGATTGATGGTTAAATTTTTGCAGTCCTATTTTGAGCCTTTGTGGCTGAATTCTTTTCTTAAATCGACCTTTCGGATAAGAGTGAGAGTTAATTGTGAATGGTGTCTTCTCTTTTGTGTCGCGTTTTTTGGTGAGCTACTATAGAAATTATTATGTTCTATTGTCGCTCAGTAGTTCGTAACATCCAGTAGCTGGAATTTTGAGGGGATCCATATAATCTCTGCTAACTAGGTTACAATGCAATGAAATGTATTTTGTATCGTGGTAAAGTGCACATTCATATTGACATTTGGTACCGTATCTTTTGTAGCCTGCTTAATTTTGAAGTAAAAATCTATTTTCCTCACAGCAGCAGTAAGGTGCCTTTTGTGGAATGATCTAATAGTTTCAATTTATCTGTTCTGTAAGTAATTAGTTAAAACGAATGGGCTTTTGAAAAATTCTTTTGCATCGCTACTACGCGGCAGAACGTGATGTTCAACTGTTCAAATGACAAATTTGGGGATGCAGAACCCACAATCGACAGCAAAATAGAAAGAGGCCTTGGTTTCGCAAGCCCTAATACAAAGAGGAGTTACTAGGAGTAAAAAAGCATACCACAATGTCCTGGTAATTATGAGCACCCTATTATTTGTACATAACATGTAAATCAAGTCTAATTGTTAGTATATTATATACCTCGAACACACTAGGATTCCAGAATATCCACGAACAAGTAGAATGCACATTTACTCTACTGAAACACAAACCTAGAAATACTACTGATTTATCCACAACTTTGTGCTTCTTTGGGTGGTGGTCTCCAGTGCTTCAACAAAGGAGTTGAGAAAGTCTCCACAGCTGCTACTGATCTGCCATAGCTAGTTCCCTGAAAAGGATAAAGCATCAGTAAGACTTGTAGCATCAACAACTGTACCAATTTAATACTCCAATTAGAATGATTAACTAATTTCAGACATTACTAATTAAGAATTCCTCAAGACAGTTCGCCAGCTTCATAATGAACCACAAATTGCAAAAATAGCAACATGTAATCAAGAGCAGCTCTAATTCATCCCGATTAATGATGCTCATATATAGATTGTGATACGTATGAACTATCCTTCAGGCACAAGTTATCAGAGTGGCAAAACAGAGGCTGTAGTCAGTTAACTTCTATTTAGGACCCCAAGACAATTTTGCCAACAAAGGTTATACTTGACTGAAAAATCCCATCATCCATGACAAGTTTGCCATGAAGTCGCAGAGGATAATCTGCCAAAAGTCATACAAAATCCGTTGGAAGAGAGAAACATACCCTATATAATTAACAGCACGGCTACTCAGGCATTTCTGTAACACTACAACATGATGCTAAACATCCTAGTAAAAATGTAATAAAACATTCATACAACAAATTGTCACTCAGCAAGTAAGTTACTACTGATAAGCAAACAGGAATATTATCTCTAATATTATCCCTTTCAACTGTAAATTGTAATCCATCCAACATATAATTATCTAGATTCAATCTCAAGTTAAAACATGAGCTTTTGTATATGGATGATGGCGATGGGTACCATAACTGCAGCCTGGTTGACCGTAATCCTGGAGATTAGGCTGAACAGGCTGGAGGCGATATTGGTGAATGTTTAGAGGTAGGTTAGCAAGTTGAAGCACATCACTTGGCTGCTCTTCTGCAGAAAATGGGAATTGATCCAGTATAGCTTGCTGTCCCGCTAGCTTCAATTCAGTCATTGCCCGTTGATGGCTATGTTCTAGTTCCACATGTTGCTTCTGATAGTAGTTACTCATCAACTGCTCAAGAAACACTTGTTTAATGAAGCATAAAATGTCCAATAATGAAACAGGTGCTCCTACTAAGATTTAATTAATTTCTTAATTGAAAATTGAGATATGAAAACTTTGTATAGACTATTGATAAAAAGCCATCATAATAAAATAGAAAGAACTACTTTTGATGAGAATTGCTCGAAGAAAAGGATTGATGTTAAAACATTTTATAGAACTGATGATCATTCAGATAAGCAGGTAGCATTTTTAGTGACAGTAGGCTTCCTTCTGTATCAAAAACTTACCCAAGTGTACATTTCTTGGTTTTCTTTCTCCAGAAGCCTTTCCTAAAAAGTCAACAAGAAGGATTTAATTCAGAACTGGTTCCCAAACGCACATATATTAGCTTACACTGATCAAAGAGAGAGAAACTTAAAAGGCCGCATCTACTACCGTGCGCTTCAGATTTTCCAGTTGCTGATCTAGAAGTTCAAACTGCAAAAGTAGATAATATTAGCCTCCGTAGGTTCTATAGAGACTTGCCTCCATCTAATATCAGTTAAACTGCACAACAACATGAATAGAAAACTATATATGCAAAGAATGCATGATTTTATAATAAGAAAATGAAGATGGAAATTTTAACAAGAAATTCAAGATTCCTTATTAATGTATTCTGAAAATTTGAAGGGGAAAAAAAAAATACCTTTCTTGCTCGGACTTTCGTCACAGAGTGTTCAAGCTGCTGCTCAAGTTGATTGAGCTCATCATAATGAGCAGAACTCAAGTCGTCACCTTTGTAGCGCTGGAGGCTCAACTGAAGATTAAGGGTCTCACTATTCATCCTTTTCAGTTCACCAAAAACCTGCTCCTACAAGTTGTAAGGCCAAAGGAATATGATCACCATGGGGGGCTACTAAGATTTGAGGAGCAGCACAAAGCAAAAGCATGATATAGTACTTACATTGCGTGATTTTGCCTGGTTTTCACCGTCTGGAATAGATGTTCCTTTAGTCTTCAAGTACCTTTCTATGATTTGGCCCATTCTAAGCAATATAACAAGTGTTCAAAGTCATTCCTGGAAATGTGCTGTCAATCCAATGGATTTTTTATTATCTAGATCCTAGAAAGAGTTTGCAGTGGACTAAAGATTTGGATTTTATATTTTCATTAGGAATTCTTCGATAGTATTATTTCTAAATATTTGGCTGATTTTATACATGACATAAGTAAATCAAAATGATCTGGTATATATGATCCTCCTGACACTAGACCCATCTCCAAGAGAATAGATTAACAAAAATTATATAAAACTGGTCATAAGCTATGCAAGCAGGAAAACGTCATGTAAGAACTTTAAAAAAAAAAAAAATCTTTACCCAAGAAAATGGGAATATATATATTTCCGAATTTTAGCCTAAAAATGAAGTGAAAAAAATATGAATTGCTTTCCATGAAAACAAGAAAAAGAAAAGATTAATCTCATGAAAATTTACCTTAGTATGTTATGTGCATCTTCTAGCATACGAAAAATGAAAGAAGAGTTAAAAGTTTATGGTCTAATTTTAGTAGTGTTTTCCCAGGAATGATGGATAGTTAGAAAGATCCACCAAATTAGTACAAAAGTAAAGTAATTTATACTGAATTATGAAATCACAAATAGTTTCATTATGCATCTTTGTGAGATTATAGTGTTAAGATCTTGATAACAAAACCCTAACTTTTTCCAGAAGATGGAAACTTGTTAGTCAAAGCACTCAGGGTTCTCAACTTAGTCTCTTTTAGCTCTTTTGGTAGTGTTTGCTGGAGAAGCATGAAAGCCATCATTATTACGCAGAAGAGCAGAGGGTTCTTACTCCAACACAAGTAAAAACTGAAATCTTTGCACATGGAGAGAGCAGTTCTAGACCACCAAAAAAAGTGGTCAGATTACCTTGTTCATGCATTATATTATATTCTGATGCATGCAAAAATTATATTATATTATAAGAAGACTAGATGTCCAGAAAAGAAGCTTTTGAGCACTTAAAAAAAAAAAAAAGAAGATTGTTTTCATGCATGCAAGCCTGAAAAATTAACCTACCAACAGGAAGACAGAAAAAAGAAAAATTAGGGATTGCCTAAAGATGCAAGAAACATCATGGGATCACCTCAGGGGGTGAGAGCAGTACTCAGACAGCTTTCCTTTGTTTGAGAAGATGATGAGGCCGATTTGAGCATCACAAAGCACTGAAAGTTCATGGGTTTTCTTGAGCAGGCCAGATCTTCGCTTGGAGAAGGTGACTTGCCTGCTAGTGCTGTTCTCAATCCTTTTCATCTCTATTTTTCCTCTACCCATTCTTACCAATCCTCAGTAATATTATCTTCCCTCTAATTGGAGATGGAAAAAAAAAAAAATCTCTTCACCTGTTGAATTTTCTGGATTAGGGAAAAGAAAAAAATGAAAATGATTAACTCAAAAAGAGATTAGAGAATGATAAGGATGCATATAGTTCAAATTAGATGTTAAAATGTAAATTATGTCTTAATAAAGACAGTGCTGAAGATGACAAAGATTGGCAGATCAAGAAAATTTCAGCTTAATCGGAAACATATAAAAGTTCAAAAATGATGACTTACTTTGATATTTGTCTGTAATTCTCAAACAGGAGATGGATGAAGAAGATGAACGTTGAGAGAGAATATATTGAAAGGAAAGAAAGGTTGAGCTTCAAAAATGAACTTAACTTACCTAGGTGTTTTTTTTTTTGGCTTTCTTGTTGGATCTTTTTGGAGTTTCTGGTAGTCTCGTGAAATAGAAGCAAACCTACTTTATAGTTATATAAACATAGTAGTTTTGTATCACAGCTCAGAGTTTTTCCCAAAACCACAATTTGATGAGGACATGAGGAATTAAATGTTGATCTTGGCCTTCTTTTTACTTTCTTTCCCCCTCAATTTGTTTCCTCAGAACGTGATAATTGCTAAACTACTCATTAAAATTAGAGTTTTCCCCAACTTTTTTCTATTGTTTTTATATGAAAACAATATATTTATGTAGCAGAAACAATTATGAAGAGTTATAATGTAGCCAGAAAAGTTAAAAAAAATGACGAAGAGTTATATTTGAAAATTGACATGCATGAAGTGTTTGGCAAAGTCCAAATGTATGGAAGGATAATGAGGTTTTATTCCAATCTTTTTTGAGGTGTATGGCAAAATATGTAGCTTAAATCCATGTGCTACTTTCATTTTCACTGTTTTTAACTTTATTTGGCTATTGTGTGAATTGTTGCATTTTTTTCATTTACCATCTCACACATCGAATTTTAGTTGATTATCAAGGAAAAGAAGAAATGATTACAATTCGTTATTGAACATACTCCTAGGAGGATAAGGACCGCCACGATTTAAGTAATCAAAATTGTGGTATGATACGAATTGTTTTTATAGGATAATGGAAAGCCCATAATTGTAAAATGAAGAGTACATGCTTATGATTCATCAAGATTATAACTAATGGATGCAAAGACTTGGTAACTACTAAGCTGAAGCTAAAAGAAAGTCATATATTGGTGGTGCATTATGAATTAAACTTGTAAGATTGACAAAAGCAATTTACTCATACTTAGATGTGTTGTTGATGGACTGACAGAATTGAATCTTCTTCAGCAAACACCACTAATATCAAATAGCTTCTACTTATGCATACATCAAATGGCATCACATAATTACTGTGGTCCAATCTAGATCAGAAAATAAATGTTCATTGTTCCATTTGTCTGTCTAATTGTGATGAATGTAAAATTGAAGGCTCTTGGAGTTTTTGCTGCAAATTGATCCAACAACTTGTGTACAATCTCCTATAAAACAACATGTTGTTGACATATAACCACCATTGTTTCACAACATGTGCCAATTCTGGTATCTTGGTGAAATGGCCAAGTGACAGACTCCTATCACTCTCTGACCAACACAAAAATTCCAAATTACTCTCCAATGACTAGCTATACTATTACTTTCCACATGAATTTTCCAAGGAATCTGCACCATAAAAATTGCATGGTGAGTTCATAAAAAAGAAAATGAAAATAACAATATATCACAAGAATAGCTCAACAGTTTCTTGTTAGTTAGAAAACCATTAACCATGATTACAAATCCTTTGGAGACTGAAGAACTCTCAAGTTTTTAGCATCCCACATGGACATATTCGACTGGGGGGATGTACTTGCATGTTCGACATGAATAAGGATGACAATGTGGGGGGCCGAGTCAAAGGTTAAGTCATGAATTCAAGAGAAAGAATTTTAATGGACAAGGACAGAATAATGAGATCATGATTTTTCCCAAAAAGAGGAACTGCCATCAAGATAGGAATTTTGACTCCTAGTCCATCATCCTAACCACTCCACCAAGGACCACATTCAGATTCACATGGCCTTTCCAGGCCTTCTTAAATAGTAGTTTGATAAGCCAGATTCCCCACCTATATTATTAATTGCAGTTTATTGTATTAGACTGTTAATTTCCTAGTCTATCATCATCATCAAACGAAGAGAATTGATTAGTTTCTATCATAATTCACCAACAGTTAGCTTTCTCGTAAGTGCCTATTGACAACATTGCATTTTATGTTGGACAAGTGCCAGTTGCATACATTAATTTAACGGGATTTTTATGAGAGTGAAAGTTCGGATTATCTAGCTCTAATACAACATTGCCACCGACTCATCCCCATAGATGGTTTTAGAAAGACACATGAAAGAAAGGCTTGAAACCAGGTGGTAGTACAAGAATGATTTTGTGTTGGGTTGCAATTTTACAAAACTGTTACTGCAGTGGCTTTAACCTTATGCCAAGTACATCTCACACAAGACAAAATTTCATCATCGACATCAATGGATGGCGTGCCTTGCACCCTTTTATGTATCCAAATTATCACTTTGATTCCTAAATTTTAAAATGGGGCACATTAGTCTTTAAATTCTAAAATTTGTCTCACTTAAGTAACATCGTTAAGAAAATGAGACAAGTTTTATGCCTAAGTGGGTATATTATAGAAACTAAATTAGGATAAATTCTATATTTTAGGGACTAAAATGGACATGTACTATATTTTAAGAACTAAAGTATGATAAATTTTATAATATAAGAATTAAAGTATCTCATTTTGAAGTTTAAGGAATGAAGTGAAAATTCGGATATAGTTAAAGGGTATAAAGTGGAATTAATCCCAATAAAACATAAGAAGGATTTGTAGGTTCTTTTAGATCTATTATTTTAGGGCACTAACCTTAAACTTTCATCATTCAAATTCATATAAGGACTTGTCTAACAGTTGCCTACTAGAAAAAAAGGTTGGGGGGAAAAAAAAGGTTCACAAGAAACCGACTTTAAGTATACATATTATATAGTAATATCTTTTTGGTTTCAAGTTTATGTTTTTATGGATTATAACTTTGTGAATATGGTGGTATAACTAAAAATTATTTTTTAGGTAGTGATTTATTTTTGGAGTAAATAAAGTGATTTAAGAGTATTTTAATTTATCAAAATCAGCAAATGGGTAATTTGGGGTCTTTATAAATTTTGTTACACAGATAACAAAAGTAAGGGAAATAAGTGATAATATTTTTAAAACTATAACAGTGCAAATGATATTGAGAGAAACCTCATGGGAGGTTTCTGATATTATTCCTTCTTGCGTTTTGTCCATCCCCAAAAAACGGAAAAAACGACAACTAACACCCACTGTGCAAAGCTACTCTTCCAGAGGATCACTTTCTGCTGACTTTCTACTGATTCACTTAGGAAGTGGAATCAGCGCAATACACCAGTACACCGATTAATCAATGTTTGTACCCGAAAAAATTATATTAGATATTAGATGCTCCCGGTACACAATTTGTTACTGCACCTATTGCATTAGTACTAATAATCTAATCAAATAATGGTTGTAAATCATTCCTCCTCTAATATCAATTTAAACAATATATGGCTCACCACGATTACATGGCGAACCCATAATGCACCATGTGGAGCATGCAATATCTTCTCATCCCTAATCCTCCTACTCTGTTCAGCTACCACTGTAGACATGGTCAAAATTAGGAGAATAGACCAAGACTCTGATGAGGCAGCAGGATTAGTTTCCTGAGGAACTTTGTATGAAAAGATACCTGATTTACTACTTATTGAGTATCGTCTCAAAGCACATTGTTCATAAACTTTGGGGTGGTATACACAAGAATGCTATTTCCCTCTAGCATGTTGCCAACGTAGTCTCAAAGTTTCTCTGCAAAATTTCCAAAATCTTCGCATTTCATAGAACTTCAAATTACCCATCTCCTCCATTGAAAAGATTGGAAAGTAGGCACGAATGTACCTAAAGTGGTCTCTTTTACATGCTAATTTAAACCAACACTACCACAAAGGCAAGCTCCAAACCAAGTCCAGAACACATGATATTCTAGAGCGTTCTCAGTCAGCATCACCAAGTCCATCACTTCCATCACCTCTCTTAGATATAGAAGCAAAATTAGAGTTAGGCTTTTTCTTTTGTGAAGCAATTTCAGCATTTTTCCGCAGGACTGCTCCAGGAGATGGGTAAGGACGTTGCTGAAAGAGAGGACCCTGAATCCAAAAGGATCAGAAACAAATCATTAGGATGAAGCGAGAGACAAACAATAACAGGCAAGCCCTGAAGTTTTCTATCGAGACTGTATAAACTGACAACTATAACTAACCACCATTGACATGGGATAAAAACAAGGCAATTAAATAAATGAAATAAACATACTTGCACGAGTACGACTGCACCAATCCTTACAGTTGTACTAATACTTATACCTTACTTTATCATGGACCACTAAAGCCTATGGTAATCAGAGAAATACTTACTAAATCAAATATTTAAAATCTTTTAGACATTTACTACAGGATATTTCCAAATGACACTAACAATTTCATTCTAACAAAAGAGTGAAGGAATTTTTCATCCGATACCCAATCCCGCCGAAGGACAACTCATTCATGTCAAAACCCGTGCTACTGTTTAACAGGAATACCTACTACTTACTACAAAAGAAACATGCAAGTGTGAAAAATATAATTTTCTGAATTAAATAAACAATGTATACCGTGGCAGTGGTGTCTGCTGCCCGTGGTTGTACTCCTTTTAGACCTACAACCCTGCATAGGAGCAATAAATAAAGTTGATAATAACTTCTTGCAAGTTTTGATTTATCTAAATAAACTGACTATTAAGATAATAAGTAACAGAAAAATGCCCAGGAAGAAAAGAACAAACAGAGCAGAGAAAGAATTTATGAGGTAAATTAATTGAATTAAACAAGGGAAAAACATACCAACCACCGCGCGGAGCATCAGAATACGAGCTTGGATCCATGGGATCCAACTCATCATCTTCAGAATATGAACGTTTTCTAGTGTCTCTTTTATTTCCTCTTCCCATTGGTGGTTTCATGTTAGACCTGCAACCCAGAAAATCAGTTAATTCTCCGGGATGGACTCTAAACAACTTTCCGTGTTTCATTTCAAACAAACTGTCGACAGGTGAAGACTCTGCTAAATATGGAGTCTCAATTACAGAAACATCACCAGACATCACCTATATTCAATTTTTTGCATGAGGCCACCGTCCCCAGTGCCTTCCCACAAATTGATATGTAAATGTGACAAAATCACTTTTCTAATTCTAAATATCCTTCAAAATGCTATTGAACCAAGCAAACAAACAAGAAAAGTAAAACCAATTCCAAAGCCCTATGAAAAGTAAAACCAATTCCAAAGTCCTAAGACCCTCCAAGTCACCTATGCAGTTTATTCCAATGAGAATACTGCTTTAACTCCCTAAAAGCAATTAATCAAGGACATTTGATTATAATAATCTACAAGTATGTTTGCTTACATGGCATATACATCAAGCAACAAAAGTATTTCAAGTGTCTTACCTGTATGACAAAATTATAATTTCAAAGTGAAGAATTACAAGTTGCTACTACTGTCACATTCATCTCCAGATCAGTGAATTCAAGCTTCCAGCGATAGAAGCCTACCTCGGCTTGGAAGATCCCTTGTCTGAAATTTCTCGAGCTTTAACAGCGTTGGAGCTATGCTGCTTGGTTTCCAGCTGTGTTGACAAGTATTGGCTTTGAGGAAGATTCAGAACCCTAAGAAAAGAGAGCAATTTATATTTGTAGAACAGAGAACTACTTGCAAAAAGCTAATCACCATAATTTTCATTAGTTGAAAAGAAAGTCGTAAAAATCTGTAGTGGACTTTTATAAAAAGCTGAAGATTAACCGTCCCAACATAAGTCATGTCTATACTTAGCATTTTCAAATAAGTAAGCCCCCATCTATGATCACCCACTGAAACATATTTCAAACAAACCTACCACAAAGATTGTCTTTAATCCACAATTTTGTAGGGGATCATGAAAATCACCAGGGCTTGAAATTTCATTACAGCGTGAACATGACAAAAGTGGTGTAAGCAAATATGAAATATAGAATGATAAAAGGTATCAAGTACCAGCAGAAGCAACTTGTAGAATAAATGCATCTACGTAATACCAAAAAAAAAAAAAAAAAAATTGAAATCTTTAATCACAGGGTAGCCATGATAAATGGACACTTGAAAACAGCATTAACAAAACCACTTCTTGGCGGTAGTCAAGAAGTGCACGCTCCCCTTTCCCAATTCTTATCCTTTTCCTGTTTCTTAAATCCCACCCCTCCCTTTCTTTTTTCATTTTAAGCGCACAGTTTACTATAAAAAATCTGTATTGCATACTTGGCATGTCACAAGCTTTCCACCCATACAGATTTGCATTTTTTTTCCCTCCATATATGCAATTAGATTTAGTACGAAAGATCCTGAATTAATGGGTCTCAGTAACCCAGCTATTGGAGCTCGATAAAAGGCTCTTTTAAGTAGTAAGACTAAAATACATGAGTATAAAATTAAATAAAGCAACAGAGGAAAGGAACCTCAAAATAGTAAACAGAAACAGAACCTAATATTAGTCATTTTCTTTTGTCAAACATTTACATCACCTAAAACAAATTATGTAAGTAGCAGTAAAACAAAAAAACAATGAGCACAACCAATGACCATACCGAGTGCAATGATCACAATAACCCCACGTCTGTACAAGGCCTACACCCCATCCACCACATTCCATGCATTTATTTAATGTTGATGATTTATCACCCTGAGGTTGAGAGGTGATTTTAGGTGATGTTCCTGGGTGTTCCCACTGTGATGCATTGGTCTTCCTGTTGTAATAATAAGTTTGACCTGCGAAGACACATGAATCATGAGAAGGATAAGTGAGAGAGTTACGTGATCCTCAAAGGTTTCATTATGCATTAAGTGAAAACTAAGGCTATTAGAACTTCAGCATAAATAGAGAAGAATCATCTTGATACTAATGTAACCAAAAAAGGAATCTACAGGTGAGCAGCCATCACATAGACCATACCAGTCGTTTCATCCACTGCCTCTTGCCAATCCTCTGGAAGTTGTGAATGTGATGCTGGTGGAAACATGGGTGCAGCATCAGTTGGTCTTTCCCATTGGCTTGTCCCAGAACATTCATTATAATAATACAATGAACCACTTCCTGGATCTCTTGCCTCAATCTGATGGATATTTCACTAAGTTAAACCATCAAATCAAAAAATGGAATATATCTCAATTTAGTAGGCTGAAACAGAGCATAACTTTGTATGAGCCATATGAGGAGTTCCTGAAAGTTTTAAAGAAACCTCAAATGATGTACCAAACTTCATTTAAGAAGAGATGATTGAAGGCACAGACTTTAACAGTATTGGCCTCCCAAGCAGACCCACTCAAGTAACCTTTCAGATTTCGTAATTTGAAACTTTGCCCAATACCAAGAGAGTCGAGATGGGTATTTAATAATAATTAGGGGGATGTGAGGCCAGAAAATACTTTTTCTATTCAAAACCAGTAGAGAATACACTGCCAGATGGATCATTCTCAGTCCTTGTTTTACCCAAACGACTTAAGGCAAACCATTTTATTACAGGCATTAAGAGTTCCTTTAGGCCATGTTTCCTCAGATTATTCACCATGTAAAATAGCTGGTTCTTAGATAAAAAGAATATAGCACAACCACATAGAACAGCTGTTTAACTGCATTCCATCCTCCATCATCCATTAAAATTCCAATGTCATTCAATCCATAAATCAGGGATACAAATAGCAATTACTCAAAAATACATTAAGAAAAAGAAAGAAGAAAATCAGGAAAAGGAATTAATGCTCACCCATCCTGGAGGCAACTTTGCAATCACCATGTTCTGAGATGACATGATTTCTGCACTCTAGAAAGAAAAGCACAAAGGAAAATTTAACTGGACGAGCAAAATAAGGTAAACCAAATATAACAAGATAAGAAAACACATTTTGAGAGAATCATACAAAAAGCTATATAGACACATTTGCCAGAGGTATGACTTAATAGCAAAACTAGTAACAAAAGTTATTATTGCATCCTCAAGATTCAACATTCTATAAGAGCATGTTACAACTTACAAGGTGTAAATGGACCAAAAAAATAAAATAAAATAAAATAAAATAAAAGGAAGATGCACTTGCATTATCAGGTGGGGCTTGATTTTTCATTTTTGGATCATCTTTCAATAAGCCTCTGGCTCTCAATTTCTGCTTGAGGTATTCAGGCAACTCCTTGGCCACAGGCTTCAACACGGACTCACCATCATGCTCCGTATTTCTTTGGCCAGTCTGATGACCATCAATATTATTGCCTTCGGATGCATACATAGATATTAGACTTTGACCAGCTTCATAAGATTAAAATTAATAGACCATTGAAAATAATTTTACCGGAGGCAGTGATATTGGCCTTTGAAGTAGCATGATAAGCTCCGCCACCTGGAACACCATAACCATTTCCAATTTCCAGGTTACCTAATGCAAAGATCAACATTAGCCATCCACCCAAATTTCGCTAAATTGCATTTTCTAGTTGTCAACCCTTTCTTTTAATGACAGAATATCTGACTGCAATAAGCACTAGCATTTTGATACTTTTGAGGGAAAAAATTTGTCATCCTCTTATGTTTCTTACCGCACCCGAAGGCAGAGGAGAGGGTAGCGTAGGTGATGTAAATAAATTATAATTAACCTCTCATATAAACATAAACCAAGCAACTAAATAAATACATCTTTAAAAACTCAAAATTCGAATAAATCATTCTATGGTACAAAATAACGAGTGCAACCTTTATAAAGTGGAAAACATAGTTAAGGGACCATACAACAACAAATGTGAAGAACTGGATGCATGTCTGTCAACTTTATCTTCAAGTCACTTTTTTCTGAATTTCTTAAAGTAGTTTCAATTCATTCTAGACTCCAACTGAGCCTCCATGTTAGCAAGATTAAGTATGCCAAAAAGAAGGGTCATAAAAAATTCTTGGTGGCAAAACAATGTGAAGGAAAGATCTTGCTATTTGATGTGCATGTAATTGTAAGAAATCATGCACATTCTAAACCACTTCATTAGCTCTCTGATTTAACTAACAAAACCTTTAACCATGGTAGCAGAAAATTGAATGTTTGCATGTTTAATTCCAGAAAGGCAAGTGACTCAACTAAAACAGACTGGTGGACCAACCTTCCTCAGCAAAGGTAGATTTTCCACGTTTTAGAGCCATTTGACTACGATGCTCATTAGTCATTTTAAGTAGATGCTCCTGTAGATTCAAAGTTCAAAATGAACCTTAGAACATCAAAATGGAATATAGAAGGCTGTCATTCACATGAAAGGTCAAAATAAATAAAAGGAAAAGAAGGGAAAAGACATAGCAGACTCAAGACCTAAGACACCTTTATAGCATTTGAGTCATGACGTCCTGAAAGAATGTCTGTGTGCTCCGCCGAAGTTCCATATCCAGACCCTGCATCTCTGAACTTACAAAATAACATGAAATTATTCATCATGTTTCCATCTCTATTTTCACAGCTTCTAGGGTAAACCATAAATGAAATAAGAACGAAATGAACCTCTGACTTTGTATAATCTGTTGAGTGGCAATTTCCTGGAACAATACAGGCAGCCATTTGATTAATCAAAAAGTCAAATAGGATGGTCACTTAAATGCCTGTCTTAAGATGAGTACATACTTGCTCATGTAGCACAGCATTCTGAGCAGCAATTTCAATATCATTTTGATTTTCTGCTTGCAGTTGAGAAGAGCTAAATTCCAGGTAAGTTTGCATCCTCAAGGTTGTCCAAGCCCACTTCACTAAAGTCAAATGCAAAGGTCCTCAAATTTTAGTTAAGGGGAATATCAAGTAAACATTCAAAAACAAAATGGTGCAGGAGAACAGGCAGAAAGAGCAATCTCAATATGTTTTCACCATAATCATATTTTTTGGTTTACATACTCCATCCTTTCCCCATTCTGAGAACTTCAATAGCTGGTATTGTTAAAAAATTTAAAAACAAAAAAACACACACACACACATGCACACATGCAAAATCTGAAATTGGTCCATTCTTCTTTCCACTTAAAAACTCGTCCACTCTACTGCTCGACATAAAACCTGCTAAACTTGCAATAATCTCGTTCTGATTCGGTAAGTTGTTACAGATATCTTCTAGATCTAGTTTCAACAAAATGAAAATCATATCATCCTCATGTCATCAAACACTGAATCACCTATCCACTCTATTTTTCCTAAGGTCCTGAAGCTTTTTAGCACACATGTTCACTATGGACAGGTCAAATTTTAATCAATACTTGAGTATTTACATTCTTTAGCCAATCTTTGTGACTAACTAAACTTTAAGAGAGAATATTAACTAAGAAAATGAAACCGCTAGTACCAATTACTTATGCAGAAAACAGTAAATCAACCTGAATAGCAACCACAGAAGCCAATCTAAAGCCAATCCAGTGACACGATTTAGACGGAAGTTATACTTAACCAGGACAAACTATCTTTAAGTTCTAAAATGCACAATGTTTGATCCTTTATGAACTCAAAACTACTTTTTCCCCAAAACCCTTTAGCAATTTCATTGCACAATGCAGATAAACTAACTAAAATTCTTAGTAACACACTTCCTGTTTAAGCCTCAAACAGCTTGTTCATAACCTAGCTAATTTTTGGACCATTATCATTCACATATTCTCAACTTTTCCTAAATTTCAAGTTTCTATAACATAACCTTTGGTGAAAATTCAACATATTATTCAATCATATTCTTCTAAACTAACCAGCAAGGGCTGACATGAGCAAGTAGAACTAATAAAATTTTAATTGAATCTGAAAGGTTATACAGGTATTATTCAAGTTATCTCACCTTATCTTTTCATTCTAAAAATTATATTTTTCAATACAAATCCCCACCTATCCCCACACGAAAAGGGAAAAAAATAAAAAAAGAAATCCACACAACACTTATTTTCATTTGAAGCTAGCAAAATCTGGTAATCGCCAAATACTTCCATTTTTCCCAAACTTCAACCAAAAAAATTAGCAAATTTACCAAAGCTATAAAAACAATTTCGAATTTCCCTGCTTAAGTCGCTGCTTACCAAATTAATGACAAAATTACACCAATATTGCAGGAAATTTAAGAAAAGAATTGAAATCTTGAATGAAATTAAACGAACCTGGAGTTTACAATTGTTTAGCGAAATTTTTATGGTCATCTGCTGGAAGATTCTTCCGCTTATAGGAGTCGTTGATGGCTTTAAACGTTGTCACTGAAGTTACAGAACCGCAGGTAAAACGACGTCGGAGTTATGGAAATAAAGCAAGGGAAAATTGCCGAAATAGTCCAAAAGTTTCCAAGAATTAAGTTTTTGACCGTTTAAACTTGGAAATATATCAATTTCACTGTTAATTAATTATCTTAAGATGTGCAAATACCATCTAAAACAGTACCAGTGTTAAAGGGGCGCAAGTACTCATTCAAAATTCTGCAAATGGTACCCTACTCATTGGCCATTGCTAGCATACAAGGCTTGGTATTAGTTGATTATTTGAATTGATTATGGGTTTGACTATGAACAATTAATTTTTTTAACATTCTCATTTACTTTTCTATTTTTAGATTATCAATTTTTTAATAGCTAAATAAGCTAAAACTAATAATCTACCAAAAAAAATAGTTTTTACTGATTTTGATTGTACTTTATAACCGCTTTCCATAATTAGCTTATACAAAGTCAAAATCAAATAAGAACAAAATATTCCAATTGGATTTATGAGATACAATTTATAGTTAAAAAGAGATGATTAATTTATAATTAATAAGAAATTTAGGGATAGAATAGTAAGTCACTAACGTAGCATAAAATGCAAAAACTTTTATTTATAAATCAATTAAACCATCACCAAGCATATTCAATATATGTAAAATTGATTTTTGTACGCAGATAATGAAATGCAATTTTAGTCCCTGATGTTTGGCATGTGCCCTAAATGGGTCTCTAATCTTTGTGCCAAAATAAATATGGTTCTCAATGCTTCTGGTTTTAGCACATGTAGGATTAACGATCAAAATTAGATAACTTTAATTTTGCACTTTTGGTCCCCTATATTTAGAGTCTGAATCATCAGAGTCCCTTAAGTTTTAAATTATAAGGATATTGTTTCATGATAATATGAGATAAAAATTAGATACTTGCGAGTGTGAATCAAGGGAGTTGTTCTGGTGGAGATTCTTATGTGATCATGAGAGTAAGTTGATTGCTTTCTACAAGGAATTTTAAGGGTGTGAATCGGAATTGAAATTGGTAAATTGTAAGTTTGAAATCAAAGTTTTTCAAAAAAATTAACCTGCAGAATCCAACCGATTACGATTTTGATTCTTTCGATTTCAAATTCATTTCGAAATAAATTCGAAATTCGGTACCGAACTAAATTCACCGAATTCAATGTTTTATTTATAATTTTAATTTTTATATTATAAGTTATATAACATAATAATATACTAAACTAAAATTATTACATGGGTTAACAATTAACATATTTTTATATAATTCAAATCTGGTGGTTGAAGTAGATTTAGCGACATTGGTTCACTTAATTAATTCAGAATTGTTAGCTCACTGGCCACTATGCAATATCTTGGGGTCCATCCACAGTTTACTAAAGTTATTAAATACTTGGGTCTCACATGTATACAGGCAGGCCAATAGCTTGACTGATAGGTTAACTAATAGGCCGGCGAAAAACTCACATGTACACAAACTCCCTTGTGAGTTATGACTTGTAGTTATTAAGTCCCCTCTCCCTTCCCAAATGTCAGCTAGCCTTTTGAGTTTTGGGTTTGGGAATTTCTTAGGTTCTACATTTACTCCCTTTGACAGAAAAAACAAATATCTCTTTGTTTCCTTGGGTTAGTGAAAAAATTCAGCAGTGACCTCCCTTCCCCTGTTCCCTATCCCACATCGGTTGAGTGTGTGTGAGAGTTATAGTTCTTAAGTCCCCTCTCCCTTCCCAAATGTCAGCTAGCCTTTTGGATTTTGGGTTTGGGAATCTACATTTACTCCCTTTGACAGAAAAAACAAATATTGTTGTAAAACTAATGATAATATCAAGTAGAAAGAGAAGTAGAGTAGAGAGAGAAGTAGAGAGGATTATTTTATTATTAACTGTATTGCTCAGAAGCTCTTGTTGTAGTTACAAATGAGATTAGGATGCCTCTATTCTTAGGCAAACTAAGATCACAGGTATATGAATCCTATTAAATATCTATATATGAATTTAGTACTTCAAGTACATGTATTTAGTAGTTCTATAGATGAACTAACGAACTACGAGAGGATACATCAATGTACCAATGAATCTAATGGGGAATACATGTATCAATCTTCTTGGGAATATAAATGGACATCCACATCAATATAGATAATTATTTCATAACAAATATCTCTTTGTTTCCTTGGTTAGTGAAAAAATTCAGTGGTGACCTCCCGTCCCCTGTTCCCTATCCCACATCGGTTAAGTGTGTGTGTGAGTTGTAGTTCTTAAGTCCCCTCTCTCTTTCCAAATGTCAGCTAGCCTTTTGGGTCTTGGGAATTTTTTAGGTTCTACATTTACTCCCAGAAAAAAGAATAACTCACATGTACACAGGCAGGCCACTATGTATACATGGATGTCAGTCAATTGCCCTCATATGCTGGAGTTAGAAATCTATCTCGATGTTGTTCATTGTCTCTTTTTATTGATCTGGATTCTTTTATTTTAGCCATTTTATTTTTGCTTTTTAATTCCACAAAGTATATCCTGTGAGCCTCCCACCGTAGTTGCCAAATTTATTTGTGCTAAAATATGCCTAAAAAAATTTACAATCATGACGTGGGCAAGAAAATGAATATAGAGATTGAAAGCTCAAACAGACATTCCCAAGCCTTAACTAAGAGGACTAGAATCATTTTTCGACCAACTACACTATCCCCTCGATTCAGTGGCGTAGCCACATTCAACCAAGTGGGGTCAATTGACCCCACTTAATTTTGAAAAATTAGTTTTTAGATTTAGAAAATTTAGAAAATTTTAAAGTTGCAACATATTTGACTCCACTAAATTTTATCAAATTCTCTTTTCTACATACATTGACCCCAAATAATTGAAAATTTATAATTCTTACCACTACAAGAATTTTGAATTTATTTTAAGTTATTTGTGGAAATTCTTTCAAGAATAAATTCTTCCATAGTTTTCAAAAACAAGGGATGAGCTTTCTTGAGTGGAGTGGGAAAACTAATTTTTCCAAACATCAAAGTTTTGAAAAATAATTTTTTTCCAGATGGATACTAAATTTCATATTTATAATACAATATTAAGTTACATATAACAAACTAAAGATAAATTTCTTAAAAGAGACCCATAAAAGATCAAATTGATGGTAGTTCACATATTATTTTTAAACAAAATCAAGAGATTCGGTTACTTACATTGGAAAAATGTATTTAATATAATTGATAATGAATTGATTGTGCAACTTTTTAAAAAAATGAGTAGTCAAAGGATACAATTATAATTTGTATGTAATGCTAGTAGTTTTTTTTTCACATAAGTTTTACTGTACTAAAATTTGACTCCACTTATTGTGAGGTCTTGGCTCTGCCCCTACCTCGATTGTTACAACAAATGTCTAGAATAGAAAGGTTATTCCACCCAAAATGCCTTTTCAGTCAAAATGATAAGGAAACAATTATTTTTATTCCAATGTTTAGTATGCATGTCAAAATGGAATGTCTATCTCATTTCCATGCCCTTATTTGGTACAATCAATTTTTAAATATCAGAGTGGAAAGAAAATATATTATTTAGCATTAGCATTACATATTTACATATTTTGTTTATTTTTGCTATGCTATTTGTTACCTTATACGAGGAACTTTGACTCTTTTTTGTACATTATGAATGACTTATGTACTTATTGAAATAATTTGATTGTAATATTTATTGTTTTTGAAATATGAATATTCATTTTAAATTTTTTATTTTAAATAATAGTAAAATTACTAGCTTATAAAAAAATTAAATCACATGAAGCTTAACGTTCTTACTCTCTTTTTATTAATTTTCTCATTATCTATATCAAGTGCCAAAAAAAAACTATATCATTGCATAGAAGTTTAAAGGAACAACATCTTAAAATTAGCAAAGAAAAATATCTTAAAAATAACTAGAATACTTTGGTAAAAAATTTATGGTCAATTATTGATTATACTAACAAAAAGCCTACTAATTGGTAAAAGAATGAGGAGAAGTATGAGGATAAATTTGAACCCAATAATTTAGGACATTCCAGAATAAAGGTAGAAAATATTTTTTTTTAGAATTTTGTGAGGGATGGGGTTTTCGGGAAAAAGTTGGAATGACTTTTCCTGATAGGTCTTTTCAACTTGCCCATTCAATTTTATTGTTTGGTATAGATCTTTTGAGTTGAAAAGGCTTTTTCGACTTTTCTTGATAGGTCTTTTCAACTTGCCCATTCAATTTTATTGTTTGGTATAGATCTTTTGAAGCCTTTTCAACTCAAAAGAACCTTTTCAACTCAATAAAGCCTTTTCAACTCAAAAGAACCTTTTCAACTCAAAAGATCTATACCAAACAATAAAATTGAGTGGGCAAGTTGAAAAGACCTATACATCCTAGACAATTCTTGCGTACCAGATGAGGAATAAGTGAAAATGAATGGAAGAAGAAAAGAAAATGAATTAAGGTGATACATAAACTTTAAAATAAATAATTTTGAATGACAATTAAATATATAAAATGTAAATAACTTGTTGAACCATTTTTGCAAGCACTCGCTTGAAATTTCCAATAATTAAAATAAGATCCTATACGTCTATAATTGAATCCAATGATCAATTAGAGAAAACGAGGCTAACAAAAATCAAAACTCGACTGAAGGTACTTTATTGAAAAGTGAACTATTTTTTTTTTTTTTTTTAGAAACGAAAGAAATTTCTATTCCATCAAAACAGAAGTTACATCCTTGAAGCAACTGCTCCTATATCATTCCTAGCTAAACTAGTTAGCCAAGCAGGGAAGGATTCCTTCCACTGAATCTCACTAACCAAACGTAAGGCATACTTTGCCATTTCATGACTAACCGAATTTCCTTCTCTTTTAATGAAAGAGAAAATACATTTACTGAATTCAGTTTTCAGCCTGCAGATGTCTTCAACTATGGTTCCTATTTTTGAGTCTTGACTATTGCGTTCCACTATTTTTTCAATGGCTACCAAGCGATCCGACTGTACTTCTATTGCCTTCCAGCCTTCCAATTTTGCCTGAATTAAAGCTCTGCGAATTGCTGCTGCTTCCTCCACCAGAGGGTCACCCTTTCTATTCTCTGAACCCGCCCACACCATACTGAGTTCTCCATTTTGATTCCTAGCAACAATGCTCCAGCTCGTTCTATGGTTCTTTGTATCATTTGCAGCATCAGTATTCAACCTGATTGTACCCCTTTGTGGTGGCCTCCATTCAGCCTTCCTTTGCTCTTGTTTCCTTGTCAACTCCCCATTTCGTCCACTTTGCAAGGCCTAATCAAACTCCTGCCATTCCATCAATGCTGTGTTTACAACATACCTCGGACATTTGAAAAGGATCTGATTCCTTCCCTTCCAAATTTGCCAAAGTATATTAGCTGTTAACACAATATGCTCCTTCCCCTCCTTTCTTTGTTTTGCATCCATTAGGCTAGTCCACCAGTTCCAAAAATTATTCCTACAGTCCTTTATTCCATCCCAAGTAAATGGAGCCACCTTCCATATCCTCTCTGCATGCTCACAGAAAAATAACATATGTTCCAGTGTTTCATTCCCCTTCCACAGCACAAACATCTCTCAGAGCCTTTTTCAGTTCTTGCTTTTACTACCTCATTCACTGGTAACACACGTTGAAGACATTTCCATATAAAATGTTTCAGCTTATGTTTCATATTTAAGCTCCATAAAAATTTCCATACCCCACTGTCTTGTTCATTTCTGCTACTGCTCTCCCCTTGCTTTCCTTTGTTTTCTGATTTTCTCTTTATCTCCTTTGCCAACATATACCCAGGTCTTTCTGATTATATTCCCTGTTTTTGAGAAGGATCAGCCTATCCTTACTCTAACTAGCTTCATCTGCCATCTTATTACAATCTTCACCAGTAAACACTCCCTTTAGTAACTCTAGGTTCCATTTGCCATTTTGTATCAGCTCACTGACCCTCTTTAGCTTGCATGCAGCTGGCTTTTCTGTTTCCACTTTCCCAGTTCGTTTTTCCATTATCCACCTATCTTTCCATATATCTATTGTACTACCATCCCCAACTCTTTTCCTAGCACCATGTTCCAACAAATCCCTGGCACTCATCATACTTCTCCACATCCAGGAATCTGTATTTCTGACTTGCCTCTGCCAAATGGACATTCCTTTGAAATACTTGCCTCTGAGGACCTTACGTATCATTAAATTTGGTTTTGTGAGGATTCTCCACAGCAGTTTATCCAACATAGCCGTATTGAACTCCATTAAATCCCTGAAACCCAGTCCACCCTTCCCTTTTATTTCTGTTAACCTTTTCCAACTAACCCAATGAATCTTCCTTTCCTACTTCTTGTCTCTCCACCAAAACTTTGACATTTCACTACATATATCCTTACATAGACCTCTGGGTAATCTGTAGCATCCCATTGCATAGGTTGGCATGGCTAGGATGACTGCTTTCAGTGACACTTCTTTCCCCGCCTAGCTAAGCATATTTTCCTTCCATCCATGTAGCCTTGACCTTACTTTGTCTCTGATATATTGAAACACCTGCTTCTTTGTCCTGCCAATGACCATAGGAAGGCCAAGATATTTACTTTGACTAACACTCTTCATGCCATTCAAAGCTGCTAATACTTCTTGCTTCCTGACTTCTTCAACATTTTTCCCAAATAGTACCACTGACTTCTCCACATTTAGTTCCTGACCTGAAGCTGCTCCATACTCCTTTAAAATCTTCATCACCTGCAAAGCTTGAACTGTTGATGCCTTACACATCATCAGAGTATCGTCAGCAAAGAACAAATGAGACACAGCTGGAGAGTCTTTTGCAATTTTAATCCCATCCAGTTTCTTACGCTTTATTGCTTCCCTTATTAAATTTGAAAGCCCTTTAGATATGATAACAAATAGATAAGGAGATAGAGGGTCTCCTTGTCTGATTCCTCTAGTAGGCTTTACATTTCCTTTCCTCTCTCCTTTTATATTGAAAGTGTAAGACACAGTAGTTACACACTCCATTACCTACCCAATCCACTGAGAGCAGAATCCCATTTTTTCCATTATCTTTCTCAGAAAAACCCACTCCACTTTGTCATATGCCTTTGCCATGTCTAACTTTAGTGCCATATAACCCTATTTCCCATTCCTCTTAGTGTTTAGACAATGTATCAGCTCATGTGCAATCACTACATTATCCAGAATCTGCCTATCTGGGACAAAGGTTGACTGATTTAATGAGATGCAATGCTTTAGCAGAGGTTTAATCCTATTTGCAAGAACTTTTGATAGAATTCTATAAATCACATTGCATAAACTGATTGGCCGAAACTGAGAAGTCTTGGTAGGATGATCAACTTTAGGAATCAAAGATATTATAGTCTCATTTATGGATTTTAACAGTCTACCAGAATGGAAAAAACTGGAAATAGCTTCAATAACATCTCTTTTAATAATATTCCAGAATTTTTGAAAAAAATAAAGGAGTCATACCGTCCAATCCTGGTGCTTTGTTTGGATGTAAAGAGAAAACAACTCTTTCAATTTCTTTTTCAGTGATAGGTCTAATGAGCTCCTCATTCATTCTGCCAGTAATTGTAATTGGGACTCCTGTTAGGATTTTCTCAGGATCAGTAGGTTTTGAGGACTGGAACAGCTTTCTGAAATACTCTGAAATTTCCACCTCCACCTCCTGCTCTGACTTACACCATTCCCCATTTGCCTTCTGTAGACTATGAATACTATTTCTCCTCCTTCTTCCTTCAACAATTGCATGAAAGTATTCTGTGTTTCTATCACCCTCCTGCAGCCATTTGAGTCTAGCCTTTTGTCCCCAGTATACTTCCTCCTTTTTATAAGCATCCACTAGCTTTTTTCTCAATTCTAGTAAATGTTCTTTCCTATCATGACTTCCTGTTTCCTTTATTTCTTTTATATTTTGCTTTATCTCCTGAATTTCCTTTCTTGCATTCACCTTTATTTTGTTATTCCATTTCAGAAGTGCTATTCTACAGGCCTTTATCCTATTCTTCAGCTTATAAAATCTGGATCCTTGCTGTTCCTCCCTCCATGCTGCATGAATAACCTTTCCCACCTCATTATGTTGTAACCATCTTCTATCAAACAAAAACCTCCTCTTCCAATTTTTCCTTTTCTGTTCTATCTCCAAAATCAAGATACTATGATCTGATGCTTCATTTTCAACATGAACACATCTAGCTCTTCCAAAATTTTCCATCCAACCTTTACTTACCAGAATCCTATCCAGTCTCTCCTTCACCTCTCCATCCCCTTCCCAATTGTTACACCACGTCCAAGGCGTCCCTACAAAACCAATATCTATCAACTGATTATTATTAATAAAGGTTTTAAAACTTTGAAAGTTGGATTCAGACCTCCTGCTTCCCCCCTCATTTTTCCCCATTCGAAACTAGATCATTCATATCTCCTGCTAACACCCAGTTACTGCCCCATAAATGTTTCCTTCTTCTTACAATCTCCCATTGTTCCTCTCTAACCTGATTATTTGTACTTGCATATATACCAATAAACCACCACCTCAGCCTCTTACTTTGATCTTCGACACACAATTCAATTGTGAAATGAGTACTCATTACGTCTATAACACTAATTTCCTTCTTCCACATAGCACTTAGGCCACCTGCCTTTCCAATTGGATCAACCACAGTCATAAAATCATACCTGATCTTTCTCTTTACTCTATTCATGTAATCAGTTTTATTCTTTGTTTCTGCTAGGAAAATAACATCTGGGGAGTAGAGTTTAATCACCTCCTCAAGTTCGGGAATAGTCAAGGTGCTCCTTACACCTCGACAATTCCACACCAGGACATTCATTTCCACTTGGGAGCCCCATCAAGGGTGGGCTCCACCACCTGCAGTTTGTCTGTATTCTCACTATTTTCTATTCTCCTATTCTTCAGTTTTCCTTGCTCCATGTCCATCTCTCCTTCATTTTCCTTTTCAGTTACTATATCTTTCCTCTTGCCACATTCTAATTTTAATTCAAACCTACCATTGCAATCCGAGAATGCTCTCCTCCTTCCAACCTCTTTCACTAGTCTTTTCCACCCTTTTTGTCCTTTATATTTCCTTGCTTTTTCCCCACCCATCTGCTCTTCCCCATCCACCAGGTGCATAGTATTCTCCTTCTCCTTTTGTTCAGGCTGCCCATCAATCCACATTATGTCATACAGATCTTTTTCATTTGTTTCAGTCAACCTCTTTCTGCTCTCCCCCTCTCTGCATTTCCCCATCCTGGATTCTACTATCACTCTTACTCATATTTATATCTCTAAGATCCTTTCCTCTAAGATCCTTTCCTGTTTCCATATTCTTCCCTGATCAATCTCTACTTCCCTTTCCTAACTGCCTTTTTCTTTCCTCTCCTCCTTCTCCCTAGCCAATTGTTGGTCCTTTATATTTGTCTCAGTATTCCTTGAATCTGTTGGTTTCCATGTTAACATGAGCCTTTGAGCACTTTCTTGCTCTGTTTGTTTATTCAGTTCCATGGTTTCTACTTCCTCCTTATCAGTTACCTGCCTTTGATTCCTTTTCAACATATTTCTTGGGTTGCTAGCTTTTAACCATACTCCATACTGATCCTCTCGACTCATATTACCATCCCTTTCTTTACAGTTTTTCTCATTATGTCCCATAATTCCACAGTAGTAGCAAAAATCCGGGTAACGCTCATACTTAAACTCCATCCATCGCATTACTCTGTTCATCTTTACCATAGTTCCTCTCAGTAAAGGTTGCCTGAGATCAATTTCTGCCAGTATTTTAATATGTTTCCCCTCTCTGCTACCCCCAGTAAGTATAATCACATCTTTAACTGATTCAAAAACACTTCCAATATTCTTTCCTGCATCCTTTGTTATCCAATGAATGGGCAGATTCCAGATCTAAATCCATATCCAAGTCTAAGTGAATGCATCTTCCTCTACTTCTAGCCCCTCTCTCCAAGGTAAAATGACTAAAGGTTGATTATCATAAATCCACGGTCGCCCATTCAGAATTTTATCACGATCATTCAATTTTACAAAAATAAACTGGAACAAATTTACCCCAATTTCAACTACCTTCACATTTTTTGCAGCCTTCCACATGTTATTAGTAAAGCTCTTCATACCTGTTACGTTTGCAATTTTGTCTCCAATTACCTTCCCAATCAAACTCATGCTGCATTCTACAAAACCCTGAGCTATATCATCTCCATCCATACGTATACCAGTATTCTCCTTCTCAGTTAGTTTGAACTTTTTTAAAGCTGCTTCCAGTTCCTCCGCCATCAGAGCTTAATCCTCAGTAGTTCCCAACCCAAATTACTAGCAGATGAATTTAGGTTCACTGTTCCCGCCAACCTGATAGAAACCAAATTAACTGTTAACTCCCACTTCCAATCAAAGAATAAGCCTAGACAAAACCAGGTTACGAATCTAAGATTAGAATATGGAACTAAAACCAGAATTGAATCTGCAGAAGAATCCTTGTTTTTGACTCTAGATAGAAACTATTACGAAGCTAAGAGCTATGCTAAGAAAACAGATCTTTGCAATACTAGAGAAGAAAACGAATCTAAAAATAGAATTAAGCAAACTAAAAGGAATTCAAAGAAGCAAATAGCTGAACGAAATCAAAGAGACAAATTCATCCTATAGGCTTAGTAATTTCAACATCTTCCCGATAATGTAGCTACTGCAAACCGAGATTAGTACAATGCCTTCTCCTGAAGAGCAAGATCTAGACAATCTCTAGTATTTCAGTAGTTCTGTGAATTCGAAGCTTTAGATTCTGAACTTTGAATTTTTGAAATTTTCTAAAAGCAAAGGAAAAAGGAGAAAGATGAAGAGAAAAGGAGTAAAACACCCACGCGGGGGAAATGCTCTCTACCTAGAGAGAGAAAGAGCTCTCATTGAGAGAGAATATGCAATTGCATATGACTTACGTGAAAAGTGAACTATTAACTATGACAAAAATATGAAATTTAATTTTGCTTGTTCGATGTATGGCCACGTTTTCTCATTTTCTTTGATCAATATTGGCTTTCTCTGGTCAAACTTTGGTGAATCAATTTTGCCGATTTGATCTTTATCGTCCTAACTTGCGTGCAATCAACTAAGGTTTCTGCCTTTTTCTTTGCTTCCATCCCTATATTTATGCATTTCCACTTTCTTTTTAGGCAGGAGCAAGCACCCTTATTTATCGAGAATGTCCTAAGGAAATTATGTTGATTAACCGGATCAAGCCACCTATCCTCCGGTTCAACCTTAACGTCCGTGGGGCTTCGACATATAATCCTATGGTAGAGCTAGAACCTTTGTTTTAGGGTTTAATAGTTTCATAACCAAACTTAGAGTGAATGGCCAAAATAGTCACTAAACTCTTCAAAATGGAACCATTTGGTCATCCAACTTTTTTATGGCGAAAGAGGTCACTCAACTGAAAGAATTGAGCTATTCAGGTCATTTTGACCACTTTAGCTAGTAAACCGACTGAAACAAAAGCGAACTTGACCTATTATTGTAGGTTCTCAAGGGCAAAACTGTTCTATTTTAATTGGCACAATTTTTCTTTAAATAGAAACCAAAATTTAGGGTTTAATTCACATTTTGACCAAACTGCATAGGAGGTAAATGTAATTAATAGAAAAAAAAAATCACCAGTAACATCATCATCTTCTTCTACATCCTTTTCTCTTCCATCCACCTACCACTACTACTGGACAACCCTACGTTTGCACCCTCTATCTCCCCCTTGATTCAAGTTCTTTTCTCTTCCCCTTTTAGTTACCATCCCCACTTGAAACCTTAAAAAAAAAAAAGATTTATCTTTTGCAGGAAAGGGCCACACAAACTGGATGAAGGCAAGTTGATATTCCCAAATTCAATTAGCTAGCCAGCTAGAGAGTTTCCAAATTGCAATCGCAGCATTGAGCATACCAGTAGAAATCCTTTTATCCCACTAAAGGAAAACATTAGCAGGTTTACCGCCGCCTAGGAGCTTATGAGCAGGCATCTTGCAGTTGAAGAAGCAATAGATCTTGGCCTTGACATTATCATACGACGACTTCTTATCCTTATTATCATCATCGGAATTTGAGGAGGAAGATGCATGACTATGAAATTTCTCAGTGATCTTCTCCATCACAACAATTTTGAATTTTAAATAAATCTTTAATAGGAGAGTAAGAGCAGCAGGGGAGTGGCGATAGAGGGAAAGAGAGGAGAAACTGGTGGTGAGTGGTGAAGAGAAGTAGAGCAAAGGAAGTGGTAGGTGAGGTGATGGAGGGGGAAGAGGAGAAGAAGAGGTGGCAGGAAGGTGATAGGAATGGGGAAAAAGGTGAGGTGGTCTTATTTGAACAATTCTATCCTTGAAAACTTGTAACTCCGGTTAATTTAATAGAAAGTGATGCCAAAGGCTCATTTTCAAGAGTTGAATGACCTTTTCTGCAACAAAAAAAGTTGGGTGACCAAACAATGCCATTTTGAAGAGTTTAGTGACTATTTTGGCCATTCACTCTTAAACTTATAATATATAGTTTGCCGACTTTCAGTGCAACTATTTAAATGTTTCCTATAAGTTTAATATATATGAACCAAGTTATAGTCAAAGAGGCATTAGTTTAATTCAAATTCCTTTTTCCTCTCCCTCCTTCTTAAATCCTGCCCATCCTCTACCAAATGCATGTCCTAGTTATACAGATGAACCATTAGTTTTTTACAAGGATATTCAGATGTTAGTTGGATTATAAAGAAAAATGATCACTTATTTACAAATGGTTGAAAATTTATACTAGGAGGTGGAACTGCTTTTTCTTCCTCCTCCAAGAAACAAACATGCATAGAGGACTTTATAATGGCTGCTGAATTTGTAGATCTAGCTTTAGCTAGCAAAGAAGCAGAATGGCTTCAAAAGATGCTTTATGAAATTCTTTTACAGCCAAAGCTAGTTTCACTAATTTCGATACATTGTCATAGTGATGCAATTTTGCTATAACTTATAGACAAGCGTACAGTGGCAAGTCCACACATGTTAGACTAAGACTTGGTTATTTGAAGGACTTGACTCCAAATAGAGTCATAATGATAGACTTTGTAAAATATGGTCAAATTTTGAGTGATCTTCTGATGAAAGAAACACTAACCCCTCGTTTGGTACGCTGGAAAGGCATAGAATGGAAAATCCTTTCCAATTTTTTCATTCTATTTTAGTGTTTGGTATGGCTCTTTCCTCCTAGAAACCTTATTCCAACTTTTTGCTGGAATCCCATTCCTCACAAAAATCTAGAGAAAAGCCATTCCTACTTTATTCAGGAAATACCTAAATTATATGAGTCAAGATTACCCTTCTATATTTTATATCTCTATTTCCTATGTACCTATTTATCTTTTATATATATTAATTTGTTATTTACTTTGTCAAATATTAGGACTATTTTGTGAGTTTAGTTAATAAGTCTATCACTTTTTTACTTAGGAATAATTTTAATTCTATCCAATGACTTTTCTTTCTTTTTACTTTGGAATAAAATATTTAGTTGACATTTTTAATATATTTTTTATTCACAATATTGGATTATATGATAACATTTGTTAATTCAAATAAACAATAACATGCCAATATACATTCATATGAAGTTAAAAAAATTAAAAAAAAAAGAAAAAAGTAAACCCACTAGACTATCTGCTAAGGTACAATTATATTTTTCTATTTATAAATAGTTCTTAAAACCATTCAGAAGCAAATCAAGGGCAAAGAATTTAACGTGCATGAATAACGGATTTAACATGTGTAAAAAATACACGGAGGATTCAACATATATGTAATTTAAAATTTTAATTTAGTTACAACTGGTATTCACCTATGGCAAGTGCATTACAGTTAGTATTCACCTATTGTAATTGTATGCTATTAAAAAGCTATGTTCCCATTTAATAAGTTATTGTGATTTTATACTATTAAAAAGTTATTTATTAATTAATAATTCATTTGTCTCTAAATCAAGATATGTATAGAATGTTATATATAGGGGCAATTAAGTCAATATAGTAGTTTCTTTATTCCATTCTGACTTCTCAATATGATTATACCAGACATGGAAAAAGAAATTAACATTCCATTCTGACTTGGTTACCAAACACTGAAATGATAAATTCTTTCTTGTCCATTCTGGCAGGAAAAGAATTCTGGCTGGAAAGACCTTCCATTCCAGGCCTTTCTATTGTACCAAACGAGGGGTAAGAGAATTGTGTATTAAATATGAAGAGGGACAAGATTAAAAGCCCATAAGCACTAATTACTCATGATGGAACTTTAATTCAACCCTAAATATAATATTTAGTTTTGAATTTAATGAGTTAGAATATATCATTCTAGTGATTGTAGCATTATGTCTAAATTCATCCTAAGGAAAGATGGTGCAAACTACACCCGCTAGAATAAGGGAACATTGAGTTTGTAACTCTCAAACCGATTTTAGAAAGTGCTTGAATTGGTGGACACTTAGGAGTCTACCTGTATGAATTTGAAACTTAGGCAATTTAAAAAACTTAGAGGGTTTAGCTTTGAAACATTCATGAAGAGAATATGGATACATACAAGACCTTAAAATGTTTATTTGAACAAACAACGGTGCATAGAATCTATGTGTAACTATTTTCTGAATCTCGTCATATGTTTGAATGGTTCAAATCTTGTCTACCATTTCTGACAGACTTGCTAAAGCGGAATTCATGTTTTGTCTTCCAAAAACATTTAATTACCACCTTTCTTGGAAACAAAAAGAAAAAAGGACAATGGAATTGCTTTTTCTTTTTGTTTTATTTTTTGAGTATAACATTCACAGGAAGCCTTTTCTCAAGTAGTCTTCCCCGTTTGGGAACCGGACGCAATATTTAGAGCTGTAAGCTTCTTTAAATGAAGTCGATTAATAGTACATAATTTAGCTTTATTTGCAGGAACGTTAAAATCCACTTATGAATCTCGACAGTACGATACGGGCGCACAAGAGAAGTTGAACAAATACAGGGAACAAATCAAAAGGGTGATAAACTATCAGTACATGGACAACAAGGAGCTTTTGTTGATTGATATACTTGATGGCGATCATCTGTAATTAATATTCCTGCTACACCTATTCTTCAAGTCGCAAGGTCTGGCGTCAGGCCCTGGCCCAATGCAATTCGCGTACCTCTTTGCATTGCAAATTGGCGGTCTCTGTAATGCGCGGGAGCTAACAGATCTGCCCCCAGCAGCAAGAACATTGCCAAACTGAGAATCCATAAGGAATTCTTGATCGTCGGCGGCTACAGTACTGCCGATCGTGGAATTGTCCCAATCCCAGCTAATAACGCTACCATTGACACACTGAACACTTATTGCGCTGAGCAGAACCGTCGTAGTGAGCAGCAGCAGCCATGCCACCGCTGGGAAGATGCAAAGGCTCTTGCTCTTGATCTTGGGTGATGATTCCTCCATCTCTCCCTGCTGTCCCTTGCTCTTGGAGACCTGCTATTTGTACTACTAGCTGGGCCTCGTACCCACTTTAGATTATAATAATGGTAATGCGCGCATGGCTGTAGTTGGGACTGAGATGACTATTTTGGTATTGCTTTCCAATCCAAGCCTTTAATTAGTGCTCCACCATGTTAGGTGACCGTCAGCTATGTTATCCTCCAAGTTTTTAAGATTCCCTTTCTTTTCTTTCTTTGAACCAAAAAAAAAAAAAAAAAAAGTGTTTCATGAAACAATTAATTTTTGAAAAATCGTCTACGAAGAGGCATTATAACTAAACTAACGGCAAAAAAAAAAAAAAAAAGATAACCCAACTCCTTTTTGACAAAGAAACACACACACACTCATTAAATTACACTTAAGGCCACTGAAACACTCACCTAAGCACACCCCACGAGTGAATCCCAAAAGGCAATTGTTGACTTTTGGAGCCACCCATGGAACTTAAGTGTAGGGACACTACCTCACAGAGTTTCGATGTGGGACAAGACAACCCAACTTCTTAATTTTAGAAATTCCTATATTTGTCTGTATCTCTCGATAATGTCGTGATGTACAGTCACTTTCCATAAGTGGACTCTTATTTTTTCTTTTTTTTTTTGAGCAGGAATGTTTAAAAAGAAACAGTTTTTCTCTAGAACATATGGGGATAATTTTCAACATTAATGTTAAAATTTGAAGGAAACTAAATCTAAGCTTCGAAAGTTAGGGAAAACACTTCAAACAAATTTCTATTACTAAGAAAAAGAAAAACTAGATTAATCTGATAAGGACCACCAAATAAGAAAATGATGGATTAGCCATGCCATGTTACGTGGGGCTCTTTCTCCTGCCGACGCTCGTGATCAGGGCCCCAACATTTACTTCTTATTTCTGTTCGGAATGGTAAAGAGTTAAAAGACTCCTTGTGACATATAAAGATAGTGGAAAGGAGGGAAAGCATTAAAGGTTAAAAGACTCATTGTCACAACAAGCTTGACTGATTGCAGAATCTATCGTACAAAAAAAAACGCCACACTAGCACAACTCATAACAAACTTGGGAAAAAGGAATATACCAATAAGGAATGCCAAAATCCGTTCATCACATAGTTGAATGTTTCTTGATGGATGGGAGAACTTAAAACTTGGCCATGCCATTACCCCACGTATAGATCAACCACAGCCAATATCGAAACTCTTGGCTGATCTGATTCGCTTGCTCTCACTTCTTTACTAACTTCAGTACAATTTAAGCTTTCATCTTTTTGACTAACTTTCGTAGAAATCTAACTCGATATTCTTCAACGTCTCTTTCACTTGATCTGGCCTCTTTTATTTTTGCTGTCTCTAATTTTGGTTTTCAATTCCACAATGTATATCCTGTGAGCCTACCACCGTAGTTGCTAAATTTATTTGTGCTAAAATATAGCTAAAACATTACAATCATAACGTAGACAGAAAATAAATATAGAGATTGAAAGCTCATACAGATGTGCCCAAGCCTCAACTAAGGGGACTTGAACCGTTTTTCAACCAACTACATTAAGTGAAAATGAAAGGAAGAAGACAAGAAAATGAATTAAGGCGATGAACAAACTTTAAAAAGAAAAATCTTGAGTGACAATTAAATTTATAGAACTGAATTTTCGAACCATTTTGTTAAGCATTCGCTTGAAACTTCCAATAATTAAAATAAGATCCTATACATCCAGATTTGATTTCTATGATCAATCAGAAATACCAAGACTAACAAAAAGTCAAAAACTTTATTGATGAAAGTTAATTAACTGTTAAATATGACAAAAACTTGTTTGATTGATGGCCGTGTTTTCCCAACTTCTAATTTGATACTTGAGCGATATTGGATTTATCAGATCCAATTTTAGTGGATCAGTTTTGCCTATTTGACCCTTATCGCCCCAACTTCCATGCAATCAACTATGGTTTCTCTCTTTTCATTTGCTTCAATCCCTATTTTTATCTTTCATTTTAAGAAGGAAAAAGGATTCTTATTAATTGGAAAAGTTCTAAGGAAGTTATGTTGATTAACCGGAACAAACCCCCTAGCCTCTGGTTCAAGCTTAATGTCCATGGGGTAAACAAACAATCCTATCGGTGATGTAGTTGAGACCTTTGTTCAAGTGATGCAATAATCTATATCTATATATTATATAGTTGAAAACAACTTTTCATTTTAAGCCACTCATTGAACTTCCAAGTCTCCATTGTATTTTCTCAGTATTTGATTTATTTTAATTGTTGAAAATATCATTATTATCGTTTTCTTTGAATTGAACAAAAAACATGCTTTTATTAGTTAGGTTTAGTCCCTAAAATTAGATTCTTCCAAACATAACTTACTAAAAAATAGGAAAAAATACCTATGATTTTGCAATCTGATTCCAATTTTTATTAGCTTTACCAAACTAAAATATAATCGTGTTTGAGATTGGTTAATTTTTCTAAAATTAGAATGAACAATTAAAAGTTCAAACCTAATAATAAGGAAACCTTCCCCAATTCCCTTAGTTTCTTAAACTTTAACAAAAATATATTAGCCATTTAATACCTATAGAACAAATTTAGGAAACATCTTTGCAATTGGTTAATTGTGCCAACAATAATTATGAACATACTAATTGTTTGGACTTCAAATTAAGGAAACCATAAATGACTAATGATTTGAAACAAAAATTATTTTTCATTTATTTTCTATTTCTAGCAAAATCTATTATTTTACTAAGAAATTGGCTCCACTATAGTGCAAGGCATGTTTAACAATTCTCTATCTCTCGATAAGATAATTACTCTACTAATTTCAAATCTATTAATAATTTCCAAAATTGACTGCAAAAAACTATATATGTTTTATGCAAGTTGATGTCTTTTACTGACATAGTAAAATTAAGCATTTTTAATGTTTCTTGTTCTATATAACAAGTCATGTATTTCTTTCATTTTTTTTCATTATGATATTTAATCTTTAAATTCTTAAGGCCATACATAGTAAAATGATTTAATCATATTTAGACTCTCAAGTCAAAAATTTTGCTTTAAAAATATCAAGTGCTAATAATCATAATGCAATCACAAAATTTAGTTTAATGTGCTATCACATGAATCTTTTTTCAGATTTATAGTAAAATTTTTAGGAATTCTTTGAAAAAATTAAACGGCTCATTCTATAGATGAGATATTTACTGTACTAATTTCAAAATCTATTTGTAATTTCTCAAACCAACCATAAATAACTATACAACTATATGTCTATTGATATCTTTTGATTTACAAAATACAAATTGAGCATCTATCCTATATAACAAGCCATGTATTTCTTTTTATTTTTCTTTTAATATAAAATTTAATCTTTTAATCTTTGAATTCTTAGGGCTATTCATAGGAAAATGTTTTATCAATTATATTCTGAACTCTTAAGTCAAATAACTTTGCTTAAAGAATCAAATGCTAATAATCATAAGGCAATCAGGAAATTTAATTTAATATGTTATTGTTCAAAATAATTCAATTTATAATATGGTGTCATTATCATGATTTTACATGTGATGGTCTTTACTTTATTTTTTATAATTATGTTAGTCAATTAGTTTTCTTTTTACTCTACTATCCTTGGTTGGAATATAAAAGTTAGCTCCATGTCTTTTATTAGCAAATTCTAAAACAACCATACAATTCTAATTGTTTTTTGGTATTTTTTTTTTACTTTTTCTTCCACTTTTATATTTGATATCACTGTAATTATGTTAGATGCTCACAATAATATTTTTATGAATGATTTAAATATAATACTCTTATAATAAGGGTAAGTTTTACGATGACAAAAATTTGTTCATACAAATTATTTTTTAAATAAACAATGATGCATTTGAATGGTTAGTTTTGAAAGTGCGTTAAGAATTCTAAAAAAAAAAGTCTATTTATAAAAAAAAACTCCAAAGATGTAAAAGTTTATGCAATTTACACCCGAATTTTGATTTTTCCCAATAGATCATAATTTTCATCTTGGATTTGACCAAAACTATTTGAAAGGTGATTTAAATGGGTAGTGAATAAGAAAATGTGGGGTTAGAAGATAGAAGGAGGCCAAACTGTAATATGAGAGAAATGTGCTGAAAGAATGATGGATAAAATTACAATGCTACATCAGAAATAAGATTGTTGAGTGGGAGAGAGAGGAAGTGTGATTCGCACAATAAGACTATTGAGTAGTAGAGAAAGGATATGTGACTTGCACTGTAGGGAAAGGGAAAATATTGTGGAGATAAGGAAAGGAAGATCTATTAGGTAAGAAATGAATAATAAATTAAAAGGAGATAGTATCAAGGAGTAAGGTTGTAAGATAAGAGAAATGTGGCAAAAAGAAGAGGAAGAGTAGTACTAAGGACGCAGTTACAAGATAAAAGCGATAATATGGAGGCAAATGGGGAAAATGATAGTGATGTGTACGTGTTTGGTAATATCTTTTGGATCTTATTTGGGTGTTATCTATTTAATTTTGATAATTTTTTATCTTTTAACCAAAGATGTAAATATTTGAAAATAAATGTTATCTAATAAAGAAACTATAATTAATTTTTTTTTTGTTACTCATGGAATCATAGGTAGTTTAAAAATACACAAAATTCTTTGAGTATGATGTAATGAATGGAAGGAATTTTTTAAAAATGTGACAAATTTTTATATGCAATTGTAAGAATTTATGATAATTAAACACAATTTTTAGATAATTTCATAGTTTTTTTGGTTCATGAGTGGGGATTTTTTTCCCTGTCTTTTATTAAAAATGACATCGTTTAATAGAAATTGACATTATCCTGAACTTTCTTTTTCTATTCCATATAATTTTTTAAGAAAAATAATTTTACTATTTTGATTTGCAAATGCACGGGCTAGAAATCTAGTGAATCTATAGCGTATGGTTTGCAGAATTTTAATGCAACTAAATATTTCTTATACATTTAATAGGCATGAAGCAATTAGACTCCTCCTTCTCATCCCTATTGTGCATAATAGTTATAAAGGCGATCTTTCAATTTTACAAGGACATTAATATACTAGTTGGATTACAAATAAACATATCACTTATTAGGGGTATTAAAAAAGAATCAAAAAAGTGGGTAATCGAGAAAACTGAATTGGTCCAAATCGAAAAATACGGTAAATACGGTAACCAATTCGTAATTTTCAAAATGGTTAGGTTACCTAAACCTACTGTCGCGCCCCATTTTTTTTTGAATGTAATGGTGTGGATAAAGAGGGAAGGATTTCCGATTTTTGTTTGGTTTTTGAAAAAGAAAGGGAAAGGGGTCATGGGACTACAAAAATGCGACGGTTTGGACCCAAAAACAAAAGTCTAGAAAAGGGTTTTTAGAAAAGTTTGGAGTCGCCACTTGGTATGGAGTTTAGGTGTACCAAGTCACCCAAAAAGTTTTAATCAATGAAAACAAACAAAGAAAACCCTTTTTAGACGACTCCAGGTCTTTGAAAACTAGAGAAAAAGGTTCGGGGGTCACGGTTGAAAGAAGGGAAGGCAAAGATTCGATGTTACTCGTCTCTAAGGCACCCTTCTAACCTAGCCAAAGCCAGTTGCAAGATTTAGTTGAAAATTTCCTAATTTCTAACTTCAAATTTATCACATTTGGATGTTGTCTATATGGATGCAAAACCTAAACCTAATATTGGATCGAGAGGGGCAAATGTCTCCTTGAGGTGTGATTGGGATTGATCACATTAGTTGTGTCATCCAATTTTGATCCCTCGAGGAGGTCACGAAAAAATGCAAATGATGAGACTCGAATGAATAGAAAGTAGGGTTTTCAAAAATACAATTTTTATAAAGTATCAAGAGAAAAGAAATTGGTTTTTGAAAGGATCAATTTTAAGTGCAAAGAGGAACTTGAATTTCCAAAAAGGTGCAATTTTAAGAAAATGGTTTTTTGACTTTGAATTGCTAAAATATGAAGAAGAGAGTTGATTTTTAAAGAATGAATTTGATAGCGTTTAAAATAATGCATATGTATGTCCTAAAGAGGGAAGATGCAACATAATGGGTGCGGGGGACTAAGTTCGTGACTTTGAATCTCCCTTTTTATAGAAGGAAATAAAAGCGTGCTAAGGCTAGGAAGCCATACTCGCTCTTTTCCCTAATTCAAAGGGTAATGCCTTAAATGCACTAATCTAATAAAAGAAAAACTAAATGAGATGTTTCACATACGGGATGGGATAATAGTGACATGCAAAATGGAAAGAAACTCTAAAAGTGAAAAGTGTGTGAAATTTGTATCTAATGCATGAATGGCGTTTAAGGGTCTAGCATTGGACTAGCCCTCGTCAAGAGGTTCTCACTAACGTTGGATTAGTGAGAAATCGAAGGGGAAGGCCACAACTAGCATTGGACTAGTGTGGTGATGTCAATATATTTACACAATAATTATGTAGGCATGATAATAAAGCAAGTAAACATATAAAACACATAAACACATAGCACATAGGCATAATATCTAGATGCAAGGCCCTAGGAAAGCAAATGAACACATAATCATGCAAGCATGCAAAATAAGCATATAAAACTAATTATTACATTGGGGGGAATCTAAATACATTCTAAGGGAAAAATTCGAAATAATAACCTAACTATTACATTTTCTAGACTAAATACACTTTTTGCCCAAAATTAAACCTATCTATTACAACTTGGCATCTAAGGCCTCCAAATGATTTACTCAAAAATTAAATAACATAAATAAAGACTAGACATGAATGAAAGTAAAGGAAAACTTAATTTAAAACATGCAAAATCATGCAAAACACATAATAAGCACATAATAGGAGAAAGAAGTTACCATCCCTTGATATGAGGCCTTAATGAATCCTTAGATGATGGAAATGATTATCTAAGACTCAATGTCAACAAAAGGGATCAAGGTACCAATTTAAAGGAAAACCAATCAAAAATTCAAAGAAAGGGTATCTAAACAGATTCGCAAGCAAACGATAATGATAGGAAGTAGAGTAAGATTCTGGAACAAAGAGCATGAAATATCAACGAATACAAAAAAGAGAGGTTACGCGACCAAAGCGGGAAGAACCGCAACAGTCCGCGCAAAATTAAAGACAGAAACGCTGAAACGCGGACTCCAGCGTAACCAGCAAAAAAATCAAAGATCAGAGGAAGCTGGACTGGAAACGCGGACTCACCAGCGTAACCAGCTTTCTTCCCATCTTCAAAATATCGGAAGATTGCTTCCGTTTTCGAACAATATCACAAAACAAAATCCTCGAGGCAAAGGGATCTATTTAAAGCATCAAATATCAGCATTCGATCATGTCAAAACAAGATAAAATCGAAGAAGGCCAAATCTTAAGCATCGCATCATCAAATAGGCAAAAAAGGGGAAGGGAAGAACCGGGTAGAAACGGGGGCATCGGCCTGCGTAACAGCGTTTCTTCACATCTTCAAACATTCAACCAAACGCGGATCGTTACGCGAGATAATCCAGCAAAGAGATCCGCGTTTCTTCACAACTTCAAACATTCAGAGGAACGCGGACCGTGAGTGATCCGCGTAAGTAGTCAGCGTTTCTTCACATCTTCAAACGCGTGAAGAACATTTTTCCGTAAATTTCTCGGGAATCACAACATCATCACGTAAGCATCGACGCCTAATTTTAAACGTAAAACCAATCTACTAGCCTTACCAAGGCTATATAAACGTAACATGCTCATATAACAACACCAAACATCATCAACTATCATAAAACATCAAAACATAGTCAAGACCTTGGTTCCACCAAAAGGTCACATTTTCAAAGATTCGACCGGAAAAAAGCGATAGATAGGGTATAGGAAGACTACCGATTCGAAGCTTGAGAAGAACGAAAAGAAATCCCCAAAAATTCAGAAAATCTTCACAAAAAAGAAACCCTAGTTCTTTCTTTCTTTTCTCTCTTTTCTCCTTTTACTTTGATTTTCGATCGTTTTTCTCTTTTTTCCTTTTCTCTCGACCTCTCTCTGATTTCTGATTTTCCTCTTTTTTGTTAAACCCTAATCTAGGCTATTTATAGCCACCTAAACCTAGAACTAAGGGTTTTGATGTTCTTGGGATTAGGTGAGCTAATCTTGAACGTTAGATCGGTTGTTAGGGTTTAGGGTGAGTTGGGAATGTCTAAATAGGTTCCTTATCGCTCAAGCATTGAAAATACAATTGGAAAAGGCGATCCAAGCTACGGAAAAATCAGCGTCTTTTTTTTTTTTCGCTTGATCAGACTAGTTACTTGACTCACCCAGAATCGGTCCGCTTTTATGACTTTGAATTTTTTTTTTTTTTAAGAAAACCTACAAAATCAGAAAAATATGTTAGAAAATTTCAAAGATAAATAACTAAACATTAACAGATAAAAACATAAGAAAACAAATAAAATAGTCAAAATTTGGTGTCTACAGCTTGCCCCTCTTTGTCTGAGTTTCGAAGAAATTCTAGACAAAGACGTAGACACCAAATACTTTTTTGGTTGCATCGGACCATTGGAAACAACAGAATGGTACATTGGATTGCCAATTTTCAAACTAAACAAGCATAATGTGACCAACTCGTAGAAGTTGCCTACGATATCTCGACATGAGAATCAGTCCAACGTAGTTCCAAGCAAATGAACTATAATGAAATGAAAATCGAAACTTGTAAAATTCGAGCGGAGATAGAGGGTGCCGGAGGCTGAGACTCACCAACAGGAATCTAAATTTGAAGAACGGGAGATAGAAGGGTGCCCGGCGGAGGCTGAGACTCACCAACAGAAATTTAAATTTGAAGAAGGGAGATAGAAGGGCATGGAGGTCGAGACTCACCAACGTAAATTTAAATTTGAAGAACAGGAGATAGAAGGGTGCTGAGGTCGAGACTCACCAAATGAATTTAAATTTTGAAGAAGAGGATAGAAGGGTGCAGAGTCGAGACAACAAATTTATAAATTGAAGCAGGGGATAGAAGGAGTGCCGAGAACAGCATAGATGAAATTTAAATTGAAGCGTGGGGATAGAAGGGTGCGGTCGAGAGAGCCAATAAATTTAAATTGAAAGGGGATAGAAAGTGGCGAGGGTCGAGACAGCAATAAATTTAAATTCTTCCAAATTTAGACTATTGGGATTGGACCTCAAGCACGAATGACTAGATGGGAAAATGCAAATATGCTATTCAAGTGGGATTGGACCCAAGCTGAATGATCAAATAAACTATTCAAATGGGATTGGACCCAATGACTAAAAGAAAAAACTCTTCTGGGATTGGACCCGAGCTGAATGATTAAAGAAAAAACTCTTCATGGGATTGGACCCAGCTGAATGACTAAAAGAAAAACTCTTAGGTGGGATTGGACCCAGCCGAATGATTAAAGAAAAACTCTTGATTGGATTGGACCCGAACGAATGACTAAAAGAAAAACTCTTGATGGGATTGGACCCGAGCCCGAATGACTAGATGAAAATATAAATGCTGGATTGCCAGACTTTGAAAAATAAAACACAAGTTGTTCAAACATGATAAATGTAAAATGCCAGTAATGATGCACTCGATGAAATGGTGCAATTCTGATTTTTTGATTTTCTTGACTTGAAAAGCAAGTGATTGATAGGAACAAAGATTTTTTCTTCTTTTCTTTTTTCTTCTTCTTTTTTTTTTCTTTTTTTTTTTTTTCAAGAATTGATGGATTTTGGAAAATTGAAGAGTGTAATTGAAATCCTTCCTCTGCAGGGTTGGAACAAGTCCACATATGTTGCCATTGTCTTGATCTGCAAATCTTTTCTGGCAAAAATTAATTTTGAATGCATTATCCAAAATTGGAGAGCACTTCTCTCAACAAAATTGCCCCAGTGTCAACTGAATCGTTTACCCTGCAGAAGTCATGAAATATTAACCAATTAGTCCATGGAAATTCAATTCCTCTTTTCTTTCTTTTTTTTTTTTTTTTTTTTTTTTTTTTTAAATGCAAAAAAAAACTCTTGTGATCACAGCTGTTGACCATTAGAATGACTAAAACGTATGAAAATCATGCACTGAACACATTTATGAGATACTTATGCTTATGAAACATTGCTTGTTCTCAAGTGATAGGAAATATTCATCAAAAACAAGTTATGGGATTGAAATAAACCATGTGATCCTGGAAATCCAAATCCTCATAAACCAGGCAAAACATTATTATGCAATTATTCAATTTGCATCAAGTACTCATAATGTCAAGTAAAAGAAAGACAATTATACCTCAATTTTAACAAATCAAGCTTGATTTCTCACTTTCACCAAATTTTACAATCAAACAACTCATATAGTCAATTCAAGCTTGCCTTTTCCATATTTTCTTCTCAAATTTTACTGCTAAAAGGGATTTGCTGAAACACATCCTCTTATTCAAATTGAAATAATGTCTTTTGACGCGAAAATCAACACTTTTAGGTGAAGACTCCCGGTTACTCGACATATGCATTCTTGCTCAAATAGTAAAGATGTCTTTTGACGCGAAAATCAACACTTTTAGGTGAAGATTCCCGGTTACTCAACATTTTACTTGTTCAAACTGCTTTGCATACTCATAATTCAAGCACCGTTTTACGCGAAAGTTAACATTTGTAGATGCTAAACCTCCGGTTACTTAGTACTAGAATCATTGGAGTAGAATTTTAATTCTCACTTTGTTGCTTTTTCTTGCTTTTCCTTCTTCTCTCTTTTTTTTTTTTTCTTTTTTTTTTCACATCAATTGAAAAGGATCATTTGCCAACAATATCAATCATTTTCTTGTAAAATCCAATAAAAGAAGAAATCTCATTTAATAGGAAAACAACTGAGGCATAATTTTCCCTATTTTACAAAACATACTTTCTAAAATGCCAATGTCTTAACCACATAACAATTATTTCCGAGTAAGATGGAAAAAGGATTTTTCGCATCACACGGGCTTTTATTTCAGAAGGATGAAAGCAATTGCAACCAAACGATTGGACATTTGCACCCTTTTTGAATCAAATTTTGAAGAACAAATCAATTTGTGAGGCAAATGTGCAATTTCGACAATTTTTTTTTTTTTTTTTTTTAACATATAAACCATATAGGCACAAAAGAGCCAAATTTAAACAAACATATACCTCCCTATGGAGCAATTTAACTAAAAATATTTCTAACAGTTAAACCTATGTCGCAAGATCAAACATAAAAATGTGAAATAAAGCAAGAATGAGATAAACTGCAAATCAGGGGATAGGTCGATCATCCCCTCAAATCCACCATCGCCTCCGGTGGCATCTTGGATAGTCTGCTCAAAGCGGAATGTCGAGGCGTCTGAGAAAAGAATTTGTAAAGAACTGCGGGCTATAACACCTAGCAATGAAGCGTATGAAACCCCAAGTTCCAAATTTTTCGAAAAGACACTTGTCCTTCCTTGATTTTGCAATTAATCACTCTTCAAAATGATTTAATTATACAATCTAATAAACATGACTCAAAATAAAGCTGGTCTCCCGACTTGACCGATCACCACTTGTCCCTACTGCAAAAGAAAAGAAATGGTGAAAAGTAATAATAACGCCACCGTTTGACCCTTTTATCTCAAACATCCCTAAACATGAGTTCTTGGGCGTGATGAGCGGTGTCACTGAATTCCTTTTGTTTGGCGGTCTGGTCATTACGCTTCCGCTTGCTTCTGAACCCATATCACCCATACCTTCATGGTAATCTAAGAGGATTGTCCTTTGATGAAAATGCCCTTTTGATGAAAATATGTGTAAAAGTTTGTGCAAAGAAACAATTTTATTTTAAAATGACATCATGTCCATAGAATGAATGCTAAACATGGCATTTTAAATCAACAATAGCCAAACTCAGGAAAACCATTTAAAACAAAAGCGTCGCATTTGACCCCTTTGGATATCATCTCCTTGAGTTCTTGTGGGGAGTGCTTGATATAAGGTGAACCACGATAGACGTAATCACCGGCTTGCCTTGTCCCATGAACTTTTCCTTTTTGCTTGCACTGTTGCTTTTCAAAACTTGCCTTAGTACCCTTTGGACTTGCAAGTTGACCTGATAGTGAAATAGACAGGGTTTAAAACCCAATTTTGTCAATTTAAACATGTTTGTTAAAATGGTGGCATCAGTGAGACAATCCCTTCTGACAAAATTCAGATAGAATGTATTTGCATCATTTGCCTTTTGATTGAGAAAGTTCTTTTCAAATTATTATTTTTTTTTTTTTTTGCAAAAAGGTGGAGGTCTATAACACGAGGCTTTTGCAAGGGAGTTAAGTGTGGTGTAAGGGCAGGTTTAAACTTGAATGCAAAAAAATTTCTTTTTTTTTTTTTTTGTAGAAAATTTGCCCCAGTTCGGTCTTCTTCTTCCCTTTTTTTTTTCAAAATCTGAAAAATTATTGGTCCCTTCTTTTTCCTTAAAATGTTTGTTTTTTTTTGTTTTTTTTTTTTTTGTTTTTTTGTTTTTTTTTTTTTGTTTTAAAAATACAAAAATTGCCCCAGTGTGGGGTTTGTGATTCTCAAAGGGGTTTGCTAAATAATTAATTGTTCTTTTGTAGGCTCAAACAGGAGAACTGGGGGGTTGAAGTGTTCAAACGAAAAGGAAGAGGGTCGGTTTTTCCAGACCACCTTTTTGCAAAAAAATTCTGAAGAAACCTTGCTCAATCATATGAAAAATCTTTTGCATATGTCTGAATTGATTGGTTGAGGAAGAATCTGTCCATCCATCTCCATGAGAAATAATGCTCCTCCAGGTAGCACCTTTTGAATAATGAACAGCCCTTGCCAATTCGGAGCAAATTTCCCCTTAGCCTCTTCTTGTATTGGAAGAATTCGCTTCAAAACCTTGTCCCCCACTTCGAACCATGCGAGGTCTAACTTTTTTTGTTATAAGCTCGAGCCATCCTCTGCTGGTAATATTGCCCATGACAAATGGCATTCAACCTTCTTTCATCGATCAAAGACAGTTGCTTGTGACGTTGCTTGGTCCATTCAACTTCTTCCAACTGAGCTTCCATTAGAACGCGCAAAGATGGGGTTTCAACTTCAACAGGTAATACCGCTTCCATCCCATACATGAGAGAGTAAGGTGTTGCCCCAGTAGAAATCCTGATTGCAATTCTCCATTCCAAAAGGGTAGTTTCTCATGCCAATCTCGGTGTGTTTTGATTATCTTATAAATGACGACATCCAAGTTGATGAGATATCAGAATTTTCGTCCATCAAATTCCAAAAGGATGATGTCCAAGGGTCAAAGGTTTTTATTCATGATCATCCAAGAGTAAATAAAATAAATGTGCGAAAATAAAATGAGTGGATCATGACTGAAGGACAAAAGGAGAAATTTCATTTCATTTAGCAAAGAGCAAGATGACAGATAACACCATGGAAGCATAATTAAAAGCATAATTTTAAACAAGCAAAAAGGTGAAATAACAAGTGCATTGTTTTTGAAGAAATGATTGACATCAAAGCATGATTCATTTTTCAAGGACAACCCCCTCAAATTTACCGAAACCTTCTCCAAGCAGGCAGACGATCGATAGCCCAATTTTGTATGGCCTTCAAAGGAAACTTCCACACTCTCTGCAAGACCGATGTTAAAGATGGCTCCGCCAAACAGCTGAGATAACCCCGTCTCTATATCATCATCAGACCTTTCCTTGAATGGTCCACCACTATCACCTCATCTTCTTCCTTAATGAACTGAGCATGGTCAACAAACTCTTCCACACTGATCATTCCAACGACGTCTTTATGTTCCGGGAAAGGGTTTCTATTGACGTTCGGCCCTTGCTCATTCTTTCTTTTCAGAACTATATCTCCGGCATCCACCATGTCTTGAATTCTATGCTTCAAGGCCCAACAATTAATCGTCGAATGACCCGGGCTTCCAGAATGATAAGCGCAGATGGCATGGGGATCATACCCGATGGGGGGTCCCTCGGGGATCTGATTTGGGAGGGATAGTGCCGATTTTCCAGTGGCCTTCAACTGCTTCTGATGGTCAATGGGCCCAAATTAAAGTCGAAAGGTTTTCTGATTTTGCATTTCATTAGGCGGAAAAGAATTTTGAGCAGGATTGTGTGGAGCAGGTCTAGGAGCATAGTTTTGACGGGGGTAGGAGATAGGTTGGGAAGTGGAAAACAAAGGTTGGGGGTCCAAATGAATAGGTCGGGGGTGAGGCCTCTGGGCGACAGGGTGATAGACAGGCTGATGGTAGGGATATGGTAAGTATGAGTTTGGATTGGTGGGGTGGCTCCGAGTTCTGGGCCTAAAAGGTGGGTTCTGATCCCACACAAAAGCAGCTTCTCCTTCATTCTTTCTAAACGGGAGCTTCCTCCCACTGCCATTTTGTCCTTGCAATGTTTCCAATTGCTGTTTCAGGGCGGTTACATTGACAATTTTCCCAGCTTTAACAAACTCATCATACTCCTCCGACTTATTGACAATTGTAGCAAAGAACTCCCGGTCATTGAAAAATCTCTTCAAAATAAGGTGGGTCATGTGCCTTGATGAAAGTAGAACAATCTCCTCTTACGTCATGGGAGGCTCAACTTTAGCCAAACTTTCTCCACCGCTTGGCATATGACTTGTGATCTTGAGGGTCTCTTTTGATTCCTTCCAATGTTGTTCGTGTGGTGCCAACTCACAATTGTATTCGTACCGCTTCACAAAAGCTGTTGACAAATCCAACCAAGTTTTGATCTCTTGAGATTTCAGGTTCGAATACCAATCCAAAGCATCTCCTTCTAGGCTCTCGGGGAACAGACGCATAGGCAAGTTCTCATCATCCACTGGTTTACCAAGCTTGTTGGCAAACATCTTAAGGTGCGTCTTAGGATTCCCGGTACCATCATACTTGCTGAACTTGGGGGTCTTGAAACCCATAGGTAGTCGGGCGTCGAAATAGACATCATCGTAATCTAATCCACCGTGTGGTTCGGACCTTGATTCTTCTTTATAAACTCCTCAAACCTGTCCAATCTCTTCATCAGATCTTTGTTGACTGGCATGACAGGCTCATCCATCTCTGGCTTTCCTTGGGAGGCAATGTCCCATACAAAGGGTTCCGTGGTATGGTATTGAGGCTCTGGAGCATGAGGAGGTATGTTTAAGGTGATCTGGGGTTGAGTATGAGGGTTTGCCTTTTTGGTTGGGCTCATCAAGACATAGTCAGGGTGAGTGTATGGAAAACCGGTGTTGTGGTGAGAGAAAGCAATCTCATGAAGGTTAGGAATAGGTGGAACAAGAGTGGTTTGAATATTGGTCGAGAAAAGGGGAGGATTACTTGTCACGGGAATGCTAACAAAGTGTTCATGATCATTCAGGTACCACCTCCACTACTATTGGCCACCATGATCGATTACAGCTACTGGCGACCATCTCGGCGCTCATCTCATTAAACCTTCCCAGTACTTCACTTAACTGAGCTCCCAAGGCAGTAAAGTCGGGTGAAGTAACCAAAGCATTCCTATCCGAGCCTTCTGGTGCAGAACTCATGCTTACGGGCTGCTTGGAGCTTTTACTTTTAGAACGGGTAACGATGGGGCTTCTGCGTGAAGCTATTTTTAAAAGTACCTGAATGGGAAAATACACACTTTAGGCGCTTATTCCAAAGGGGATCTGCGGAGATTTATTTGAAAGAAAAAAGAAAAAAAACGAAGTTAGTAATTGCTTACATAATTCGGATGCATGTCCTAGAGGGGGGCCCTTTTATGCCAAGGGTAGGCCTAGTATGAAAAATGCAATCCTCTGGGGTATGCACCATACAATACCTGATGGGTCCGATCACTCCGTTGATATGCGATTGGTAAAAACAAACTGGAGGATTGACCAAAAGAATATGCACTGTTTGGCGCATTATGATGACGAAATTTGAATGGATTCATTACTTTAATTGATATGTGAAGAGAGGTTAAAGGTTAATTTGGCATGAAAAGGATTATTCTCAAAGGAATTGTAGTGCCTTGACTTGTCTTTGAGGGAAAAATGGATCGGACGGATTGGACGGGATCGATAGTCTACCCAAAACTCGACTGGGTTTATTGTTTACTTTGTAACTCCACATCTCAATTTTATTTGCAACACACTAGCTCATAAGCCTTCTAAAATCAAAATTTGGCCTTGATAAAATCATTATCTCAACAATGAGCAAAAATTTTTTTTTTTTCCTTTTGATTTAGTGTCCTTATGCATGGAATTTTACCAACTTTGATAAAATGGCCAAAAAGTGATTATTAGGGGCTTATATTCTAGCATACGAAGGTCACTCCATATCTTTGGTGCCATCATGGAAGGATCGGACCCTACCTTACCTTGTGCACTACCCCTTTGGATGTTACTGAAAACATAAACATGCAAATCTCATTGGATTATATATCCGAGACACAATGGTGGCTTATTCCTAACATGGGATCCCCTATGCGGCATTCCCTCTATGGCTTGTGCATGATGCCAGTTTATTAAAGCAAGTAAAGGTGCAAAATGGAACATGGCCTATAGGAGCCCCGTTTGAACGCCGGGGTAAGCCTAAAATGATATGCAATTACGATTCAAATGCAAAATATAAATTTAAACGTGCAATAGCCTATCTAGAAGGATGGCTTGTCTTAGAAGAGTGTCAGGACTCTTATTTTCTAAAGTTTGTGAAATGCAATAAAAGAAAGATAACTAAAGGTTAGTTTAATCAACAAATATCACATAACACGTTGGAGCAAGAAATTGCACAAAAATAAAGAGGAGTGGAATCCCTCCTCTCGTGTCTAGTGATCCTTAATAGGGTAAGGTAGACTCTCCCCTAGGCAATTCTAGCATGGATGCATGAGGTTGAGCTCACTAATGCATCTAGACTCGATAAAGGTTACAGCTCCCAAACCTTGGACCAAAAGGCAAGGTCATCAATCCAAATGCCCCAAGTGGTGGTTGGTGATCCCCAGACATTGCTACGTGCGTGCCACGACCACATGTCTAAGTGGATCGATCCTAATCCTAATAGGGAAGAGTGGTGACAAGCCACTAAAAGTAAAAAAAGTAGGGTCAAAGTAAAATACATATGCATTATGAAAGTGATTCCCTTTGAGAGGAGGGATTCAAACATCAAGCATTTTGAGGCTCTAGGGTAGATGCACACCCACCCCAAATGCAAGCGGGGTACAAGTAAATAAATAAGCAATAATTCATTCATCATGTCGATGTGTGGGGAGTGATTACAGGAAAACCCTAAAGAGAAAAGAAAAGGAATGCAACCTAAAACACCCAAATGTGATATACAAGAAAGTTAGAAGAGCGAAATAATTAACTAAATCAAGTGCTCGGACCCTCTTGGAAAATCCCAGTGAGTAGTACATGGCCCCATTTTTTTGAATGTAATGGTGTGGATAAAGAGGGAAGGATTTCGATTTTGTTTGGTTTTGAAAAGAAAGGAAAGGGGTCATGGGACTACAAAATCGACGGTTTGGACCCAAAACAAAAGTCTAGAAAAGGGTTTTAGAAAAGTTTGGAGTCGCCACTTGGTATGGAGTTTAGGTGTACCAAGTCACCCAAAAGTTTAATCAATGAAAACAAACAAAGAAAACCCTTTTAGACGACTCAGTCTTTGAAAACTAGAGAAAAAGGTTAGGGGTCACGGTTGAAAGAAGGGAAGGCAAAGATTGATGTTACTTCTCAAGGCACCCTTCTAACCTAGCCAAAGCCAGTTGCAAGATTTAGTTGAAAATTTCCTAATTTCTAACTTCAAATTTATCACATTTGGATGTTGTCTATATGGATGCAAAACCTAAACCTAATATTGGATCGAGAGGGGCAAATGTCTCCTTGAGGTGTGATTGGGATTGATCACATTAGTTGTGTCATCAATTTTGATCCCTCGAGGAGGTCACGAAAAATGCAAATGATGAGACTGAATGAATAGAAAGTAGGGTTTTCAAAAATACAATTTTTATAAAGTATCAAGAGAAAAGAAATTGGTTTTTGAAAGGATCAATTTTAAGTGCAAAGAGGAACTTGAATTTCCAAAAAGGTGCAATTTTAAGAAAATGGTTTTTTGACTTTGAATTGCTAAAATATGAAGAAGAGAGTTGATTTTAAAGAATGAATTTGATAGCGTTTAAAATAATGCATATGTATGTCTAAGAGGAAGATGCAACATAATGGGTGCTGGGGACTAAGTTCGTGACTTTGAATCTCCTTTTATAGAAGGAAATAAAAGCGTGCTAAGGCTAGGAAGCCATACTAAACTCTTTCCCTAATTCAAAGGGTAATGCCTTAAATGCACTAATCTAATAAAAGAAAAACTAAATGAGATGTTTCACATACGGGATGGGATAATAGTGACATGCAAAATGGAAAGAAACTCTAAAAGTGAAAAGTGTGTGAAATTTGTATCTAATGCATGAATGGCGTTTAAGGGTCTAGCATTGGACTAGCCCTCGTCAAGAGGTTCTCACTAACGTTGGATTAGTGAGAAATCGAAGGGGAAGGCCACAACTAGCATTGGACTAGTGTGGTGATGTCAATATATTTACACAATAATTATGTAGGCATGATAATAAAGCAAGTAAACATATAAAACACATAAACACATAGCACATAGGCATAATATCTAGATGCAAGGCCCTAGGAAAGCAAATGAACACATAATCATGCAAGCATGCAAAATAAGCATATAAAACTAATTATTACATTGGGGGGAATCTAAATACATTCTAAGGGAAAAATTCGAAATAATAACCTAACTATTACATTTTCTAGACTAAATACACTTTTTGCCCAAAATTAAACCTATCTATTACAACTTGGCATCTAAGGCCTCCAAATGATTTACTCAAAAATTAAATAACATAAATAAAGACTAGACATGAATGAAAGTAAAGGAAAACTTAATTTAAAACATGCAAAATCATGCAAAACACATAATAAGCACATAATAGGAGAAAGAAGTTACCATCCCTTGATATGAGGCCTTAATTGAATCCTTAGATGATGGAAATGATTATCTAAGACTCAATGTCAACAAAGGGATCAAGGTACCAATTTAAAGGAAAACCAATCAAAATTCAAAGAAAGGGTATCTAAGCAGTTGCAAGCAAACAGATAATGATAGGAAGTAGAGTAAGATTGGAACAAAAGAGCATGAAATATCAACGAATACAAAAAAAGCGAGAGAGTTCTGCGGACGAGAGCGGGAAGAACAGCATACACAGTCCAGCGTTCTGAGGCAAAATTAAAGACGAGAAGAAGCAGATGGAAAGCGGACTCACCAGCGTAACCACAGCGTTCTGAGCAAAATCAAAGATCGAGAGGAAGCAGATGGAAAGCGGACTCGCGTAACCAGCGTTCTTCCCATCTTCAAAATATCGGAAGATTGCTTCCAGTTTTGGACAATATCACAAAACAAAATCCTCGAGAGCAAGGGATCTATTTAAAGCATCAAATATCAGCATTGAATCATGTCAAAACAAGATAAAATCGAAGAAGGCCAAATCTTAAGCATCGGCATCATCAAATAGGCAAAAAGGGGAAGGGAAGAAGCCGTCGGGTAAAGCGGGGGGCATTGCAGCGGGTAGCCTGCGTAACGACCAGCGTTTCTTCACATCTTCAAACATTCAACGAAGCGGATCGTTACGCGAGATAATCCGCAGAGATCCGCGTTTCTTCACAACTTCAAACATTCAGAGGAAGCGGGACCGTTACGCGGGTGATCAGCGTAAGTAGTCCAGCGTTCTTCACATCTTCAACGTGAAGAACATTTTTCCAAATTTCTCGGGGAATCACAACGATCATCACGAAGCATCAGGCGTCTAATTTTAAGCGTAAAACCAATCTACTAGCCTTACCAAGGCTATATAAGCGTAACATGCTCATATAACAACACCCAAACATCATCAACTATCATAAAACATCAAAACATAGTCAAGACCTTGGTTCCACCAAAGGTCACATTTTACAAGATTGACCGGAAAAAAGCGATAGATAGGGTATAGGAAGACTACGATTGAAGCTTGAGAAGAGCGAAAAGAAATCCCAAAATTCAGAAAATCTTCACAAAAGAAACCCTAGTTCTTTCTTTCTTTTCTCTCTTTTCTCCTTTTTACTTTGATTTTCGATCGTTTTTCTCTGTTTTTTCCTTTTCTCTCAGCCTCCCTCTTCTCTCAGATTTCTCAGATTTTCCTCTTTTTTGTTAAACCCTAATCTAGGCTATTTATAGCCACCTAAACCTAGAACTAAGGGTTTTGATGTTCTTGGGATTAGGTGAGCTAATCTTGAACGTTAGATCAGTTGTTAGGGTTTAGGGGTGAGTTGGGGAATGTCTAAATAGGTTCCTTATCGTTCAAGCATTGAAAATACATGGAAAAGTGATCAAAGCTTACGGAAAAATCCAGCGTCTTTTTTTTTTCATCAGGTTCTGCGGACTAGTTCTGCGGACTCACCAATAACTGGTCAGCGTTTTATGACTTTGAATTTTTTTTTTTTTTTTTTTTTTTTTAAGAAAAACCTACAAAAATCAGAAAAATATGTTAGAAAATTTCAAAGATAAATAACTAAACATTAACAGATAAAAACATAAGAAAACAAATAAAATAGTCAAAATTTGGTGTCTACACCTACTTGAAAGACTAGGTTAGGGTATGATTTTCAATTTTCAAAAACCACAGTTTTCCAAACCTATCCATATAGTAATTAACTAATAGTTATATAGTATCCAAATCATATATTTTATTTTTCCAAATCTTAAGCAATATTTATTTAGCCATTCATTCATAATTTAAGTTATGAGACCCATGCCATTCTATATTTTATTTTTCACAACTTATAAACTTGTACATTTAATCTTATTTTTTATTTATTTTTTCCATTTCTACATTCATTGCATTAATTTCATTTACTTTACTACTTTATTTTTTGTCTTTGGTCAAAATTTCTTTTCCTTTCTCATAAATTCTATCCATTTCACCAATCCACTTGTTTTGTTTTTAATTTTGGGAGCATACACATTTGGTTATGATGCAACTTGTCATCCTTAATAAAAAATAAATTAATAGTTTTCATGAAGTGGAGAAACAAAAAAAATGTTCAGAATATTTATGTTTAATTATATAGTGTGTTTTGATTTTTCATTTTGTTGGTATTTTTTTAAGTTATAGGATTAAACATTCTTATTAATTTTGATAATTGTTGTAATATTTTTTTAATCTAACTCTATTTTTCTCTTGTTTTCTTCTAGTAAAAGAGGGTTAGGTCACCTTATATACCTGACCCTATCTTATAAGTTAACTAGTTAGTGGTTAACCGACTGAATAGGGTTAAGATATGAAATGCAATTTTATTAAACTGGTACTTGACTCTATTTATAGTCATGTCTTTTATAAATGGATTCATTACCTGTCCATGAACACTCATATCACCTATGTACAAGTAGTTGGATTAGGAGGTGGAGCTATTTCTTAAGTTCTAAAAAAAAAAAAAAAAACAAGCGCAATGAGCCCCCCAATGACTTCTGCATTTGTAGCTCCAGCTTCAGCTAGCAAAGAAGTAGAATGGCTTCTAATATGTTTTATGATATTCCTTTATGACCAAAGATAGTTTTACCAAATTCTATACATTGTAGTAGTGTTGCAACACCTGCTAAAGTTTATAGTTAAGTGTATATGGTAAGCCCAGCCACATTGGACTAAGACATAGTAATATGAAAGGCATGACTATAAATAGAGTCATAACAGTAGACTTTGTCAAATCTAGTCAAAATTTGACCAATTCTTTGACGAAAAGATTACCAAGAGATTTGGTATACAAAACGTCAAGATGGATGAGACTGAAAACCCATAAGAATTAATCACTCATAATAGAACCTTAGTTCAATCCTAAATATAATGTCTAATCTTGAATTCAATGAGTCAAAATACATTTGGTGTACAAAATGCCAAGATGGATGAGATTGAAAACCCATAAGCATTAATTACTCAATAGAATCTTAATTCAATCATAAATATAATATCTAATCTTGAATTCAATAAGTCAAAGTACATCATTTTAAGTGACTGAAGCGTTACGTCTAAATTCACCCTAAAGAAAGATAGTGCAAACTACACCCACCTAAATAAGGAAAGGTTGAATTTATAACTCTTAATGGATCTTAAAAAGTGCTTGAATTGGTAGGGCATTTAAGAGCCTGGCTATATGAATGTGAAACTCGGGCAATTCACGAAACTTAAGAGCTTATCTTCGAAACATTCATGAAGAGAATATGGATACAAAACCTTAAAATATTGTTATTTGAACAAACAACGGTGCATAAAATCTATGTGTGATTAGTTCATGAATCTTGTTATATGGTTGAGTGGTTTAAAACTCATCTACCATTTCTTAGGGGCTTGCTACAAAAAACTTTTCACTAAGGAGTCGAGTCAATAAATTAATATTTATATGTACTAAAGCGGATTAATATCTTGTCTCCCACATTTTTCAGAACACAGAAGAAAAGAAGGGGGGGGGCAATGGAGTTGCTTTTTCTTTTGTTTTCTTTTCTGGCCATTACATTCACAAGAAGCCTTTTTCTCAAGTAGTCTTCCCCACTTGGGAACTGAGCAAAATGAAGCTTTAAGTTTCTTTAAATGAAGTCGTCGACTTGTAATGCATATTTTAGCTTTATTTGCAGAAAACGTTAAAAACCACTTACGAGAATCTAGAATAGGACATGGTCGCACAAGAGAAGTTGTACACGTACAGGGAACAAATCAAAAGGGTGATGAAATATCAGCGCGCCGACACTAGACAGTTTATGTTGATTGGTACTTGATGGTCATCATGGGGAACTATGCCTGGGACACCTATCCCTCAAGAGGCAAGGCCTGCAGTCAGGCCCTGTCTCAATGCAATTCGAGTACCTCTTTGCATTGCAAATTGGTTTTCTCCTTAATGCGTCGTAACTAATATGGCTGCCTCCAGGAGCAAGAACATTGCCAAATTGAGAACCATAAGGAATTCTTGGTCGTAGGCTGCAATATTGCTGATCGTGGAATTGCCCCAATCCCAGCTGACGCTACGAGTAACACTTTGAACACTAATTGCACTGAGAACTGTCGTAGTGAGCAGCAGCCATGCCACAGTTGGGAAGATGCACAGGCTCTTGCTCTTGCTCCTGGATGATGCCTCCATCTCTCCCCGCTATCTCTTGCTTTTGGAGACCTGAATAGCTTTTTCCATGTGTACTGATAGACCTCGTACCTACTTTAGATTATAATGGTAAAGAATGTATGGCTGTAGCTGGGACTGAGTTTAATTAAAGCTCCTCCGCTGGAGTTCCTTTGTAAGCATTGCAGATGAAGCTTATGAAGTGTCTGTAGTCCTGTAACAGTTAACACATGGATTTTCATAATTAAATAAAGAAAACTTTCCCTAAATAAACAGCTGATAACTCATTTTCGGAAAAAGAATGAAGAGAATATGCTCATGAAATTACATGATACTCTGTTGAAGGAAAACTTACATGGTAAAGTGGTTGTCCATCCACAGTTACCCAAGGCACATGTGTGAGGAGATTGCAGGTCATTTGCCAGGTACAAGTCAACCAGAGAAAATGTAGAACAGAAAGCAAGTAGTGGACTGAAAAGCATAAGCATCCAAATATAAAGCAGAGAAATCAGATAACATGTGTAAATAATTAGCACCAAAAATTTGGTATATAGGTACTCCAATATCAAACAAGGCTGTATAGAATCCTGAGTTTCATATAAAAGCTGCTTATTTCAACTATGCCTAGACCAGGGTTCGCCATATCGTCAAGTGGGATCACGACTGGACGGTCGAACGAACGAGCATTCCGATGCGATACCAGACCGAATCAAATTTTTTCCTATATCCAGATGTCCGCATCATACCGGCGGTATTGGGGGAGATATTTCACTGATACACCAAATCGGATGAACTCGCCGATTCGCATCCGAGTGAACTTCGGGAATCCCAAAAAAAAGGCGAATTGGCGTGTGTTCTTTCTGACCTTTTTTACGGGCTTTGAAGCCACCAATTGACAAAACAAGCTTTCAAGAACCCCACCAATTCAATAAAACAAGCTACTTACAGACCCTGACCACAAGCTCGGTTTTCTTCAAACAAGAAAGAGGAAAATCTTGCCTCGAAACAAAACAGTCAATTGAGAGAATATTAACTTACCTTTAGCAATAGCCGACAACATCTGCCCTTTAATCTCATCTCCAACCTCCGTTGCCTCTGTTCTTGATAAAACATGTGAGCTGTGGTTTTCTGCCCTCAAAATTTCGTAGTGCCCTCAAAATTCTTCCCCTCATCTCTTACTGTTTGTGTGTGAGGCAAAAAATTTGTCTTTCAATTGCATCTCCACCTGGTTGTCTATTCTCTCGTCCGCCTCTAGAGCAACCAAGAGACGCCTTCGCCTCTGTTGAACGAAGAGGGAAGTGTCAATTAGAAAGCGGAAGAGGGAAGGCTTAACTAGGAGGCAGATATTGACCGAAGAAGGGTTAATTAGATTGGACTTGGATTTGGCCCAATTTAAGCCAAAATGTTGGGCTTTTCTCTTCTAATATAAATCAGTATTATGGGTTTTAAAACATGGATTTGGCATTTCAATTTTGAAGGGTAATTGTTGTCTTGAAGACCACTTTTATTGGGCCTATTATTGGGAAGCAGAAATTAGCCACCAAATTCAGCTAATGTTTGATAATTTATTTGTATTAATTTCTTTATTTATTTGTAATTGTTAATGATATTAGTTCTAGTTTACTATTTTTTTTAGATTTAGAATAAAGTATGTTATTTATGTGATTTACAAATTTATTTTACATATTCTTACTAATATAACTAGTTAGATTAAATTGACAACTGGATGTCATTATTTGTTTTATCATGTAATAAATAATAAATTTACACTTCACATTCCTGATTACAATTATGTAACTTTCATACTGTCATTTATTTTTTCAACATTTCTATTTCTTGTGTTAAATTTAATTATAGGCAAAATAATTGAAACTAAGCAAAAAACCAACAAAGATGAGTGTTCTGTATTGCTTTCGTTTTGTTCTAGAAATAGGACTTCCGATAGAGTGCAACCACAATATAAAACATAAGGCATTCAACATTATGACTAGTACAAGAAAAGTTTATGAAAACAAATATAAACTAAATGATTGAATTTTATATAAACAATTTAACTATAAGTTCCAATTAATTTTAAAAAAATTAAGTGATTGGATTATAGATTAGTACATTATGTTTGTCATTAAACATGACTTAAAAAATTAATATATGTAGATATTGAAAAAAAATTTTATTAGCACCCAATAATTAAATTAATATGTTTAATATCACATCTAAAATTATAATTTTGACAATGCAGGGATATAATGGCTTCGAATCAGGATATTGGTTGGGATTATGCTACTCCAGTTGGCAATAGTAGAAAGATTTCAAAGTGCAATTATTGTGGTAAAATTGTACATGGAGGAATTACAAGAATGAAACAGCATATTGGACATGTAGCAGGACAAGTAGAGGCATGTCCAAATGCTCCAAGAGAAATAACAGAACTTTTGAAAGAACATTTGAGTCAAGGTAAGAGTGCAAGAGTTGCAATTAAAAGAAAAGGAAGCATTAGCGTCGATCTATCAATCTCCTGGATGAAGATGAGAATAATGACGATGATGATATCTTTGAAATTGATGAACAAGAAATGGACATTTTGGAAAAAAGAGATTACAATCGAGCTATGAGAGAAAGTAGATACATGGCATTTATGGAAGAACAACGTAGGCATTCTGTATCTGGAGAACGGCCATCCACAAATTTTATGCCTGGTACGTATATAGAAATATCTAAAAATTCATATACTATTTTTAGAGTATAAGATTTATTTGATAAAAAAAATATTATAAACTTATATGCTATATTGTAGGGAGTAGCGGCGGTTCAAACATACCTAATCTACTATCCTCACGGAAGCAAAGAGTTTTCTCACAATTTTAAAGCTAAAGCGGAGATTTGGGGTCACAAGGAGGTTGATGCTTACATGTTTCCCTCTAAGAATAAGTCAAGTAAAAATCTGTTCTCCAAAGAAAATGCCAAAATAGTTGGTAAGGCAATTTCGAAATTCTTCCATTTTAATGCAATACCATTTCATGTGGCTGATAGTGGCCCTTATTATCAATCGATGATTGATACAATTGCTAGTCTTTGGGCGGCATTAAAGGACCAACAGGTAAACAAATTAGAGGTGAATATCTAAATGAGAAAATGGTAGAGGTTGAGCAATACATCAGCTCTTTGAAACAAAAATGGAAAACATATGGGTGCACAATCATGTGTGATGGTTGGAGTACTGGACAAAACATCCAATCATTAATTTCATGGTATCTTGTGATAGAGATATGATATATCCGATTACGTTGATTGTACAAACAAGACAAAGGCGCAAGTTTTGTATTTTCATTGATGGATAAGGTTGTGGATTCCATAGGAGAAGAAAATATCATCTGAGATAGTCAGCGATAGTGAATCTAGTATGAAGGCAGGGAGCAACCGATGAAAAAAAGGCGACATTTGTTTTGGTCTCCATGTGTGGCACATTGTATTGATTTAATGCTTGAAGACATTGGTCAAATGAAGGCAATAAGGAGGCTATCAAAGATGGCAAGAGAATTACAGTTTATATACAATAGCGACAAAGTGGTAAATTTGATGAAGACATATACAAATATGAGAATTATGCGACGGTATAACAAGATTTGCCGCGAGTTTATTGCAATGGAAAGTATTCTTAGCCATGCTACCGAATTGAAAAGAATGTGCACTTGGATAAATGGGAAGAGTATAATAACAGTTCTAAAAGAAGGAAGAAGGCTGGCGAAGTGTTTGATTTGATTTTGTCGAAAGATTTTGGAAAAGATGCAGTGGGTTTGTGCAATCATGGAGCCACTAGTGAAAGTCTTAAAGTGATTGATCAGGATAAAAAACCCACACTACCCATTATATATGAGGCAATGGATAGGCAAAATTGGCAATACAAAGTCAGTGAAAGATTTTCAAAAGTATTGGGATATCATTGATGACAGATGGTATAGGCAACTACACCGAGACTTACATGCAGCAGGTAAGTATGTTTACAATTATAAGTAAATATTTTTTAAGAAATATACTTTATTAAAGATTTTCTCACTTGATTTTTTTTGCTCATTGGTTCACCTATTTCTTAAATCAGTTCTTCAATATTAGGCACTTGTGAATTTAATCCTGAAGTTGAAGAGGATTGAAAGAAGTAATTAAAAGGCTTGAACCAGATTTAGAGATGCAAGCAAAAGCAATGAATGAGGTAAAGAAAAGTATAATATTACTTTATTAATTTGCGAGCTTTATATTTTTTAGATTAATTATAGTTTAATTTTATGATATTTTTAGATAAGCATATTTGTGAACAAAATTGGGGAGTTTGGAAGTGCACTTGCAATTAAAGCGATGTGCATCTTTACCGGGTTTATAACTATAATTTTATCCTTTATATTATATTATTCATCATATATAATTTTAAGGAGACTTATTATATATGCATCATATTTATTTTTTTGAATTATATGTTTTTAATAGCTGAATGGTGGAACATGTATGGTGAAGAAGCTCCTAATTTAAGAAAAATTGCAATTAAAGTTCTGAGTCAAACTTGTACATCATCTGGATGTGAAAGGAATTGGAGCACGTGGTCTTTGATACATACAAAGCTTCGAAACCGATTGGCAATTGAAAAGTTGCATAAATTGGTGTATGTGCATTACAACATGCGGCTCAGAGTGAAAAATTTGATGTACAAAAATGACACCGATGATTTTTATGATCCAATTGATTTGAATCACATTTTTTATGAAAATGATATATTAGATGAATGGGTTCGAGAAAATGAACCATCTGTGATTCATGAAGATGATTTAAATTGGTTAGATCAAACAATCAATGATGATAAAGGGAGAGAACAAGGTCATCATATTGATCATGATAGTGACATGCCTTTGTCCAAATTCATAACTGCTAAGAAAAAGAAACATAAGGAGCAAGTATCTATGAGTAAAGACAAGAGCATTGGGAAGAAAAAAGTTATATCCAAACCCATTTCATCTTCCTCTACCAACAATTCTAGCGGTGGAGAAGATGGCGGTGGTGTGGTGATGATGATGATGGAGGGCAAACACAAGAGATTCTCAGCGAAAAAATTTTAGTGCTGGTGGTGGTAACTATCAGGGTAGCCAATATACTACTGGTATGTCATGGGTTCAAGGAGATGACAACTATTATACTACTCAAGACACTGATCATGGTTATCGTCCTGGTATAGAGGCACAAAGACAACATTTGAACAGAATAACTAAATTTCCGAGTGAAGATGACTCATCTTACTACTCAAATTCCAAGAGATATTCTGGAGTCCATGAGCACATGCAAGATTTGAATATAGGTCATTCATATAGAACCTATGGTTCTAATAATAGTTTGGGTACTAGATGGTTAGGACATGAGTTTGAGAGATCATATGCACCTTCCACTGGTTATAATTCTGAATATAGATCATATGGTGGACCTGGCCATCTTCAGAGATCCAGTAGTGTTTCTACTAGTGGATACTATAATCGGCCAATTGGAACATATCATGAGGGATCTGCATCTGATTCAAGTAACATTGGCTATCATGGACACAATTATGGCTCATCGAATAGCACCACTGATAGTTTACATTATCGAGGGTTCAGTTACTACCATAGAGGTGAGGAATATAGATCAAATCCACCACATTTTGATCACGGGTCATCTAGTGCATCATCAAATTTAAGAGATGAACTGTATGATTCATACATTTCTCCCTACTCACATGAAAGAAATCAAATCCAAGAGCCTTATTCGTATCATGATAGGCCAGGAGATGAGCATGATTTTGAACACCTTTCGTCATTCTATTGGTATTAATAGGTATGTAAAGAAAGTAAATATATGTTCTTACTATATTTGATAGAATTTAAGAATTATACATGTTTCATGAATTTCAATATTTCATTGATATTTATTATTATTTTTCTTATTTTAGGAGATTGAGTTCAATCACTTGGCGGTCTGATTGATCAATATAGGGTGAAAATGCTTATTGAGAATATGGTGAAAATGTTTGCTTCTTTGTGTCTTTGTATTTTGTAATATTATTTGATAGGTATTGATTTCTTTTGTTGTTTGAACTAAGCACTACTACTTCCTCTTATTCTTATTGTATTGTATAAGATATGATGGTTTCACTCTTATATTTTATTTTTCATATCATATGAAATAGGACTAGAAGGCATACTTGATGGTAAAATCATTTCTTTGCTAATGCTATATTCTATGGTTCTGGCAGATTACTTTATTTAAATAATTATTAAGTATATATGATCTTGTAGGTATTTAGAAAATTTAATTTCATAAATGTGTTTCTTTGTAGTATTTTCTATTTTTAGTAATTTTTTCATATTTTTTGGAAACATTTATATGCTATAATGTGCGTATCGTCCGATATTTGACCGATATGCCGCGATGGATGTGGAACAACGGCGACGGTGACGAGACCACGACCTGCGACGGCGAACCATGGCCTAGACAATTTCTTCACCGAGTTACATCTGTCCTATAAATAAAATATTAATTGGTGTTCATGCAAGTTCTCTTTAAGTCCTGTCTAGTCTGTACAGTAGGAAGAGAAAATGCAACAGAAGTGATACTGAATTCAGTAGATTCCAGAAAATAGAAACACAAAAGTAAAAAAAAAAAAGGAAATTTAGTAGCAGACATGGTTTCCCATTGTCTGTATGAGTTAGAGAGACTTATTGCAAATGTTTTCTTGCGCATATCAGGTACATTGTAAAAAAGACTTGCAGTATAGTCGAGCAACATAAGGTTTGAACTATATACATTTAGGTGCATCAAAATATAAGAGGACTCACCACATCTGGCCACACATTGATTGCACATGCCTGTATGGTGTTCAATAAAATTCATATGGTCCATGCTGCAACCACCAAAAAAAAAATTACATATGTGCAACAGTTGCAGTCTGCATCTTAGTTGTCAGGATCGCGATCCGGATCGTGGGATCTTACGATCCTACGATCCGAATTATGACTTTCGATTTCGATCCAATTTTGATGCGATCCTATCATTTAAAGATATTATGATAAAACTTTTAATAATTTGATCATAATTTTGTATAGAAAATTCTGCTATTTGTTGCATTAGAAATTAGATTAAAAAAACTTTAAAACCACATAATTATGTTATGCTAATTCCTTACCTATAAAAATTGGTATTTAATTTTCTCATTAATAAATACTTAAATGATACACACACACATATACAAAGTTAATTTTTTCAGTTACCTTGTCTAGTAATTGCATTTGAACTCAAAATTGAGAAAGAACAATATTTTTAATTTAATCAGATTCATTTACAATATGTCACATGTAGTTCCAAAATTTTTATTTAATTTTTAGTTTATCCCAAATATTTTAGATAATACGATTTTAACCTCAATTAATAATACTATTATATTGATTATACATGAGTTGCATTATTTATTACTGTATATGGGAATTGCAAACATCAAAATTACTGGTAAGATTATTTTTTACGATTTTTGTAAGATCTATCAATCCCACGATCCGATCCTATGATCCGATCCTGCAGAGTAAAAAACGATCCAAGGTTGAATCCCGATTTTAAAAACTTTGGTCTGCATTACTCCTTTCATTATCAATCCCCAGCGTGACTAACAAGGAAACAAAGAAAAACTCAAGAATGCTATTTCTGCTTGCTGTTAATTGCCTAAAATCAACACTTTTATAGGTTGAGAAAACGAAGGCAAATTGCGCCAAAACCTGGCATTGGATGGTACGGTTGTCAACTATTCTGGCATTACCCCAAGGAACTAGATGGAGATCAACAATATCAATGAGCCCATTATAGAAAATTTTATATAAATCTTCAACGACAAAAAAGAGACTGTAAGGGCAATTGCTTTCATAGTATAATCCCAGTGATACCTTCTTGCATGAAATGGGAGGGGAAAATTGCCAATTTATTTCCTCAACGTTTTCACTAACGTTGATGTAGTCCTGAAAAGTTTTTTTTTCCTCAAATTAGTCCCTCAAGTAAAATCCTTCTACCAATTAAGGATCTATACAATAGTGCCTCCCAAACTTCCATCTCATCAGCCAACGAACAACCATTTTGGGGGCATTTTAGGAAGTTCATGTTAGGATTCTTTAATTAAATGTTACCAACACAAAAACGGAATTTGGTGAGCAATTAAAAGGATCGAGAGTAGGAGAAGCCAAATTAGGGCTTATTCTTTCTACCAAAAAAATCAAGAAAATCGATGGGCAATTAGATGATGGGAAACAAAGTGAATGGGTTGGGATCTTCAACAATGACACTACCATGAGCAAAAAACAGTGGATAACAAATCTAGGGAAAAGGCAGCAAGTGTTTACCGTACGTACATGGACTTGAACTTATAATTTTAGTTGATTTTTGTATTGACATGGACTTTGTGTTAAAATAAGTTGCTGGTTGCTCAATTAATATAGTGGAATTTGGATTTTCGTGCATTATGTCCATGTAATGGGTTTAAAAATAGGATTTTCATGCATATGTCCATGCAATGTATTATTCACTTGTCTTGACTTGTGGTGGTCCCTTTGTCTTGGAATTTGCTGTGTGGTGTTGTTTTCATGTTTCCAGAAAGAGAGACAGAAGAATATAAAAAATTGAATTTTTTTTGGTGTTTGAAAAAAAAAACGAGAGAGGATGGCCTTTTTAACCTAAAAATCCATTGTGGTTGGGTATAATTTGGACCGCCACAAGAAAAATATGTAGGAGGCAGCATTGAAGAACTCGAAGGTGTTATTGCAAGTACAAATAAAAAATCACATCTTTATAATTTTTGTGATTACCTGGGATATACAAAAAAAGTTAAATTAGTATATAGAGTTCCCTGTGAAGATTGTGAGATCAAGCTTCGCAAAATAGAGGATGAAGATGATGTTGTATATATGGCTTCCATAGGTTTAAAAACTAGTGAAGTTGAAATATACTTGGTCCAAGAATTTCATATTAGATTCTTGGATGGTAGCAATGGATCATCTAATATTGACATAAGTGAGGCTGATGAATCAAAAGATGATGTGTTTTATGTTGACATCACCTTTGATGATTCAACTACATTCGAAGATACTAAAGTACCAGTGGATGTAATTGGGGAAGTGGAAGAATGTGGAGTTGACTATGATGCACCATCAGAATCTTCAGAAGGCGAAAGTTTTAACAACAGTGACTATGACTTCAACAAGGATGAAGATGAGGTGATTTTCAAAAATTCTATTACTAGTGCTGATCAGAATCTAGAAGCTTTAGGGAAAAGAGGTGGAACACCTAGTATGGTTTGGTTCAAGCATACCTACCAAGGATAGCATACAAATAGCAAGAAAGCAAGCATCCAAGCAGCAAAATAGTGATGTTCAGGTTAGTGATCGTGTTGCCTTCAACATCTATGATGGAGACAAGATTCCTATGCATGAAGAATTAGATTCAATGAAATCGAAGAGCTTAATAGTGAATGTGACTCCTCAGATGAAGGTAGTTCAAGGAAGAAGAAGCCAAGATATGTAAGGCTCAATCCTAGAGTAAATATGCAAGCCCCAAAATTCTTTGTTGGCTTATTGTTTGATGATAAAACAATATTCAAGATAGCTGTTGATTTCTATGGTGTTAAATGGGGCAAAGAGTTAGGTTGGGCAAAGACTGATACTGGTAGGATGAGATCAAAATGCAAGGTTGAAAGTTGTGGCTGGTTTGTATATACTTCAAAGGAACCAAACACTAATGCTTTTGTCACCAGGACGATGGGACCGGATCACCAATGTGGCAAGGCCTTTTATCACAAGATGGCCCATTCAGGTTTCCTAGCTAGACACTATGTGGACTTCCTTAGAATAAACAAGAAGGTGACTGTTAATGAGTTCAAGGATAAGGTACATTTAGAGTTGAATGTGAATATCACCGTCGCGCCCCGTTTTTAAGAAAAACAATTGAAAAGTGTTTGATAATATGTGTTTTGAACTTTAGCAAAATAAATGAAAAAGAGCCTAATGGGGTTTTGGAAATTGTGACGATTTTAGGCCCAAAAAAAATCTAAAAAGGGTTTTTACAAAAAATGGAGTCACCACTTGGTATTGAGTTTTGGTATACCAAGTCACCATAAAAGTTTTTAGAAAATAAAATAAAATAAACCCTTTTAGACAACTCCGGGTCTTCGAAAATAAGAGAAAAAGGTTCAGGAGCCACGGTTGAAGAAAGGGAAGGCAAAGGTTCAATTGTCTCAAACCTAAGGCACCTTTTCAACCTAGTCTAAGCTAGTTGCGGGATTTAGTCAAAATTTTCCTAATATAACCCTTAAACTTGTCACAATTGAATGTTTCTATATGGGTGCAGATCTAAATCTAAAAAAGAAGAATCGGGAGGGGCACAATATCCCTTCAAGATTAGATTTGTATTATCACATTAATTGTGAAACCCAAAAAGGAAATCTCGAAAGTATCACGAGTTATATGAACGCGAGACTCAAGAAAGTAAAAATTAGATATCATACATATAAGTGATCAAAGAAAATGGGATGTAATATGATGGGTACGAAGAACGAATACTCGTGATTCAATTTTCCTTCTAATGGAGGAGGTAATGCCGTGCTAAAGCTAGAGAGCCACACTCGCTCATTTTCCATATTCGAAGGGTGACTTTCCCTAACCTAAACAAGCGCATGAATTTATTTGTTTTAACTTTCTAGATGAAGAAATGCAAATCTAAATGGAATGATTTTCACATATAAAGGGATTAGGGGATATAGTAGGGGGATTAACATGCAAATGATAAAAAAATCCTAAAGCAGAAAGTATGCATGAAATGATATAGATGTCACACAATTGTGAATCTAGCGCATGCAAAACCTAAGGGATCTAGCATTGGACTAGCCCTTTTCTATGAGTCACAACTAGCGCTGGACTAGTGTTAAAATGGAGGTAATCACAACTAGTGTTGGACTAGTGTGGTGACGTCATACATTGTTCAAAATAAAACTCATAAAGCATAAAATAAATAAACACATAAGAACACATAGGGCACATAACACATAAGCATGATATCTAGATGCAAAATCCTAAGGAAAGCAAGTAAACACATAAGCACATAAACACATAAGCACACAAAACACACAAAATCCTATCTATTACATTGGGGATCCTAACTACAATCTAAATAGGGGAAAAACGCAAGAATATAGACCTATCTAACATATCTATTACATTTTCTATCTAATTTACAATATTTACAAAAATAAAGCCTATCGATTACAATTCGGGTATTCGAGCATCCTTTAAATAATTACATAACTTGAATTACATAAATTAATAAAAATTAAAAAAATAAACAAATAAATAAATAAATAAAAGAAATAAAAGGAATATGATAAAATAAAATAAAATAAGCATGTAGCACGTATAAGTATGTTGATTCACGTAGAAATACATAATTGGGATTTAAAGGTATCAGTGTTACCTCCCTTTGAAATAACGACTTAATGAGGAGACGGAAACGACTCTATCATTCACAATCAACAAAGAGGTCAATGCACAAATTTATTTGACAATTAATCATAAAATGTCAAAATTGTGATTCATTAATGAAACTCATTAAATTTAAAGCAAATAATAACTAGCAAAATAAATTAAGCTATATTAACATATTAGAAAATGGAAAAGATTTCAAAGAATTCCAAAAACAAATGAAATGCACTATAAAGAAGCTTAAGTAACAATTAAAGAAAGGAAACACTCATAATTGCAAAGTTAACATCCTATTAGGGGTTTAATTGAAAATATTTAGAAAATTTTATGGGTTCGAACAAATTCTTCAAAAGATTAGGGGTCAAAATTAGATAAAAATAAAGTTGAGGGGTCAGAATGTAATTAAAATAGAGACCTAAGTGAAAGAGATTAAAAGTTTTTAGGGCCGAAGTGAAATTAATTGAGAAATCAAGGATCAATGCATAAATTATGTTTAATGGACTAAAGAAATGGGTTGGGAATTTTTAGGAATCGAGCTGGTATCACTTTGACCCAAACGAAAATAAACAAAACCCAAGTGTAAATCCAAAACAAAATGATCAAAAAGTCCAGCCAAAAACCAAAACAAAACTAAGCGAAAGTCTGATACAAAACCCAAACAAAACCCAATGAAACAAACCAAACAAATTAAGCAAAAGTCTGATGCAAAAGCCCAACAAAAATAAACAAAGCCCAACCAAACAATCCATAAAAAAAATAAGAACTAGCCCAAGAATATACCCAAAACAAATTCTAACAACCTTATGTATTTTCTTTAATCAAGAAAACCAACAAACAAACAAACAAATAATAATAATAATAATAAATAGAATCTGGACATCTCCGGCCAAAGTGGCCGGAAGTTTGTCGGAATCACATTTTTGCAGCGTTTTAAACTAAAAATTTACACAAATCAATTCTTCTTCTCATTCCAAACATGCTTATAACATAAAAATAGATCTAAACGAGTCACAAAGGAAGTAAAATCCAAGAAACAAACCTTATATTCATGCCTTATTTTTCTTTCTTTTTTCCTGTTCTTTTTTTTTTTCTATTCCGGCCGCCGGTGAGTCCACGGACTCTGATCAGTGCTGGACTAGCCGGAGTTTCCTCTTCATGTGTAAGGATTCAACAAAAGTTCATCCATTTGGATGAAATTTTCTTTGGGAAATTTCATCAAACAGTTTGAAGACATTGCACAAAGATGAACAGTTTGCAAGCCATCTAAACTACTCCAACCCAAAATTTTCAGCAAACAAGACTTAAACTAAACCCAATCACTGGCATTCAGCTTTTCACGATTGCTAAACAAAGAAACTAAAAAACCAGAAAAAACACATATTGCAACATTTTCTTTTTCTTTTGTTTTACCAAATAACCAAGTAACAGAAAGCAAAGAGGGTTGAGAATCTTTACAGTGATGTTCACGGTTGTAGTGATGGTCGCTGTTCCGGCGACGTTTGATGGCTGTAATGATGGTCGCTGTTCCGGCGACATTTGATGCTAGCAGTTCCTCCTTCTCCTTCGGCTCTCTTTCTTTTTTCCTTTTTTTTTCCTTTTTCTTCTGACGTTAATAGGTTTTTGGATGTGCAGGGGAATTAGTATGAAGAGAAGATTTTGCGATAAAGTTCCTAATCGAAATTGCTGATGAATTCCGTTGATAGTGTAGAGGGTGGAATTTTTTTTTTTGGGTTTTTCAAAAGGGATTTTCTTCCTTTTTTTCTTCTGTTCTTCCTGCCCCCTTTTTTTCGTATGTACTGCTTTCTCGTCTAATAATGATAACCAGTGATTCCTTTTCTTTTGCTTTTGTTGTTACTACCGCCGCCTCGCCCCTCTAACCTTCTAACCCTAAAGCCCTTCAATTGTAGCCTTTTAAATGGCTTTGAATTTTTTCAGAAAAAGAAAACCTACAATGAATGGTGGAAAAAAAACATGGTGATGTGGTTTCGTGTAAACCATAAATCAGGATTAGGATAAGATTTTAGAATCCCAACTATCTTGTATGGAATTTTTTTTTTTTTTGGAAGGAAAATGGGACAAAAAGATTGGAATGGCTATGGCTTTCTGGTACATGTTTCGTACTGCTATGGAGGATGGGGATGAAGAAGAACGTGCGTGTGTGTGAGAAGCAACAGTTTTTTTTGTTTTTTTTGGTGTGTGTGTGTGTGGAAGAAATGGGCTAAAATTTGGGGCTTTTGTTTCTTTCCTTTGGGCTATGAAGTTAGGCTTTGACTTGGGTTTTAGGATTAAAACAATTGGGTTGTCTGGTTTCTTTCTTTCTTTTCTTTTTCTTCTTCTTTTTTTTTCTTTCTTTTAAATAGAAAACAAAAACTAAAATAAAATAAGATCAATAAATAGTTGTAATTTACCTAGTAAATTCAAAAATTGTAACAATGAGGATAAATTAATAGAGGATAAATTAATAAAAAATAAAAATAAAACAAAATAAAATAAAATAAAATTTTGGTGTCTACGATCACAAAAGATCAAGTTTACAAGACATTCATTAAGTCCAAGATCTTGATACATGGCAGCTACAAGCAGCGATATATGAAATTATGGGACTATTGTGAATAGTTGCTCAAATGTAATCCATATGTTGAGTCAATGGGGAAAAAATCAAGGACAAAACAGTGGATAAGTTTTTGATACTTGTTAATTTGCTTTATGTTTTTAAGATTTCTTCACATGCAAACTAATTATGAGCATTAGCAGGTGCACAGGCTCATAGATGAGCCAGATGATGAAGATGAAGCAACAAGTGCAAGCCATGTGTGATATTCTGGACAGTTTAAATTTTTGGCTTAGTGAATGTTAAGAATGAAGTCGATTTTTTTGTCTTAGTGAATATCTAGAGAGTTTGAATTTTTTGGTTCAATGCCTTCTGCACATATGATGTAACTAGAGTTCTAGTTGCCTTTATATTTTGGTGACATGTAATTGGCTTTTTTTGGTTAGTGGTTGGAATCAGCCAAGTTCACTTTCTTGGGATTTTTGTCCATGGCTTGAATGACATTATAGATTTCTTGTTATAGCCCTCAATCTACTAGATACAAGACAAAACCATCAGGCTACCAATAAAAGACTTTCCAAGTTCATTGCAAAAGATTTCCAGCAATTGTCACATTTTCACAATGCATGAATTTCCGGTAATTGTCACATTCTCACACCATCAAGATTTTCCAAGTTCAATTGCACAATTTTAAATACAATGCAACAAAAGTTTGAAATCTGCTACAACTATTCTAAGCAAAAGAGGGATCTAAAATGCTAATTTTTCCCAACTACGCACAAATTCTATTGCAGCATTCTGACATCCAGAATAGCATCATTTTCCCCCCATCACTAAGCAATATGAAAGTAACACAACACAGTAGCCTACCAAAGCTAATAGTAACACCGTGGCTTTTTTTTTTTTAGCCTTTAAATTTTCATTTTCAAATCCCTGTTCTCTGTTTCAGCTTTCCTTAGGTCCTTTATCAATTTAACCATCACGTTCTTTGTACTTTCTGGCACCGAAGGATCATACCATAGAAAGTACTTACAAGCACGTGGTGTTTGCAATGGAAATTAATCCATGATCAACAGCATAAAAAGGGAAAATTAAATATCTCTTATTTTAAAAAAAAGGGTAACATTACCCTATAATTTCTACACTTGTGGAACCATCTCGATGGATTCACTTGTGTCTATGAAGTAAATATTTTGCATGCTTCTTGGCAGTGGCATTTCACAATTTCGTCCTTATTGTAGTATTCAGGCTTTTCTCGACTACAAATTTACGAATTCAAACTTTCGCTAGAATAATTCCTTGAATTTTGATTTGTGGTTGAGCTTGATGACCCTTCACCATATTTCCTCTTGCCACCTTGCATTTGGAAAGATGAATTTGCAGCTGCTATTGATGAACTCTACCAATGGAACCGGTGAGGAACCCTAATTTTGTTCTCCCGTCCATTTTCATGCGATGCTTATGTTTGTTTTTCAGTTTAAATTAAGGAATCTTGACATGAATTTCCTAAAATGCCCCCAAAATGGTTGTTCGTTGGCTGAGGAGATGCAAGTTTGGGGAGCCACCACCGTATAGGTCCTTAATTGGCAGAAGGATTTTAGTTGAGGGACTAATTTGAGGCAAAAAAACTTTTGAGAACTACATTAGCATTAGTGAAAATGTTGAGGGACTAAATTGGTGGTTTTCCCCTACAACTCTACAGATTTAGACTTTTGCTATAATAATTCCTTGAATCTTGATTTGTGGTTGAGCTTGATGGCCCCCACCATATTTCCTCTTGCCATCTTGCATTTGGAAAGATGAATTTGTAGCCGCTATTGATGAGCTTTGCCAATGGAACTGGTGAGGAACCCTAATTTTGTTCTCTCATCCACTTTTATACGATGTTTATGTTTGTTTTTCAGTTTAAGTTGTTTAATTAAAGAATCCTGACATGAACTTCCTAAAATGCCCCCAAAATGGTTGTTCATTGGCTGAGGAGATGCAAGTTTGGGGAGGCGTTGCCATATAGTCCTCAACTGGCAGAAGGATTTTAGTTGAGGGACTAATTTGAGGCAAAAAATTTTTTGAGGACTACATCAGTGCTAGTGAAAATGTTGAGGGACTAAATTAGCGATTTTCCCAAATTGGGAGAGACAAACGTGAGAAAGAGCAAGAAAGGGAGAAAAGAGATCTTAATCATGTGCGAGAATCATATGACTCTACAGCTTGAAATTCATAATTCTTCACCGATATTCTGGGTTCCTCATTAATGGTAACAGGAGAGGTTACAAATCAAAAGATAGGGTAAAACAAGCAAAAGAATTCTTCTCCCTTAGAAACCTGCCTGGGAAGATAATATTGTAGACACCAAATTTTTACTAATTCTTCATGTTTTCCTACAGTTTTGTTGATTTAATTGATCATTTATTTTTCTACATTTAATGTGAATTTATTTTCCTTATTTACAGCTTCATCCAAAAAAAAAATGAAAAATGAAAAAATCAAGAAAAAGAAAATCAATCAAGGTGATTAGTGAAAAATAATTTGAAACTTCAAAATCTTAGTTTTTTCTCATGTCTTTTATTTTATTTCGTTTTGTTTTATTTTTTGATTTATTTGCCTTATTCTACTTTATTTTCTTGGTTTTTCAAAAAAAAAAAAAAAGAGTAAAATCACATCAAAAGATTTTCTTTACCAACTCCCTCCAACTCTCTATCTCTCTATCGGTTCCATCACTTCACACAGATGCAAAAACAACTCTCAGACAAAAATCATCTACCCACTTCCCCAACATTTTTCAGCTCTCACAGACACACAAGCACACAACACTCACAAAAGCTCTCCTTGACTCTCGGCTCTCTCACATTGCACACACAACTCACACACAAAAACTCTCCCTCACTCTCGGTTCACACACACACAGAACAGACACAAAAAAAAAAAGAGCAGAAAACGGAAAAGAGGGGCGACGGATTTCTATTATCAGCGGCATCCGGAGCCTACAACATCATCAGCAACATCTTCAGGCACAATCTTCGCCAAAGTACTGTAAATTTGACAAAACTCTTCTTCCTAATTTTTCTTTCATTTCTCTCCTTACGTGAATGACGTTTTCTCCATTTTCATTGACGTTATGCTTTGTGTTGGCTTAATGCTTTTGCTGGAAGTTGATTAAGTTGATTATATGTGTTTATTCTCGATTGCTTTGGGTCTGGAATAAATTTTGGGCGAATCTTTGATTGATTTTGATGAAAATGTTGGTTTTGTTTCTTTGAAGGTGTTTGATAAAATGCCCCAAAGGAGTTCTTCATCCATTTTGACTGTTTTGCTTTGTTGAACTCCATTACCTTCTGGTTTGGAGTCTCGGACTCATTGGCGATGAAAAGAAAAAAAAAGCGGATGGGCGAAATAAAAAAAATGATGAATGATGAGCATGCGTTTTATTTCTTTGTTCCTTTTGTCTCGTTTTGGGCTTAGTTTGGGTGTTTTTATTGTATGAATATGTTTAGAATAAGGAAAGGTTTTGTTTTGTGTAAATTTTGGTTCAAAAAAAAAAATCGATTCCAAGAGGTTTCACCATTTTGGCGGAATTTTCCGAATCCGACATCGCGATCTAAAAAAAAAAAAAAGGAGAAAAATAAATGTGATAAGGATTGTTAAGTTTTTTTGTTTGGGTTTTTTTTGTTGTTTTGGTTTATTTTCTTATTTTGGTTTGGATTATAGTGATTGGATTTTGTTTAATTTTGTTGGACCTTTAGTTGGACTTTGTTACTTTTTGGTTGGGTTATTCTTTGGGCTTCTGATCAATTTTTGTTAATTTTGTCTAGACTTTCTCGGTTGGGCCATGGTTATTTTTGCTTGGGTTTGGCACCAGACTTGTGCTTAATTTGTTTGGATTGTTTTGTTGGGCTTTGCATCAAACTTTTGTTTAATTGTGTCTAGGCTTTTGGATGGGCCTTTTACTTAGTTTGTTTGGGCTTCATATTTGGGTTCTGTTTAATTTCATGTGGGCCGAAGAAATGTTGGCCCAAACTCTTAAAAATTCCCAGCCCATCCTTCGGTCCAATTTAAAATAATTTAGACATTGACCCCTGATTTCTCAATCAGTTTCACTTTGGCCCGAAAACTTTTGGTTTCTTTCACTTAAGTCCCTATTTTAATTACATTTTTATCCCTAAACTTTATTTTCATTCAAATTTGACCCCCAATCTTTTGGAAAATTCTGTTCAGACCCCAAAAAGTTTCAAATATTTTCAATTACATCCCTAATAAAATGTGACTTTGCAATTTTAAATGTTTCTTTTCTTAATTGTTAAGTGTGAGCTTCTCATGTGCATTGTTTCCCTTTTAACATTTTGATTTGAGTTATTCATTTTGATTAGCATTTATTTATGGTGGTATTTTGATGTGTGTATTCTTTTGAGTAAATGACCCAAAGTTCACATGTGAGTCGCAGGGGAGGTATATCTAAAACCTTTAGAATTTTCTCTTTATGTGCCTTATGTGTTTTTTTTATTGCATGAATTTGCATGTTTAAATTTATTTACCTTAGTTTTATTCATTTTTAGTCTTTAATCGCTTTATTTAATTTTTCATAATTATTTGGAAGGCACTTGAATGCCAAGTTGTAATAGATAGGTTTAATTTTGCAAAAGTGTATTTATTTTAGAAAATGTAATAGATAGGTTATTATTTTGATTTCCCCTTTTAGAGTTGTATATAGGTTCCCCCAATGTAATAATTAGGTTTTATATGCTTTATTTGCATGTTTGCATGTTTATGTGTTTACTTGCTTCCCTAGGTTTTGCATCTAGATATTATGCTTATGTGTTATGTGTTTATGTGTTTTTATGTGTTTACTTGCTTTATTATTATGTCTACATGTTTTATTATGCAAGTGTATTGACGTCACCACACTAGTCCAACGCTAGTTGTGGTTCGTTCTCTCTAACGTTGTCACACTAGTCCAACGCTAGTCGTGACTCATAGAAAAAGGTTAGTCCAATGCTAGACCTTTAGGTCGTTAGAATAACATATTACATATCATTTCATGCATTTAGGGATTTTATTTTTTATTTTTGCATGTTTATTTCTTGTATGTAAAACATGATATTTAAACTTGCATTCACATTTTTGAAATTAGAAAATAGATTAGTGCATTTTAGAGCATTACCCTTTGAAATAGGGAAAAGAGCGAGTATGGCTTCTTAGCCTTAACACGCTTTTATTTCCTTCTATGAAAAGGAAGATTTAAAGTCACGAATTTAGTCCCCCGCACCCATTATGTTGCATTATCCCTCTTTAGAACATATATGTGCATTATTTTAAATTCTATCAAAATCATTTTTTAAAAATCAAGTTTCTTCTTCTTGTTTAACAAATCAAAGTCAAAATCCATTTTTCTTAAAATTGCATCTTTTGAAATTCAAGTTCCTTTTCGCACTTAAAAATTGATCTTTTCAAAAATCCAATTTCTTTTTCCTTGAGATTTTATAAAAATTGCATTTCTTTTGAAAAACCTAATTTCCCTTTCTTTTCGAGTTCCATCATTTGCATTTTTCGTGACCTCCTTGAAAGATCAAATTTGGATGACACAACTAATGTGATCAATTCCAATCAAATCTCAAGGAGACATTTTGCCCCTCTCGATCCAATATTAGGTTTAAGTTTTGCATCCATATAGACAACATCCAAATGTGATAAATTTTAAAATTAGAATTAGGAAATTTTTAACTAAATCACGCAACTAGCTTTGGCTAGGTTAGAAGGGTGCCTTAGAGACGAGTAACATCGAATCTTTGCCTTCCCTTCTTTCAACTGTGACCCCCGAACCTTTTTCTCTAGTTTTCAAAGACCCGGAGTCGTCTAAAAAAGGGTTTTCTTAGTTTATTTTCATTAACTGAAATTTTTTTGGGTGACTTGGTACACCTAAACTCCATACCAAGTGGCGACTCCAAATTTTTCTAAAAACCCTTTTTTTAGACTTTTGTTTTTGGGTCCAAATCGTCGCATTTTGTAGTCCCATGACCCATTTCTTTTTCAAAAATCAAAAATCAATTTTTAACCAAAAAAGCATTTTCCAACTAAAAACTCAAAACGACGAGTTTTCCTTTCCTTTTTCAAAAATGGGGCGCGACAAATATTATACCTACCAGTCTGTTATCCTTTAGTTATCAACTATTGTTTCCTTTTTTTTCCTTTAAATTTTCCCTTCTTTTACTCGAAAGCTTAAATAAAAAGCTTAAGTATTTAGAAAATCCAATTCTTTTCTTCTTCTGTCGCTCAGCTTCCTTTTGTATGTGATGAATTGTTAAACTGGACCCCAAAACGCATTGCTGTAAAAGTTTATGTTACCAGCTAAATTTATCCGTCAACTAATCTTAAGTACATAAGGGCTCTCATATTTCTTGAAGTTACCCCTACCTAGCTTGTCAATTTTCGAAAAGATAATTATAAATCAACAAAATTAAACAGAAAGCGAAAATAAATCCCATGAGTTCAACAATGAACTCTTATCAATTCACCACACAGTTTGTCTTAACAATGTGTCTTCAAGAAGACATATACTTTTTCTGTATATAAATGTTATAAAATTTAGTATGAAGCCTTTTTGTACCAGAGAATAGCCGGATCAGTGTTAATTTATGCATCTCTATACCTATCAAAAGCAAATGTTCTTGTACATGTCTGACAGGCATGCCCGCCCCACTACAATGATGTATACTTTTGCCCATTCAATAAATACCTGAACTCAGTTTAACAACAAAAGCGTTAGACATGTAACATGGATTCCACGCGTGTTGTGTGGCTAATTGCAATGATTGATCCAAAATTTTCCAAAAATTCCAGTATTAGGTTTAAATTAGAACTGTATTATTTTGTCCCCTTAACAAGTTTTTCTAATTAGTTAACATATTTATCTTCTTTAATTTCTCTGTTGAAACATCCTTTATAATAACTCAACCCAATTTCTGTATATATACTAAATTTTATTATTATAAGTTTAATGTATTTGGTGTATCCTTACATTAGTAAAGGTAAGAAATCAAATAATTGACAAATAAAAGCAAATTAATCATGTTTAGAATTATATTTATACATGGTTGATTTGATGTATTAATTAAAAGTTAACACCCAAACAAACAATGTAACCAAAAATCAAAAGTAAATACCAAGAAGCAAGCATTAACATTCAACTCATCTCAAGCATCAACATTTTCCAAAACTCAATTTTTCAAGTCAAGTCCAACATTTTTCCTTTACAATTCCTTTATATTTTGATTCAGGATCATTAATTATTGAGACACATACACTTATTCTAAATTTTTTATTTATATGATTTTTTGATGATTATTAATTTGTCAATTTGTTTTTCTAAATTTGTATATTAGGATTTTTATGTTAATATGTATACATTTTTTTTAGGCTTCATGTTATATGAATTTGGTCGTGAATTTTTTACTTTGTAGAGAGAACTTATCAAAAACCCTGATATGTAAGTCAGAAACCCAACTCTAATTTAAAAGTTTAAACTGTTAGATTTTAGACCCTTATTTATATATAAACCGATTTTTTCTTTATGTCTCAAACCAACGTGGGATGCTTTTCCTTAGTCATGGACTTAACATTGGCTAGATGCATTGTTGAATGAACTGAAGTCAGGAAAAACTACTCCCGCCTGGACAGATTGTCTTTTTGTGTATAATAATAATAATGGAGGCAGAATTCAATAATCACATGCATCTAAAAATGAAATTACTCCGCCCACTAGGAACGATTGCGGTATGGCAGAGCATCTCGTCAATTTCTATTTTCCAAATTTAGCCACCCAGCTTGTTGTTTTATGTTGGCAACTGCCTCCATGTCTCCCCCATATTGACCTTGCCCAAAGCTTTCCATATTGTCATCATTAGCCACTGACAAGTCACTCAGCAGTCAGCAATACTAATCAACAAACAAGCAGAGCGTCACCCTCGGCCTGGAAGCGACAGAAGGTGAATCGCAGGCCTAATGCGTTTCTCGCTGAAATAAATGAATAATCACAAATCTCTCGTCAGGCAAGCAAATGCCTATCGTCAGAGAGTCATTCAAGGCACTGGCAACAGTTTTTTGACGTTCTAATGCAGCTGTGTACAGGGTCAGGGATCCAGCCTAATGCACTATAAGGAAGTAGTGGCTTCCTTCCGTCGGAAGAATTTAGAGAGCACAGCAGTGCACTTGTCTAGTAGTTCAACTCTCAATCCTTATACAAGTCCAGTTGGACCCCCCTCCTTTATAGTATAGGAGTAGAGTAAATTGTTCTCGTTTATCCAAGTAATAATAATAATAACAATAATAATAATAATAATAATGCAGTCATGTACATGACACAACTATCACAACACACAGCCCATATGTTTTTGAGTGTCAGAATAGAGGTAACAGGCCATTCAATTGGAGAATGGTACATTTTTTTATAATTTAGAACATATCAGATACTTGAGAAATAAATCCTTTGCTCTTCAAACTCTAGGAAATAAATCCTTTGCTCTTCAAACTCTCCACAGCATCCCTGATAATTTGCTCCATTGGAATGAACTGAAGACCCAAGTCCATTAGCTTCTTAGCAGCATCCTTGGCTCTCAACAATCCAGGTTGAGTATCCTTTGGCAACCTACAGGAAGTGTGGTGACACCAAGTCATTATCCCCATGGATTTGGCATCTTCTAGAAATCAAGATAGTAACTGCCCCTTCAGGGACCCAAACAAAATAGATTTAAGAATGTACAAGCATTAATCCAGCTTAATAGTTACCATCCGGATTGCTAGGTGGAATTTTAAAAGATTGATGCTTTGGGCACATAAGGCATAAAATGCAGCATTCATCCCCACATTCTCTCAAGATTTTGAAATAATAAACATCGTTCTCAAAGTAGGCTTCTAAGTCATATTCGCACTAGAATACATATTTCCAGCAAAACAAAAGGAACACCACCATTACTGTCTTTGTGCTTTGCACCCCCACTTCATGGATTCCTACTTCTATAGCTGGATGGGAATTTTGTAACCCTTGAAAGGCGCAGCAAGAGATGGAGAACAAGACAGTGTCTATCTAGGCTTTAAATCTTTAAATAGCAAGAGCCACGATTCATGTGAGTGCCGATAAGAAGTTTTAGAGATAAAGGACAACATAGTATCCATGTAGGATTGGAATCTTTAAATAGCAAGAGCCAGGATTCATACAGTGCCAATAAGACGTTTTAGAAAGCAGCAATGTACTCTAATTTCAATCTAGCAGATAGGCTTCACCTAGGTTCATATAAGGATGGCTGCATTCTATATTCTTTGCTTCATACTTTTATTGAAATTTTTGCAGGGCATTGTCTTCATTTTAGGATTTAAGTCATTTAACACACAGTACATTGCAGAAGCTGGAGTTGAAACACGCGGAAGATGGAAATACAAAAATAATGAAATTTATTTTGTTGAACTAACCCCAACAAGTTGATCTGGTTCATAGGAGCAACTCCAAAATCAAGTTCCTTTCATCCTCCATCAGAAACCAATACTATATAATCGCAGATTGTAATAGATGCATGGTGCTCATTCTGGCAATGGAACTGGGGTTGGTTTCAGGAAAATGGTGGATTACTAAGTTTCAGGCACCAGTATATGTCTCCAGCTATATGTTATTCCTTCATAAATATACCTTATTAAAGTATGAACTAGGGCATTTTACCTGGGCACTTTATATTCAGGGTAAAGCTCAGCAACCATAGCAGCAAAATCACCATAATGCGATATGGCTTCAAGACATAAATGCCTTCCAGTTGAAGAGGAGTTCTCGTAGACTAGAATGTGTGCTAGGGCCACATCTTTGACATGGACTGACCCCACAAATATATCCTCATATGTATCTGTGCAGCCTAAATCCAAGACCAAATGACAAAGAGAGTTCAGCATAGATTAGAAGCATGTATACATCTGGACAACAAGTAAACAAGGAGAAAACCATATGTTGTAAAGGACTTGACACTCTCTAAAGAAAAGGAAATAACCAGCATCAGCTCCTTCATATTACATAAGAGTCAGCCGAAGGAATCTATTAACTCAGATATAGGACCTGAGACTCTGAAAAATACCACAGCGTCATGCCTGTATAGCAGGGTATATCTACTTTAAACAATCTGCTCCCTAAGATGTGTATAAATGTGTTGTACAAATCACAGGCTATCTCCATGCATCTACTAAGAGCTCTGACATGAAAAAAAAGTGCAGAATTGACTTCAACATCATGGTTACCCTGAAGAAGGCGCAGAATCATCAACATGCTTGCATTCAAAGCTGGGGGCAGAATAGGGCCCATTACAACTCCAGGATTGACCACTACAGTATCCAATCCTTTCTCCTTGGCAAATTCCCATGCAGCTTTTTCAGCCAGTGTTTTAGAAAGTGAATACCATCCCTGCCCCACAAAAGACATAAGGTAAATTCCCAGCAAAGTTTTGAAGTTCACGACATCCAGCATAAAAGAATACTAGTATCTACACATACAACAACAAGACTATTGTTCAGTAAAACATGAGTCTGACAGTATGGCAATCGAGGCTCCAGCAATAAAATCAAGCGTACGGTATAAATATTCTGATGATGAAAAGAAAAATGGAGGCATTTTATACTCGAATGGCTGCATACATCTTCAAGGAGATAAAAAGCATGTAGTGTTCTACATATTCGTTCCTGTATTGGTGTTCGTCATTCATTATGTTTGCCAAAAATATGCTGTTTCATTGCAGAAATCTGATTCATTTGACAAAAAGATTTTGCCTTTATTCTGTGTGAGATGCAAAACACTTACAAGGAGGACTTTATCAAACAAAGTAGGAACACCACCATTAATTTGAAAACTGAAATGGCCAAAAAAAAAAAAAAAACAGAGAGAGACAAAAATCTTTTACCCCATTCTGTTTGCAGTATTCTTCGTCCGTCCAGCATTCTTCATTCTTGACCTTATCCGCAGGCCAATCAGGGCTTGGGATAATTGAGGATGTAGACGAGGTGACCACCACACGCCGAACTCCCACCTCTTTCGCTGCCGTCAGCACATTAATGGTACCTTTTATCGCCGGTGCCAATAGCTCATTCTTTAATCAAGCGCACACCACAAACAGCGAATAGGGATTTTCATGATCACCAGTTAGACTAAACAACGAGACAGGTAGGAGTAACTAGCAAGTAAACAAACGAAGCATGAGAATTGAAGAGGAGACCTCGGGGTCGTCAACTTTATCGATGATGTTGGGAGAAGCTAGATGGAAAACGCCGGTCGTGCCGGTAACAGCAGCGACAAGAGAGTCGTAGTTAAGGAGATCCATCTCAAACAGACGGAGACGGGATTCTGCACCTTCCAACGCTTCTAGATGCTTCGTCTCCTTTGCATCCTCTGCACCGTTTTAACGAAATTAGTTACCCATAAGACTAACTTGACCAATTGCTAGCTCCCCAGAATCAGCGTCCCTTTTTGGGGGAGGGAATGATAAAATCGAGTTGACTAGAAGAAGGGAAGGAGTATATATATTTACTGAGATCTTTGACGGTGGCGTGGACGGTATAGCCCCGCTCAAGGAGGAGACGGACCAGCCAAGACCCGATGTAGCCGCTGCCTCCTGTCACACAAACCACCTCTTCTCTCTTCGCCATCTTCTTCCAGCAGTAATTTAGCAGATTAATGTTCCTCAACTCTCTGTTCCTCTAATTTCTTTCATTCAGCAAATCCTGACCGGTCACTGGCTCACTGCAGCTCAGATTTTAGGAGACTGTGATCCCAAGCCTTATCTCCCATGACGAATAGGAGACTGTGAATAGCATGAGCAGTGACCGGAAGACCCAACGTCAACATTTCTACGACGACGTGGCCACAGTCAGATTCCCTTGGTTTGCTTTCGAGAAGGGAAGAATACTTCAAAACGTTACTCTCAAATAAGTTTTATATATATATATATATATATATATATATATATATATATATATATATATCCTCTACTTTTATAATGTCTATTTTATAGTTCAAGACCTACGTGCGATCATTATTTATATACAAAAATGCCAAATTTCACTTTTTTAGTGGCAAAATGAACATGAATCGGAATATAGATCGCGTCATTTGTTTAATTACAAATGAGATCTAACCTTTTTCTGCCTCTAAAATAATGATCATGTGTGGATCATGTAATAAATTCAAGATAAAAAAAAACTTGAAAACCTAAATTTAGACCAAATTTTACCGATTTAATTTTGTAAGGAATGTAAAGTTACTATTTTAAAAGTAAAGGATGAAAAAAATTCATTTGGTAAAATATAAGAGATATTTTAAATGATTTTCCGTTTGACAAAACCTACCGTATAATTTTTTTTTTTGGTAACAATGTAATCAATTGAATTATTAAACTATGATTCAGTCAGTTTGGATGGTTTGTTTTGAAAGTGTGAGTCTAAAATTTTATTGTAATTTATTATATATTAATTGTTAAACTCACCTTCCTCCCCCCCTAAAACACTCATTTCTTCCTCCCTCTACTATCTGCCAGTCACAACCTTCTACAACTACAGATCCCCCCTCCCCCAAAATCATTATCCTATTGAATATATTTTTGTTGATGATTTTTAAAAATTAGAAAAATAATTCAAAATGTCCATCATATTTTTTTCAAGTGAATATTTTTATCATTCATTTTTAAAATGATAACTTTATATATTTTACAAAATCAAGTTGATAAATTTATTCCCATCCCAAGTCTTCTATCACTTTTTACATTGAATCCATCACATGACTCATATATGATCAATTTTTTGAGGTAAACTAGTTAGATTCCATTTGTAGTGAATGATCTAATTCATATTAATTTTTGCCCCTAAAAAGGTAAGATCTAACTCGAACTATAATTCATTGTTTTACTAAAAGAGTAAGATCTAACCTAATCCATATTATTTTTTGATACTAAAAGGGTAGGATCTAACCTTTTTGTACAATAAAAAGAGTTGCATACGGACCACGTGGTGATTTTTAGGCTAAAGAATGGTCGAGAATTTAGGTTGGAATCAAATTTTGTTAACTTAAATCTATAAGGGACATAAAATCAATATTTTAAAAATAAAGTACAAAAAATTTAAATGAATAGGATATGAGGGACATTTTAAACGATTTTCGCTTTAAAATTCATAAATATTTTAAAGTGTTATTATAGGTAATGTTTTAATGCCAAACACAATCCCAACCACAAAATATGGATACAAGGCCTTAAAATACATCATTATTTGAACAAACAACGTTGCATAAAATCTATGTGTGATTGGTTCATGTATCTTGTCATATGTTTGAGTGGTCTAAAACTTGTCTGCCATTTCTTAGGGGCCTACAACAAAGAACTTTTCACTAAGGTAGTCAAGTCAATAAATTAATATTTTTATGTACTAAAGCAGAATTAATATTTTGTCTCCCAAAAAAATTTAGTTTCCACCTTTTTTGAACCCCAAAAAAAAAAAAAAAAAAAACACAACGGAATTGCTTTTTCTTTAGTTTTCTCTTTTGGGTGTAACATTCACAAGAAGCCTTTTCTCATGTAGTCTTCCCCGTTTGGGAACTACACACAAATAGAGCTTTAAGTTTCTGTAAATGAAGTCGATTTGTAATGCATATTTTTTGCTTTATTTGCAGAAACCGTTAAAAACCACTGATGAAGTTACAATAGGATGAAGGCGCACAGGAGAAGTTGCACAAATACAGGGAACAAATCGAAAGGGTGATAAAATATCGGCGCATAGAAAATAGACAGGGTCTTATGTTGATTGATACTTGATGGTTATCATCGGGGACTGGGCCTGAAACAATGATTTGCTTGGCTGCATGCCCTGTCTTTATATCCCGTTCCAGGAAGGCATCTCCAGTACGTCACTCGATTGCAAATTTGCTTTGTCTGTAATGATCCGTAAATATTAGTGTGGCCGCCTCCAGGAGCAAGAACATTGCCAAACTGAGAATCCGTAAGGAATTCTTGGTCGTCGGCAGCTAGAGTACCGCCGATCGTGGAATTGTCCCCATCCCAGCGAATGACGCTACCATTGACACTCTGAGCGCTAATTGCGCAGAGAAGAACAGTCGTAGTGAGCAGCAGCCATGCCACCGTTGGGAAGATGCACAGGCTCTTGCTCTTGCTCATGGATGATCCTGATGATTTCTCCATCTCTCCCTGCTGTCTCTTGCTCTTGAAGACCTGGCCCTGAATGGCTTTCTCTATTTGTACTACTGGCTAGGCCTCATACCTACTTTAGATTATAATAAATAATGGGAATGAACGCATGGCTGTAGTTGGGACTGAGAGTCTGAGATGACTATTTTGGTCTTGCTTTCCAATCCAAGCCTTTAATTAGTGCTCCACCGTGTTTGTTAGGTGACCGCCAGCTATGTTATCCTCCCAGTTTCCTAAGATTCCTTTTCTTTTATTTTCTTTCTTTGAAAATAACCCCAAAAAAAAAATAGTGTTTCGTGAAACAATTAATTTTTGAAAAATTGTACACGTAAGGAGGCATTATTACTAAACTAACGATAAAAATAAATTAAAAGAAAACCCAACTTCTTAATTTTAGAGATTCCCATATTTGTTTCTATATCTCAATAATATTGTGATTTCTAGTTATTTTTTATAGGTGGACTCTTAATTTTTTTTTTTGCCAGGAATTTTTAAAAAGAAACAGTTTTTCTCCAGAATATATGTGGGATAATTTCAAAATTAATGTTAAAATTTGAAGGAAACTAAATATAAGCTTCGAAAGTTAGGGATACACTTCAAAACAAATTTCATTACTAAGAAAAAGAAAAACTAGATTAATCTGATAAGGACCACCAAATAAGAAAATGATGGATTGGCCATGCCATGTTACGTGGGACTCTTTCTTCTGCCGACGCTCGTGATCAGGACCCCAACATTTACTTCTTATTTCTGTTAGGAATGATAAATAGTTAAAAGATTCTTCCTGACTTATAAAGATAGTAGAAAGGAGGGAAAGCATTAAAGGGCATCAAGCAGAATATGTAATTTCTACTGTTACAACAAGCTTGATTGATTGCAGAATCCTTACTGCAAAAAACGCCACACTAGCCAATGTCGAATCTCTTGGTTGATCTGATTTGTTTGTTCAGTCTAATTTGAGCTTTCATCTTTTGACTGCTACTTCATAGAAATCTTTCTCCATGTTCTTCAATGTCTCTTTTAGTTAATCTGGCCTCTTTGCTTTTTTCTTTTTCAAATTCACAAAGCATCTGTAAAGCTCTCACTGTAGTCGCCGAATTTATTTGTGTTAAAAATGCCTAAAAAAATTACAATCATAACGTGGACAAGAAAATAAATGTAGAGATCAAAAGGTCGTACAGATGAGCCCGGGCCTCACTAAGAGGACTGAAATTGCTTTTCGACCAACTACATTAAGTGAAAATCAAAGGAAGAAGACAAGAAAACGAATTAAGGTGATGAACAAACTTAAAAAAAAAAAATCTTGAATGACAATTAAATTTATAAAACTGACTTGTTGAAAACAATTAAATTTATAAAACTGACTTGTTGAACCATTTTCTTAAGATTCGCTTGAAACTTCCAATAATTGAAATAAGATCATAAACATCTAGATTTGATTTCTATGATCAATTAGGAATAGCAAGATTAACAAAAAAAATCAAAAACTTTATTGATGAAAATTAATTAACTGTTAAATATGACAAAAATATGAAATTTGTGTGTTGCTTGTTTGATTGATGGCCGTGTTTTCCCATCTTCTTTGATCCTTGAGCGATATTGGATTTCTCAGATCCAATTTTGGTGGATCAATTTTGCCCATTTGATCCTTATCGCTCCAACTTCCATGCAATCAACTAAGGCTTCTCTCTTTTCCTTTGCTTCAATCCCTATCTTTATCTTTCATTTTAAGAAGGAAAAAGGATCCTTGTTAATTGGAAAAGTTCTAAGGAAGTTGTGTTGACTAATCGGATCAAGCCGCCTATCCTCTGGATCAAACTTAATGTCCACGGGGCTTAAACAAACAAACCTGTTGATGACGGAGTCGAGACCTTTATTCAACCGGTACAAAAATAAATCTATAGTGTATAGTTTGCGGAATTTTAATGCACTTAAATATTTCTTATACGTTTAATAGGCATGAACCAATTTATAGTCAAGTAGACCTTATTCTAGCAACTAAGGTTAAAATCCCAGGAATTAGAGGTTTTGGATATAAGTCCTTCTTCTCATCCCTACTTTTTAATTCTCATCCATCCACTATTATGCACACTAGTTACAAGGGTGATCTTTCAATTTTACAAGGATATCCATATACTAGTTGGATTACAAATAAACACATCACTTAATTATCTAAAAGTAGTTGGATTAGGAGGTGGAGCTATTTCTTGGGGTTCTAAGAAACAAAAAAAGCATAATGGACCCCACAATGACTTCTGCATTTGTAACTCCAAAGAAGTAGAATGGCTTCCAATATATTTTACGACATTCCTTTATGGCCAAAGCCAGTTTTACCAATTTCTATACATTGTAGTAGTGCGGCAACACTTGCTAAAATTTATAGTTACGTGTATATGGTAAGCCTTGCCATATTGGATTAAGGGTACGTTTGATAAAACTAAAGTTTGAAAACTGAAGTATGAAATCTGAAATCTGAATCTATTAAGTGATTGAATTGTTTAGTGCGAAAATCTAATATATTTGAATGTATATCATAATTAAATGATAAGTGAATAGTTTATCACTTATTTTTGGGAGCATGTTTTGCTTAGAAGATTCAGTGCCACTTAATTAATTCGGATGTTCTAATTTCGGTTATTAAACACATTTAAACGTATTAAAATCTGAATCCATTAATTTAAGATTTGAATTGGGTTATCAAACAGGGGCTGGCGATACTGCCAGAGCAATTTTTATTCAAATACCAATGTTACCCTTAGTTGGTCAAACTCATATATTCCCATTGATTTTTTGGGACCCATTGTCCACTAATTACTCATTCTTTTTTCTCTCACTTCCCCTCCCATTCCAACTTTACTTTTTTTCTACAACTTTCTTATTTTACAATTTCTTTCATTTTCTTGAGACCTTTGCAGCATTTGTTTCAAGATCTTTTGTATAGTATTTTTCTCTTCTTCACTCTTACTACTTCTCCATCACTATTCGTAAGTTCTTTCCTACTTTTTTTTTCTTTTTTGGTTGTATTCCATTATATTTTTTATTAAATAATCTTTGCTCATAGTTTTTTGGAGTGATCATAAATTTTGATTAAATTTGGTATGCAATTCTTGCAATTACCGCTTGTGAGATTCAAGTTTTCATTTTTTTTTGAGCAATTTTTGTTGCAATTATTGTAATATTGTAGGTTTTTTTGTTTTGTTTTTTTGGGTAATTCACCAGCTTCTTATCATATATTTGCTTCTAGATTTTGTAAATGGAAAACAGGATTTGCAATCAATTCAAAAATAACCTACATTAAATTTAGTAGTGACATTCAACAATTGTACAAGTTAATGCAGGGAATGTTGTTGTAATTATTTGATTCAAAGTTTGAAACACGGATGATTTTGGTGTAAGGTTTTTATAAACTTCTACCGACTCCAGGTTACATCCCATCAATTAAAAGTTTGAGAAAGGAAAATATATGTTACTATTGGTTGTGATCATAGGCTGTAAGACCAAATAGACTTAAATATTTCAAACCCCAACAATAAAAGCAAAGCTCACTCACCCTGGCCTTTATCAATTGCCCCTTGAGATTCCAAGGCAGAGATATTTGATGGATTCTGAGAGTTGTGATGAAAAATGATCCCACAATCATGAAGCTCCAAGCCTTGTCCTGGACATCCTTGGGTAATGGTTTTCAAAGAAGAAGAGATCCAAAATGTTCTATCACTGAGTCAACTGAATTCTCCTCGCCAGATTCTTTCCCATCTATTCATCAAAAAAAATCACATACTCGAAAGTGATAGCAATGAACATCTACAATACGAAGCAAATTGCACAAGAAAGCTTGAAAGGTCGCTCAATGGTTCAAGTTTTATTTGAAGAACTTGGTAAGGTTGATTTGTCTCTTGATGTTAAATCTAGACCAAGAAGGTTGTTTAACCTCATATATTTTTTGGGTACATCCTACTTCCATGTACCAAGCGTAAGTTATTCAATGTGTTTGTTAGGGATTTGTACATACAAGACTAATTGACAAGATGCCACCGCTTGAAATAATAGGTATTACAAGTCAAAGACGCCATTTTACTTTGCTTGTGTTTTTGCAAAGAAGGATATGAAGATTTTGAATGGGCACTAGGTGTGTTTACAAACTGCTCTGTACAATTGTTATCCCATATTGTGACTGACAGAGATTTGCATTAATGAGGGCTTGCCCAAGTTGTTTTCCTCTCCGCTATAAATTTGTTATGTGTTTGGCATATAGAGAAAATGTAGTCTCTAATTGCAAGTCTAAGTTTGAAAAGAACGAAGATTGGGAAGAGTTTCTGTCGGCTTGGAATAGAGTTGTATATTCTTCAACAAAAGAAGCCTATGAGAAAACTTGGTATGAGCTGGAATCTTCATACGAAGAGAAGAGAGATGTATTGAGGTACATCCAGAGAACATGGATTCCACATAAAGAACAATTTGTTACTGCATGGACAGATAAGTTTTTACATTTTAGAAACCATGCTTCATCAAGAGCAGAAGGGGCACATTCAAAGTTGAAGAAATATTTTCTAGTTTCAACTGGAGATATTTTGACAGTCAAACAGAAAATGTGTCTTCTTATTGAGAATGACATTAATGAAATTAAGGTGAAGATGTGACGAGAAAGGCTTCAAGTTCCTCACAAATGTAATATTCTTTTTTTCAAAGAAGTTGTGACTCGGTTGTCACTTTTTGCCTTGAAAGAATTGGAGAAGCAATTTGAGATGCTAAAAAATTGTACAATGCAACCAACCTGTAGCGGTACTTGTATGGCAACAATGGGGCTTCCTTGTGCACACATGATGAGTCATTGGAAAGGTCAGACATTACGCTCTCATACATTCACAGTGGCAAATTGACACAAGACAGTCATTATTTATTGAGACTGAGGTAGATAGTGATAATTCTTCTTTAGACAGGATGCTTACCAAGTTGCAAGACAAATATCAACAGTGGCCTCTTGTTGAAAGGGAACATGTTCAAGAAAAACTATCTGAACTTGTTGATGGATCCTTTTCTATAATGTTCGAACCAAATGTTCAACGCGAAAAGGGTAGGCAACTGACTGGAAGGAAAAGAAAAGCATTGAGTTCAACTACTCGAAATCCTTCACAGTTTGAGATAGTGGAAGCAGCACTAAGGTGTGGTAATCATGATGGTAGTAAAGATGATGGCCAGGTAAATCGAATTGCAGCAAGGAACTTTGCTGCAACTCAAGTTTCAAGCTTGGACAATGATTGGAGATCAATGAATTTTGATTTGAATGAGATGCTAACTCCGGTTGATGAGTTTTTGTGGCATTAGAACTCCAATTGCAGTTTAATTTGGCTACTATTCCCGGTAATAACTTTTTTTTCCAGCAATGTTTATAATGGTTATTAAACATAAGTTCCATAGTTAGGAGAACAAATTTTGACGCTATTCACTTTTCTAATTTACTTGTTATTTTTAGATTTAACCAGGACCGAAAAATGCTTTTGTTGTGTCATCGACTTTGTGCCTGTGAACCGGTGATGTAGTTAAGTTTTTCCCTTGAGCAGATGTAGTTTTATTTTTTGGATTAGGCTTTGACTATAGGTTTAGAATTTAGAATTGTTTGCAATTTAATTCCTCATTTGTTTAGGCTATGAGGATGCTTAGAACATATCATTAGTTGTATATACAAAAGATTCAAAACTTTTAATTGGGATGAACTTTTCAATGACTGTTATTAGTTGGTTTTTTAATTTGATTTCCTATGCCTTCATGTTAGCAAGTGTCTATTTTTCATTTTATGCCTGATTACCTTTTTCTATTTTTTTAAGTTGATTTATTTTCATTTTTCTAAATCAACTTCAGAGACAAAATTGTTTTATACATCTAGCAGCTTGTTAGATTTGTTAAGTTCATTATGTTTTTTGCTTTACTATTTTTTTTTCTTTTGCTCTGGTACATATAGTGAATTTCTTTTTCTTTTGCAACTAGTAAATTATTATAGACTTTCATCAATTTGCTTCCATCTCCTTCTATGTTGCAGGTGCTTCTTATTGTAAGTTGTTTACCTACTGTTGGATAATTTCATCAATTTTACCTCCACCTTAAATCTTCATGGTGCAATAGCTGCATAATGGACAAGCGCGTGTTTCATTGGCAAGAGAAGAAGAGGTCATTATGCCATATCTAGTCCACCAAACTAGAGTCTTTTATGGTTAAAACTAGAACCTGCAGGGTCTACTATGTTTTTTTTAGTTCTTATATTTTATATTAGAGTCCATAAAATTGTACACTTGCTATTGTGATGTCATTGGAATTCGATCCTATGATATGTACAACATATTTTATTCCTTTGAATTTTGCTTATTTATTGTGTCCGTGTGTTGTTGATCTCCTTACAAACTTTACAATATTTTTCACTTTGCTACTTATTACTTCATGTAAATCTTGACTTCAATATATATCCATATTTTCTAATAACTAGATTAAAATAATTTTAAATTGCATTACATTCTATATTCAATGAATATTGAAGGAAAAGTCTGTCTACATTTTTTTGGAGTTTTTGATCCTTTAGATTGTTAGTTGTTTGAGTTAAATCACATTGGATTTGCAAAAAATAACTTCTAAATACAACTTTAAAAATAAAAAATAAAAGTTCTTTGAAACAAAAGAATAATAATGAAAGAAAAGATTATGGTAAAAAACTCAAAACCAAATCAATGAGTTATGAAAATAATAGATAAATAAATTAAAGAAAGAACAAAAGAAAGCAAACCAATCAATTAATTAGAAAGAGGAGGCAAAGAGTAATTAGTGGACAATGGGTCCCAAAAAATCAATGGAAATATATGAGTTTGACCAACTAAGGGTAACATTGGTATTTGAATAAAAATCGCTCTGGCAGGAAGATTACTGCTCTGGCAGTATCGCTAGCCATCAAACAGGGCGTAAGACATAATTGTCTGAAAGACATGACTATAAATAGAGTCATAAAGGTAGACTTTGTAAAATCTAGTCAAAATTTGAGGGACTCTTTGATGAAAAGATTATCAAGAGATTTGGTGTACAAAATGTCAAGATGGATGAGATTCAAAGCCCATGAGCATTAATCACTCGTAATGGAACTTCAATTCAATCCTAAATATAATGTTTAATCTTGAATTCAATAAGTTAATGATTGTAGCATTACTTCTAAATTCATCCTAAAGGAATATAGTGCAAAATACACCCACCAAAATAAGGAAAGGCTAAATTTATAACTCTTAGCGGATCTTAAAAAGTGCTCAATTGGTAGGGCATTTAAGAGCCTAGCTATATGAATATGAAACTTAGGCAATTCATGAAACTCAAGAGCTTATCTTCGAACCATTCATGAAGAGAATATGGATACAAAGCCTTAAAATATTTTTATTTGAACAAACAATGGTGCATAAAATCTATGTGTGATTGGTTCACAAATCAAAAGGGTGATAAACTATCAGCACATAGACAACAAGGAGCTTTTGTTGATTGATATACTTGATGGCGATCATCTGTCAATTAATATTCCTGCTACACCTATTCTTCAAGTCGCAAGGTCTGGCGTCAGCCGCTCCCTCAAGGCAATTCCCATACCTCTGTTGACCGCAAATTGGCTTTGGCTGTAATGATCCGTAAATATTAGTTTGGCCGCCTCCAGGAGCAAGAACGTTGCCAAACTGAGAATCCATAAGGAATTCTTGGTCGTCGGCAGCTACAGTACTGCCGATTGTGGAATTGTCCCAATCCCAGCTAATAACGCTACCATTGACACACTGAACACTAATTGCGCTGAGGAGAACCGTCGTAGTGGGTAGCAGCCATGCCACCACTGGGAAGATGCGCAGGCTCAGCCTGCTCTTGCTCATGGATGATGAATTCTCCGTCTCTCCGTGCTATTTCCTGCGCTTGGAGACCTGCATGGCTTTCTCCTTTTGTACCCGCTTTACATAATGCATGACAACGAAGCAGTTGGGACCGACTTGACTACTTTAGGTCTTCCTTTCCAATCCAAACCTTTGACTAATGCTCCACCATGTTAGGTGCCCGTCAGCTATGTTATCTTTCTAGCTTCTTAAAATTCTTTATTCATTTATTTATTTATTTTTGTCTCTTTTTTTAAAAAAGAAGCCAAAAAAAGTGTTTCATGAAACAATTCATTTTTTTTTGACCGGGAATTTTTGAAAAGAAATGGTTTTTCTGGGGAACATTATATATTTGAAGTAATTTTCATAATTAATCTGTTAAAATTTAAGTGAAACTAAATCAAAGTTTCAAAAGTTGGGAAAAACACTTCAAACAAATTTTTACTACTAAGGGAAAAAAACTAGATTCATGTGATAAGGGCCCAACAATATAGAAAATGATGGATCAGCCCTGCCATGTTACGTGGGACAGGGTATTTGGATAGTAGATTATTTGGAATTATTTGATTATCTATATATATGTATACTTGACCTCAAATTTACAAAAAAAAATTAATTAATTTTTAATTTCAAAAAAAATTCAAAATTTATTTATTTATATAATTATTTCTTTACTTATCTGTGATATTGATTTTTCCTCAGGTTATAATGTCTCATTTAATTTTAACTCTATTTTCTGTTAATTTTAGGTCCGTAGCATTTATTAGCGGTAAAATATTAAAGACACCGTTTTTTGAGGTAAATTCGGACTGTGAGTAAACTAGTGGAGATAAGTATAGATGATCACTGATAAGTTGGAAGTGTAATTAAATGACTGGATTTGGGTCATTGAAGGTGATTAGTGGGGTTTTGAAAATTTTAGTTAAGATTAGAACTTTACCTAACGCTAATTCTTTCAAATAAACTCCCCGCCAATCACTTAAAATTACTTTTCCATCCCTCTCTCTAATCAAGATTTACCTCTTAATCTCAAACCTAATGGGGTGATTAATTTTCCCTCAAATGGCTAATTAAAGCCACTATTCAAACTTTGACTTTCAAGGCAGAGACAAGACCCATGTCTTGTCTCCTTTATCTCATTAATTCTTCAAGGAAAATTGCTCAAAATTCTCATCTTTCTTCTTCCTCTTGCACCGATTCTCTCCCCTCTTTTCCTCTTGTTTTCATCAAAATTCCTTCCATTTTCATCCTTAAAATTCAATCAAATTTGCACTAAGAAGAGCTTAGCTAGGGAAGAGGATATTGTGGGCTTCATCTTGCATTTCTTTTCTTGAAGTCTTGCTAACCTAAGAGAGGTATCATTCTCCTAATTTCCTTCTTGTCCAAACTCTTTAAATTCCAAGCATGACAACTAGGAATTGGGTTATTGAGAGGTTCATAGAACCTTAAATTAATGATGATTATGTGGTGTGAAGTGTTAAGTTTCATTTTTGAGTATTTTGATGATTATGGAAATTTTTGTGGGCTCTTGAAATCCCACTAAATAAGTGTAAATACTTGCTAGATGGTTATATGGTGCTATGTATATGCTTAATGTTTGAGTTGATGTTGAAAAACTTGAAGAAATAATCCCAAGGAAATTCGGCGAAGAGAGAGAGAGAGATTAGGGCTTGAATTTTCTGATTTTTCCTTGAATTTCGTGGCTGTGTTTTTGGCTAGTTAAGAGGCTGAAATTGATGTTTAAATGATGAATGTTAAGCTGTTATTTTGTCCCACAAAAAGCTCTTCAAGAATTGATGTTATGTGGTTGACTATGTTGCAAAGTGAAAGCTGGAAATTTGAGGGGTAATGCTGTCCGAAATTTGAGGATTTATTTTGTGATATTCTTGCCAAAAGATGTGACCATTTTTGATCATCAATAGGCTTAGGAAGTTCAATACTAGCTTGGTTTCGAAAATTAGGCAAATTGGTAGTGATGTGAGGCATGAACTAGATGATACAAGTGAGGGATCAAAATTTTCCAGTTTTGAATGAATGAGTTGGACGAAATTGAGGCACGTAGAAAACTGCTTTCCCGATGGTATTTTTAGTTGAAATTTGGTGTGAATATAGTTGATATATGGAAGTGTTAGTGTGCCAAATTTGACAATTTTTGGACTTGAATTCGTCACTCAAATAGCAACTTGAAAGCTGCCCTGTATTTTCATAATTCCAGAACTGCAGAATTTCGAACTGCCTCTGTTTGCACTGTTGTCATTTCATGCTCGGATGTCAGAATTGAGTTCCGTTGGTGGCTGTTGAAACTAATTATGTAGGACTATATTTTATGTGAATTTCAGAGGTTAATTAATTTTATGTAATTTTTGGCAAATTTTCAAAGTGTGCTGGATAACCAGCCTGACGAACACTGTCATTTTACTGTAGCTGAATGTTCAACGGAAATCTGGGTTAATTTCGTCCATAATTTTAATTTGATGTCTTCTGAAAAGTTTTAGAGCTTTTAAAGAGGTTTCCAACGATACCAAATGAGCAGAATTACGACTTGTAAAACTTGAGTTATGATTTTTCAAAGTTTTCAGCTCAACTTGGAAAAATTGTCGAACTTTCGACTTTTTGCATTAAACTTGACCTGTGATTAGGAGAACTCATTTTTGTTCTCTTTTAATTATTTTTAGGTCAAAGTGCTGATTTTACGACTGATCAAAACTTGGACTCCGACCCCTATTTTGTCGGTGAGTTTTCAATGCATGTTAAAATGCTTTCATTGGAATGCTTTATGTATGCACGTGCTTCATGACTTGTTATTTGGCTGGATTGTGAAATTGAGAATTTTGATGGTCCGCTCACTTAAAGGAGGGTATACTTTATTGCTCCCTTTTTTTAGAGTTGGAAATTTGATTTTTGCACGTATTAAACTCGGGGAATGAAAAAAACGTGATATATAATAACTCTTGGCCGTGTGCTTGAGTAAAATTACTGTTTACTGTTTACTGTTTACTGTTGAATTATGTGGCGTCGGGCCAGTAGAGGTAAGGGTGGATGGAGTTGGCGTGAAGAGTCGTCTACTTGATTGAAAGTCGACGGGTGGACTACTATAATTGCTCGTGAAATGTAAAGTGGCTCAAGAGCCATATCCTCAATGTGTGTTAATTGGATTCGTTTATGTGTTTTAATTATTTATTTTTAATTTTACCATGTTAAGTGCATGTGCATGAATTTTGGAAACTCACGAACTTTTTATCTCACCCCCGTTCCCGTTTGTTTTTCCTTAACATGTGACGAGAATCCCGAGGCGTAGATAGGGCTAGTTCTTGTCTTTTTGACTTTTGTCTCGAATTTGGAGAAATGTTTTGTATATTCTTTTGGTGATGTATATTTTAGAATTATGGGAATGTACTAAAATTTGGCTCGAGGATTTTAAGTATTTTGAGTGGTAGAAAGCTGTAATTCTAAGATTTGATTTGTATTGTACAATTTTAATATTAATGTTAAGCTATGATTGGAGGTTTACTCGTTTAAGTTAGTATTTTTTTTCATGTGAGTCTGTGAGGCTGGTGACAGCATGCTCCCCAGTTAGCCTTAGGAAGTCGGGGCTGTTACACATATGGTAACACTTTTTTGATGTGATGTATGTAAGATAAAAAGGTGATTGGAACACGTATTGATGATATAAGTAGTGAAATAAACCAAATAATTTGTAGTTTCTCTTGGGTGATGATTCCTCCATCTCTTCCTGCTATCCCTTGCTCCTGGAGACCTGCTATTTGTAATAGTAGCTGGGCCTCGTGCCTACTTTAGATTATAATAATGGGAATGCACGCATGGCTGTAGTTGGGACTGAGATGACTATTTTGGTCTTGCTTTACAATCCAAGCCTTTAATTAGTGCTCCACCGTGTTGGGTGACCGTCAGCTATGTTATCCTCCCAGTTTTTAAGATTCCCTTTCTTTTTTTTCTTTGAAAAAAAAAAGGTGTTTCATGAAACAATTAATTTTTGAAAAATCATCTAGGAAGCCGCATTACAACTAAACTAATGACAAAAACAAATTAAAAGATAACCCAACTCCTTAATTTTAGAAATTCCCATATTTGTCTCTATCTCTCAATAATGTCGTGATATATAGTCACTTTTCATAAGTGGACTCTCTCTCTCTATTTTTTTTTTACTAGGAATGTTTAAAAAGAAACAGTTGTTCTCTAGAACATATGGGGATAACTTTCAAAATTAATGTTAAAATTTGAAGGAAACTAAATATAAGCTTCGAAAGTTAGGGAAAACACTTCAAACAAATTGCTGTTACTAAGAAAAAGAAAAACTAGATTAATCTCATAAGGACCACCAAATAAGAAAATGATGGATTAGCCATGCCATGTTTACGTGGGACTCTTGTCTTCTGCCGACGCTCGTGATTGCAGAATCTATCGCACAAAAAAACGCCACACTAGCACAACTTATAACAAACTTGGGAATAAGGAATATACCAATAAGGAATGCCAAAATCCGTTCATCACATAGTTGAATGTTTCTTGATGGATAGGAGAACTTAAAACTTGGCCATGCCATTACCCCAGGTATAGATCAACCACAGCCAATATCGAAACTCTTGGCTGATCTGATTCGCTTGCTCTCACTTCTTTACTAACTTCAGTACAATTTAAGCTTTCATCTTTTTGACTAACTTTCGTAGAAATCTATCTCGATGTTCTTCAACGTCTCTTTCAGTTGATCTGGCCTCTTTTATTTTTCCTGTTTCTAATTTTGGTTTTCAATTCCACAATGTATATCCTGTGAGCTTACCACCGTAGTTGCTAAATTTAATTGTGCTAAAATATGGCTAAAACATTACAATCATAACGTAGACAGAAAATAAATATAGAGATTGAAAGCTCGTACAGATGTGCCCAAGCCTCAACTAAGGGGACTTGAACCGTTTTTCAACCAACTACATTGAGTGAAAATGAAAGGAAGAAGACAAGAAAATGAATTAAGGCGATGAACAAACTTTAAGAAGAAAAATCTTGAGTGACAATTAAATTTATAGAACTGAATTGTCGAACCATTTTGTTAAGCATTCGCTTGAAACTTCCAATAATTAAAATAAGATCCTATACATCCAGATTTGATTTCTATGATCAATCAGAAATAACAAGACTAACAAAAAATCAAAAACTTTATTGATGAAAGTTAATTAACTGTTAAATATGACAAAAACTTGTTTGTTTGATGGCCGTGTTTTCCCAAATTCTAATTTGATATTTGAGCGATATTGGATTTCTCAAATCCAATTTTGGTGGATCAGTTTTGCCTATTTGACACTTATCGCCCCAACTTCGATGGAATCAACTAAGGGTACATTTGATAAAACTAAAATTTGAAAACTGAAGTTTGAAGTCTGAAGTTTGAAGTTAATTCATTAAGTGATTGAATTGTTAAGTACTAAATCTAATACATTTGAATGTATATCACATTCAGTGATAAGTGAATAGCTTATCACTTATTTTTGGGAGTAAGTTTTGCCTAGAAAATTTAGTGCCACTTAATTCATTCAGATGTCTATTTTCGGTTATCAAACGGTTTGAACGTGTTAAGATCTAAATCCATTAAATTTAAATGCTGAATTGTGTTATCAAACGGGGCCTAAGATTTCTCTCGTTTCATTTGCTTCAATCCCTATTTTTATCTTTCATTTTAAGAAGGAAAAGGATCCTTATTAATTGGAAGGTATGTTGATTAACCGGACCAAACCGCCTATCCTCCAGTTCAAACTTAATGTCCATGGGGCTTAAACAAACAATCCTATCGGTGATGGAGTTGAGACCTTGGTTCAAGCGATGAAGCCACTCACTAACTTCCAAATCTCCATTGTTTTTTCTCAGTATTTTGATTTTTTTAATTGTTAAAAATATCATTATATCTTTTTGTTTGAATTGAACCTAAAACATACTTTTATTAGTTAAGTTTAGTCCCTAAAATTAGATTCTTCCAAACATAACTTACTAAAAAATAGGAAAAAATGCCTATGATTTTGCAATCTAATTCCAATTTTTATTAGCTTTACCAAACTAAAATATAATCATGTTTGAGATTGGTTAATTTTACCAAAATTAGAATGAAGAATTAAAAGTTTGAACCTAATAATAAGGAAACCTTCCCCAATTCCCTTAGTTTCTTATTAACTTTAACATAAATATATTAGCCATTTAATACCTATAGAACAAATTTAAGGAATCATCTTTGTAATTGGTTAATTGTGTCAACAATAATTATGAACGTAATAATTGTTTGGACTTCAAATTAAGGAAACCATAAATGACTAATGATTTGAAACAAAATTTAATTTTCATTTCTTTGCTATTTCTAGCAAAATCTATTATTTTACTAAGAAATTGGCTCCACTATAATGAAAGGTATGTTTAACAATTCTCTATCTCTCGATAAGATAATTACTCTACTAATTTCAAAATCTATTAATAATTCCCAAAATTGACTGCAAACAACTATATATGTTTTATGCAAGTTGATGTCTTTAATTACATAGTCAAATTAAGCATTTTATATCTTTCTTATCCTAGATAACAAGCCATGTATTTCTTTCATTTTTCTTTCATTATGATATTTAAACTTTAAATTCTTAAGGCCATACATAGTAAAATGACTTAATCATATTTAAACTCTTAAGTCAAGAATTTTGCTTTAAAAATATCAAGTGCTAATAATCATAATGCAATCACAAAATTTAGTTTAATGTGTTATCACATTAATCTTTTTTTTAGATTTATAGTAAAATTTTTAGGAATTCTTTGAAAAAAATTAAATGGCTCATTTTATAGATGAGATATTTACTGTACTAATTTCAAAAACTATTTGTAATTTCTCAAACCAAACATAAATAACTATACAACTATATGTATGTTGATATCTTTTGACTTACAAAATACAAATTGAGCATTTTATATATTTCTTATCCTATATAACAAGCCATGTATTTCTTTTTATTTTTCTTTTATTATAACATTTAATCTTTTAATCTTTGAATTCTTAGGGCTACTCATGGGAAAATGTTTTATCAATTATATTCTGAACTCTTAAGTCAAATAACTTTGCTTTAAAGAATCAAGTGCTAATAATCACAAGGCAATCAAGAAATTTAATTTAATGTGTTATTGTTCAAAATAATTCAATTTATTAATAGTCTAAAAATATGGTCTTATTATCATGATTTTACATGTGATGACCTTTACTTTATTTTTTATAATCATGTTAGTCAATTAGTTTTCTTTTTACTCTACTATCCTTGGTTGGAATAGAAAAATTAGCTCCATGTCTTTTTTTAGCAAATTCTAAAGGAACCGTACAATTCTAATTGTTCTTATGATTATTTAGTATCTTCTTTTAATAAATATATCTTTTTGGTATTTTTTTTTACTTTTTCTTCCACTTTTAATTTGACATCAATATAATTATGTTAGATGCTCACAATAATATTTTTATGAATGATTTAAATATAATAATCTTATAATAAGGGTAAGTTTTATGATGACAAAAATTTATTGATACAAACTTATTTTTTAAATAAACAATGACGCATTTGAATGGTTAGTTTTGAAAGTGCATTAAGAATTCTAAAAAAAAGTCTATTTATAAAAAAAACTCCAAAGATGGCAAAAGTTTATGCAATTTCCACCCGAATTTTGATTTTTCCCAATAGATCATTATTTTCATCGTGGATTTGACCAAAACTATTTGAAAGGTGATTTAAATAGGCAGTGAATAAGGAAATGTGGGGTTAGGAGATAGAAGAAGGGAAATTATAATATGCGAGAAATGTACTGAAATAATGATAGATAAAATTACAATAGTACATCAGAGATAAGATTGTTGAATAGGAGAGAAAGGGAGTGCGATTTGCAAGGTAAGACTATTGAGTAGGAGAGAAAGGATATGTGACTTGCACTATAGGAAAAGGGAAAATATTGTCAAGATAAAGAAAGGTAGATCTATTAGGTAAGAAAAGGATTAAAATTAAAAGCAGATAGTATCAAGGAGGGACAATAAAGGAGGCAAGGTTGTAGGATAAGAGAAATGTAGCAAAAAGAAGAGGAAGAGTAGTACTAAGGATGCAGTTACAGGATAAAAGCAATAATAGAGAGGGAAATGAGGAAAATGATAGTGATGTGTACATATATAGTAATATCTTTTGGATCTTATTTGGGTGTTTTCTATTTAATTTTGATAATTTTTATCTTTTAACCAAAGATGTAGTTATTTGAAAATAAATGTTATCTAATAACGAAACTGGAATTAAAATTTTTTTTTGTTACTCATGGAATCATAGGTAGTTTAAAAATACACAAAATTCTTTGAGTATGATATAATGAATCGAAGGAATTCTTCTAAAATGTGACAAATTTTTATATGCAATTGTAAGAATATATGATAACTAAACACAATTTTTAGACAATTTCATAGTTTTTTTTGTTCATGTGTGGAGATTTTTTTTCCCTTTGCTTTGATTTAAAATAACATCCTTTAATAGAAATTGATACTATCTTGAACTTTCAACTTTTTCTACTCCATATAATTTTTTAAGAAAGATAATTTTACTATTTTGATTTGCAACTGCACGGGCCAGAAATCTAGTAAATCTATATGGTTTGCAGAATTTTAATGCAACTAAATATTTCTTATACATTTAATATGCATGAACCAATTAGAGGTTTTGAATTTAAATCCTTCTCCTTCTCATCCCTATTGTGCACACTAGTTGTAAAGGCGATCTTTCAATTTTACAAGGACATTTATATACTAGTTGTGAGGGCCTCGAAAAATCTCAATTTTATTTTAAAAATGCCAAATAGTGTTTATATTGTGTTTATTCATTGAAATATGAGTGAATTTATGTTTAAAGTGAATATTTTCTAGTTTAGAGAATTTTATATGAATTTTTGCCGGTGTGTGGTTTCGGCCAAATTAAGTATCAAATTTTGTTCCGAAGAGTGATTTGTGACTTGATATTGAAATCGAACATATGTAGTGATATTATGGAAATATTATTAAGGTTGGACAGTGTTAGGATGAAATAAAACAGTGTAAGTTAGACTGTCGCGCGCAACGCGACATAAAGTGCCCAAAAAAGCACTTTTCCTTAAATCAGGGAAATTGCACCTTTTTGTCCCCTTTTTGTCTTGACTTTTTGGTTCCTTTGAGCTTCATTTGCAGCTGCAATTTGGAGAGAATAGAGAGAGAGAGGCCGAGAGAGCTAGGGAGAAAAGAGAGAGAGAAAGTTTGCTAGTTTCTTCCATTCCTTCTTCCTTTCTTTCTTCAATCTTCAAACCACCATTGAAGGCCATCACTCTCTTGCTTGTTGCAGCCATGAGAGATGGAAGGAAGGAGAAGAGATGGTCCGATTCTTGAGGGAGAAATGAGAGGAAAAACTTGTGGGTTGATCATCCAATTTCTTCTTCATCTAGCAACTTGAAATTGTGAAACTTTGGTGAAGGATCTTGGCTTGTATTTCTTCATCCATGGCAGCCGTGTGAAGGTGAGAGGAAGAGGGGGAAAATCCGAGAATTTGAAGAAAGAAAAAGAAGAGAAAGAAGGCTTGTGAGGGTGCTTTGCTCTTGTTCTTGGGCTCTTTGTTGAAAATCACCATCCAAGTAGAAGGATCTCGGGCTAAGATCGAGACTTTTGGTGTTTCTAGGCTTGGGAGCATTCTTGGGAAGAGGAACTCATCTGATCTTCTTTGATCTTGTTGGATCTTGATAGATCCGGAGGTATAAGCTTCAAAACTACTAGATATAGCTTTATTAGTGTTAAATATCATGGATCCATGGTTTACTTTGATAGAAATGATTACATCTGAAATGATGAAGTTGGGCTCTTGAAATCCCAACCTAGGTAGCGGACTTGAGGTGGCCTCTAGGTAGCGGACTTGAGGACCTAATTGTGGATTTGAATGATATTTGTGAAATTTGTCATGATATGGTTAGAAAGTAGGGTTTTGGTTGTTGAGAATTTTAGAGAAAAAATGCTTGAGGTGGCCAAACCCATGCTTGGTAACTTCCATGTTTGATTTCGAAATTTTGTGATTATTCTTGATGAATTTTTGCCTAAGAAAATACATTTTATGTTCATTTGTGAGTGTTTGAATTTTAAAAGATGAAAAGTGAAGTTTCTCGTGAACTTTTGAATGAAAAATGTCATTTAAATGAATTTGAGGGTTTTACAATATTGTGATCAAATCTTATGAATTTTGGAAATAAAGATATGGTTTGAAGTGTTCTAAAGTTATGTTAAAATATTGACAAAGAGTAAGTGTTGAGTTTTATGATAAGAGTGATTTTGAGGTGATAAACCTCACTTAAATGTCATATTAAAGAAAATGTAAAAGTAGTGCTTAGTGAGTACATCGGTGGCGTGTTATATTTAAAATGATATAGTGATTTTCAAAAGATTCATTTGAAACGTTGTGTCATGTGAAATGAAAGTTTTTCCTTGAGGGAATTTTGGGAAAAATATCGATTGAAACTAAGAAGTGAAAGTGAAATGCTTTAGTTAATGAGTGAAAGAGTGAATCTCAACTATTGTTTTTAAATTGTTTTAGGGGGTGAACAAGGAAGTGAATTTGATCCCTACGTGGAAGCCGAACCCTACTATTTCGGTGAGTTTCCATGCTTGTTATGTGTTTACGTGAAAATGATTGCAATTGTGTTTAGTGAAGTGAATTTGAAGTGAAACATGGTTTTCGAACCCTCCGATTGGGTGGTGTGTACTTTATCGCACCTAACCCCATTTGAGTAAAAATAATCGTGAAAGTGTTTTGAATGATTGATTGTAATAGTGTTGTGTAATGACTTATATGTGTTTGTGAAATGTCGAAAATTCCTGAGACCTATTGGTGAGACCTTCGAGTCGTGCCGGAGGCTAGGCCAAGGCCAAAGAGAAAGGTTCAAGCCATAGGGTTCCATAAGTGAAGTGAAGTGTACTCGGGACTTGGCGATTGGACTTGTCCCGGAAAAAGAGAAATATACAATGTACACACAAAGTGAAGTGAAGTGAAGTGTTATAAAGTGTTAAGTGTTTGGAGTCGGGCCCGGTGGGGGTTTTGGAGTAGTAAGGAATAAGTGAAGGTCTACATGGTTAATTGTGAAAGTTGACGGAGTGTCAACTACTTGGTTCGTGGACAAGTTTCGTGGAACTTGGCCCCTGAGGGCTCCTGTATCCTCCTTTGAATGTTAAGAGCTTTCTTATGTGTTTATTGTTAAATTCAAAATTGAAGTGAAATGTTCTATGTGCTAAGTGATTTGCATGTTTTTGGGAACTCACGGGCTTTTTAACTCACCCTTTTTCCTATTTGTTTTTCCTTAACAGGAAATGAGAACCCAAGTGGAGGTGCCAACCCTTAGTGCTAGGGTTTCTTATGTTGAAGTTTTGAGAACTTTGGATTATGGTTATTGAAAGCTTTTGTAATATGAAACTTGATTGTATGGATGGAGAATTTATGTACTCTGAGTTTGTAATTTGAAGTTATGGTTTTGTAAGGTATTATCCCTTTTATATTGTGTTTGGAGTTTTAATTGATAAGTTATATGATGGTTGAGTGAATGAGTCCTGGCGAGAGTTAGGCAAGCGGCCACTGATACTTTAGGGTATGCCCTAGGGAGAGGTGGGTCGTCACACTAGTTGGTTTACAAATAAACATATCACTTCTTAGGGGTACTCAAAAAGAATAAAAAAAGTGGGTAATTGGGAAAACTGAAGTGGTCCAAATCGAAAATTATGGTAACCAATTCGTAGTTTTCAAAATGGTTAGGTTAGCCAAACCTATTTGAAAAACTAGGTTAGGGTATGATTTTCAATTTTTAAAAACCACGGTTATCCGAATCTATCCGTATAAATGTAGTAATTTACTAATAATTATATAGTATCCAAATTATATATTTTATTTTTCCAAATCTTAAGCAATATTTATTTAGCCATTCACTCATAATTTAAGTTATGAGACCCATGCCATTATATATTTTATTTTTTACAACTTATAAACTTGTACATTTAATCTTATCTTCGATTTATTTTTTTCATTTCTACATTCATTGCCACTAATTTCATTTACTTTACTACTCTATTTTTTTGGTCAAAATTTCTTTTCCTTTCTCATAAATTCTATCCATTTCACCAATCCACTTGTTTCGTTTTTAATTTTGGGAGCATACATATTTGGTTATAATGCAACTTGTTATCCTTAATAAAAAATAAATTAATAGCTTCATGAAGTGGAGAAACAAAAACAAATGTACAGAATATTTATGTCTAATTATATATTGTGTTTTGATTTTCCATTTTGTTGGTAATTTTTTTGAATTATAGGATTAAACATTCTTATTAATTTTGATAATTGTTGTAATATTTTTTTAATCTCATTCTATTTTTCTCTTTTTTCTTCTAGTAAAAGAGTGTTAGGTTACCATGTATACCCGACCCTATCTTATAAGTTAACTAGTTAGTGGTTAACCGACTGAATAGGGTTAAGATATGGAATGCAATATTATTAGACCGGTACTTGTGGTTAGGATCAGCAAAATTACAAATAGACTAACTATCTATCCATGAAAACCCATATCACTTATGTACAAGTAGTTTGATTAAGAGGTGGAGCTATTTCTTTAGGGTTCTAAAAAACAAACAAGCACAATGAGCCTCCCAATGGCTTCTGCATTTATAGCTCCAGCTTCAGCTGGCAAAGAAGTAGAATGGCTTGCAATATGTTTTATGACATTCCTTTATGACCACAGCTAGTTTTGCCAAATTCTATACATTGTAGTAGTGTTGCAACACCTGCTAAAGTTTATAGTTAATTGTATATGGTAACCCAGCCATATTGGACTAAGAGATAGTTATATGAAAGACATGACTATAAATAGAGTCATAACAGTAGACTTTGTCAAATCTAGTCAAAATTTGAGCAATTCTTTGACGAAAAGATTACCAAGAGATTTGTTGTACAAAACGTCAAGATGGATGAGATTGAAAACCCATAAGCATTAATGACTCATAATAGAACCCTCAATATATCCAATCCTAAATATAATGTCTAATCTTGAATTCAATGAGTTAAATTACATTTGGTGTACAAAATGTCAAGATGGATGAGATTGAAAACCCATAAGCATTAATCACTCAATAGAATCTCAATTCAATCCTAAATATAATAACTAATCTTGAATTCAATAAGTCAAAGTACATCATTTTAAGTGATTGTAGCGTTATGTCTAAATTCACCCTAAAGCAAGATAGTGCAAAATACACCCACCAAAATAAGGAAAGGTTGAATTTATAACTCTTAACGGATCTTAAAAAGTGCTTGAATTGGCAGGGCATTTAAGAGCCTGGCTAGATGAATGTGAAACTTGAGCAATTCAAGAAACTTAAGAGCTTATCTTCGAAACATTCATGAAGAGAATATGGAAACAAAGCCTTAAAATATTGTTATTTGAACAAACAACGATGCATAAAATCTATGTGTGATTAGTTCATGAATCTTGTTATATGGTTGAGAGGTTTAAAACTTGTCTACCATTTCTTAGGGGCCTGCTACAAAAAACTTTTCACTAAGGAGTAGAGTTAATAAATTAATATTTATATGTACTAAAGCGGAATTAATATCTTGTCTCCCCACCTTTTTTAGAACCCAGAAGAAAATGGGGGGACAATTGATTTGCTTTTTCTTTTGTTTTCTTTTCTGGGCATTACATTCACAAGAAGCCTTTTCTCAAGTAGTCTTCCCCATTTGGGAACTGAGCACAATGGAGCTTTAAGTCTCTTTAAATGAAGTCGTCGACTTGTAATGCATATTTTAGCTTTATTTGCAGAAAACGTTAAAAACCACTTACGAGAATCTACAATAGGATATGGTCACACAAGAGAAGTTGTACAAATACAGGGAACAAATCAAAAGGGTGATGAAATATCAGCGCGTGGACAGTAGAGAGTTTATGTTGATTGGTACTTGACGGCCATCATGGGGGACCTATGCCTGGGACACCTATCCCTCAAGAGGCAAGGCCAGCAGTCAGGTCCTGTCTCAATGCAATTTGAGTACCTCTTTGCATTGCAAATTGGCTTTCTCCTTAATGCGTCGTAACTAATATGGCTGCCTCCAGGAGCAACAACATTGCCAAACTGAGAATCCATAAGGAATTCTTGGTCGTAGGCTGCAATACTGCCGATCGTGGAATTGCCCCAATCCCAGCTGATGCTACCGGTAACACTTTGAACACTTTCGTAGTGAACAGCAACCATGCCACCGCTGGGAAGATGCACAGGCTCTTGCTCTTGCTCTTGGATGATGATTCCTCCATCTCTCCCTGCTATCTCTTGCTCTTGGAGACCTGAATAGCTTTCTCTATCTATACTGATAGACCTCGTGCCCACTTTAGATTATAATGGTAAAGAATGTCTGGCTGTAGCTGGGATTGAGTTTAATTAAAGCTCCTCCGCTGGAGTTCCTTTGTAAGCGTTGCAGATGAAGCTTATGAGGTCTCTGTAGTCCTGTAACAGTTAACACACGGATTTTCATAATTAAATAAAGAAAACTTTCCCTGAATAAACAGCTGATAACTCATTTTCGGAAAAACAATAAAGAGAATATAATCATGAAATTACATGATACTCTGTTGAAGCAAAACTTACATCATAAAGTGGTTGTCCATCCACAGTTACCCAAGGCACATATGTGTGAGGAGATTGCAGGTCATTTGTCAGGTACAAGTCAACCAGAGAAAATGTAGAACAGAAAGCAAGTAGTGGACTGAAAAGCATAAGCATCCAAATATAAAGCAGGGAAATCAGATAACATGTGTAAATAATTAACACCAAAAATTTGGTATATAGATATTCAAATATCAAACAAGGCTGTATAGAATCCTGAGTTTCATATAAAAGCTGCTTATTTCAGCTATGCCTAGACAATTTCTTCACCAAGTTACATCTGTCCTATAAATAAAATATTAATTGGTGTTCATGCAAGTTCTCTTGAAGTCCTGTCTAGTCTGTACAACAGCAAGAGAAAATGCAAAAGACAGAAGTGATGCTGAATTCACTTGATTCCAGAAAATAGAAACACAAAAAGAAAAAAAAAAGGGGGAAATGTAGTAGCAGGCAGACATGGTTCCCCATTGTCTGTATGATTTAGAGAGACTTATCTGCAAATGCTTTTCTTGTGCATATCAGGTACATTGTAAAAAAGACTTGCAGTACAATCGAGCAACATAAGGTTTGAATTATATACATTTAGGTGCATCAAAATATAGAGGAAATTCTAAAAGTGTGATGGAAATAAAAAAAGTTTCTACAAGAGGGGTTGTTTGCATAAGAGTTTCTGAAATTGTGATTATCGTATTTGGCAAATGCGAGTTCCATTGGTCTCACATTTACCAAATGCGAGTTCAGTGGAAAAATGGTAAACAAAAAAAAAAAAGAAAATGAAATGAAGAACTTGCATTCACGAAATGCGAGTTCCATAGAACTCCCTAGAAATAAGAGTTCCATGAATGCGAGTTCCTAGAAATAAAAAAAAAATTAACATCCTGAAAATCAGCATTCTCTGCAAATGAAAGGTGATGCAAATGAATCCATCCACCTTTGATGCAAATGAATCCATGGCAGTTGTGCTTTCCTCCAAGAAATCGTCATAGAATCCATCCACCTTTGATGCAAATGAAACTGCAGCTGTTAAAATCAGCTGTGGATTGCCTGAGCTCTGGGCCTCAATTGCCACCGTGGCACGCCATTCGTCCAGGAGTGAACCTAAGTTCGTCATCTCAGAGTCGGAATATGGGTATTCCCAGTCCAAGTCTAGACCGTTGAAACCGTTGAAATCATTCATTGATTCGTTGAAGAATCAATGAATGATTTGCGAGAAGTTGATTGACTGGCCATTGAAGCAAAAGTAGTTCCACTAGAATTTCCCCCACCAATGGATAGAAGGGTTTTAACTGAAGGGTTTTTGAGTTGAACTGTTTGGGTGAATTGTGAAAAGGGGCCAGCATTTGAGGAGGATATGGTGAGTTCACTGGATTGGGGATCAAGATCAGCAAATGCACAGAACAGATGAGTGAAAAGAGTGGAATCAATGTCTGAGATTTCAATTCCACTATCTGGAAACCAGTAGCCCGCTTTGACAGCATTTTGTCCGTGAAAGAAGTTAAGATGGAGAAAATATAGAGTTAAAGAGAGTAAGATGAATTTGGTTACGGAAGTCATTGAACCTTTGAAGGAAAGGACAACTTGTTTGGTATTTATTCAATTCAGAATGCAAATAACGTAGAAATCAAATTAAGATATGGTGTAATGGTTTGCGACCATGCCAGCTGATTAGTAAAAGCATCAAACTTTTCTTTAACCAAAAAAAGGAAAAATTACATCTTTTGATTGTGATGGGCACCAGAAAACGTGCTAATATATCTCGTGGAATCTGATACGTATTTCAATGGGTTCTCGATGGTGGGGAGAAGAAGAAACTTAACCACCATTGGGTTCAGTCTTATTAACCACTAGGAGAAGAAAGATGTGAGAAACTTTGAGATAGCATGGATGTCTATACAAATGAACTAGTCCAAAAAAGGTATTATATGTTACAAGCTAAAGACATGAAAAATAAATTGATAGAGAGCACCAATTTCTCAATAAATATAGTACAATTAAGTCTGCCGACGTAAAAATTTGGCCCAAGGTATAACATTTCATAAACAATTGTCAGGTAGGATTTGAGGATCAGGGCTAGAGGTGACAATAAACCCCAAAACCCAGTGTGATTTCATATCAAATTTAATTTGGGCTAGATAGGCATGTAAAATATGAAATTGGGTCTAATTGAAAATATACATAATAATACCTATCTAAAATATGGTCTAATTGGAACTCCCATAGTATTCCCATGGGTCTTTCTTTTCCCCGAAACCTAAGAACATTAATTTACTTAAAAGTTAAAAACCATCAAATTCCCCAAAATAGTCAAGACTCAAGTGTGTGTATCTTCTACTAGTAGTAGTAGCAACAGCGCACTACTGTTTGCATGTGTTTTTAGCACCAGAAGTAAAGACAAAAGTACAACTGTAGTAGTGAGTTGTGTATTTGCACTTTTTGCCCTTATGGCTTTGTAAAGTTTCCTATATGTTAAAAGTAGAAATTTGGTCGTTTATCCATATAAAGCTTTATCAATACAATAAGGAACTCGCATTCATAGCATTCGCGGAATGCGAGTTCTCCTTTTCATTTTCTTTTTTTTTATTTGTCATTTTTCACTAAACTCGCATTTGGAAAATGCGAGATCACTGGAACTCGCATTTTCCAAATGCGAAATTCATTGGACTGAACCCTACAGTCAAATCACCCTATTTGCAGAAAAAATTTAAAATTCATAACATTTTTAGAAATTTCTCTCAAAATATAAGAGGACTCACCACATCTGGCCACACATTGATTGCACATGCCTCTATGGTGTTCAATAAACATTCATATGGTCCATGCTGCAACCACCAGAAAAAAAAAATACATATGTGCAACAGTTGCAGTCTACTTTACTCCTTTCAGTATCAATCTCCAGCGTGACTAACAAGGCAACAGAGAAAAACTCAAGAATGCTATTTCTGTTTACTGTTAATTGCCTAAAATCAACACTTTTATAGGTTGAGAAAACGAAGGCAAATGCGCAAAACACGGCATTGGATGAGTGTGTCAACTATTCTGGCATTACCCCAAGGAACTAGATGGAGATCAACAATATCAATGAGCCCATCAAAGAAGATTTTATATAAATCTTCAACAACAAAAAAGAGACTATAAGGGCAATTGCTTTCATAGTATAATCCCAATGATACCTTCTTGCATGAAATGGGAGGGGAAAATCGCCAATTTATTTCCTCAATGTTTTCACTAACGCTGATGTAGTCCTGAAAAGTTTTTTTTTTTTTTTTTTTTTGCCTCAAATTAGTCCCTCAACTAAAATCCTTCTGCCAATTAAGGACCTATACAGCGGTGTGTCCCTAAAGTTGCATCTCCTCAGCCAACGAACAACCATTTTGGGAGCATTTTAGGAAGTTCATGTCAGGATTCTTTAATTAAATGTTACCAACACAAAAATGGGATTTGGTGAGCAGTTAAAAGGATCAAAAGCAGGAGAAGCCAAATTAGGGCTTATTCTTTCTACCAAAAAAATCAAGAAAATCGATGGGCAATTAGATGATGGGAAACAAAGTGAATGGGTTGGGATCTTCAATGATGACGCAACCTAGTGAGCAAAAGCCTGTGGATAACAAATTTGGGGAAAAGGCATCAAGTGTTTACCATACGAACATGGACTTGAACTTATAATTTTAGTTGATTTTTGTATTGACATGGACTTTGTGTTAAATAAGTTGCTGGTTGCTCAACTAATGTAGTGGAATTTGGATTTTCATGAGTTATGTCCATGTAATGGGTTTAAAAATAGGATTTTCATGCATATGTCCATGTAATGTATTATTCACTCGTTTTGACTTGTGGTGGTCCCTTTCTCTTAGAATTTGCTATGTGGTGTTGTTTTCATGTTTCCAAAAAGAGAGACAGAAGAATATAAAAAATTAATTTTTTTTGTGTTTGAAAAAAAAAAAGGTTTGAAAAAAAACAGGGGAGGATGGCCTTTTTAACCTAAAAATCCATCACGGTGGGGTATAATTTGGACCGCCACAAGAAAAATATATGGGAGGCAGCATTGAAGAACTTGAAGGTGTTATTGCAAGTGCAATTAAAAAATCACATCTTTATGATTTCTATGATTACCTGGATATACAGAAAAAGTAAAATTAGTATATAGAGTTCCCTTTGAAGATTGTGAGATCAAGCTTCGCAAAATAGAGGATGATGATGATGTTGTAGATATGGCTTCCATAGGTTTAAAAACTTGTGAAGTTGAAATATACTTGGTCCAAGAATTTCATATTAGATTCTTCAATAGCAGCAATGGATCATCTAATATTGACATACGTGAGGTTGGTGTATGAAAAGATGATGTGTTTTATGTTGACATCACTTTTGATGATTCAACTACATTCGAAGATACTAAAGTACCAGTGGATGTAATTAGGGAAGTGGAGGAATGTGGAGTTGACTATGATGCGCAATCAAAATCTTCTGAAGCTGAAAGTTTGAACAACAATGACTATGATTTCAGCAAGGATGAAGAAGATGTGATTTTCAAAAATTCTATTACCGGTGCTGATCAGAATCTAGAAGCTTTAGGGGAAAGAGGTGGAGCACCTGGTATGGTTGGTTCAAGCATACCTACCAAGGATAGCATACAAATAGCAAGAAAGCAAGCATCGAAGCAGCAAAATAGTGATGTTCAGGTTAGTGATTGTGTTGCCTTCAGCATCTATGATGGAGACCAGATTCCTATGCATGAAGAATTAGATTCAATGAACTCGAAGAGCTTAATAGTGAATGTGACTCCTCAGATGAAAGTAGTTCAAGGAAGAAGAAGCCAAGATATGTAAGGCTCAATCCTAGAGTGGATATGCCAGCCCCAAAATTCTTTGTTGGCTTATTGTTTGATGATAAAACAATATTCAAGATAGCTATTGATTTCTATGGAGTTAAATGGGGCAAAGAATGATACTAGTAGGATGAGGTCAAAATGCAAGGTTGAAAGTTGTGACTGGTATGTATATGCTTCAAAAGAACCAAACAATAATGCTTTTGTCACCAAGCGATGGGACTGGAGCACCAATGTAGCAGGACCTTTTATCACAAGATGGCCCATTCAGGTTTCCTAGCTAGACACTATGTGGACTTCCGTAGAATGAACAAGAAGGTGACTAATAATGAGTTCAATGATAAGGTACACTTAGAGCTGAATGTGAATATCACAAAAGATCAAGTTTACAAGACATTCATGAAGTCCAAGATCCTGAAAATGGCAGCTACAAGCAGTAATATACGAAATTATGGGACTATTGTGAATAGTTGCCCAAATGTAATCCATATGTTGAGTTAATGGGGCAAAAATCAAGGACAAAATCGTGGATAAGTTTCTGACACTTGTTAATTTGCTTTATATTTTTAAGATTTCTTCACATGCGAACTAATTATGAGCATTATAGCAGGCGTACAGGCTCATAGATGAGCCGGATGATGAAGATGAAGCAACAGGTGTAAGCCATGGGTGATAATCTAGACAGTTTAAATTTTTGGCTTAGTGAATGTCAAGAATGAAGTGGATTTTTTTGTCTTAGTGAATATCTAGAGAGTTTGAATTTTTTGGTTCAATGCTTTCTACACATATGATGTAACTGGAGCTGTAGTTGCCTTTATATTTTGGTGACATGTAATTGGCTTTTTTTGGTTAGTGGTTCGAATCAGCCAAGTTCACTTTCTTGAGATTTTTGTCCATGGCTTGAATGACACTATATATTTCTTGTTATAGCCCTCAATCTACTAGATACAAGACAAAACCATCAGACTACCAATAAAAGACTTTCCAAGTTCACTGCAAAAATTTTCCAGCAATTGTCACATTTTCATATCATCAAGACTACCAGCAAAAAGACTTTCCAAGTTTCACTACAAAAAAATTTCCAACAATTGTCACATTTTCACAATGCATGAATTTTAGCAGTTGTCACATTCTCACACCATCAAGATTTTCCAAGTTCAATTGCACAATTTTAAATACAATGCAACAAAAGTTTGAAATCTGCTACAACTATACTAACCAAAAGAGGGATCTAAAATGCTAATTTATCCCAACTACGCACAAATTCTATTGCAGCATTCTGACATCCAGAATAGCATCATTTTTTCCCCCATTACTGAGCAATATTGAAAGTAACACAACACAGCAGCCTACCAAAGCTAATAGTAACACTGTGGCTTTTTTTTTTTCAGCCTTTAATTTCCACTTTCAAATCCCTGTTCTCTGTTTCATCTTTCCTTAGGTCCCTTATCAATTTAGCCATCACGTTCTTTGTACTTTCTGGCATCGGAGGATCATACCATAGAAAGTACTTACAAACACGTGGTGTCTGCAATGGAAATTAATCCATGATCAACAGCATAAAAAGGGAAAAGGAAATATCTCTTATTTTAAAAAAAAGGTAACATTACCCCATAATTTCTGCACCTGTGGAACCATCTCGATGGATTCACTTGTGTCCATTAAGTAAATATTTTGCATGCTTCTTGGCAGTGGCATTTCACAATTTCGTCCCTATTGTAGTAGTTAGGCTTTTTTCGGGTACAATTTTACAGATTCAGACTTTCGCTATAATAATTCCTTGAATCTTGATTTGTGGTTGAGCTTGATGACCCTTCACCATATTTCCTCTTGCCATCTTGCATTTGGAAAGATGAATTTGCAGCCGCTATTGATGAGCTCTACCAATGGAATTGGTGAGGAACCCTAATTTTGTTCTCTAGTCCACTTTTATGCGATGTTTATGTCTGTTTCAGTATAAATTGTTTAATTAAAGAATCCTAACATGAACTTCCTCAAATGGCCCCAAAATGGTTGTTCGTTGGCTGAGGTGATGCAAGTTTGGGGAGGCATTGCCGTATAGGTCCTCCACTGACAGAAGGATTTTAGTTGAGGGACTAATTTGAGGCAAAAAAACTTTTGAAGACTACATCAGTGTTAGTGAAAATGTTGAGGGACTAAATTGATGATTTTCCAAATGGGAGAGACAAACGTGAGAAAGAGCAAGAAAGGGAGAAAAGAGATCTTAGTCATGTGCGGGAATCATATGACTCTGAAGCTTGAAACTCATAATTCTTCACCGATATTCTAGGTTCCTCATTAATGGTAACGGGAGAGGTTACAAATCATAAGATAGGGTAAAACAAGCAAAAGAATTCTTCTTCTTAGAAACCTGCCTGGGAAGATAATATTATACGCACCGGTCTCTTATCCTTTAGTTATCAACTATTGTTTCCTTTTTTTCTTATTTTAAATTTTCCCTTCCTTTACTTGAAAGCGTAAATAAAAAGCTTAAGTACTTAGAAAATCCAATTCTTTTCTTCTTCTGTCGCTCAGCTTCCTTTTGTATGTGATGAATTGTTAAATTGGACCCCAAAACGCAACGCTGTAAAAGTTTATGTTACCAGCTAAAATTATCCGTCAACTAATCTTAAGTACATAAGGGCTCTCATATTTCTGGAAGTTACCCCTACCTGGCTTGTCAATTTTCAAAAAGATAATTACAAATCAACAAAATTAAACAGAAAGCAAAAATAAATCCCATGAGTTCAACAATGAACTCTTGTCAATTCACCACACAGTTTGTCTTAACAATGAGTCTTCAAGAAGACAGATACTTTTTCTGTATATAAATGTTATGAAATTTAGTATGAAGCCTTTTTGTACCAAAGAACAGTAGGATCAGTGTTAATTTATGCATCTCTATACCTATCAAAAGCAAATGTTCTTGTATATGTCTGACAAACATGCCCGCACCACTACAATGATGTATACTTTTGCCTATTCAATAAATACCTAAACTCAGTTTAACAACAAAAGCGTTAGACATGTAACATGGATTCCACGCGTGTTGTGTGGCTAATTGCAATGATTGATCCAAAATTTTTCAAAAATTCCAGTATTAGGTTTAAATTAGAACTGTATTATTTTGTCCCCTTAACAAGTTTTTCTAATTAGTTAACATATTTATCTTCTTTAATTTCTCTGTTGAAACATCCTTTATAATAACTCAACCCAATTTCTGTATATATACTAAATTTTATTATTATAAGTTTAATGTATTTGGTGTATCCTTACATTAGTAAAGGTAAGAAATCAAATAATTGACAAATAAAAGCAAATTAATCATGTTTAGAATCATATTTATACATGATTGATTTGATGTATTAATTAAAAGTTAACACCCAAACGAACGATCTAACCAAAAATCAAAAGTAAATACCAAGAAGCAAGCATCAACATTCATCTCATCTCAAGCGTCAACCCTTTCTAAAACTCAATTTTTTCAAGGCAAGTCCACTTTTTTCCTTTACAATTCCTTTATATTTTGATTTAGGATCATTAATTGTTGAGACAGATATAGTCATTAATTATTGAGACACATACACTTATTCTAAATTTTTTATTTATATAATTTTTTGATGATTATTAATTTGTCAATTTTTTTTATCTAAATTTGTATATTAGAATTTTTGTGTTAATATGTATATGTAATTTTTTTAGGCTTCATGTGTATAGGGTTAATGTCCATTTATCAAATTCAGTTAATTTTTATATGAATTTGGTCGTGAATGTTTTACTTTATGGTCTCTCTCTCTCCCTTTTTTTCAAGATGGTTTCATTGTTAGTTATCAACTATTAAATTTTGGCTTTAAGACTTTGATTTCACATTAGTGTGCATCATTTGTTTCGTTTACTATTTGATTGTTGTTTATGAAACTGAAAGCTACGACTCACAACAAGAGATACGGAATTTGATCATCATCGGAGAAATCTGGGGATGTTCAGTCATGCAATGCGCCCACTTGTGGCTTTCCACAAGGGAGAAGTACTTGCTACTTTCACATTCATACTTCAATGACCCGTCAAACGAACTCATGAACACGTCCTTATTTTTGGCTGTTGGGGAGAAACACATACGCAGAGAGAACTTATCAAAAGGCCTGATTTGTAAGTCAGAAACCAAACTCTAATTTAAAGTTTAAACTGTTAGATTTTAAACTTTTATTTATATGTAAACTGATTTTTTTTTTTAATATCTCTTGAACTAATGTGGGATGCTTTTCCTTAGTCATGAACTTAGCATTGACTAGATGCATTGTTGAATGAACTGAATTCAGGAAATAACTACTCCTGCCCGGACAGATTCTCTTTCCCCTCGTTTGGTACGCTGGAAAGATCTAGAATGGAAAGGCCTTTCCAACTTCTTCATTCCATTCTAGTGTTTGGTATGGCCCTTTCCCCCTAGAAAGCCCTTTCCCCTTAGAAAGCTTATTCCAACTTTTTCCTGGAATCCCATTCCTCACAAAAATCTAGGGGAAGGCCATTCCAACTCTATCCAATAAATATCTAAATTATAGAAGTCAAGATTATCCTTCTATATTCTATATCTCTAGTTCCTATGTACCTATTTATCTTTTATCTATATCTATATATATATATATATATATATATTAATTTGTCATTTACTTTGTCAAATATTATGTCTATTTTGTGAGTTTAGTTAATAAGTCTACTATTTTTTACTTAGGAATAATTTTAATTCTATTTAGTGACTTTTCTTTCTTTTTACTTTGAAATAAAATATTCAGTTGACATTTTTAATATATTTTTATTCACAATATTGGATTATATGATAACATTAGTTAATTGAAACAAACAACAACATGCCAAAATGCATTCATATGAAATTAACAAATTTTAAAAAAAAAGAGTAAACCCACTAGATTATCTGTTAAGGCACAATTACATTTTTCTATTTACAGATAGTTTTTAAAACCATCCAAAAGCAAATCAAGGGTAAAGAATTTAACATGCATGAATGACGGATTTAACATGCATGAAAAAGACACAGGATTCAACATACATGTAATTTAAAATTTTAATTTAGCTCCAACTGGTATTCGCCTATTGTAATTGTATTACAATTAGCATTTACCTATTGTAATTGTGTGCTATTAAAAAGTTATTTTTTTCACTTAATAAGTTATTGTGATTTTATACTATTAAAAATTTATTTATTAATTAATACTTCATTTGTCTCTAAATCAACATGTGTATAGAATGTTATATATAAGGATAATTAAGTCAATATAGCAATTTTTACCATTCCATTTTGATTTGGTTACCAAACACTAGAATGATAAATTTTTTCCTCTCCATTCTGGCAAGAAAAGAATTCTGGGTGGAAAGACCTTCCATTCTAGACCTTTCTATCGTACCAAATGAGGAGTTTGTATATAATAATAATAATGGAGGCAGAATTCAATAATCCCATGCATCTAAAATGAAATTACTCCTCCCACTAGGAACGATTGCGGTACGGCAGAGCATCTCGTAAATTTCTATTTTCCAAATTTAGCCACCCAGCTTGGTGGTTTATATTGGCAACTGCCTCCATATCTCCCCGATATTGACTTGGCCCAAAGCTTTCCATATTGTCATCACGGAATCCATATTGTCGTCATCAGCCGTCACTCAGCAGTCAGCAATACTAATCAACAAACAAGCAGAGCGTCACTCTCGGCTTGGAACCGACAGAAGGTGAACCGCAGGCCTAATGCGTTTCTCGCTGAAATAAATGAATAATCACAAATCTCTCGTCCAGGCAAGCAAATGCCTATCGTCAGAGAGTTATTCAAGGCACTGGCAACAGTTTTTTGACTTTCTAATGCAGCTGTGTACAGGGTCAGGGGATCTTGCCTAATACACTATAAGGAAGTAGTGGCTTCCTTCCATCAGAAAAATTTAGAGAGCGAGTGCACTTGTCTAGTCTAGTAGTTCAATTCTCAATCCTTATACAAGTCCAGTTGGACCCCCCTCCTCTATAGTATAGGAGTAAAGTAGATTATTACTATTTACACAAATAATAATAATGCAGTCATGTACATGACACACAACTATCACAACACACAGCCCATATGTTTTTGAGTGTCAGAATAGAGGAAACAGGCCATTCAATTGGAGAATGGTGCATTTTTTTTTTTAATTTAGAACATATCAGATACTTGAGAAATAAATCCTTTGCTCTCCAAACTCTAGGAAATAAATCCTTTGCTCTTCAAACTCTCCACAGCATCCCGGATAATTTGCTCCATGGGAATGAATTGAAGACCCAAGTCCATTAGCTTCTTAGCAGCATCCTTGGCTCTCAACAATCCAGGTTGAGTATCCTTTGGCAACCTACAGGAAGTGTGGTGACACCAAGTCATTATCCCCATGGATTTGGCATCTTCTAGAAGTCAAGATAGTAACTGCCCCTTCAGGGACCCAAACAAAATAGATTTAAGAATGTACAAGCATTTAATCCAGCTTAATAGTTACCATCCGGATTGCTAGGTGAAATTTTAAAAGATTGATGCTTTGGGCACATAAGGCATAAACTGCAGCATTCATCCCCACATTCTCTCAAGATTTTGAAATAATAAGCATCGTTCTCAAAGTAGGCTCCCCAGTCATATTCGCACTAGAATACATATTTCCAGCAAAACAAAAGGAAAGTGTGTCTTTGTGCTTTGCACCCCCACTTCATAGATTCCTACTTCCATAGCTGGATGGGAATTTTGTAACCCTTGAAAGGCGCAGTTTGAATCTTTAAATAGTAGTGGTGGCAATTGAGCGGGTTGGGTTATTATTGGGTGGGTCAAAGATAGGTTTAGTTGAATTGGATTACAACCCAACCCGTCCAACTTTTTCATGGGTTAGCTTGGGTTGGGTCTAATTGGGTGAAGTTAAACCCAAAAACCCAACCATGACCCAACATATTTTCTATGCACTTCTATATATTCACACTTTTATTATTGTGTATACAAATTATACAAATATTTTGATACACTTGTAAACTATTTCTTATACACTCACACATTCACGCATACTAACACACTCACACACACATTTTTCACACACTTTCACTTAAAAAAATATTTACAAATTATTTTTGGCAAATTTTCACACTCAAATACACATTCCCCTCTTTCTTATACATTTTTGCAATCCCTCCCTCTTCCTATGAGTAGAGGTATGGTAACATAACTACTAGATGGAAGATGTGCCATAATCGGCAGGGATTGAAAAAAAATACGAGAATCCTTTGCATCAATCATAATGCGTACTTTTACCTTTCATTTAAAAAATAAAATTTGTGTGTTACAACAATTAAGAGACTATAAGAAGAGGACAAATTTTGAATAAAAATTAGTATTTTTTTTTCAAAATGAGTTTTTAATGTTATATTTTGAAATGGGTAGCAAATGTTATACAAATTTGCATATGGGAATAATTGAGATTTTTAAATTTCAAAAGTACCACATGATATTGTGAGAAATCTCAAAAGAGGTCAATGAAATTTTCCCTTTTACAATGGGAGACTTGTCACTGATACAAAGTAACAGCAGGGTAGATGCAATTCCTAGCGATGCAGCAATTCCAAGAGACAAAAGGTGCACTAGATACGAATTTTTCCTTTGGTTTTCTTTCCTTTGCTGTTTTGAATTTTTTTTTTTTCAAAGATTGGGTAATGGGTGCCCAGACAAAAAACCCAACCTGCCCAATAGAGAAGTTGGGTTTCTCTAACTCTACCCATGAAAACCCATAAACCAACTAACCCAACCCATCTTTTAAAATTAGTGGGTAGGTTGGGTTTTGGATTTAATTGACAGGTCTATTAAATAGCAAGAGCCAGGATTCATGCAGTGCCAATAAGACGTTTTAGAAAGCAGCAATGTACTCTAATTTCAATCAAGTAGATAGGCTTCACCTAGGTTCATATAAGGATGGCTGCATTCTATATTCTTTGCTTCATACTTTTATTGAAATTTTTGCAGGGCATTATCTTCATTTTAGGATTTAAGTCATTTAACACACAGTACATTGCAGAAGCTGGAGTTGAAACACGCGGAAGATGGAAATACAAAAATAATGAAATTTATTTTGTTGAACTAACCCCAACAAGTTGATCTGGTTCATAGGAGCAACTCCAAAATCAAGTTCCTTTCATCCTCCATCAGAAACCAATACTATATAATCGCAGATTGTAATAGATGCATGGTGCTCATTCTGGCAATGGAACTGGGGTTGGTTGCAGGAAAATGGTGGATTACTAAGTTTCAGGCACCAATATATGTCTCCAGCTATATGTTATTGCTTCATAAATATACCTAATTAAAGTATGAACTAGGGCATTTTACCTGGGCAGTTTATATTCAGGGTAAAGTTCAGCAACCATAGCAGCAAAATCACCATAATGAGATATGGCTTCAAGACATAAATGCCTTCCAGTTGAAGAGGAGTTCTCGTAGACTAGAATGTGTGCTAGGGCCACATCTTTGACATGGACTGACCCCATAAATATATCCTCATATGTATCTGTGCAGCCTAAATCCAAGACCAAATGACAAGAGAGTTCAGCATACATGAGAAGCATGTATACATCTGGACAACAAGTAAACAAGGAGAAAACCATATGTTGTAAAGGACTTGACACTCTCTAAAGAAAAGGAAATAACCAGTATCAGCTCCTTCATATTACATAAGAGTCAGCCGAAGGAATCTATTAACTCAGATATAGGACCTGAGACTCTGAAAATACCACAGCGTCATGCCTGTGTAGCAGAGTATATCTACTTTAAACAATCTGCTCCCTAAGATGTGTATAAATGTGTTGTACAAATCACAGGCTATCTCCATGCATCTACTAAGAGCTCTGACATGAAAAAAAAGTTCAGAATTGACTTAAACATCATGGTTACCCTGAAGAAGGCGCAGAATCATCAACATGCTTGCATTCAAAGCTGGGGGCAGAATAGGGCCCATTACAGTTCCAGGATTGACCACTACAGTATCCAATCCTTTCTCCTTGGCAAATTCCCATGCAGCTTTTTCAGCCAGTGTTTTAGAAAGTGAATACCATAACTGTCCCACAAAAGACATCAGGTAAATGCCCAGCAAAGTTCTGAAGTTCATGACATCCATAAATGAATACTAGTATCTACACATACAACAACAAGACTATTGTTCAGTAAAACGTGAGTCTGACAGTATGGCAATCGAGGCTCCAGCAATAAAATCAAGCGTACGGTATAAATATTCTGATGATGAAGAGAAAAATGGAGGCATCTTATACTCGAATGGCTGCATACATCTTCAAGAAGATAAAAAGCATGTAGTGTTCTACATATTCCTTCCTGTATTGCTGTTCGTTATTCATTATGTTTGCCAAAAAAATGCGGTTTCATTGCAGAAATCTGATTCATTTGATAAAAAGATTTTCCCTTTATTCTGTGTGAGATGCAAAACACTTACAAGGAGGACTTTATCAAACAAAGTAGGAACACCACCATTACTTTGAAAACTGAAATGACAAAAAAAAAAACAGAGAGACAAAAATCGTTTACCCCATTCTGTTTGCAGTATTCTTCGTCCGTCCAGCATTCTTCATTCTTGACCTTATCCGCAGGCCAATCAGGGCTTGGGATAATTGAGGATGTAGACGAGGTGACCACCACACGCCGAACTCCTACCTCTTTCGCTGCCGTCAGCATATTAATGGTACCTTTTATCGCCGGTGCCAATAGCTCATTCTTTAATCAAACGCACGGATTTTCATGATCACCAGTTAGACTAAACAACGAGACAAGTAGTAGTAACTAGCAAGTAAACAAACGAAGCTTGAGAATTGAAGAGGAGACCTCGGGGTCGTCAACTTTATCGACGATGCAGGGAGAAGCTAGATGGAAAACGCCGGTCGTGCCGGTAACAGCAGCGACAAGAGAGTCGTAGTTAAGGAGATCCATCTCAAACAGACGGAGACGGGATTCTGCGCCTTCCAACGCTTCTAGATGCTTCGTCTCCTTTGCATCCTCTGCACCGTTTTAACGAAATTAGTTACCCATAAGACTAACTTGACCAATTGCTAGCTCCCCAGAATCAGCGTACCTTTTTGGGGGAGGGAATGATAAAATCGAGTTGACTAGAAGAAGGGAAGGAGTGTATATATATATATATAATATATATATATACTTACTGAGATCTTTGACGGTGGCGTGGACGGTATAGCCGCGCTCAAGGAGGAGACGGACCAGCCAAGACCCGATGTAGCCGCTGCCTCCTGTCACACAAACCACCTCTTCTCTCTTCGCCATCTTCTTCCAGTAGTAATTTGGTAGATTAATGTTCCTCAACTCTCTGTTCCTCTAATTTCTTTCATTCAGCAAATCCTGACCAGTCACTGGCTCACTGCAGCTCAGATTGTGATCCCAAGCCTTATCTCCCATGAAGAATAGGAGATTGTGAATAGCATGAGCAGTGACTGGAAGACCCAACGTCAACATTTCTACGACGACGTGGCCACAGTCAGATTCCCTTGGTCTGCTTTCTTTTTTTTTTTTTTTTTGCCAGAAATCAACAATTGCTATTAATACTTGAAAAAACAAGCTTTCGAACTACAGATGAGCTAAGGCTCTAAATCTTCCTGGGCACACTTGATTAGCCACAGGGGGGAATTTCCTTCCCAAACTGCATCATCCACAAGTGTACTAGCAACTTTTGCTAACTTGTGAGCTACACTATTGCCTATCCTATAAACAAAAGAGAAGGAACATTGTAGAAACAACTCTCTCAAGATATTTATATCATCCACTATAGTAGCAATAGAAGACTCATCAGTCTTGTTCATATTTATACGGTCCACTATAAGCTTACAATCTGACTGGAACTCTACTGCCACCCATCCTTCTTGTTTAGCCAGCATCATTGCTTCTCTAATGGCTTCTGCCTCCAGTATTGTCGCATGGTCATGTTTTGCCACCTGTTTTGCCCAAGCTTTTAGTATCTTCCCTTGCCAATCTCTTGCAACTATTCCCAAACCTGACTTGACCTTCCCTGGTGGCAGTGCTGCATCAGTGTTTATTTTCACTACCCCTACCTCTGGCTTTTCCCATTTGTCCTTCCTCTGTTCTGATGTTGTTTCCACTATGTTCCTACTGCTAGTCTTTTGATTCACTTCCTTAAACTCCAACCACTCTTTGTGAGCAGTCAGCACTACAGCTCTCTCATCCTTCCTTTCTGCTTCAAAAACTTGCTTGTTTCTATTTTTCCAGATTTGCCACAGAAGGTTGACAGTTAGCAGAATATGATCCTGTCCATCCTCCCTAACTCTTGCTGCTTGAAGCTCTATCCACCATCGTGAAAAGTTTGACCTCCATGTTTTGATACCATCCCACTGGATAGGGGCAATCTGCCACACTTTTTCAGCATTGTTAAAAAAAAGGAGCATATGCTCTATTGTTTCCTCCCTCTCTCCACAACATCTACAAACAGCATCCCCCCTTCCTGTCCTTTTGTAGATCTGATGCATAACTGGTAAGCTACCATGCAGGCATTTCCAGATAAAAAACTTTATCTTGTGCTTCATCTGTGAACCCCAGAGTTGCTTCCACATTCCCTTGTATTGTTCTTGCAAGCTAGATCCCTCGCACTGTCTTATGTGTTGGTGCTGTGTTAAGTCTTGTTGTTTCAGGAGGTCATAGCCTGATTTAACCGTATACAATCCAGATGAATTGTATCTCCAGTAGAACCTATCATTTCTCTTATACTTGCTCAGTAGAATTCTAAGGATCCTCTCCACATCCTCTGGCTTGAACAGCTCCCTTATCACCTCTACCTTCCATTTTCCTTGCTGAATTAATTGTGACACCCATTCCAATTGGCAATACTCTGGCTTGGCAGTTACTACTTTTCCATCCTGAGCATCTGGAATCCATGCATCAGTCCAGATTTGGGTGCTGCCTCCATCTCCTATTCTCTTCCCCATTCCCTTATGAATCAACCCTCTAGAGTTACAAATACTTTTCCATGTCCACGTTGCTGACTGCGGTGGAGCTCTTTCTAGCAAATCTTTTCCTCTAGCATATTTTGTCTTAAGCACCTTGCTAACCAGTAGATTTGGGTTCGTATGGATCCTCCAAAGTTGTTTTGCTAACAACGCCTCATTGAATTTTTCCAACTCCCTAAAACCAAGACCACCCCTTCCTTTAACCTCAGAGATTTTATTCCAACTGACCCAATGCATCCTATTGTCTCCCTCATCCCCTCCCCACCAGAATCTAGAAATCATCTTTTGGATCTCCTTACACAAGCTCTTAGGAATTTTGAAACATGCCATAGTGTAAGCTGGCAGCGCCATAACCACAGACTTGATCAAAATTTCTTTCCCTGCTTGGCTTAACAGATTATTCTTCCAATTTCTAATCCTATTTCTTACAATTTCTTTTAGATACCCAAAGACTTGATTTTTGGATCTACCTATTTGCATAGGTAGGCCCAGATATTTTCCATTTGTTGCCTCCTGCATGCCATCAAACACTCCTTTGACTTCTCTTTTGGCCTGCTGCTGGGTATTCCTGCTGAAGAAAATGGCAGACTTTTGGAAGTTGATAAGTTGTCCAGAGGCCTTTTCATACTTTTCTAAGATCTACTTCAGCTTTTGCGCTTCCTCCTTATTCGCTTTGCAACACACCAGTGAGTCGTCTGCAAAAAAAAGATGGGAAATCCCTGGACCATTTCGACACAATTTGAGGGCTGTGATCTCTTTAGTATGAATGGATTTCAAGATTAGATTGGTGAGGCCTTCAGCACAGATAACAAAAATATATGGGGACAAGGGGTCCCCCTGTCTAATACCTCTCGAAGGTATCACAAAACCAGATTTTTCTCCATTGAAATTAAAGGCATAGGAAACAGAAGAGATGCAACTCATAACCCACCTTACCCAAATGGGACAAAACCCCATCTGCATTAGCATCCTGCCCACAAATCTCCATTCCACTCTGTCATATGCCTTAGCCATGTCGAGCTTGAGGGTCATAAAACCAGAGTTACCTTTTCTTTTATTTTTCAAAAAATGCACTATTTCCTGGCCAATAAGAACATTATCCAAAATTTGCCTACCAGGCACGAAGGCTGACTGAGCATTACTTACACAACAAGAGATAACCTTTTTTAGCCTATTAGCAAGAATTTTTGCAATAATCCTGTAAAGAACATTACATAAGCTAATAGGTCTGAAATGAGTCAGTTGTGTGGGGTGCTCCACCTTTGGGATCAGAGTGATCAAAGTTTCATTAAGAGACTTTAGCATAAAACCAGAAGCAAAAAAACTTTTTATAGCTTGCACAACATCAATTTTGATAATGTTCCAGAAATTTTGAAAGAAAGCTGGAGACATACCATCTGGGCCGGGTGCTTTACTAGGGTGCATGGAAAACACTGCTATTTTGATCTCCTTTTCCGTCACAGGTCCTATCAAAGCTGCATTCATTTCTGTAGTAATCGTACGGGGAATACCTTCTAGCACTTCTTCGTATTCACTCGGCTGTGAGGTGGTGAATAGGTTCTGGTAAAAACTGTTTATCTCCCCCACCATCTCCTGCTCATCCTTGCACCATTCTCCATTCCCTCTTTGAAGGCAAGTAATTTTATTCCTCTTTCTCCTTTCTCTCACACTGGCATGAAAGTAAGCAGTATTTCTATCACCCTCTCCTAACCACTTGGTTCTAGCTTTCTGTGCCCAGTAAGCCTCCTCTTGTTTGTATGCTTCTTTGAGCTGATTCTTCAAACCAAGTAGCTTTTCCTTACTATCTTCTCCATCCCTGTCTTTTTCAGTTTTAATTTTGTCTTTGATCATCCGGATTTTCATTTCTGCATTCAGCTTTGGTTTACGCTCAGGTTGGTTAAATGCCATCTACGTTCTTTGACTTTTTCGACACTTTGAACATTCTTGTGAACCTCTCTTGCTGTTCTCTCTTAGTTCTTCATCCTGCTGCCATCCAACTTGGTTGGGTCTAGCTGGTCAAAAGAACCTTTTCTTCCCTATTCTTCCCTTTGTACAGTGTGTCATATCATTTTTTTACAATGGTTCGATGCCTCTTTTTCCACATGTTTGCATGTTACTCTTTCAAAAATTCTACACCACTCCTGACTTCCCAAAACTCTATCTAATCTTTCTTTTATCACTCTCCCCCCCTCCCACTGATTACTCCAAGTCCACGGTGGCCCTTCATACCCAATATCCACTAGACAATTTACTTCCACGAATCTCAAGAGTCAACTAATTTTCACTCCTCATCTACCACAGGTTCTCCCCCCCCGTTTGTGGGTATGTCATTAAAATCTCCCATAATCACAAACTTCCCCTCCCATTTTTGTTTCCTACTCTATTTCTCTCCATTGCTCTTTCCTACAATTCTCGTCAAATGCATGATACTATCATCCAGGTTCAGCTTTTTATCCTCATCCTCTATCTTTATTTCAATAAAGAAGTTACTATCCTCCACCCATTAACCTTCAGCCTCCTTTTTTCCAAAACATTGCTGCTTACGTCTTCCTCTTGGGTCAACAACAAACACATTATCAAACTGAAGGATCTTTTGGGTATTTTTTAAGCTTTTCTCCTGGTTTTTTGTTTCTGCTAAAAAGATAATAGACGGGGAATAGAGTCTAATTACCTCTTTGAGTTGGGGAACTGCCAAGGGGTTCCCCACACCTCGGCAATTCCACGCCGCAACTCTCATTTGAATGATGGAGGCTTGTACGGGCTTGCCTCCATTGCCCCTAGTTGTTCAAGCAGTCTATCATCTAATCTGGCCATCTTATTCCTGTCCTTTTTGCAGTCATCCACATCGATAGATAGAGCTTCCTCTTCTGATTCCATGTTTTTCCTCTTCACTCCCTTGGCCATCTGGTCATCTTGGTTGCTGATTTCTGATAGTGGTGTTCTTTTGTCTTTTGTTCCAAATCTTCTTTGTCTGCCTCCTTTATTCCCTTCCAATTTGTTGTTGTTCTCCTGGGTGTTTTCCTTATGGTCTATAATCATCATCCCAATTTTCAGGCTTTCCTTTTTCTTTATGTACACTTTCTGGGATGTTCTTTTCCACTTTCTTCACTTTGGAATCAAATCATAATGCGCGGTGGAATTATGTTGACCTCCAACTCTTCTCTCCTCATCCCTGGGTTTTACCCACTCACAAATGCACCCCTTACCCAGTTCTCCTTCCAAATTCACCTCTTGCTCATTCAAAGCGCTTCATTTTGCCTCTACTTACGTTTTCTGTGTCTTTTTTTCTCCTCCCCCTTGAGCCCTCTGTTTTTGTTACCACTACCAATGTTCCCTCGATCTTGGTCTTTCTCTTTTCTATGTGTTTCCTTTTTTTCCCCCATTAAAGCACCCTCTTTCTTCTTTCTCCGTACTTTTCCCTCAATAGAAAAATCACTATGGCCCGGTTTTGGATCACGGACTAGCCCATTCTCTGGGGTACCGCCTTTATCCATTGCTGTTTTGCAATTTTTATCCGCATGCCCAATTCTTCCGCACCTGTAACAGAAATCCGGGCTTCGTTCATATTTGAACTCCACCCATATCGATTCTCCATTAAGCTTGACATACGTTCCCTGCAACAGGGGTTGCGTTATATCAATTTCTGCCAGTGCTTTCTTCTTTTCCTCCCGGGTGGCGAGGATAACATCATAGCAGAGATTCAAAAGCTCCCTATCAGAAGCCCGCTGTTCTACAAATCCAGTGTATCGGTAGGTTCCACACTTGTATCCACAAGTATGAAGTGTTGAAAGCCTCTGGGTCTTTTTCTATACCCGATCTCCATGGTTTTACTACCAGTAATTGGTTGTCCAGAACCCATGGCCTACCGTTCAGAGCATTTTCACGATGTTCTTCCTTCTCAAAAATGAACTGGAAAGTGTTTGGTCCGATCTCAGTTACTCTAAGGTTCTGTGGGTAACCCCACACATGAGCTGTAAAATTTTTAACTCCCGTGTAATTGGCCAGTTTTGCTCCTATTATTCTCCCCACCAAACTTACTTCACACTCTCTGGTTCCATCTTTAACATCACCCCAGCATAGATCTACCCCCTTTGCCTCCTTTGAGTTCAAATTGAACTTTTGCAGAGCCATTGTGACTTCTTCCTCCATGTTTTAAGCTTGGAAGGTTTCTCTATTCCCCGTACTATTACCTCAGCTGTTGGAGCTTTAATAAGACCTGCAAGAGTAAGCAAAGAGTAAGCAGTAAAGACTAGTCAGACAGAGATGGGGAGCTTTATCTAGTGAAGCTAATCTTTGGGACCACCACAGAACGATCTTTTTCCAAAAAGTTCATCTTTTTCTTTCTCTCATCCTTTTTTAATTTTTAAACTCAGTTTTTTTTTTTTTTTCCTTTCAGAAAAACACAAAGCTTAGAAAGCAAAAAGAACTCAGGCTTCTTTAAGAACCCCGCAAGCCCGCCATTCAAAGACTGACAGAGGGATGGATTAATGGTGATGCTGGATATTAAACATCTATACGGTCTTGAAACATTTGGGGATTCAAAGCGGGTATGCTTGGTAAATTCTCGGGTTTTAGTACTACTCTGATCTCACAGGGTTGGGTCAACTAGATGAAGATGCGTGGTCCTGGTATTGAAGGATCTACAGGGTATTCTTGAAAGCGGATGTGTTTTGCTTGAAGGATTTGGTGCCAAGCTGTTTGAAATTTTAAATGACGAATTCAAGTTTGAAGGTTTAAAATCTCCCACCCTGAGGAGTATTTCTCTACCTAGAGAGATAAGCTCTCAAAAAGAGAGGTGCTGATTCCCCTTGGTCTGCTTTCAAAAAGGGGAGAATAGTTCAAAACGTTACTCTCAAATATATATATATATACCTGCTCTTGTGGTTGATGTTTTGTATGTGATGATAGAGGAAAGGATGTTCTTATCTTTGTATCTTGTAAATCCCTAGAAACAAGTATTGTAGTGGTTTATGTATTAATTTAATAGATAAAATTTGATATACATAATGCATAATTGCCGAGCAAGACTTTTTTGCATAACATTATTAGCACCTTTCTACAAAAACACCGTAGAAATGAAAAGCAAAGAGCAAAATTTGGTTTGCTATTTAAGGAGCAATAAATTCTATTCATGATAACCAAAAGTTCAAGTCATAAACAAAAGTGCATCAATGAAACAATGAAAAAAAAAATACCGTTATGCCAGTTATAATTAAGAACAACGTTATCCCACAAAATTAAATGCCTGCTCTTTCTGTTACAAATACTATTGGAATATCTAGAAGAAATAACAATTTAAAGAAAAATTTTAATCTCCCATTTTGCATACCGCTACTTATATACATGTATTGAATACATGTTACGTTTGAACAGAAACAAACCACATGTCACACTATAATTTTAGAGAAATAACGACATGAATATGCGGTTATCCTCCGGGAGTGACCTCGAGGAAAATCTCCATAACTAATTTTCCATTTTTGATAGAAGGTGCTGCCTTTGGTACTACTCTTAGTTTACACAATCCAAGAACTTCCATAATGTTGGCGCGAATACTATCAAGTTATGATGAGATGATGAACTCAATTTAATTTATTATTATTATTATTATTAAATTAAGGAGAGTGTCCAAGAACTCTTCCTAACCCTATATCTCTTTTTAGGATAAGATAAAACTTTTTAACTCAATGTACTACTACTGTTCTTACTCACTGACATGAGTCAAACCTACCCATTTCTTACTCAATGTACACGTACCGGAACTCTTGAGTTCAAAACCCCAACTCCCTTAGATTTAGGGTTTAGGGTTTAGGGCTAGGAACCAATTCATGCATGCAATCTAACACTACAAAATGAAAAATTGCAGGACATGCCTATCTTAAGAAATTCCTAGATGAACTCTTGCTCCAAACCTCTCTTACACTATATGAATATATAATAAACCAACAGGAATCCTTAGATAGTGCATGCACATGTGAATTCCGAATAACAAGACATATTGAACAAAAAAAAATACACATGAAAATTAGACAAAGTAGCAACAAACTTGAATTGTAGCCACAAATTATACTTGAGGAAGGACATCGGAATAATTGGATCAAATATCCTTTTACGACCAAACAAAACCTGAAGAATTTAAAGAAAGCAAGGAAACGGCTGTGAACAGTCCACAATTTGAGAGTTTAGAAATTCAATTCATACATACCAACTACAAATGAAAAATTGCAAGATGATAGGATTTTTTCTTTACTCCACAAATTTTAAAAACCTTATAACCCTATATCACCGCAAGTAGCAATGGATCATGCATTATATATAGGGAAAATATATAGGTGTCACATCCTATAACTAGTTTTGTGGTTTTGCAAAAGTCGACTAAAATTTAATCGTAATTTGCTCCACCATCTAGATAGACAATTATGAAGGCTAATAAAGTAAAGAAAGTTAGATAAAAGGGAGAAGGCGTAAACCGCACCCAAAGAAGAGGTGATAAAGCAATTAAAACCAAATCAAGTAGGGTGTCAAAGAAACGAAAAGCAAGTAAAGAAACTTAGAGAATTGTTAGAGAGAGTTTTAAGATCAAACGAACCTAGAGCTTTGGAATCTTGTTAAGTTAAGATTGGAAGTTAGTCAAGTTTATTAAGTCCTTTCCATGATTCGCCAAGGTATTCCTTTGTATAACAACACTTTCAAGTAATGGTCATGTAAACAAGTTCTCACTTAAGATGAACTAGTCACTCTAATTGCTTTCACAACCCTTAACCTCCTTGAATCTTCCTTGACCTATTTTCATGAGAGAAAAGAGAGAAACAAGTTAAATAAACTCAACGAAGTTATAGTATAAAATCGAAACCAACCAACTATATTCACTACTGCGGTGTAGAACATAAGTTGGTGTTTAAGAACTTAGATCTTTATTGAAGGCAAAGTTTTTTTCATTACTCATCAACATCAAATCAATTATAGTTAAAGCTAATCAACGCAAAAGCATAAGCACAAGTCTTAAAACTAACAAAATCATGGAGGACATAAATCACTTCACTACTTCATAATCACAACTAAAACAAGTTCATCCTAACTCTAGATTAAAGAGGCTTAGCTAGACATCATATTAAGAACATTTTAAGCATAGAACAACCTTGCACACAAAAGGAAATTACAGCACAAGAGATAAGCAAAGGTAAAGGAATCTTATTCAATTTCTTTTGAAATGAATCCATAAACTTTCACAAGTTGATCCTCCCAAATGAAAAGCAAAAGATTCCCTACAATTTTCACTTTTACTCTTTTGAAACCACCAACCAAGAACTAGAACTAATCTAATGAACTGTGAGCCATTCTCTAGTCTCTTTGGGATGTTTATGGAATGGAAATGGTATGGAATGTGTTTTTTGAATGGGACACAAAAGGCCCCATTTATAAAGATTTCAACCATATGCATCCAAGATTATGTCATGTGAATATGTCAAATTGGTCTCAAAAGCTCAAGGAAAATGGTTTTAAATCTCTGTCTTCATGCATTTGAACCTTGAATTTTCATCCCAAATGAGTTGTAATGTTGAAGCAAATTGTGTTTGAATTAGTAATGAGTTGTTTTCCAACTTCACAATTCTTCACGCAGCCTTCATTGAAATTCTTCTGAAAATTGAGCTTGAAGTGAGCTAAAACCTGAATTGGCCGCAACTTGTTAGCCAATTTCTCTCGAGGATCCGCTGAGGGTGGGATCCGAGGTGGCTCGCTGGATCGTGATCGCCGGATCATCTACCCCGCCTCGGCCGAGGATTCATGAGAAATCATTTCTTCCAGACTGGTCGGCCATGCTTTCACAGCGACTCCACCTGAAACTTGTAATTTCCGAGCTTGTTGTCGCGTGGAAATTACGCGAATTGTCTGATCTTTATCCTTGATTCCTCGTGATTGAATTGGTAATTCCTCATTTTCCAATTTTTCTTCCAAGTTTGGCAATTATCCACATTTTCATCTCATTTGATCATGAACAAGCAATCCCACAAAACATGAAAATTTCATCACATTAATCCACAAAATGCATTTTCATCATTGAAGCTATTAAAATGCAAAATTAACTAGAAACCCTAGTTCATTAGCTACAAAAATACCAAAAACACACAAAAACTACATAATTAATCTTACTAAAACCATGCAAAATATTGACTTATCACAAGACATGCTTACCTTAGGAAATTTCTAGATGAACTCTTGCTCCAAACCTCTCTTACACTATATGAATATATAATAAACCAGTAGGAATCCTTAGATGGTGCATGCACATGTGAATTCTAAATAACAAGACATATTGAACAAAAAAAAAATGCACATGAAAATTAGACAAAGTAGCAACAAACTTGAATTGTAACCATAGACTATGCTTGAGGAAGGACATCGGAATAATTTGATCAAATATCCTTTTAAGACCAAACAAAACCTGAAGAATTCTAAAGAGATATGAAACTGAAGGAAGTCAAACAATTTCAATTAATTGGCTATGGTAATTCCCTTAATCTTTAGGAGGAATGAGGAATTGAAGAAACCTAATTTTCAGAGGACAATGAAGAGATTTCAGAGCCGTTACGCAGTAGACAAAATAACTCCCACAACAATAGAAATAATACCCACATAATAAAGTAACAACACGTCATAAAGACCGATAAGGGCAAATGAGTCCAATGACAACTCATATAGCTCTTTTAGTTTGATCTCTATGCATAACTAAATGCACCCACACACTCAAATGACAAAATAACCCCCACACACTTAATTAAGTAGCAATTAACTCCATAACTTGAAAACTACAATAATTAAGCAACCTAATAATACCAAAGGCACGTACCCCGCAACAAATACCTCCACAATCCCAAAAAAGGATAAATATGTAAAATTCCCTATACAAAACGCATTAAACAAATGCACTGAATGCAACCATGAGGTACAACAAATTTTACAGAGACAAAAATGACCCTACAACCATGCGGTTGAAATGGATCAGTATGTTGTCCCTAAACACAATCTCATATACTATAAGGATATATTTGTCCTCTACTTTTAAAATGTCTCTTTTATAGATTTAAAGTAGCAAAATTTGATCCTAATCTAAATTGTCAACCACTTTTTTAGCTTGAACATATCACATGACCCACGTGCAATCATTTTTTATATACAAAAATGCCAAATTTCACTTTTTTAGTGGCAAAATGAACATGAATTGGATCAAATCCCACTTTTTTAGTAGAAAGATGAATACTATTTAGATCAGATCTTACTTTTTATGGTAAAAATGAATATAGATTGCGTCATTTGTTTAATTACAAATGAGATCTAACCTTTTTTTGCCTCTAAAATAATGATCATGTGTGGATCGTGTAATAAATTCAAGATAAAAAAATACTTGAAAACCTAAATTGAGACCAAATTTTACCAGTTTAATTCTGTAAGGAATGTAAAGTTACTATTTGAAAAGTGAAGGATGAAAAAAAATTTCATTTGGTAAAATATAAGAGACACTTAAATGATTTTCCATTTGACAAAACCTACAGTATATATATATTTTTGTAACAATGTAATACAATTGAACTATTGAACTATGATTCAGTTAGTTTGGATGGTTTATTTTTGAAACCGTGTCTAAAATTTTTTTGTAATTTATTATACTGTAATTGTCAAACTCACCACCCTCCCCCCCCGGGAAAACACTCATTTTTTCCTCCCTATACTATCTATCACTCACAACCTTCTACAACTACAGATCCACCACCATCATTATCCTATTGAATATATTTTTGTTGAGAATTTTTAAAAATTAGAAAAATCATTAAAAATGTCCATCATATTTTTTTCAAATGAATTTTTTGTCATTCATTTTTTAAATGATAACTTTATATCTCTTACAAAATTAAGTCGATAAATTTTATTCCCATCCCAGGTTTTCTATCATTTTTACATTGAATCCATCACGTGACTCATACATGATCAATTTTTTGATGTAAAATAGTTAGATTCCATTGTAGTGAATGATCCAATTCGTATTAATTTTTGCCCCTAAAAAGGTAAGATCTAACTCAAACTATAATTCATTGTTTTACTAAAAGAGTAAGATCTAAGCTAATCCATATTATTTTTTGATACTAAAAAAGTAGGATCTGACCTTTTTGTACAAAAAAAAGGATTGCATATGGACCACGTGGTGATTTTCAGGCTAAAGAATGGTCGAGAATTTGGGTTGGAATCAAATTTTATTAACTTGAATCTATAAGGGACATAAAATCAATATTTTAAAAATAAAGTACAAAAAATTTAAATGAATAGATATGAGGGACATTTTAAACGATTTTCGCTTTAAATTTCATAAATATTTTAAAGTAGGTAATGTTTTAATGCCAAACACAGTCCCAACCACAAAATATGGATACAAGGCCTTAAAATACATCGTTATTTGTACAAACAATGTTGCATAAAATCTATATGTGTGATTTGTTCGTGTATCTTGTCATATGTGTGAGTGATCTAAAACTTGTCTACCATTTCATAGGGGCCTACGACAAAGAACTTTTCACTAAGGCAGTCAAGTCAACAAATTAATATTTTTATGTACTAAAGTGGAATTAATATTTTGTCTCCCAAAAAAATTTAGTTTCCACCTTTTTTGAACCCCCCCCCCCCAGAAAAAAAAGACAACGGAATTGCTTTTTCTTTAGTTTTCTCTTTTGGGTATAACATTCACAAGAAGCCTTTTCTCATGTAGTCTTCCCCGTTTGGGAACTACACACAAATAGAGCTTTAAGTTTCTTTAAATGAACTCGATTTGCAATGCATATTTTTTGCTTCATTTGCAGAAACCGTTAAAAACCACTGATGAAAAGTGACAATAGAATAGGGGCGCACAGGAGTAGTACAAATACGGGAAACAAATCAAAAGGGTGATAAAATATCGGCACATAGAAACTAGATAGGGTCCGTTTGGATTATTTATTTTTGGGGTTTTTTTCAAAAATACTACAGTAGTATTTGGGATATGAAAACCTCACGTGGCAGATTCAAAACTCTTTGTAACTTTCTTCAAAACCATCAGAATCTTTCAAAAACTTTTTGAAGGTGTTTTTGGGATAGTCTTTTGTGGTATTTTTAAAAGTATAAATTTATTTGGGGCAATTTTAAAATTAAAAATTTATTTGGGATTTTTGGGGCATTTTTAAAATTAAAATTAATTTTAGGTATTTTTGGGATATTTTTAAAAATAAAAATTTATTTGAGATATTTTTGGGAGTATTTTTAAAATTTATTTGAGATATTTTTATAATTAAAAATTTATTGGGTCAATTTTAGAATAATAATTTTGGGATTTTTTTTTTAAATTAACCCATCCCCACCACCACCACCCTCTCTCCTCCTCCCCTCTCTTCTCTCCCTCTCTTCCCACCCTCCCTCCTCCCTCGCAGTGGTGCTTGTCAAACCTCCAAAATAAAGTTAAAATATAAGCCTAAATGCCAATCAATGAAGTAATTTGAGAATGAGGCAGTAAGATTAGGTCCTCTCAGAATAGGTGGACAAATCACACAGGGAAATAAGGGTTTTGAAAGAAGAGAGCAATTAATTAAAAAGAAAGAAATAAAACTGAAATTTCAATCTAATCAAAAATGTCAAGAATCAAATATCACAAATATCAATTAATTAAAACAATCTAGTCAAGGAATTAGATCCTTGCACAATAACCCGATCATAGATCCAAAACAGATATTTACGTGCTCATGAATAATTGGTTATAGTGAGTCGACGCAACCACCAATCTTTCCTTAATTTTATAGAGTTCTGTAGACGCCAGACTACTCTCAGAACCTGACAACCCTAGATACGCCATAAGATTTAATCAGTCTGCCTTAGAAATTAGAAAGACCCAATTCTAGATGGTTAACACACACGGGTTAGTGAGGCTGATTAATTATTCCACGCATACAAATTAGTAAACTTTGGGTGAATCGGTTTGTCCTTTGTCACCATGGTTAAAGGCGCCAACACCCTAATTGACTATATATTATTTAGATAATTTGACTAACGGCCACATTACCCAAGAACCCAAATAATTAATTGAAAGCAGAATAATTAAATACTCATGAACATATAAATTAGAATTAATAATCAAACGATCTCACAGTTATGGTGCCTCAGAGCCTTGATTATTCCTCAACTAGAAAGGAATTAGTCACTTGACATTGAAACCATGCTATTTATTGATTCCATAAAATTTGACTGGCAGCCAATCGTGAATTAAATAAGCAAGGAAAAGTGATCAATCTAACCTGGCACAAAACTTAACAGAACTTAGGCTTGTCTGACAAGTAGCACGTGAAGGATGGAAAACAAAAGCTAGTAAAAGGCGAAAAGAAATAAGAAACCAAGCGGTAGTTTTCTTTTCCTATTGGCTATATGAACTAAAACTAATAAAGGAACAAAGCAATTGGCTCAGTTGCATTGGCCCGGAAATCAAAGAGTCAAAGCCAAAGGACAAGAAAACTTGGACTAATTAAAAACGATCCTATGCTACCAGTACTTATATTGGCGGACCAAGGACAAAAGCAATAGAAACTTTAACACTACTAGTTCTACGGGAAAAGACGAAAACAAGAGAAATAAGCTAAAGTACTGCTATGCTACAGGGTGTCCGCCAATGCCCAAAAAGCTATGACTATATATACGTGGAGGAGGAGACTTCCAATTCCAATTCCAATTCAGGAAGTCACCGCCACCTTCTTCCTAATGGACTTGCATGTATAAGGAAACTTTCCACCGCCAACCACTCCTAGAAATCTGTCCCTAATAAATGTGAGTCGGCCCCACGAGAACTTTAAATTTTGCTTGCACCATCCTCTCTCAAACACATGCACGCTCTCGAGAAACCATTTTCCGAATTTTGCAAATAAAAGCCATCTTTCACCCAAAGACCCACAACTTCCACAAAATTAGATATAAGCAAAGAAACCCATTCTTGGCACAATAAATGGTAGAAATTAAGCCCAAATAACCCCATTAACACATACAAATATTCTCGTCGATCAAATCCCCACACCTGTAACCATGCTTGTCCTCAAGCATTTCAAAGCTCAGGATAGGCAACTACAAATGCTAGTATATGGCAGCTCAACAAAAGATACAAATATCTCCCCTCAAACAATGTTATCAAAATCAACACATGAATTAACCCTCTCTTATATGGTGATGTATTTCACTACCACCTCTGAAATGAAAACGTAGGCTTTACTCTCATCACATTTGATGAAATGATGTTACCATATGCTTGCTAATATGTCACATCGCCAATTCGCCAATGCTAAATTTAATGCAAAAATCAAAGTGGTCTTAACAAGGGTTGTGACGTGGGTGTAGGTTAGATAAAAAGAAAATTTAGGGCTAAAATATGTCAAAAGGAAATACCATTGTCCCCATTTGCATGAAAACACACAGCTTCTTTTACATTACCAATGTAAGGCATATTCAATAGTTTCCAACCGACAAGTGTAAGCACTTTCAGGCTCCCCCTTTTTTTCTTCTTTTTTTTTTCTTTTCTTTTTTTTTCTTCTTTTTTTTTTACTTTCATAAGGCTGGCACGGCAAACTTTTAGTCTTTCCCTTTCACAAGACATTTTCTTTTCTTTTGCCTTCTAACCATCGCAGGTATTTTAAAACTTTAGCCTTCACAATATCATTCAACCATGTCAACAATGCACTCAGATCCTTATCATGGACATGAGGTTCAAAACAATCAAGGTTTAACAAAGAAAGGATGAAGGTAACATAATGGGCTATATAACCAAGAAAAGGTCTAGGCTCAAACAAAGTTCACTAGGGGAATAAAATGGGAACAAGGATTTAGAAGCAAAGGTGTTAACCTAAGTGCTTATCATCTAAATGCACCAAATTCAACAATTAAGATCTTGATATGCACAACATAGCAAGTTCTAGAACATTCAAATCACATGGAACAACACTCAATGAAAGAAAATAGAGCAACTAAACATAAATTGCTCATTAGCTCTAAAGCTCACAAGAATGGTTCCAACTAGCCAAAACCTGCTGTGTCATCATTTAATAGATTATCACAAGGAGAAAAGACATTGCATCATATCATATCATTTTCCATGCTGGCAAAGCAATTGCCAATCTCATCATAGCATCTATGTAACCAAAAGAAAACAGATTTTTTTTTTTTTGGAATCCTTTCTAACAAATGCCGCTGAAAGTAATAGGGTTCTCTGATGAACCGCTGAATTCACTTCCATTTCTCGCTTTTTCATTGTTTTTTTTAACTCAAAAACTAGGCAAAAACTAAAACAAAAACTAAACAAAAGAGAATCCAAAATCAAACTCCCCCACATTGTAAACTCTGCATTGTCCCCAATGGTGAAGGAGAAAGCAAAAATGAGGACAAATGAAAAGAAACTTCCAGTTAAGGGGAGAAATCGCGAGATGACTATAGGAGGGAGTGGAGGATGAGGAGTAGGGTGGAAGCCTATATGCGCAAAGAAGGCGCTAGATTCTCGTGACAGCGAGAGGACATATGCAAGTTGGCAAAATTTCGATTTAATGGAATCCATTCATGCAAGTGCTGCAAGCAATGTTCTCCAAGCAGGCCGAATGGCATCCAAAATAGAAGAGGGTGGCCAGAAGAAGAAGGACCAGCCGGATCATTAGCAGACCGGGGAATTCGAGTCACGATGGCATATCACCGCCAGAGTAAACTGTAAGTGTCTCCCCAACCATTTGAATTATGCCCATATCACCCAAACGCTCAAATCTAAAGGTTCCACCCTGGCGAGCAATGCTAATAGAATATCCCGGTCCAAGACGCCTTGGTCGATAGTGGTGAACAATTGATTCTACGACATAAGCAAGCTTATTAGGCTTACGGACCACGTGATCGTGACCGGTAAGCTTGCCCACCCACGGCAAAGCTTAACTGAACTTTGTTCCGATGCACCTGAGTAAAGTAAATTCCGCCTTGGAAAGTGTTCCGTATGCATCCTTGCGCCGGAAAAGTTATATGCTAAGAAATCCGTGGATGACCCAGGACGAGGATGGAGAAAAGAAGCACGAGATTGGCTAGATCATAATGTTGAGTGTCGGTGACCACCTCCGCCATATCTCTATATAATTACTAGCAAAGGGCATAGTGAAATCACGTGCACTATTAATATATACCATCGCCCAAGTGGTCCCACCGACGCAACCCCAAGTGCACATTAATTCATTCGTGGACAAACTAAAGTTTGACCCATGAGAGAACTGATAACCTCCGGTAGCCAAGGCACGCCAAGCATCTTGGTGAACCAAAAGTAGCATAAAATTCATAGCGAGCTCCTCATACCGGGTGGGTAATATACATGAAAAGGTTCAACCAATGCGGTTAAAGAACCTCCACATCATGAACAATATTCAACCGCCCAAGGTCCAATATCAAAGAACTTGAAGAGAGCAAACGAACGCCCAATAAGTGTATACAAACCTTTGCGCTGGTCGTGAGGAAATCGCAAAAATATCGGCCAAAGAACCAGGCAAAATACCCGAAATACCCAACCGGGACCAGTAGGCTGAATTGGGCCCTCCTTTCCTTGTGGAACCTTCGAGGCCCCGTATGGGTGGATCTCCAGCATCGCTCTTCTTAGGAGGCATAGGTCCAATGGGCAACAAAATCAACGACAAGTGGAGAGGCAAAGAACTAACACGTTGTGCCCACAAGCAACAATTTCCTAGCAGCCAAGTAAACTAAGCTAACCACAATCGACAGAAGCAATTTTCCACTACAACCAACACAGCAAGCCCACACTACTAACATTCCATTGTGCAAAATATACCCAACAAGCATAGTGTGGGGACAATGGAGAGGCTCGAACCCCACAATTTTGAGAGAATCCACCAATGATCGACAAATTAAAGCAACAAAGCCCAATAATCCAGCCAATGTAGGGCAACAATTTCGAGAGTCAAAATCCCAACGTACCCTCAAAATTTAAAATAACCAGATAGCAACAACAACTACCAGCCAAAGAAGATATAAATAATCACCCAATATAGTCAAACACAAGGGAACCGAGAGAGATACCTTGGGGAAGAGAAGGCTGGATCAAGGTCTAAGACGAATAGTCGGACCGGCCAAAACTATGCGGACCAAATCGAACGCTGAAGACTACGTACGCTTGGACGGCCAGAACGGCAAAGCAGTCGAGCACCTGCAAAGCGCTTTGACCCATTGTCTTCTTTCGCCACACCACGCCAATACTGCGGTACCATGATTGATGGATCGCTGAACTCCAAAATTTGTCGAAAGCCACGGCGGAGTTGCAGCCGCTGATGGGGAAACGGACAAGGACAAGGTGACAAACACGGCGGGTGGTGGCCTCGTGGTCAAGCGTAACTTGGGTCAGGGTCAACTGAAAGGTAGGATCGTCACAGCATTCTGAGCAGCCGATCGCTCGCTGAAATGGCTAAACAAGCCGCTGGCGACGCGATGAAGCTCTGGAGCAAAGAACCGTGGTAGTGAAAGTCCGAGAAGCAGTCGGCGTAGGTGATGAACCACCGGTGGTGAAGCACAACGGCAGCAAGAAGTACAGTGGAAGATGGAAGGACTCATGGTGAACTCAGTAAAGAACAATGACGACGCAAGGGAACCGCTAAGATGGTCCTGATGGGTCCGAGAAAGAGGTCAAAAAAGGAAAGAAAGAAAACAAAAGGAAAAACAGAAAAGAGAGAAAGAAAAAAGAAAGAAAGACACAAGAAAAGAAAATTGGTCAAAGTAGACCAAGCTTCAAGATAGGCACGCATGCTTAGTGAAGTCTTCCGATGAAGCCTCAAGCTTGTCGTTGCTTTTTTTTTTTTTTTTTGACAAACCACCTCCTAACAAGACATAGCATTCCAACGAAGAACTAGTCTTCCCGACATTCTCCTGAAGTTTAAGATTTTATGGAGTTGTAAGGCGTGGACGCAGCTTGCAAGTAATAGTCTCGATTAGAATTCCGGTAGGTGCACCGCTCTTCTTCGATAAAGGCACGCCCAAACCGAAAGTCTTCGATCAGCCGCACATTCCAAGGCAGGCTCCTTAGCCAAGAGGCGTGGGCGCTTCTTGTAAAGTAGGAGTCTCGCCCAAACCACTACCTACTCAAACAAAAACAAAATACCATAAATAAGAAAAAAAACCAAAGCGAAGTAAACAACAAACAAAACTTTGGGTTGCCTCCCAAGCGCTTTGTTTAACGCCTTTCCATTAGACGACTTAATTGGACATTCCAGCTTGGGTTCATAACATTCCAGGTTACTGCACATTCCAAACTCCAGAACATTCCAAGCCACGGTATTTTCCGTGAAGCACGGGAGCCTTGCGGCGGCAGGGAGAGTCTTCCGCTTCAAAACCACTCGCTACCTACTCAAACAAAAAACAAAATACCATAAATAAGAAAAAAACCAAAGGAAGTAAACAACAAACAAAAAACTTTGCTGCCTCCCGAAGCGCCTTTGTTTAACGCTTTGCTAGACGATCTTTTAATTGGAAAAATCATTCATAAACTGGATCCATCAAATGGACTTCTTCAATTGTTCCAACATCTGAAACATCAACAAAAGGTTTTAAACGGTGACCATTAACCTTAAAAATCCTTGTCGGGCCTCTAAACTCTTGATTTCAACCACACCATTGGGGAAAACATTAACCACAACATATGGTCCAATCCAACGGGATTTTAACTTACCTGGCATGAACTTCAACCGGAATTGAACAAAAGTACCTTTTGGTTCCTGGTAAAGCATTTTCACGCTAAAAGCGGTCATGAAAATGCTTTGTAACGCTTTTGTACAAACGGGCATTGTCATGCTTCATATGTATTTCCTCCAACTCCTGAGCTGGAGCTTCCTCTCCTTACCATCTCTATCCATGTAAATTGCATTCCTTGATGCCCCCAAAATGCCCGATGTTCTATAAGTGTAAATGACACATCTTACCAAATACCAACCTATATGGGACATCCCATGATATGATATGCCCACAAGGCATCATCCAATCGAGCTGAGGATTAACCGCTTTCTCCGTAATGCTCTTAATCTCTCGATTGAGACTTCAGCTTGCCCATTGGTTTATGGGTGGTAAGTGGTACCACCCGATGGTGCACTCCATATTTTCTCATGACGCTTCAATGGTGCTGATTACAAAAATGTGTCCCTTGGTCACTTATTATAGCTCTAAGCACCTCAACCTACTAAAGATGTGGGATTTAAGAAACTCTGCAACAACTTGAGAATCATTAGTCCGGGTAGCCTTTGCTTCTACCCATTTTGACACATAATCTACTGCTAGCAAAATATACAAAAATCCAAAAGAGCTAGGAAAAGGTCCCATAAAGTTCATACCCCAAACATCAAATATTTCACAAAATAACATAGGTACTTGAGGCATTTCATCCCTTTGGGACAAACTTCCATATCTTTGGCATTTTTCACAACTTTTACAATATGAATAAGCATCACGGAACAATGTGTGCCAAGAAAGCCACACAAGGATTTTCTAGCAGGTTTTGGCCCAAAGTGACCACCACATGCATAATATGACAATGAGCAAGAATAGAAGGACTTTCATTTTCGTGACACACTCTTAATAATTTGGTCTGAGCCTATTTTCCACCAAATATGGCTCATCCCAAATGTAATATCTAGAATCATGGGCTATCTTATCCCTCTTATTCTTATTCATGCCAACAGGAAATTTATGACTGACCAAAAAGTTAACAATATCCCATACCAAGGTTCGTACCTTTGATAAGAAAAAGATGTTCATCGAAATACCTCAGATATGGTGCGCTTCCTCCTCTCTAATCAATCGACTCAAGTGGTCACCATGAGTTATCCACCCCTCTCCGATCCTTGATCTCCCAATCAAATTCTTGTAACAAGAGCACCCAAACGGATGAGCCTTGGTTTTGATTCTTTCTTTGATAGAGATACTTCAAAGTCTATGATCGAGAAAACAATCACTTTGAGCCCAATAAATATGATCTAAATTTCTCAAAAGCGAAAACAATGGCTAAAAGCTCCTTTTCTGTGGTGGTGTAGTTGCATTGAGCTGGGTTCAACGTTTTGGAGGCGTAGTATATGACATGACTACACTTCCCACTACGCTGTCCAAGCACAGCGCCTACAGCATAGTGACTGGCGTCACACATAAGCTCAAAAGATAGCTTCCAGCCTGGGGTTGGATAATAGGTGCCGTAGTCGCATGCCCTTGAGTGTGTCAAAGGACAATTTACAATCCTCTCCATTGAAAGACACCTCCTTTGCAGTGAAGACAATGGTTGAGCAATCTTTGAGAAGTCCTTGATGAATCGCCTATAAAAGCCTGCATGACCCAGAAAACTACGAACATCCTTGACATTAGTAGGGTAAGGTAAACTAGTGATCAAATCAATTTTAGCCTTGTCTACCTCAATACCCCTTGATGAAACAACATGGCCCAAAACTATGCCTTCCCTAACCATGAAATGACATTTCTCATAATTAAGAACCAAGTGTGTTTCAATGCATCTTTTCAATACTTTTGTCAAATGGTCCGGGCATTGGTCAAAGAATCACCGTATTACATTCTGAAAATCATCCATGAAAATTTCAATGCAATTCTCTATCATATCAGAAAAGATACTCATCATGCATCTTTGAAATGTTCCAGGAGCATTACATAAACCAAAAGGCATACGGCGATATGCAAAAGTTCCAAAAGGGCAGGTAAAAGTGGTTTTATGTTGGTCCTCTTGGGCAACAATGATTTGGTAATACCCAGAATAACCATCTAAAAAGCAAAAGAAGCACTTACCTGCCAACCTTTCAAGCATCTCATCAATGAATGGGAGTGGAAAATGGTCCTTCCTAGTTGCAGCATTCAATTTCCTGAAGTCAATACACATCCTCCACCCATTTTGCAATCTCATTGGCACCAATTCATTTCTCTCATTTTTAACTAATGTGATCCCAGTCTTCTTAGGAACCACATGGACAGGGCTTACCCACTGGCTATCAGAAATAGGAAATATAATTCCTAATTCTAAGAGCTTGAGAATTTCCTTCATCACCACTTCCTTCATTGGGTTAAGCTTCCTCGTGCTTCTTACGAACTTTGCATCTCTGTCCTCCAAAAGAATATGATGCATGCAAATGGATGGATTAATGCCTTTGATGTCTGCCAATGTCCATCCAATTGCTGGTTTATATTCCTTTAAGACCCGTATAAGCTTTTCCTCTTGTACCGCATCCAAGTCATTGGCTATGATTACAGGCAAGGTCTTGTTATCTCCCAAATATGCATACTTCAAGTGATTGGGCAATTCCTTTAATTCCAAATTAGGTGCCTGTTCAACAGAAGGTAAAATTCTCTCATTAGAAGTGGGTAGAGGTAGAAAAGAACTTTCAAACCTGTCTGGAAAAGGATGTAATGAATGGAGTGACATGATGGCGTCTTTGACTTCCTCCTCTTCCATGTCATCTACCTCCAAGTCTGTTTTGCCTTGTTGTAAGACAAAATCCAACTTGTCTCCATGAATTCCTGCTCAAAATTCTCTTGCACAATTGTGTTAGTAATGCCAATGAAATTCACAGATTCAGTATCCTCAGAGGATGCTTCATGGCATCAAAAATATTAAAGGTGACTATTTCCCCATCAAACTCAACAGATAAGGTCCCTTATGTACATCTATTTTAGTCCTTGTACTCATGAAGGGTCTACCCGTAAGAATCACGCCTGAATTGGTAGAATATTCATCATTCATGTCAACAATGTAAAATCAAAGGTGAAAGATGAATTCATTTACTTTACTAAACATCTTCAACTATGCCCTCGTGGTAGACATTAGACCCATCTCGCTAGTTGAATTATCACCCTAGTTTCTTTGAGAGGTCCTAAACTCAATGCTTTAAAATTGAAAGAGGCATGACATTTATTGAAGACCTAAATCAAGCATGCTTTTCAATTCTTTGATTGCCAATTATGCATGGTATAGTGAACATACCTGATCCTTGCACTTTGAGGCAATTTCCTTTGGAGAACCGCCGATACATTTTCCCTACCTTCACATTGTCATCTAGACTCGCTTTGTTGCATTAGTGCACAAGCCCTTCAAAATTTTGCATATTTGGTTTGCGATCGCATCCAACAAAGGGATATTGATCTCCACTTTCCGGGTGTCCAAGATTTCTTTCTCGATTCTTCCTTTTAGTCTTTGTTAACCCGCCAGAAAAGGAGGAGGAATGTCAACTTTCTTTGGGACTCCATTGGATTGGTTCTCTTCTTCTTTTCAACCTTGTTGGACACTTCCTCATGGCACTTTGGAGACCTGTATTTCCTTACCACTGTAGGTGCATTGCACCTGCATTTTCCTTTGTTAAGAATTACTTGAGCGTGTAACTTCCCTTTATTGCTATTTTCCGTGTTACTTAGGGAAGTTGCCATTTGGGACATTTGCTCCAAATGCCGCATCCCAGCACGAGTTTCTTGTTGAAATCTATTAGACTCTTGTTGTAATTGACTCGTGCTTTGAGCCAGTGATTTCACCATATCTTCCAGAGACATACTTGAGTTGGAAGGGGACGGTTGTTGTAGTGGTTGCACTGGTTGCAACGGTGGCTTTGGTTGGAATGGCTGTTGGAAACCAGGGGGTTTTGAAGCATAGCTAAAATTAGGATGATTACGCCACCCTGGGTTGTAGGTAGGTGCATAGGGGTCATTCCTTCTTTGGGGTGGTCCAGAAAAACCCCCCATTGCATTTGCTTGCTCAGGTGTATCTTCTTGGAGAAGTGGGCACATGTCAGTCATATGCCCTGGAGCAGCACAGATACCACAAGCCTTCACAGATTGCAGTTGTCCCACCGCCATTTGACGCACCAAAGAGGTAAGCTCAGATAGTTTACCCTCTAAGTCAGAGTGGTTCACTTCATTTACCCTTCTCATTGCTCCATCAGCTCTCACTCCAAATTGTTGGGAGTTTTCAGCCATGGTGGAAATTAACAATTTAGCTTCATCAGGGGTCTTGTTAACACCCATCGGGTCCAGATCTATCATGCTCCTATCCATTGGTGACAATCCCTCATAAAAATATTGTATTAAAAGCTGATCAGGGATTTGATGGTGTGGACAGCTGGCACAAAGTTGCTTAAAGCGCTCCCAATATTCATATAAAATCTCACCAGTTGCTTGTCTGACCCCACATATTTCTTTCCTTATGTTGGCGGCTCTAGAAGCAGGAAAAAATTTCTCAAGGAATCTGCTCTTTAGTTCTTCCCATGTAGTGATTGATCCCGATGGTAGGTAGAATAACCAATCTTTGGCCTTGTCTGCCAAAGAAAAAGGGAAGGCCCTCAACTTAATTTGATCTTCAGTGACTCCTTGAGGTTTCATTGTAGAGCACACCACGTGGAATTCCTTCAAGTGTTTATGTGGGTCTTCACCTGCAATGCCACGAAAAGTAGGAAGTAAGTGAATAAGGCCAGATTTAAGTTCAAAAGCCTCAATCGTGTTAGGGTATGTTATGCATAATGGTTGTTGGTTCACATTCGAGTTGCTAACTCCCTCAAAGTCCTGGGGCTGCCATTGCTATTCTGGGTAATGTTCACTTTTCTTCTTCAAATTCACTTGATGAATCACATGAACAATTTCTTGCTCAATTCCTGAAGGTGACGCTATTGAATCTTGGTGCCTACGTAACTTTGCCTCTTTGGTCAACCTTCTTGCCATTTTCTCGATCTCTGATCAAATTCAAGTTTTCCGCAGACGAAGATCGAGGCATAAAACAATGTAAAATAAAACCTCAGGGCAATAAATCACTTAAAACACCAATATTCCCCGAACGGCGCCAAAATTTGGTGCTTGTCAAACCTCCAAAATAAAGTTAAAATATAAGCCTAAATGCCAATCAACGAATTTGAGAATAGGCGTAGGGTGCCTCCTCGTGGAATAGGTGGACAAATCACACAGTGGAAATAAGGGGTTTTGGAAGAGAGCAATTAATTAAAAAGAAAGAAATAAAACTGAAATTTCAATCTAATCAAAATGTCAAGAATCAAATATCACAAATATCAATTAATTAAAACAATCTAGTCAAGGAATTAATCTTGCACGTTACAACCCATCATAGACCCAAAACAGATATTTACATGCTCATGAATAATTGGTTATAGTGGTCAAGCCGACTACCAACCACCAATCTTTCCTTAATTTTATAGTAGCCTAGTGAGACGCCATAGACTACCCTCTTGTAAACCGGACAACCCTAGATACGCCATAAGATTTAATGCAGCCACTTAGAAATTAGAAAGACCAATTCTAGATGGTTAACACACATGCGCTGGTTAATGAGGCTAGATTAATTATTCCCACGATACAAATTAGACCACTTATGCGGTGAACTGCTTGTTTGTCACCAATTAGGTTGCTTAAAGGCGACGCGCCAACACCCTAATTGACTATATATTATTTAGATAATTTGACTAACTGGCCACATTACCCAAGAACCCAAATAATAATTAATTGAAAACAGAGAATAATTAAATACTCATGAACATATAAATTAGAATTAATAATCAAAACGATCTCACAGTTATGGTGCCCCGAGCCTTGATTATTCCTCAACTAGAAAAGGAATTAGCCACGCCTTGACATTGAAACCATGCTATTTATTGATTCCATAAAATTTGGACGGCAGTCAATCGTAATTAAATAAGCAAGGAAAAGTGATCAATTCAACTGGCACAAAACTTAACAGAACTTAGGCTTGTCTGACAAGTAGCACGTGAAGGATGGAAAACAAAAGCTAGTAAAAGACGAAAAGAAATAACAGAAAACCAAGCAGGCGTTTTCTTTTTCCTATTGGCTATATGAACGAAAAACTAATAAAGGAACAAAGCAATTGTTGGGCTCTTGTACACCCAACTGACGGCGGAAATCAAAGAGTCAAAGCCGAAGGACAAGAAAACTTGGACTAATTAAAAACGATCCTATGCTACCAGTACGTATATTGGCGGACCAAGGACAAAAGCAATAGAAACTTTAACACTACTAGTTCTACGGGAAAAGACGAAAACAAGAGAAATAAGCTAAAGTCCTGCTATGCTGTAGGTGTCCAATGCCCAAAAAGCTATGACTATATATACGTGGAGGAGGCTTCCAATTCAATTCCAATTCCACGTGGGAAGTCAGCCACCTTCTTCCAATGGGCCTTGGACTCTGCATGTATAAGGAAACTTTCCACCGCCAACCACTCCTAGAAATCATCCCAAGGAAATGTGAGTCGCCCCACGAGAACTTTAAATTTCACCATCCTCTCTCAAACACGTGCATGTCTTGGAGAAACCAGGTCTGAATTTTGCAAATAAAGCCATCTTTCACCCAAAGACCTACAACTTCCACAAAATTCAGATATAAGCAAGAACCCATTCTTGGCACAATAAATGGTAGAAATTAAGCCCAAATAACCCCATTAACACATACAAATATTCTCCATCCCTCTCGATCCTGTCAGGTCAATCGGAAGGGACGGCAGGAGGGATGGGAGGAAGAGAGAGAGAGGAGAGAGAGAGAGAGGGGGAGGAGGGAGCGAGGAGAGGGAAATCATTTAGGAGATTTTATGTCCGTCGAAATGGCAATCTGGTGATGGTAATGGGAAAGAAAGAAGGAAAGGAAAAAAAACAAAAAATTTATTTGTCTATGTGTTGGTTGTTTTTGAAATATTGTGTTATTTCTGGGGTTATTTTTGATTGGTGTATTATTATAACATTTGAGGTGTGAAAATAGTTTTTCAAAAACAAGTGAAAAAACAGCAAATCCATGGGGGATTGGGCCCGTAACAATGATTTGCGTCGTTGCATTGCCTGACTTTATTTTCCCCATTATGAGGAATGCATTTCAAGTACGTCTCTCGATTGCAAATTGGCTTTGGCCGTAATACGGGGTAAGTAATACTTCTTGGTACTGAGATGACTATTTTGGTCTTGCTTTCCAATCCAAGCCTTTAATTAGTGCTCCACTATGTTAGGTGACCGCCAGCTATGTTATCCTCCTAGTTTCCTAAGATTCCTTTTCTTTTCTTTCTTTGAAAAAAAACCCAAAAAAAATATTTTGTGAAACAATTAATTTTTGAAAAATTGTACACGCCAGGAGGCATTATTACTAATCTAATGACAAAAACAACTTAAATGATAATCCAACTTCTTAATTTTAGAGATTCTCATATTTGTTTCTATCTCTCAATAATATCGTGATTTGTAGTTACTTTTTATAGGTGGACTCTTAATTTTTTTTTTTTTTGCCAGGAATTTTTAAAAAGAAACAGTTTTTCTCTAAAATATATGTGGGATAATTTTCAAAATTAATGTTAAAATTTGAAGGAAAGTAAATATAAGCTTCGAAAGTTAGGGATACACTTCAAAACAAATTTCTATTACTAAGAAAAAGAAAAACTAGGTTAGTCTGATAAGGACCACCAAATAAGAAAATGATGGATTGGCCATGCCATGTTACGTGGGACTCTTTCTTCTGCCGACGCTCGTGATCAGGACCCCAACATTTACTTCTTATTTCTGTTCGGAATGATAAATAGTTAAAACACTCTTCGTGACTTATAAAGATAGTAGAGAGGAGGGAAAACATTAAAGGGGATCAAGCAGAATATGTAATTTCTACTGTTACAACAAGCTTGATTGATTGCAGAATCCTTACTGCAAAAAACGCCACACTAGCCAATGTCGAATCTCTTGGTTGATCTGATTTGTTTGTTCTCACTTCTTTTCTAGCTTCAGTCTAATTTGAGCTTTCATCTTTTGACTGTTACTTCATAGAAATCTTTCTTGATGTTCTTCAATGTCTCTTTTAGTTAATCTGGCCTCTTTTATTTCAGCCATTTTTACTTTTTTCTTTTTCAAATTCACAAAGCATCTGTAAAGCTCTCACTGTAGTCGCCAAATTTATTTGTGTTAAAATACGCCTAAAAAAATTACAATCATAACGTGGACAAGAAAATAAATATAGAGATCAAAAGGTCATACAGATGTGCCCGGGCCTCACTAAGAGGACTGGAATTGCTTTTCGACCAACTACATTAAGTGAAAATGAAAGGAAGAAGACAAGAAAAAGAATTAAGGTGATGAACGAACTTAAAAAAAAAAAAATCTTGAATGACAATTAAATTTATAAAACTGACTTGTTGAACCATTTTCTTAAGATTCGCTTGAAACTTCCAATAATTAAAATAAGATCATAAACATCTAGATTTGATTTCTATGATCAATTAGGAACAGCAAGATTAACAAAAAAGATCAAAAACTTTATTGATGAAAATTAATTAACTGTTAAATATGACAAAAATATGAAATTTGTGTGTTGCTTGTTTGATTGATGGCCGTGTTTTCCCATCTTCTTTGATCCTTGAGCGATATTGGATTTCTCAGATCCAATTTTGGTGGATCAATTTTGCCCATTTGATCCTTATCGCTCCAACTTCCATGCAATCAACTAAGGCTTCTCTCTTTTCCTTTGCTTCAATCCCTATCTTTATCTTTCATTTTAAGAAGGAAAAAGGATCCTTGTTAATTGGAAAAGTTCTAAGGAAGTTGTGTTGACTAATCGGATCAAGCCGCCTATCCTCTGGATCAAACTTAATGTCCACGGGGCTTAAACAAACAAACCTGTTGATGACGGAGTCGAGACCTTTATTCAACCGGTACAAAAATAAATCTATAGTGTATAGTTTGCGGAATTTTAATGCACTTAAATATTTCTTATACGTTTAATAGGCATGAACCAATTTATAGTCAAGTAGACCTTATTCTAGCAACTAAGGTTAAAATCCCAGGAATTAGAGGTTTTGGATATAAGTCCTTCTTCTCATCCCTGCTTTTTAATTCTCATCCATCCACTATTATGCACACTAGTTAAAAAGGTGATCTTTCAATTTTACAAGGATATCCATATACTAGTTGGATTACAAATAAACACATCACTTAATTATCTAAAAGTAGTTGGATTAGGAGGTGGAGCTATTTCTTAGGGTTCTAAGAAACAAAAAAGCATAATGGACCCCACAATGACTTCTGCATTTGTAACTCCAAAGAAGTAGAATGGCTTCCAATATATTTTACGACATTCCTTTATGGCCAAAGCTAGTTTTACCAATTTCTATACATTGTAGTACTGCGGCAACACCTGCTAAAATTTATAGTTACATGTATATGGTAAGCCTTGCCATATTGGATTAAGGGTATGTTTGATAAAACTAAAATTTGAAAACTGAAGTCTGAAATTTGAAATCTGAATCTATTAAGTGATTGAATTGTTTAGTGCGAAAATTTAATAAATTTGAATGTATATCATATTAAATGATAAGTGAATAGTTTATCACTTATTTTTGAGAGCATGTTTTGTCTAGAAGATTCAGTGCCACTTAATTAATTCAAATGTTCTAGTTTCAGTTATCAAACACATCTGAACGTATTAAGATCTGAATCCATTAAGTTTAAGATTTGAATTGGATTATCAAATAGGGCGTAAGACATAACTGTGTAAAATCTAGTCAAAATTTGAGGGACACTTTGATGAAAAGATTACCAAGAGATTTGGTGTACAAAATGTCAAGATGGATGAGATTCAAAGCCCATAAGCATTAATCACTCATAATGGAACTTCAATTCAATCCTAAATTGAATTCAATAAGTTAATGATTGTAGCATTACGTCTAAATTCATCCCAAAGGAATATAATGCAAAATACACCCACCAAAATAAGGAAAGGTTAAATTCATAACTGTTAGCGGATCTTAAAAAGTGCTTCAATTGGTAGGGCATTTAAGAGCCTAGCTATATGAATATGAAACTTAGGCAATTCATGAAACTCAAGAGCTTATCTTCGAAACATTCATGAAGAGAATATGGATACAAAGCCTTAAAATATTTGTATTTGTTTGTAACAATGGTGCATAAAATCTATGTATGATTAGTCCATGAATCTTGCTATATGCTCGAGTGGTTTAAAACTTGTCTACCATTTCTTAGAGGCTTGCTACAGAGAACTTTTCACTAAGGTAGTGGAGTCAATAAATTAATATTTTGTATTAAAGCAGAGTTAATATTTATATCTACTAAAGCGGAATTAATATTTTGTCTCCCAGAAAAAAAAAGGACAATGGAATTGCTTTTTCTTTTGTTTTATTTTTTGAGTATAACATTCACAGGAAGCCTTTTCAAGTAGTCGTCCCCGTTGGGGAACTGGACGCAATATTTAGAGCTTTAAGCTTCTTTAAATGAAGTTGATTAATAGTACATAATTTAGCTTTATTTGCAGGAACGTTAAAATCCACTTATGAATCTCGACAGTACGATACGGGCGCACAAGAGAAGTCGAACAAATACAGGGAACAAATCAAAAGGGTGATAAACTATCAGTACATGGACAACAAGGAGTTTATGTTGATTGATACTTGATGGCGATCATCTGTCAATTAATATTCCTGCTACATCTATTCTGCAGGTCGCAAGGTCTGCTGTTAGCCCCTGCCTCAAGGCAATTCGCATACCTAATTCTACTGCAAATTGGCTTTTTCTGTAATGATCCGTAAATATTAGTTTGGCCGCCTCCACCAGCAAGAACGTTGCCAAACTGAGAATCCATAAGGAATTCTTGGTCGTTGGCGGCTACAGTACTGCCGATCGTGGAATTGTCCCAATCCCAGCTAATAACGCTACCATTGACACACTGAACACTAATTGCGCTGAGGAGAACCGTCGTAGTGAGTAGCAGCCATGCCACCACTGGGAAGATGCACAGGCTCAGCTTGCTCTTGCTCATGGGTGATGAATTCTCCGTCTCTCCCTGCTGTCTCGTGCTCTTGGAGGCCTGCATGGCTTCCTCCTTTTGTACCCGCTTTACATAATGCATGACAGCGAAGAAGTTGGGACCGAGTTGACTACTTTAGGTCTTCCTTTCCAATCCAAACCCTTGATTAATGCGCCACCATGTTAAGTGCCCGTCAGCTATGTTATCTTCCTAGTTTCTTAAAATTCTTTATTCATTTATTTATTTATTTTTGTTTCTTCCTTTAAAAAAGAAGCCCAAAAGAAAAAAAGTGTTTCAGAAACAATTCATCTTTTTGACCGGGAATTTTTAAAAAGAGATGGTTTTTCTCGAGAACATATATATATATATATATATATTTGGGGTAATTTTCATAATTAATCTGTTAAAATTTAAGTGAAACTAGATCAAAGTTTCAAAAGTTAGGAAAAACACTTCAAACAAATTTTTACTACTAAGAATTCATGTGATAAGGACCCAACAATATAGAAAATGATGGATGAGCCCTGCCATGTTACGTGGGACACTTTCTTTTGCGGGCGCTCATGGTCAGGAGTCAGGACCCCCAAATAAAGATGGCAGAAAGGAGGGAAAGCATTAAATGAGTGGGTGTGTGTGTGTGTGTTTAGAACTTCTACAGTTACAGGAAGCTAGCTGCTTGCAGAATCCATGGGACAGAAAAATCCACACAAGCACGACTAACAAACTTGTGAATAAGGAATGTACCATATTGGCTATGGTGTATACAGTTTTGGATTCAGCCCGCGGGTTCTTTTCAAACAAGGAATCTTTTAGCTGGAATGCAAATTGCAAATGCCTTTTCTGCCAAAAAACGTTGGAAACAACATTTGCTTTGACAGTTGGCTGTAGCTCTAGACAACGAATGTTCAAATGAGAGAAAGGAAATTACATCATTGCCATTTTACTTCTTGATAATCTACTCTCTTTTGCCAAGCCTAGCTGCCTAGGTTACCTGATATGCCAGCAGTTTGTTGATTGGCTGGATCTCATAGTACAAGCAGTTCTTCAAGCTAAGCTCCATTAACTATAAAGTTGCTTGCTTGCTGCAAATTAGCCATTTATTCCTTCTGTGTCTGAAATGTATAGTTGCAAGGATGTACCCAGGGTTTTAAGTTAGACCAGCGAATGGTTAAACATTATAATAGAACAATATTGGAGCAAATAAAGCATAACAAACTTAAAATAAAAGTTGTATGATAACTAGCAATAAGATGTTTTTAATTGTAAATGGCAAAGTATCAAAATTAGACTCTCTAGTCATTTTATTCTCTGATGATGTGAGATTGTATTTTATGATTCTTCATTTGATCAGATACATCAATTATTGAAGTAATATCTTTTTTTTTTTGAATTATTCTTTTCTCAATATCATATGATCAGTGTTTAAGCAACAACATCATCATCAAAAGGCTCAATGGCGCTCACAATGATGGATACTTTGTAACATATTAAAGAATTGTTATATTTTGTGTTTGTTTTTAACTAATACTCTTGCTTTTTTCCCCCTCTTAAGTCCAATTCAATCTTACATTTTGGAGATAGTTTTATAATTCAAGTCAGTCATACATTAATTAGGAGATGATTTGCTACAAATTTGCATAAAGACAAATTATACTAGCTACCAATTGATTGTTTAGTAACATTAGTGGTAATAGTAATCATAAGTAAATTTAACTACAAAGTCAAATGGTTACAGCACGGACACTTTTTTGAAAGAAAACTTGAAAAGGACAAAAAATAACTTATTATAAGGTTGGTACATTATTTTCTCAAAAGCAAATAAATCCAACAGAGATTTTAAAAAATTTTGAGATGTCGGCAGCCGCTGTCCACCCGCGCCGCCCCTCCGTCCGTCTAACGGCAGGGCTGTAAAACACACAGTGTGTTTTTGGAAGCCGCAATTACGTCTAAAATTGAGTGAAGCATACGGTCGAGTAAAACCAAAATTATACAACAGAGAGTAAATCCCTTTATTTGCTTGACTAAATATAACATTGCCGATTGAAAGACAACAAAGCCAAAGAGAGCTGCAGAGGCGAACAATCAATAAGGATTTTAACGCTTGCATCGATTGTAGTAATTACAGGGCCTATTTACAGCATTCAATTGGACGATGCAATTACTGTACTGAGGCGTATTACAAACTGCCGGCCGCTGAAGAGGTCTGTAATTGATTGTATTTGTTTGCTGTAGCAGCCATCTCCCACCTGCAGCATAGTGCCTGAGAAACTCCTCACCCTCAGATGCCACAACGTTGCTGTCCAAGAAGCACTTGGAAAAGGTACCGTTGCAGGGTAAATCTGTATCCTTTATTGAGGAGGAGACTGAAGCTCCCGCCAAGTCGCCCCTAAGGATGAGGAACAAAATCAGGAAAAGAAGACTAGTAGTCTTCCCCATGAAGCTGAAGCTCATGATGTCTCTGTTGTTAACTCTGCTTATACTTTTTGGGCTTCCTTTTGTTGCTGTTTTGATGATCCTCAATCAAGAATCTTTGGAGCTTTCTAGCAAAGCGGAGAAATGGGTCTATGGCCTATGGGAGGCCTGAAGGGGTATTTAACAAACCGACTGCTACTAAAATCAAACTATGTGATTGCGGAATTCACAGGAAGTGAACAGCTTAATTTATAGGGATAATTTCAGAAACCTCTCTTGAGGTATTCAACAATATCATCTAACACCCTTGAAGTTTTAAAAAATATCTCTACATATACATTTTTTTCAAAACTTTGTATCATTATGCCACGATTCAAATATAATACTAAAAAACTAGTTTTTAGAGTATATTGATAATTTCATTCCAAAATTACCCTTTTATTATATTTCCTTAATTGTCATGACAAATAATTTGAAATCCCTCAATGTTTGAATATATACCATTTTATTGTTTTAATGAAAAATTATAAGTTTTTATCAAAGCTGAGAGATCCTCGAACAAAATTTCTTTCGTAATCTGGACAAAAGATGTTAAAAATTTAAACTTTTGAATAATTTACAAAACAAATAAAAATCATCATAATACTTCATAAAATAACTTCTTCTTTTTTTTTGGCATCTTCAGAGGATTACAAATTACTTTGTATAGCCATCTCAAATAAGTTACAAATACAATTTTAAACACTTTTCCTTTTTTAAAATTTCAAGCCATTAATATAGACAAAAAAAATGAAAATGTTAAATAATTTATAAAATTTTATAAATTCACTCAAATTAGCTTACATAAAATGAAAATTTTCTTTATTCGGTAACCTAAAATGCACTTTTAAAAAACCTAAAAAAGCACCTAATTAGTATATAAAAAAAAATATGGACCCAACATCAAAGTTTTAAAATCATCATTAATCCCCTAGATTGCAACACTTTAGTAGAAAAAATCTATATTTTTGCCAAAATAATCAATCTCTGTTATAGTAGTACATAATTGAACCTTAAAAAGGACAACAAATTTTATTTTTCCGGTTTTAAAACATTTTAAATAAAATTTTCCTTTTTACATTTTAAAAAATTTTGTTTTATGATAGCAATTGCCTTATTATGTTCCATCATATTTATACCTCATACTTTTGTTTAGTTTTGAACTTTTGATTAATATACTTTTTAATTTGTAATAGCAAGGCAACTGAGGGGCAATATTAGAAAGAAATTACGTTCTTTTTCTTAAAAATGACTATTTTAATAGTATATTTTGAATTGGGTTTGAAGTGATACAAAAGTTTGAAAATAAGGGAGTTAAGTGATATTTTTAAAATCTTAGGGGTACTAGGTGATATTATCAGAAATCTCAAAGGATGTTTTTGAAATTATCCCTAATTTATAAGGAGGATCATTTCTTCACAAAAAGATTGTATGTTCGAATTTTGTTACTGATATGAAAATTGTACTGATGGACAATATATAAGAATTCTTATAAGTAACTTATAGTTTCAAAAATATGTTTTGATTCGTGACTGGAGTTAAATCCACTTAAATACCGTTTTACCAAAAAAATATGAACCTACAATAGTACTACTGCAACTATTAGTGTTTCTTAATAGTAAACGGAGTTAAATCCACTTAAATACTTTTTTTCCTAAAATAATGTAAACCGACAGCAGTAGTACGGCTACTAATAGTGACCCTGTGAAAAGGTAATCAACATGTGTTGTGGGCCAATACAGGTTTGGCTACAGCTAGGGGTGTGCATTCGGTTAATATTCGGTTATTCGGTTAATTGAGTTCGGTTAATTGGTTGGAGTTGACATGAAATCTGTTTCCAATTTGAATTAGCATTAACCGAATTAATTGGTTACAATTCAATTGGGATCTGATTCGAAATCGGTACTTAGCACGATTTGGAGTTTAATTTTTTTTTTTTTTTTTACAAATATTACACTTTTTGCCAAATGTTGAGATGGTAACAAGTTACAATGCATAAAACTTCCATGTCGGGAGCTAGGTGAGCCATCCTATTAACTATTTGTTAAACCTACGAATACTTGGGATGCCTAGCTCATCCATTTCCTATTTGATCATATATACCTATTTATATGACTTGAATCATTGTTCAATGATGTAAAGACATAAATAAAAGTGATTAACTCAAATCAAAACAAAACTTCACTCACATTATAAATATAATTTACAATAACAAGTGATGAGTGCTATTGGTTAAAATTTATAATTTTAACTTACAATCTAAAAGTACAAACATATGAGTAATATTTCACACTTCAAAGTGATTTGATTCCCTTATATGTTATAGTTTATATCTTGCAAGTTGAATTCTCAATGGGTGATTTAAGGGAACAAATACAAAGTTGAATTCTCAATTGGTGATTTAATGAACAAATACAAAGTTGAATTCTCAATTATCGATTTAAGGAACAAATACAAAGTTGAATTCTCAATGTTACTTACTACTTAATAATTAGTAATAAGTGATAGTTGTTATAACTAACAATCTCTACAAAGTACAATTATACAAACATATGATGTACAATGAATCAGTGATTAGTTATTTAGTGACATCTCATTTAACTTAATCACCTATAATTTATAGATTACTTAATGCATTCCATTTATATATTGTTTTGTTTCTTATATAGTTTAAATGCTTGACTTTTATTTTATGTATAAAAGGATTAAGTATTTTCCTTTTATTAAAATCATACTATGTATTATCTAATTCTAATAGATAATATGTTCAGTTTTTATGTATGAAAGGATTAAGATATTACTATCATTTTATTAAAGTCATACAATGTATTATTTAATTCTAATAGTGATTTTCACAAATACTAAGATAGAAATATAGAATAACATCACTAGTTCAATATATTGTAAATAATTATATATTATTATTTATTTATTTTTATACATCCATAGTCTATATTAAGATAATAATACATATATAGTATATACTAGAACTAGGATAGTACATTATATATATATATATATATATATATATATAAAATATATGATTTTAAATTTAATAGGTAATTAATTGGTAGTTACCTTATACGATTTCATTTCTAAATTCTAATTAGAATCGGTGCGAACCAAATTCAAAATCTCAAACCTATTTCATACCATATTAATTCTGAATTTGGTTCATCGATTTGGTAGGAGTACAAATACTTAGAATTCAATTACCAAATTTAATTCGAAATCGGTTCTCAATTCGGTGCGAACCGGTTATGCACACCCCTAGCTACAGCGCTCAATAATGTCCATATAATTGCATCTTCTGCTAGAATCCAAATAGGAAATATCATAGCAGTTTTTAAGTCACGAGTGAATGGAAATTTCTCGTACTTGCAAGTCGCACGATTGCCGTGAATAGGCAGCGGCATGCACAATCAAATCATTTTTAACTCGTTGATAATGTACTCTAATCAATCAAGCTAAAATCAATTATTAGTACCTATAGTTATAAATTTTACTAGTACATAGTCTTAATCGTATTTGCGTAATGTATGTAGAAATTTTTTGACTTTGTTATCTATATAAGAGAACAAACAGCATTAATTCAAATATGATTAGGAAAAAGTTTGAAGCTTATACAATGCTGCTTCCTGCTTTAAAATGATCAGAATAGTAGTAAAACATCATTAAGATTCTATGTTTACCTCGTGTCAAAATTTAGAACATTTATCCTATGGATTTTGCCTTTTTGGAGAATACATGCACAATCCAAGGGTTGTATTAAGTACAGCAGTGGAAAAACTTGAACCCAAACGACATTAGTGTACTAATTCACTTAATGTCAAAATACAAGTTTGAGGTGCTATGCGGAGTCAATAGCCGAGTGTGTAAATTTTAGTATAGCATTATGCTATCCTCTTTTAAGAATTGTCAAAGTCAATAACCGAGTATGTAAATTTTAGTGTAGCATTATGTTATCCTCTTTTGAGAATTGTCAACAGAAAAAAGTCACTTTGAACCACAATTATTAAACTCAACTTGAACATCAATCCAATTAGGTCACAAGTCAAACTGAGTTAAATGTTCAATTGCAGATTCACTGTAAGAATAGGCGATTATATAATATAATAAAATAAGGCTTGTGATTTTAGTAATTATACAATAAAATGACAATTTTATCCTCCCAAGTTTTGCTTCTTCTTTTAACTTCAGAACCACAACATATATAACTCCAGTTGCACATGCATCATTCTGTCAAATCTTTCATCAGTTGCAACTATATCATGTGTCCTGCTGGTGCCTCTCAAAATTGATATAGCATACTCATGATCGAAATAGACCACTAAATTTGCACACTGGGCTCGAATTCTTAAATTTCACCTTTAATTTCTTCAATTTAATATCCCAACATGCTCTGAAAATTCAATTGCCCCATGGGTTGGGCACCACTATAAGCGCTCAAGTTCCAGAGACATCAACAGAATTCCCTTGGTCCCTTGAAATAGGGGGGAAAAAACTCCGAAATCCCTTGCTAATCAATTGATGAGCATTCTCTCTTTTAGGACCTTGTAGACTGCCTGGTCTTGGCCAGTAGAAGCTAGAAATCTTGAAGTTGACAGCAATTACTGTACTCTCTATGACAGCCCCACCTCCTACTAGGGTGAACCAAGGGTTCGTGACTTGCTTTCTACCATGGTTTGAAAACTTAATTAACAATTCCACCCATCTCAATATAACTAACTTCACCTTTCAAACCAACTATTTAAAAGAACTAAAATTCAACTTTCATTTCCAAAATAAATTCCAAGTACTAAAATACATACAAAAGTTGAATTTACGAATCCCAATAATTCCATCCGAATTTCATTAGTACTAACTCCAAGTACTATAAACCATCAAGTGCTCAAATCAAAACAACCTTACACAAAAGAGCGGAAATCCTACGAAAGAAACTAGTTTCCCCGATTAGTGAACTCCGCTTCAAAACCTGTTAAGGAAAACAAATCTCATGGGGTGAGCAAAACTCAGTGAGACCAAGAAAACATGCAAGCATGCAAGATCCAGAAATAAACACTTTATTAAACAAGATAAGTAACCCAAACGTTTAGGCAAGTATGCAAGTAAGGAATTTAGTTACACATTAATTAAAGGATACGGGGGCTCTCAAGAGCCAAGTTCCACGAAGTTTGATCACATTCCAGTGGTTGACACTCCGTCAACTTTCATAATTACCATGTAGAACTCCACTTGTCATCCATCTCAGTCCACCATTTCACCCCAACCACTTTCGTCAAAATAGAAAATTTGGTAATACTGGTATACCCGGGTAGTAGTCGGTGAGCTCAATGGCGAAAATATGTAAAGACTCATGGTTTACCAATCTCGACCAAGCCCTTGCCGAGGGTGAAAGGTTTACCAATGAGGTTTTGGTCCCACAGGTTTAAATAACAAGTAAGATGATGAGACAATGCTCAATCATCAATCAAGTACAAGTCTGATTCAGAGGCAAGTCATTTCAAGTACAACAAATACAAGCAAGCATGTCAGGTCAAGTAAGAAAGGTCGGATGAGATAAAGTACACGTCCGCCTCGACAAGTTTAATAACATATTCAAATCAAGCATTTAACAGGTTCAAGCAATTCAACAAATCATGCACTTGACACTCACTACTAACTGAGAACAAGCGAGAAAATTCAGGAGATCAAACAAGCTTCTCGGTGTCCACGTGATCACCTGAGAGATGAAAATCAAAATTACCTAAATATACATTCAAGGTCAATTTTCAAATAATTAAGCTTTTCGATTCCAAATTAAAAGGAATCACATGAAATTGGGAAATCCATTTTTTTAAAATTGGAATGGTGTCCAAACACTCAAAAGATTACACCTAAAAACCAGGAAATGTTTCTAAGACATTTTTAAGCTTTTGTTGCCTCCTTGGAGAAATTTCAGTTTTGCGCGACATTCTTTGAAAAATCATAACTTGAGTTCTATAAGTCCAAAAATTACAAATCTTATACCATTAGAAAATAGGCTCAACGAACTAAAACTCTTGAGAAGACACTTTAATGAGATTCTAAGCAGGAATAACCAGATTTTCGTACAAAAATACTGCTTCAGTGAGAACAGGACAAATCAGGCTGGTTTTTCAGCATAATTTGGAAATTCGTCAAAAATTGTAGAAAATGAATTAGCCTCTGAAATTTACACAGTTTAAATACCTATGTATCTAGTTTCAAATTCCACAAACGGCACTCGATTCTGACTCTCGAGCAAGAAATTATAACTGTCCAAACAGGGCAGGTTCGAAATTCTGCTTTTTCTGAAATTCGAGATTAAAGAGGCAGTTTTGACACATCATTTGAGCAACGAAATGGTACTGAAAAAACACCAAATTTTGCACACATAAACCTCAGTATGTTAAATACATTTGTACCAAAATTTAGCTAGAAAATCGCACAGGGAAGGCAGTGACAAATGCTCCCAAAGTTGGCTGAAATTTTGAAGTTCAAACCTGTCGAACGAAATTCTTTTCCTTTTCAACCTTTGGTTCAACCAAAACAACCTTCATTCCATCCCATTTTCAAAACCAAGACTCTAGAAACATTTCTTGAGCAAATGATGGTAAAATGGTAGCAAAAATTTAGACCAAACAACACCCCAAAACAGGACACAAATTCGGGCAGATTAGGAGCAAAATTTCCAGATTTTGGCCTCTTATTTTCATGCGATTTTACCACACCAAATGGAATGATTTTTGCAAAAAAATTTACACACATATAGACCAACATTTCAGCTCTCAAAATGGCCAAGAAACTCAGGAAAATTAGCAGCTAAAACAGGGCATAAAAATTGCTAAACTGAAACCGGCAGCATAACCTTCCTTTTCTTTTCTTCCTAGCCTTCCAACTTCCATGAATTCAACACAACTCACCCCATCACACACACCCACATCATAGCAGCCAACAACAAGAAAGGTGGGAGTTCATAGAGCCCACCATCATCATCCAATTAATCAAGAACAACAATATTAAACTATCAAAGCTTAAAGCTACAAAAAGACATCAAGAGAGCTAGGTTGAGTTGGAGAAACTACCTCTTCCTTCCAAGTAGAAACCCTAAGTTGATTGTGGTCTAGAGTTGCACCAAGACTCCTCTTTTCCTCCTCCAAAGTTCGGCTCACACTCAAGGCCAAATGGTCTTCAAGGTGCAAGTGAAGAGGGAAGGAAGATTGAGCAAGTTTCTTGGTGAATTTGGTGAAGTCTTGGAGTGATTTTTGAAGATGACTTGAAGGGGAAAATGGGGAAGGGGAGCTCAGCTGAAATGAGGAAGAAGAAGAGGGTTTTTGGTTGCTTTGGATGATGTGAAATAGGAAAAGGGAGAAAAGACTTGAAGCCACTCCTTAATATACAAAAAGTCAACTTGAGTATGTGGCCAAAAATGCTCCAATTGGAGTTTAATCCTAGTCACTCACTTCTAATCCCTCATTTAGCTTTTCTTAATCTACTAATGATCATTCTTATTCTCCAAAATTACTTCACTCTCAGTCCAAATATTTGTCTCAAAAAACGTAGCTTTTTCCGTTTTTCAAAGTTGAGTGACAGAAAAATCAAATTGATGGTTAAACATGGTTTTTAAAAATAAAATGAGCTAATGTATAGTACAATTGTAATTAAAATAATTTAAGTCAATTATTCAGAGAAAATAAATAATTAATTAAATAAATAGGTTAGATAAAAAATAAAATTTTTGGGTCCTCACACTCTCATTGACGTTGTTTGATCTAAAAATTACCGGCAGAAACTTTCCACATGTAGGGGAGAACAAAACAAAAAATACAAGAGCCTTGGAGACGAGGTCCAAGGAAAAAAGACATGGAGAGAGGGGTACATTAGTCATTTCATAAAGTACAAGGGTTGGACCGTCTGAGTACAAATTTGGAGCACGAGTGTCATCTCCCTAAAATAATGTATTTAAATTATTAAAATAAAGATTATTGAATTGATTGAACTAGTGGTTTAACCAGTTAATTTTTTAGATTTTATTGGTTGAACCAGTAGGTTGTTGACTTGTAAACAGCTCCTTCTTTTATCATTTCCAACTACTAGCTTTGTCCCCATAAATGGTGGATTGGGCTGATCGGTGAACCATTGATTCAAGTCGAGTTTTTTAATTACACTACGAACTATGATTTACACTTTGATGTACACTTTGTCCTCGCAAGAGTAAGGAGAAATTAATTGTCTTAGAACCAAGAGTCTTTGGATTCCTAATCTATACTAAGGCGATTTTTGTGTTTTGTTTTCCAATAAATAACTAAAAAAATATATAAAAACAAATATGTATACATATTATCGAAGAACTATTTTAACTGATACATCTTATGATTGGAGGATTGGAAGCAAATGGTCTTCTAATAATTTTTTATGCAATTATCTATTTACATTGTGGTAAATAATCTGAGTTCCTCAATGCATGAAATGGTTAAGCAAACTGTATCCAATTCCATGTAAAAATGAACCTATATATATTCTGTGCTTTTAAAGCACAAGATAAGCATACAAAATGAGAGGGATGAACCAACTTTAAAGTTTAAACATTATCATCTCCCCTTGAATTCAGGAAACATCAATGATGAAATTTTAATTTTTTCTGACAACTAACACTTAAACTCATCTCTTATCATGTGTTCCAAATTAATAATAACAATTAATTCTCTTCCTTTTATAACAATTAATTCTCCTCCTTTTTTACTTCCTTATTCATAGTCAGTTTCAATAAATCTATTAATAACTTACCTTATATAAATTGGTATTATTTATACATTTTTTATTTTTTGTTAAGCAGCTCATATTTTTCCTTTTCTAATCATCTTCAATCACGTTCTTTATTTATAATATTGGTTTGATTATCATATATATATATATATATATATATATATATATATATATATATATACAAAATAAAACAATGTCTAGTTGGTTTTAGTAGGTTGCTAAGTTGGCTTTTCAAATATTCTTCCAAGGGAACTATCTATCTTTTCGCCATCGGACGTCTTTAATGTTTATGTTTTAAATTTTTATTCTTTTTTTGTTTGTCTGATAACAATTAGTTCTCTTCTTTTTTCTACTTCCTTATTTATAGCATGATTTCTTATTTATAATCAATTTCAACAAATCTATTAATAACTTACCTTATATAAAATTGTACTAAATGTACGTTTTTTATTTCTTTGTTAAGTAGTTCATATCTTTCCTGTCAATCACGTTCTTTATTTATTACTAAAATTTGAAAGATTTCTACACCTTCATCTTTAGAAGATTCTTACACGTGTGTGTGTGTGTGTATTTGTTGTTCACTTTCCATTCTGATAAGTTGTTGAGTCACTATATTTTATCAAATGAAAATTTTATCTTTTTATTATATGAAAAGAATTGTTTTTGCTTATGTTTCTTGATGGATTTTATTCTTTGTCTATTTTCAATAATAATAAATTATAGTTATTTTTATTCTTTATCTATTTCAATAATAATAAATTATAGTCCTTTTTTACTTATGTGTTTATAGTAAATTCAAAAATCTATTAACTACTTTTTTTATATATTATTTTTATAATTTATGCCTTAATTTTTCTATCAATAGTTTTCCTACTTTAATTCTCTATAATCACATTCTCCATTCCCATTATTAGATTGATAATTTATTAGCAGTACTAAATTTTGAAAAAGCTTTCATTTTTTTCCTGTTATTCTATATTTCCTTTTTTGTAGTAAATTTCAATTTATTAGTTGCCTACTTTATAGACAGTTATATTGATTATTTATTATTAATACTAAAAATGGCCAAACTTTTTTTTTATCTTTTTATACTTCTTTATTTGTGCAAATTTCAATCTATCACTTCCCTACTTTAGATACGTTTACATTGATTATATCTTTCTCGATTATTTATTAATCTTTTTAATTATAGAAGATAAAACATGTCCATAGCTTTGGCCTCCACATCATTGCAAAAAAAAAAATAGAAAAGAATAAGTGATATTCTTACCATTAATGTTCAAACCCAACCAGAATTTAAATCGAAAAGTTATTGAGTTTAGTATATTTGGAAACTAGGTCAAGCTTTATCTAGTCAAAATCTAATAACTTATTTACAAGTCATGCATTTAACATCTCATTTATCAATGATAGTTGAAGAGTTAAAGAACATAGATTTTTTAATATATTACTCATAATCAAGCTAGAAATTTTCAATTTCAACAAAATTACTAATGATTTATAATATTTGCAAGCTTTAGATAGACTCAATTTTAATAAAAACTTGTGATATATGTTTTTCAACGGAGTTGCATAGCATTCAACCACGTCGAGCTAATTTTGTACAATTCGGCTAAGTTTTACTAATGTTTATTTTTGTGCAAATTTAATTGGCTTCAGTGCAACTTTTTTTTTTTTTTGAGCAAACAAACTTCTTTTATTGATTAGCAGTTAAATTGTGCAAGGGCCTTGTCAACCAAATACCTCAGCAACCTATACATATACACTTTTACTATTATCTATTCAAAGCATGACAATGGAAGTCCTAATTGAATAGCTAGAATCCAATTCTCCTGGGTATGTGGTATCTTACTCCAACCTGCCACAATATCTCCACTAGAGGTGAGGACAGCCTCCACTATTCTGACTGCAGACACACCTTGCTGGAAAATAGCTTTATTGCGACTTCTCCAAATATGATACACAAAAGTAGTGAAAACCAATCACTTCACTCTATCACTAAAAGAATGTCTTCCAATGTTGACTCATCCAACTAATTTCCATGGCTAGAGAGTAATGCCCCCTATATGTGAGACACACACATTATAACTTTTGCCACATAGTTGCAGACACAATGCAGTCCAAAAATAAATGATCTATGAATTCCAGATTAGCATGATAGAGCTCACAATTGGCATTTTTCAGCCTGATACCCCAGCCGATCACTCGGTCTTTGGTTGCCAATCTTCTTTTACAAAGAAGCCATGCTATAAAAAAGTACCTCGGCGCCTGTTCTTTTCCTCACTAGATATTTCCATTCTACTATACTGCTAAGTGATCTAAGTAGCTTCATGGCAGATTTTACTATGTATACTCCACCACTATTATCTCTCCAAAAAACTTTATCAGGTGAGTTAACTAAAGGAACACAACGCGTTGGAGTTGCTTGTTGAAACCTTTTAACTTCAACAGTAGTTTTCCACCCTTGGGGCCATATCCAACTATTCCCCTGTATAAAAGAAGGGACTCAAGTTTCCTTATTGAATGCAAAACTGGATGACAGATTCTCTGAGAAAGACTGGTTACCCTATTTCCAATTACATACTGGTTGTCACGTCCCGCGCCCACACTTTGCCCGAAAATGCAACAATCGTCGTACCCCAAAGACCATAGCTCTCCAAGATATAAGGCATCATTATCCATTACATTACATTTGTGGAAGTAATAAGTAATCTAATGGGGAACTTATTTGTAGTAAATAGTAAACGCAAAAACAAAATAACTAAATATCCGGTTTATAAATCATACATGCTAAACATTAGCATTTATTAAACCCTATTTGCTTGTTCTAATAGTAATCCAACTCTATCAGTTCCAGTCAACATCAGTCTCAACCAACTTGTATATATACTGGTCCTCTGCATAAAATGTTTAGGTATTGGGGTGAGTATCAACTTGCTCAGTGAGTAAAGCATACCGCTCTTGTTGGATCGAGTATGTTACATATATACAAATATAGTCACACAGTCACATTTATATATTTATGTAAGCATACAAATTGCATCAAAAGAAACCATTCTTTACACATTGGGTAACATATAAACATTTAGTAAACATTTGATGGCTCTTAATAGTTGCATGCCTTCATCGGTGCTGAGTACTCAGTCTAGTGATTGATCCCACTAGAATGGGCAGTCAAGAGAACTTCAGTACCCTTTGACCTGCATTGCACTTTACTTTACTTTACTTTACATTGACATTGGTAGAAAAATAACCCCCACCGATTATGCCATGACCATTAGAGCAATTACATCAACATTCACATTAAATCAAATAAATCATGTAGTATGGTATAATCATTAACATCTCATATACATTTATCTTTCATAGTAAGAAGCACTTAGGTGCAACAAATATAATCATACAAGGCCTATTTTCATATAGAAATAATAATTTGTCAAACATTGTAATAAAAACACATTTTAGAAAAGACAAAATGGTAAATCCCACTCACCTTAACTTGCTTGGTATGAAACCCTACTAAGATTCTTGATCCTTGTCCTCTAAACTTACAACATATATATATATATATATATATATATATATATATTTGATGGCTGTCAATACCACCAAAAATAAAATACCTACTCTAAAAATATGAATTCAAATATAATGGCGAGTAGGGTTGTATCCTCAGGGATTGGATGATTTATTTCCTACAAAGAATTTGGGGGGTTTTTGGAAGGAAAAAATAAAATTAAAGATGTGCAATAATTAAAGAGTACAATAAACAATTAATTGACACAATCTAGTCAAGGAAATAATCTCGACACCAGTTCACGCAATTGATCATAGATACCTGAAATAATTTATACATTCACAAATAAATTGGTTCTAGCAATTTGACAACTGCCAAACCACCAATCTCTCCTTAATTATATGGTAGTCTAGAGACACTCTTAAACTACTCTCTTGTAAAATAGGCAACCCTAGAGACACTCGTAGGATTTAATCTATTCATAGTTTTAGGAATTAGAGAGACCCAATTCTAGTTAACAAACACACATGCTGATTCATTTAAATTAGATTAATTATCCCCACGATACAGATTAGACTACTTGTGAGACAATGTAATTGTGCCGTTCGCCACTAATTTTAAGACGATTAAGAGTTACGCACCAACGTCTTATTTGGTAGTGCATTATTCAGAAAAAACAATTGGCCACATTAATCCAATAGATCCAAACAATAATAGCCTTTTAAAACAAGGCATAATTAAATATCCATGAACGTAGAATTAAAAATAGCACAGAATAATTAAAAAGATCTCACAATTGTTCTGTGCAACTGAGCATTCATTATTCCTCAACTAAAAAATAATTCAGCCTTGCCTCATTACGAGATGCAATCCGAGACTTCCATGTAATTTGGATGAAAAGTAAAATAAACAACTAACTTTGCAACGGAGAAGTCTCCAACTAATATATGTAATTCCTGGAATTGAAGAAAGCAAAAGTACTAGTCTCTTGGCGGCGGAATACGAATACTACTACTAATGTATTTTAACAATGTTCTCCAAAGAAAGTAAAATATGCTAACTACTAATCTCTCGCTGCCGTCCTGTAAGGAAACAAACGATACTAGTTTAATATGCTTCGGAATCTTTACCAACAAGGAAACAGAATTGGACTACTACACAAATTCCTCCTCTCGCCAATCGCGCGTTGCACATGTATAAGGGATATCTTCCCTTATTTTTCTCCTACTTTGTTGCCAAAATATTCTCTGAAGATGTTTCCTATTCAAACACAACTCCAAAACACACATCCAAAACTAGTGGCAAGATTCCGGGATAAGTTTCGGGGTCCGTCTCTTCAGGCTTCACTCTGAGGTTTCTGGCATGGGCACGCTCTGGAATGAATAGTCTTCTGGAATTTAACCCCTAAATATCACTTTTAACACCAATTGCCTGCAAGTGACACAAAAACCAATTATGAGCAGAAACCCAATACTTTACATAATAAGTGGCCAAAATTAAGACCAAATACCACCAAATAAAGTGCACAATTATCTCATTATCAATATCATATAACCTATTACTTTACATTCATCGATCGTCGATCACATAATTCTCTTAATGCATCCCCTAGAGAGTGTTTGACACTAAGATATTTAACTATCCTAAATGAGTAGCATTCCGTTCTTAAGTTTTCTCTTTTCTTTTGTTCAAAACTAGAGTTTCATAATTTTAAAACTCCTTAAAATAAAAGTTTTACGTTAACATAATCAACCAAGACCCTATCGATGTCAAGTTACCGTTTAGTATTCGTGATTATAATATGACTTTATAGCTACCGCCAAATAGTAGTAATTTTAGTTCACTAAAAGATGAAAGATCATATCTAAAACTTGATGTAGTTGTCCTAAATAAAACTGTAACCATGTTGAGACTACTGTTGATTTGCAACAAGAAAATGACTATTGTTAATGATTAAATATTCCTAGTACCCTAATATGCAATCATACTAATTATGCTAGATTTATCAAATATTCTTAGATCTTTAGAACCAAGAGTCAAAAAGACTACTAGGCACATGATTATAAAATAATCTATTTCATAAGTCAACATGACATGCAATACAATTAATTAATCTACTGATCAACACTTGAACTATCAATTCCAGAATTGGTTTCATTCCCTGGCACCATACTGATGCATTTCATTTCTTAGCGATACATAGTTCTGGATTATACATAGTCAAATCGGATCAATGTAAACATGTACATAGTGCTCGATTCCCTAATCTACTTAGTTAGATTTGTTATACCTTCTAGGTTATTAGAGTTACCTAAAATCTGATTACCAATACAATCTTTAGGGATGACTAATATAATTAATAGGTTGTCAAAAGAAGTGAAGATGATTCATTAACATGAAGACATGAAGTAATTTAGAAAACTCCTTCCACTGATTCCTATACTCTACCCCATGTTATCATTTCTAATACTACTAGATTGACCAATAAAATATACCAAATGCTTATCTAGTTTACAACAATTAAGATGGCAAAGTCAGATTCTTACTTGTTGACAAACTAAAGTTGTAGCCTGACCTCCTCTTCCTCTCCTTATCAAGCTCTTGATGCCTATGCTTTCTTGCTCACACTCTCAATTCTCACCTTTATGTTTTGGCAGTTGTTAGAGAAAGAAAAAATATGCTTTAGCTCAGCCTTGGGGTACATAAATCCCACACCTAGTTGTATTGTTTCAAAAAAAAAAAAAGCAGTAAGGTTTCATAGAAAAGGTAACGTCCTAATTTCTAGTTAGTAATGTCACGTAATTTCTGCTTGATTGGCACTTGATTGATAATCAAGTATTAATGATACTAAATGTAATCAAATCTTATCCTCAAAAATATCCTAATTGATAATAGGATGAGTTTTGATTGGTAGTTAATTAGTAAATTTATATTAATGTCATTAAATGAAATAGAATCTTACCATGTAAATTAAAGGAAATAAAAATGACTTATCTAATATTGTGTCTCGATTCATTTAGCTAATTAAAATGGCAAGGAGTAATTTAGGGTCTCATTTAGTTAATTGATTATCTATTAAAATGGTAAGTGATTAATTTAGGGTTATTACATTCTATCCCCCATAAAATAAGTTTTGTCCTCAAAACTCATGTATCTTACTTAAACAATTGCAGGTATTTTGCTTTCATTTCTTCTTCCAATTCCCAAGTTGTTTCTCTCTCGGTGTGGTTTGTCCATTGAACCTTAACGTATGGAATCGTCCTTCACCTAAGCACTTGATTTTTTTGATCAACAATTTTTACAGGATATTCTTCGTGGGATGTGTTTTCTCTTATCTCGAGTGATTGTGTCTCTAGTATGTGGGTTAGAGACATACTTCCTCAATTGAGACACGTGAAAGACATTATGCACTTTAGATAGAGTAGGTGGTGGAACCAAATGGTATGCTAGATTTCCAACTCTCTTAAGTATCTCAAAAGGGCCTATATATCTGGGATTTAGCTTTCCACTCTTTCCAAACCTCATAACACCCTTCCAGGGGGAAATCCTCAAATACACCTTATCTTCTTGGTTGAATTCTAGTGGTCTTCTTTTCAAATTTGCCCAACTCTTATTACAATCTTGTGCTGCCTTTAATTTGTCCCTAATGATTTTGATCTTTTCCAAAATTTTCTCAACTAGATCTGGTCCAGAATTTAATTTCTCTCCAACTTCATCCCAATATAATGGGGACCTATACTTTCTTCCATATAATGCTTCAAATGGGACCATTCCAATTCCACTATGGTAACTGTTATTATAGAAGAACTCCATCTGCTTAACCATTCTATCCCAACTTCCTTTAAATTCTAATGCACATGCTCGGAGCATATCCTCCAAGATTTGAATTGTTCATTTAGATTGTCCATCTGTTTAGGGATGAAAAGCTGTACTTAACCTAATATTCATTCCCATCATCCTCTGGTATGTAGACCAAAATCTTGATGTAAATCGTGGGTCTCTATCAAACACAATACTCACTGGTACCCCATGTAAACAAATTATTTCAGAAATGTATAGTTTCACCAACTTCTCCATGGAAATTCCATTAGTGATGGGTAAAAAGTGTGCACTTTTTTGTCAAACGGTCCACGATAACCCAAATTGTATCATGGCCTTCCCTAGTCCTTGGTAGTGCTACCACAAAATCCATCGTAATATGCTACTATTTCTATTGTGGGATCTCTAAGGGTTGTAGCAATCGTGCAGGTCTTTGGTGCTCTGCTTTGACCTATTGGGAAACTAAACATTTTGCAACATACTCAGCAATTTCTCTTTTCATTCCATTCCACCAATACATCAGTTTCAAATCTCGATACAATTTGGTTTCATCTGGATGTATCGAAAATTTTGTACTGTGAATCTCCTTTAAAATTTCCCTTTTTAATTTTTCGTCCTTAGGCACACTTAACCTTCCTTTCATCCATAGGCTATCGTCAGCTTTCATTTGGAATTCTTCAGATGACTCAACCTTAAGCTTTTCCCTTATCTTTTCAAGTTTAGGATCTAACCTCTGTGCATCTTTAATTTTATCAATCAAGGTTGGTGTTAACAATAATGTAGCTAACACTTCTTTAGTAGAATATACCACATCTAAGTTCAATTTAACCATTTGTTTCTCCAAAGCAGGTGTACTAGTGGTCATTGATTTTCTACTGAGGGCATCTGCCACTCGATTCGCCTTTCCAAGATGATAACTAATAGTCAAATCATAATCTTTTATCAACTCTATCCATCTTCGTTGTCTCATATTTAGCTCCTTCTGAGTAAACAAATACTTCAGACTCTTGTGATCAGTGAATGCCTCGTATTGCTCCCCATACAAATAGTCTCCATAATTTTAGTGTAAAAACAATTGCAGCTAATTCTAAATCATGAGTTAGATAATTTTACTTATACGTCTTCAATTGCCGTGAAACATAGGCAATCACTCGACCATTTTGCATTAGTACACAACCTAAACCATGCTTGGATACATCACTATAGATTACAAAACCACCCTGAACCTGATGGTAATGACAGTACTGGAGTTGAAACCAATTTCTGTTTCAATTTCTAAAAACTTGCCTCACATTCAGGTGACCAAGTAAATTTAGCCCATTTATGTGTTAACTTACTTAAATGCATGGCTATTGAGGAAAATCCCTCAACAAATTTCTGATAATATCCAGCCAATTCTAGAAAACTCCTTACTTCTGTCGCATTAGTTGGCCTTGGCCAATCCGCAATAGCCTCTATCTTCTTAGGACCTACAGCCACACCTTGTTCTGATATTACGTGTCCTAAAAAAGTCACACTTCTTAGATAAAACTCACATTTATTGAATTTTGCATATAACTTTTCCTTCCTTAATATCGCTAGTACTTCTTTAAGATGCTCTGCATGTGCTTCCTCTGTGGGGGAGTATACTAGAATGTCATCTATAAACACCACCACAAATATATCTAATTGAGATTTAAATACCCGATTCATTAAATCCATGAATGCAGTTGGTGCATTGGTCAATCCGAATGACATAACTAAGAATTCATAATGATCATATCTTGTCCTAAATGCACTCTTAGGAATATCCCCTTCTTTGATTTTCAACTGATGATATCCAGATCTCAAATCAATTTTAGAGAATATCTTAGTACCTTTCAATTGATCAAATAGATTGTCAATTCTTGGGAATAGGTACTTGTTCTTGATCATAATATTTTTCAATTCTTGGTAATCTATATACAATCTCAAACTTCCATCCTACTTTTTAACAAAAAGTACTGGTGCTCCCCGCGGCGACACACTTGGTCGAATGAATTTCTTATCAAGTAATTCTTGTAATTGGTCCTTTAATTCCTTTAATTCTACTGGGGCCATTCGATATGGTGCTTTAGAAATAGGTGCCGCTTCAGGTACTAAATTAATTTTGAATTCTACTTCTCTATCAGGGGTATTCTGGGCAATTCTTCAAAAAAAACATCCAAAAATTCCTTAACTATAGGTATACTTTCTAATGAAACACCCGTCTCCTTGGTATCCACAACATATGCAATATAACTGTGAGGGTCTCGAAATTCTATTTTATTTAAAATTGCATAATAATATTTATATTATGTTTAGTCACTAAAATACTAGTGAATTTATGTTTTGAGTTATCATTTTCTAATTTAGAGAATTTTTTGAGAATTAATTGCGGTTGGTTTCAGCCAATTTAAGTGATGATTTTTGATCCGAGACGTGAATACTAACTCTAAGATGAAACCGAGTAGAGATATTATAGAGATATATTTAAGGTAGGATAGTGTTGGAATGAGAAAAATCAGTAAAAGTTAGAGTGTCACGCGTCGATACGACAAAAAGTCGAGTTTGACCACTTTTTCCTCAATTTAAGGACAACCAAATATCTTGTCCATATAAAGCATTGTTTCTTGCTTCCTTGCTTCTCATTTTCAGCCACACTTGAAGCTTAAAGAGAGAGAGAGAGGGCCAAGAATAGAGAGAGAGAAATAGAGAGAGTTTGAAGGTTTTCTTCTTCTTCTTCTTCATCTTCTACTTCTTGAAGCTTGAAGACACCATTGAAAGGTATTTCTCTTTTTCCTTCTCCTCCTTGTTGCTATCGTGAGAGAGAGTAAGAGAGGGAGAGAGATGTTCGAGAGTGAGAGAGAGAAAGGAAGAGAGAAGAAAGCTCATCTTGCTTGTCATCTTCTTGTTCTTGAGATTTGTGGAGAAAAACACCAAAGATCAAGCTAGATCTTGGTTAAATTTGAAGGATCTCGAGGATACAAAGCTTGGAAGATCATCCTTGTGGGGAGCATCATTAGATCTTACTTGATCTGGCTAGATCTTGAGGTATAACACTTAAATCTCTTAGTTTTAGCTTTATTAGTGTTAGATCTTTTAGATCTACGGTTTACTTTGCTAGAAGTGTTAGTGTTTGGAACTTTTGAGTTGGGCTCTTGAATTCCCAACTTAGGTAGCTAACTTGAGGTGACTTTTAGGTAGTGGACTTAAGGACCTGGTTGTGGCTTGGTTGTTATTATGAGATGAGTTCATTTTGTGGTTAGAAAGTAGGATTGTTATTGAAAATTTTGAAGGAATGAGATGCTTGATGGCCGAACCTCACTTGGAATGTTATGATATTTGATTTCAAAATTTTACGATGTTTCTTGGTGAGATTTTTGCCTAGATAAATATGTATTATGTTCATTTATGAGTATATGTTTGAATGGAGTTAAAATCTTGAAGTTTTAATGGTGAAAAGTTGAGTTTTCACTAATTTTTGGGAAAATATACTATTTGGACAGATTTGAATACTTGAAATGTTTTAACTATTATCATGGTTTTTGTATATCGAAATTTGATGAAAATTGTCCTAGACATGTATTAAAACCTTAATTATGGTTTAGTGTTGAGTTAAAGCTCGAATGAGTGATTTTTGAAGTGAAAGACCTCACTTGATTTTCTTGTTCTAAAAGTTAAGAAGTTGCGAGTATGGAATACATTGACGGAGTATTTTGTCAAAGTGATGTATCGATTTGAAAATGAAATCTTTTATGATGATTTTTGACTTGAGTGACTACTTTTTCATTCGAGCAAAGTTGGAGGAATTTTTGAGGGAGAATTTTGATCAAACGAATGATTAAGTCTATTTGAGTTTAGTTTCACTATTGGTGGAGCGAAACTTATTTCTTCTCTTTACTTGTTTATAGGAAGTGGGGAAGAATTTGAAACCAATCCAAATTTGGAATCAAAACCTTGCTATTTCGGTGAGTTTCCATGCATGTTACTTGATTATGTGAATTTGATTTGAATTGTGCTTGGTTAAGTGATTTGATGTGAAAATTTGGTTTATCAAACCATCAAATGGAGAAATGTGTACTTTATCGCACTTACATTTATTTGAATGGAAATAATTGTGAAAGTGTTTTGTAGTGACTTATGTGCGTGTGAAATTTGGAATTCTTGAGACCTATCGGTAAGTCGTTCGACTCAAGTTGTATGCTAGGCCTAGGCCGAGGAGAAATGACGAACCATAGGGTTATTTATGTGATGTGATGTGTGCTCTGGACTTGGCATATGGACTTGTCCCATTTGGAGAGCAATAAACAATTTATGTGATAATTTATATGCTTGAAGTAGGGCACGGTGGGGGTTTCGGTGGAGTTAGGAGTAAGTGGAGATCTACATGGTTTATATGTGTGAAAGTTGACAGAGTGTCAACTACATGGAACGTGATCAAGTTTCGTGGATCTTGGCTCCTAAGAGCTCCCATGTCCTACCTTTGTGTTGTTAATTGCTTTCTTTAGTTGTTTGTTTCTAAATATGAATATGAAGTGAAATATCATATATGTCATGTGCTTTGCATTTCTTTTGGAACTCACTAGGTTTTAGCTCATTCTTTTAAATTTATTTTCCTTAGCAGGAACTGAGAACCCAAGCGAAGCCAACTATTAGAACTAGGGTTTACTTTTGTTTTTGCCTTGAGAGATTTGAACTATAAATTTGGAGTATTGTATTGTGAACTTTGAATGTATAATTAAGTACTCTATGTATTTTGGAATTTCAAGGTTTGAGTAATGAATTTGTGAGCTGTCGTTGATTTAGATTTGGGTTTTCATTTTAGTTTGATGAATTAGTGATCGTTTATGTGAGTGAGTCCTGGCGAGAGCTAGGCAGGCGGTCCACTGATACCTTAGGGTATGCCCTAGGGAAAGGTGAGGCTGTCAAAATAACCTTCAGCACCTTTTCTTAATGCTCTAGATGCTTGTAATGCAGTCAACAATAGCTGCCCACGTATTTTCTTCTTACCCTCTAAATTCCCTTGAAAAGAAAACTCGCCCTTAGTAGGATCACTAAATGTTACTTTCTTCCTTCTACACTCAACCTGCCCATGATTTCTAGCTAACCAATCCATACCTAAACTGATATCAAAATCACTCATATTGATTTGGATTAGGTCAGCTCGTAATATTCTACCCTCAATTTCAACCAGACAGTTATTATATTTCAAATGAGACACAAGAGCTATATCACCAGGAGCAGACACGCGATATGGGTTACCTAACCATTCAGGTCACATATTCAAAGTTTTAACAAACTTTCTAACACAAAAGAATGGGTAGCACCACAATCAAAGAGCACATAAGTAGAGTTTACAAGTAGTGTACTTGTGACTACTTCATTAGATCTTTTCACCTAAAAATCGGTCATTGCATGCACTCTTGCATTGGTCTTTGGCCTATTTTCAACTAATTTAATAGACTTTTCACCTTCTTTCCTTAGATTTGGACAGTCCTTTACTCGATGCCCTATCTGTCCACACCCAAAGCATGCACCAGTTTTTAGACGACACTCTTCCAAATGCATTCTATGACAAGTCGGGCATTCCTTCTTAGTAGGAACCTTTCCTTTAGACTGTGATGGTGCCATTTGTGGAGCGGTTCAACTTCCTTCTTACCAACTTGAAAACCTTGCATGGCCTTTTCAGACCAACTGCACCACCTTCACCCTTAAGTCGAGGCCTTTTGCCTCTCTCTTCAACTTTAAGTCTCTTAATATCTGCTTCAATTTTGACACTTGCATTGAATAAGATATCGTAGTCAGAAATCATAGTATTTGACAGCTTCGACTGTATTTGGCTTGATAACCCCCTAGTATATTTCAACATCTTTACCTGTTCATTTGCCATAGTAGAGGGCACAAATCTTCCTAAGGTGCAAAACTTATTCAAAATAACATCCTTTAATAGAAATTGACACTATCTTGAACTTTCAACTTTTTCTACTCCATATAATTTTTTAAGAAAGATAATTTTACTATTTTGATTTGCAAATGCACGGGCCAGAAATCTAGTAAATCTATAGCGTTTGTTTTGCAGAATTTTAATGCAACTAAATATTTCTTATACATTTAATAGGCATGAACCAATTAGAGGTTTTGGATTTAAATCCTTCTCCTTCTCATCCCTATTATGCACACTAGTTATAGAGGTGATCTTTCAATTTTACAAGGACATTCATATACTAGTTGGTTTACAAATAAACATATCACTTATTAGGGGTATTCAAAAAGAAAAAAAAAGTGGGTAATTGACAAAACTGAATTGGTCCAAATCGAAAAATATGGTAACCAATTCGTAGTTTTCAAAATGGTTAGGTAAGCCAAACCTACTTGAAAAACTAGGTTAGGGTATGATTTTCAATTTTCAAAAACCACAGTTATCCGAATCTATCCGTATAAATGTAGTAATTTACTAATAATTATATAGAATCCAAATTGTATATTTTATTTTTCCAAATCTTAAGCAGTATTTATTTAGCCATTCACTCATAATTTAAGTTATGAGACCCATGCCATTATATATATTATTTTTTATAGCTTATAAACTTGTATATTTAATCTTATCTTCGATTTATTTTTTCATTTCTACATTCATTGCCACTAATTTCATTTACTTTACTACTCTATTTTTTTGGGGTAAAATTTCCTTTCCTTTCTCATAAATTCTATACATTTCACCAATGCACTTGTTTCATTTTTAATTTTGGGTGCATACATATTTGGTTCTAATGCAACTTGTTATCCTTAATAAAAAATAAATTAATAGTTTCATGAAGTGGAGAAACAAAGACAAATGTTCAGAATATTTATGTCTAATTATATATTGTGTTTTGATTTTCCATTTTGTTGTTGATTTTTTTGAGTTATAGGATTAAACATTCTTATTAATTTTGATAATTGTTGTAATATTTTTTTAATCTAATTCTATTTTTCTCTTTTTTCTTCTAGTAAAAGAGTGTTAGGTTACCCTATATACCCAACCCTATCTTATAAGTTAACTAGTTAGTGGTTAATCGACTGAATAGAGTTAAGCTATGAAATGTAATATTATTAAATCGGTACTTGTGGTTAGGATCAGCAAAATTACAAATAGACTAATTACCTGTCCATGAACACCCATATCACTTATGTACAAGTAGTTGGATTAGGAGGTGGAGCTATTTCTTAGGGTTCTTAAAAACAAGCAAGCACAATGAGCCTCCCAATGACTTCTGCATTTATAGCTCCAGCTTCAGGTAGCAAAGAAGTAGAATGGCTTCCAATATGTTTTATGAAATTCTTTTATGACCAAAGCTAGTTTTACCAAATTCTATACATTGTAGTAGTGTTGCAACACCTGCTAAAGTTTATAGTTAAATGTATATGGTCAGCCCAGCCATATTGGACTAAGAGATAGTTATATGAAAGACATGACTATAAATAGTGTCATAACAGTAGACTTTGTCAAATCTAGTCAAAATTTGAGCAATTCTTTGACGAAAAGATTACCAAGAGATTTGGTGTACAAAACATCAAGATGGATGAGATTGAAAACCCATAAGCATTAATGACTCATAATAGAACCCTCAATATATTCAATCCTAAATATAATGTCTAATCTTGAATTCAATGAGTTAAATTACATTTGGTGTACAACATGTCAAGATGGATGAGATTGAAAACCCATAAGCATTAATCACTCGATAGAATCTCAATTCAATCCTAAATATAATAACTAATCTTGAATTCAATAAGTCAAAGTACATCATTTTAAGTGATTGTAGCGTTATGTCTAAATTCACCCTAAAGGAAGATAGTGCAAAATACACCCACCAAAATAAGGAAAGGTTGAATTTATAACTCTTAACGGATCTTAAAAAGTGCTTGAATTGGCAGGGCATTTAAGAGCTTGGCTATATGAATGTGAAACTTGAGCAATTCACGAAACTTAAGAACTTATCTTTGAAACATTCATGCCTGTACAGTAGAGTATATCTACTTTAAACAATCTGCTCCCTAAGATGTGTATAAATGTGTTGTACAAATCACAGGCTATCTCCATGCATCTACTAAGGGCAATTTCCTTCAAATATTGATAGTCAAAAAACTCCGCCATTTGTTGCTATTTTTTTTTTGTTTCCCCATCCATCGGTGCGGCACATTGAATGTGCGGCACCAGGGAGGAATTTTTTTTAAAATTTTTCTAACAAATTCCGGAGGCCCCTTTGTGCAATTTTTAAAAAAATTTGACTGGTGCCGCACATGCAAGTCACAAAAAATTGAACGTCTCTGGTGCCGCAAATGTAATATACAAATATAAGTAAACCCTAAACCCTAAACACTAACCCCTAAACCCAACATATATAAATGTATATATAAATATACTTACATAAATATATATAAATATGTATACATACATATATATAAATATGTATATATAAATATATATATAAACATATAAATGTATATATAAATATATATACATAAATATATACAAATATGTATAATAAATATATATATAAATCTGTATAAATATATAAATACATTTATTTAAATATATATAACTATACAAATTTGTATAAATATATAAATTAATATATATTAAACATATGTATAAATATATATATATATATATATATAAACACTTATACATATATATAAATATATATAAATTTATAAATATATAAACACATATAAATATATATAAATACATAAATATATATATATATATATATATATAGATAAATATATGTCAATATATAAGATATATGTATATATAAATACAAATAAACATATAATTGTATATATAAATATATATACATAAATATATATAAATATATAATAAATGTATATATAAATCTATATAAATATATAAATACATATATTTAAATATATATAAATTTACAAATTTGTATAAATATATAAATTTATATAAGTATATAAATTAATATATATTAAACATATGTATAAATATATATAAATATATATAGCACTTATACATATATATAAATATATAAATCTATAAACATATATAAATATATATATATATATATATAAATACGTAAATATATATATATATAAATTGGAAACTCACGTGAAGCTTGAAGAGTTTTCCTTGTGGCATGCGAAGTCAAAGCCCATTGGAGGAGATTGCGTCTGTGGCATCCGAAGCTTAATTGGAATTGGGGAATTACACGTATATATATATATATATATGAGTTAAGGGCGGTGAAAGGAGGGACGAGCTAGCTTTGTTTTTATTTCTTTTAATCGTCTCCTTGGCTGCCGCCACTAGCATTAGAAAAAAAGAGAGAGTAGCTTAGCATCGTTTCTTCATTATTCAAAGTTTTCTTGTCCTTTAGCCTTTCCGCCGTCGGTAGTGAAACAAGATACTAGTGTTACTTGTACCTGTCGTTTTTGTCCTTTTCTTTCGGTCAATCCGTAGTATAAGACTTTACTTATTTAATAGTTTTTGTTAGTAGAATTGGTTTGGTGAATTCTTCCTTCGCTTATTTGATTGTTTCAACTTTCGTTCAAGTACATGGAAATCACGACTTGCATGGAAAAGATGTCGAGGCGTGGCTAGTTCTTTTTCTAGTTGAGGAATAATCAAGGCTCGGGGCACCACAACTGTGAGATCGTTTTGATTATTAATTTTAGTTTATATGTTCATGGGTATTTAATTATTCTCTGTTTTCAATTAATTATTATTTGGGTTTATTGGGTAATATGGCCAGTTATTCAATTGTCTAAATAATATATATAGTCAATTAGGGTGTTGGCGCGTCGCCTTTAAGCAACCTAATTAGTGACAAATGAGACAGCACCGCCATAAGTGGTCTAATTTGTATCGTGGGGATAATTAACCTAGCCTCGAAAACCCGCATGTGTGTTTACCATCTAGAATTGGGTCTTTCTAATTCCTAATGTGTGACTACATTAAATCCTATGGCGTCTCTAGGGTTGTCTAGTTCATAAGAGGTAGTCTATGAAGCCTCTACTACTATAAAATTAAGGAAAGATTGTGGTTGGCCGCTGACCACTATAACCAATTTATCCATGAATGTATGAATACTTTTATGGGTCTATGATCGTGTGCACCCGTGCCAAGATTAATTCCTTGACTAGGTTGTTTTAATTAATTGTTTCTTGTGTTATTTAATTCCTCTGATCTAGCTTACTTAGAATTTCAGCTTTTATTTCTTTTTTAATTATTTGCTCTCTTTTCCAAAACCTCCCAAATTCTGAGGGAAATAAATCACCCGTCCCGTGGATCGACCTACTCTCCATTATACTTGAATTTATATTCTTAGAGTAGGTATTTTATTTTTGGAGGTTTGACACCCAAAATAAATATATGTTAATATATAACATATATGTGTGTCTATATATATATATATATATATATATATATATATATATATAACATACATATAAATATATATATCAATATATAAATACATTACTATATATATAAATATACGTAACATATATATATATATATATATAAACATATATAACATATATATATAAATACATATCACATATAAATATGTCTATTTATATAAATATATATAAATATATACATATACATATATATAGATATAAATACATACATATATGGATATATATACAAAAAATATATATATACATATATACACATAAATATATATATACACATAGATAAATATATATACACATAAATATATACATATATAATAAGTATATAAATATATGCATATATATATAAATATATGTAACATATATATATAACTATATATATATATATATATAACACATATATATAAATACATATCACATATAAAGCCATTAGGACTAAGTTGTGCATAGGCGAACTGTTACAAAGTCATAATCTTCAACAAAGTTGCTTTAACCATTTACCAAAAAAATCAGCTCCATTTCTGTCTGATTTTTTTATTTGGAAAAATGCTCAAGTGAATGACTTGTAACTTTTTATGTAGTCAATGAGACTTTTCAGCTAGTCACTACGCTATCTAAATTGTTTTTTAAAAAAATTAAGAAAAGAAAACATTTACTATTGAATATTCTTTTTCCCTTATATGATAACCATATTTACTACTAAAATTGTTTACTAAATCATAACCAATTTTCGGAGGCCCTTTTGTGCAATTTTCAAAAAAATTTGTCAGGTGCAGCTGGCCACTGTCATCGAGACACGTGTCGTGGTGAGACCCACCTAAAGAGTGGGTGTCCAGGAAGCTGTTGCTATATAAGTAAAGTCTGTTCAGTTGGATGGTTAAGAGAATAAGAAAGAGATGGCAGATACCCCAACTGCCACGTGGCAGTATGCCACTGGTCGAAGGACAAGTGGGCCATGTTCCCGTATGATAAAGTTGGTGGCAATAAGTGCTTCAAAATTTGAATGCCAGAAGAACAGTGCTGGGGCACAGTATGGCAGCTGCAAAGCTGGCCACTGTTATGATGACACGCGTCGTGATAGGACCCACATTGGTAATGTGTGTTCATGAAACTGCTGCTGTATAAGTAAAGCATGTTCACTTGGATGGTGAAGAGAGTGATAATGAGATGGCTGATACCTAACTGCCACGTAAATCAAACCACCCCTCTTTCCCTTTCCTGTTTTCAAACCTGTCCAGAATTTCCTGATTTCCACCCTACCAATCTCTCCAAAAATGAAGATGGCATCCTTCCCAACTTCCAAGATGAGCCTTGGTCTGACCCTCCCCTCTTCCCCCACCTAGAATGACTCAATAACCCAAATATACCAATCCTCTATTATTGGACATCCAGGCTAGGCGGACAGATCCCTTACCATAACTTCTGATCCCACTTCATCCACCGATCACCTCTGTTGAGAGCTTGCCAGCAGTCATAGCTGAGGTTTAAATTTGCCCTCCTAAGTCCTATAAATGCCTCATCATGTTCCTCTTAACCTCTGTTAACTTTGTGAAACGTACTGAGGATTGGCTAAAAGTTAGCTACTTGCCAAAACAGTTATGAAATTCACAAAAATAAAATCAATTTGTAAACTCATCTAAGTTGGATTTTATTGCATATAGAGTACGCATTTAGTTAGAAGTTACTCCACCTATTTTGGTCAATATCCCCAAAAAAAAAAAAAAATTGTTATGCTAAAAGAAATATCTACCAAAGGCTTACCTCATTATCCCAATCAGTGCACAGGTTTACTGTAACAAGTGCTACAACTTGCACTGAAAGGCCACCTATGATTCCCATCCAAAGTCCCTGTAAGCAGTTAAAACTTGAAAGGGTCAAATCATCAATGGCACAAAATTTTCAACATCCACTAATAGGAGTGGGTGGGGGAAGGGGATACCATGCCTCCAATGTGGAGGAAGAATGCAAACAGAACAGCTGAAGGTATTCCTACAACATAATAAGCTCCAAGGTTGATGAATGCACAGAGATTTTGCCATCCACATCCTCTTGCAGCCCCTAGAAATAATTGGCAAAAATCAATGAAACATCCTAGAGATTGCCATGGCAGGCAATGAAGAAGAAATGCCAATATATGCTTTTACAGTAAATGCAAAACTTAGCAACCTGACAAGACACATTGGAATCCGTCAAAGAAGTCAGATAGTGCAAGGAGAGGCAACATCTTCGCCACATATCTAACCACCTCTTCTTCATTGCTATAAAGCTTTCCCCACATGTGCCGGACCAGAATGGTGGTTGTTCCAACAATTGCACCCTCTGTAAGGGCCACTATGACCATCACGCCCAACGCTAAGCGTGCACCTTGTGGATTTCCAGCGCCCAATTCATTTGAAATTCTAGTACTAAAATGATTACAGGGTAAAATCATTTCCATCCAGCTAAATGCATGGAAAACAGTAATCAAGAAAAGTAGATTGATCCTCCTACTGATCACTTTTGATGCCATGTTGGTAACATGTCGAGAGGTATCCATTAATTAATGTCATTGTTGAATTTTTTTTTTCATTGTTAAAACTTAAAAGCATCATAAGAACTTAGATTGGGTTTAACTAACCTTATGGCAGCACCAAGACCGACAGAGATCATATAGACCATCCAACATGTATTGAGGCTGTCAGAACAAGAAATAGTTGATGTAATCAGAAAAGACTTAAGTTTTTTGCGTCTGAAGCTTTATTTCTCTTGAGCTGGTATATAACATCTTTCAAGTGCTGAAATCTGATATATTAAGTTCAGTAACAGAGACAAACCTGATAGATAAGACTGATGTTTCTAGTTTTGGATTTGGCAAAAGACCCGATAATAGAACAACCATCTCAAATGACCAGTACTCCAAACTGTGATTCAAACAAATGATGATAAATTGTCAAGTAAAGAAAAATCTTGGACAATGCATGATACAATAACCAAAAAAGAAGGTGGGGAGCGGGGTTAATCTTGCAATAAAAAACATGCATCCATTGTTCCTTGATCTGGACACATGCTTAGTGGAAGTTCTTTTTGGAGATGTATAAAAGGTTTCGCCAAACAGTGCTAAACACGCTTCAGGATGCCATCATCTTCTGTTGTTAGATAAAGTGCCAATACCATACAACTTACCAAATCATGATTGCTGAAGGAATTGCAAGTTTTATAAAACTGAGGGTATCAAACAAGGCCTCTTTAGAGAAGCCAGTCCAAGTACTTGAGCAAGCTGGTGAAAATATGATGTATAGTGTCATCAAAAACACATTAACCCAATACGATATGCCATTTGCAAGAGCAGCTCCTCTGTTTCCAAATCCAGTTTTAAACACAAGAAACCAGCATAGAAGAACATGAAATAATGCTGTAATGCCAGAGCTCATCATCATAGGAAATACAATATTTTGAGTCTGTAAAAATCTGTTGATGCATTGAAGAAGGGCATAGGCAAAAAGGCCTGGTATCATTGACCGATTAAATTTCCCAGCTTCAATGGATATCTCCTGATCTTGGCCAAGAACTATTAGAATGTGGTCTGTGTAAAACCAAATCAATGCAAGGAAAACGCTTAACACCAGAAGAACTAACATCCCTCGCTGTGTATAGATACCAAGCATACGATACTGTTTGGCTCCATAAGCTTGTCCACATAGCGTCTCCAGTGCACTTCCCATTCCTAACTATCAAAACATTGTCAGAATACAACATCCCGAGCAACACTACGATAATTGGAGAAGTTCCTGGACTTAACTATAGAGAGCAAAAATCATGCAGTATGTCATAACATACAGGGCAACTATGCTTACGTGACATACTGCCTAGGAAACTTGATCCTTGACACGGCTATAATTATGCTTCACTGACTAAAGTTTTACTCATTGGAATAGTACAGGAGGCCAGAGTATTCTCTTCAGTGCAACTGTGGAAGTTATGGTGGGGAAAGTTGCTTTCTGCTCTGGAGCAAAACATCAAGCTAATTTTCATCTATTAATAACAAACTAAAGTATTTCTTAAAAGGTCACTTTGATTTCTTCTATAAATCAGGTTCGGGTGTCAGAAACCAAAGATCAATAATTCTAGAAGAACATGATCAGGGGCATGGGCATCAAAGCATTACATGCCAATTAATCTACAAATCAATGATTACAGCCATGACACCTTCCTATGACTTTCCACGAGGTTTGCATAGCGTCATTCAAACTGCAAATTTCATGTTTAAAATAGCTATCAGCTACTAAGCTGCTTACCTTAACATCCTGAAGAAACAAGGAATACTTTAGTCATGACTTCAAACTGGATCACAAGGCTTTTGAAATTTGAAGTAAAAGACAGACGAATAAAGTCAGAGAATGGAATTTACTGTTTCTTCTGTGATAACTACAGTGTCTGAGTTAAAGAAGACATAAATCATCATTAATTTTGTTACTTTCTTCATAATCTTAGAGCTGAACTGATATCAAATAAATGAAAAAAACGGATACTAGAAAAAAGGGCAGGAGGGAATTTTCAATTTTACACCTTGAGCATCTAGCAGATTCGGAAGGGACATAATAGACTTACCAATACGTTGAATCCAGTGACTGAAGCAAAGGAAGTAGCCATCGAAGCACTTGAAAGCGGCAGCTCCCCAAGATGGCCGACAAACATGATCGAAATAATTTGTAAACAGTACTGGAGAATGCTCACTGCAATCAGAGGCAGTGCTAGTCCTAGCTGCCTCTTTACCTCTTCAACAATCTCCCCTCTACAACAAACTTGTTCGGATACCTCTCCATCGATGCAATGGCTTCTGCCTTGGCTTGGGATCAAAGGGGCTTCAGGGCTTGAGTCATTTCTGTCCATTCTCCTCCTTTTCCCAATCAATAATGTTCTTCAGTCAAGATTCTTTCTCTCTTTAATTGCTTTTGTAAGTTATTGAGCAATTTATATTGAGATAATCATATTTCAATTATTAATTGGTCAATTATTAAGGCACTGGCTCCCACTTAAATATAAAATGCAACCCAGCAATGCTACTATAGAATATAAGGAACTACAGCTAGGAAGATTTAGGCAGCAAGAATACAAAAATCTTAGCCTATAAATGGGGGATAAATAAAAGAAGCAGTGATTGAATACTAGTTAGATTGACTTTATACATATACTAATCTACACTGCAACATACAATTGTAACAAGTGTAGGAAAATCTGAAAAGAGTCAATGGTGATTCGCTCTGGACAACCAATCATCAGGAAGGACAACGTTTTCCCCAACTCCAGTGGAATTCATCCTTTAATTTTTGGCATTTTCTGCTGGACATGCCACTTTTCGGCTGGTTCAGCAATACGAAAGCCTAATGTTGTCGTTTCCTTTGTCAAGAATTAATAATTATGACCCTATGAGGATGTTGAAGGCTAATGCTTGAGTTACATTCATTACCCTTTGAAATAATTCATCTTGTCATTTTGATGGTTAAGTGAACGGCAAATTTTGTTGTAGTCTCCAATTGTTTGATGATACTTCCAAGTTTTCTAAGAAATGACAATAGATCCACACAATAAAGTAAGACAGGAAATGGCCCACCCCACTTCCTACCTCCTTGATTTAATTCTTGTGATTTGGAAGAGTTCTGGGAAGTTTGAGTATGGACCTGGAAAGAGGGCCGTGGCCTTTGTAGATAAACATAGAGAGCATGGAAGAGGGACTTCTACTGAAGGAGGGAAAGAAGAAAGAGAGGCTATCTTGGGGGATAGTGTGGCAGGAGGTGAAGAAGCTAGGATATTTAGCAGGGCCTTTGGTGGCTGTGACCTTATCACAGTACTTGTTGCAGAGTATATCACTGATGATGGTTGGTCATGTGGGTGAACTTGAATTGTCAAGCAGTGCAATAGCCATCTCTCTTTGTGGTGTCACTGGTTTCAGTTTTCTTGTATGCCTGCTTTATCTTGAATCTCTTCATTGCTCTTTTCCATGAATTTCTTGCCATCATGCACATTTTTCATCAAGAGAAATGCATGTGAAAATACCAAGCCATATATTTCCATGAAAAGCATGCTATATGGATCTCGATAATGGCTTTATATACTTATACTCTTCTCGACTGAACAAGCTTTAACACCTGTAACTTACCCAAAAAAAAAAAAAAAAATCTTTAATACATGTTGTACAAGTATCAAGACACTGTACTAAGGCTGTATTCCAGGAAAACAAACATAGCATATCGGTTTGATATTACTGTTCTATAACATGTGCACCAAACTTGATATACTAGCATAAAACACATGAAAAATTGTAACTGGAGACATCACATAATTCTAGCAATTAATTGTACTTACATGAAAAGAGAAAATTATTGCTAACGTTAGGATGAATTCCTTAATATATCTATACACATGTAATACTTCAAGTGTAACTTGCACATGCTGATTTCTAGTCAGGTTACAGTCTTAATACATTCCAAGAAGAAAAGCTTATCCATGCATAGTTGAGCAAGTTTTGAGATGAAAAGTTCAGACAAAGTACATGAAATAGGCATGCCAATGACATAAAGTCTCAGTGTCTATCCATTCACAGTTCAAATTGCAGAAAGCTATTTTTCACAATGGACCAAAATAGTGCTCTGCTCATTAATGCAATGGGAGAGTGACATGAAAATGGAGTATAGAGATGAAAGAAAGAAAAATTAAATGGAATTTCTTCGCTTACATAGCAAAGACTGAAGACTGAGGGTATCTAGTTTTGTGAGTCCCTGTAATCTTGTGATCATTGTTTCGTGACAACAATATGCAATGGTTCTTGGTCTTTTGAGTGAACTTTCAATTCTTGATTAACACTGCTACAGCCATCTGCTTTTCCTTTCTCTCTGGCTTTATTTTTCTTGCAAGTCTGTTTACTTTATTATTCGCATATCTTGTCATCCATAACTTTCCTCTTTGCTTATGCCTTCATCATAGTATTCGTGAATTCAATATGTTCGTGAAATCATTATGATCAGGACTAACTGGACATTTTAACATGCTGAATAGTTGGGAATGGCTAGTGCACTGGAAACTCTATGCGGGCAAGCTTATGGAGCTCAGCAATACCAAAAAATTGGAACACAAACATATACTGCTATTTTGTCTCTTATAATTGTTTGTATCCCCCTTTCAATCTTGTGGATATACATGGGAAAGATACTCATCTTAATTGGTCAAGATCCTATAATTGCTCAAGAAGCTGGAAAATTCAGTCTCTGGCTCCTACCCGCCCTTTTTGGTTACGCCACTCTTCAACCACTTATTCGATACTTTCAAATGCAAAGTATGAACATTCCCATGCTTGGAGCTTCTTGCATTACCATTTGTTTTCACATCCCTCTATGTTGGTTGCTAGTATATAAGTCTGGATTAAGGAATCTTGGAGCTGCGTTAGCAATTGGCCTTTCAATGTGGTTGAATGTGACCATCCTTGGTTTGTACATGAAATTTTCTCCAAGCTGCAGTAAAACCCGGGCCCGATTTCAATGGGGATAATCCATGGAATGAAGGACTTTTTCCGATTTGCTGTTCCTTCTGCTATGATGATTTGGTAATTTCTGTTTATGCATACTTTTTCTATGCTCTTCTGAGTTGCATGTAACAGACTCTTATAACAGAAACTCAAAATTGTAGATCTGTGTATGAATTTCATGCCTATTATTGCAGTCTTGAATGGTGGTCATTTGAGCTACTCATCTTGCTCTCTGGCATTCTGCCTAACCCACAACTGGAAACTTCAGTGCTGTCTGTATGGTATGTTCTCAATAAGCCTCTAGGATAATAAATGTAACCACTAGTATTTTCAGAGGCAACATTGTATAATCAAGTTCTTTCTCGCTTTCTGAGCAGCCTGAACACCATTTCCACACTCTACACTATACCTACGGGATTAGGTGCAGCAGTAAGGTAAGCTTCAAACTCAAATAATCGTACTGTATGTAGTTCTGAATTCTGATATTGCTCTACTATCTTGTTCCATTTCTCTCATGTCTATACTTCTCTCGTATGTATGATGAACAGCAGGGGGTGGGGGGAATTATGACTTATTGATTTCTTCATAGGCTTTCCGATTTTCTTCTTCAGCACTAGAGTATCAAATGAGTTAGGAGCCGGAAATTCACAGGCTGCCCGAACTTCTGTCATCAGCGTGATGCTTCTTGCTGTCACAAATTTGATGCTAGTAGATGTGATCCTCTTCTCCAGCAGACAAGTTTTTGGCTACATTTTCAGCAATGAGAAGGAAGTTCTGGACTATGTCAAAGATATGGCTCCCCTTGTTTGTGTTTCTGTTGCAATGGATTGTTTGCAAGGGAGCCTTGCAGGTTAGGCTTTTAATCCTTCATGTTTTTCAAAATTCGAGTTCTTTTGGCCTAATTTAGGGCTACTTCCTCAGGTGTTGCCAGAGCATGTGGCTGGCAGCACATTGGAGCTTATGTCAATCTTGCTGCATTTTACCTCTTTGGAATTCCTATTGCTGCCACATTTGCATTTGTTGTGAATCTAGGAGGAAAAGGCCTCTGGTTAGGAATACTATCAGGCTCCATAGTACAGACTCTGCTGCTCTCTATAATAACAAGTTGCACAGATTGGGAAAAACAGGTCCTGATCCTTCATTATTTCCTGATAGTCTAAAGCTACCTACGTGTTAAACTTGGAAGTTTTTTTATTTTCTCTGCAGTCCCTTCCCTTCCATAGTTCCATACCCTGTCATTACTCATTTGATAAAAACTAATCTGCAGGCTACCAGGGCTCGTCAGAGGTTGTTCAAGGAAAGATTACCAGTTGATGGGCTTTCAAACGAAAATAGCCTATGAGGAGGACTTCTCTTTACTTGATTTAACAGAAGAAGAAGATTAAACAATTAAATTAAAAGTAAAATAAAAAAGATGACAGAAGGGTCCTGCAATGTGATCATTGGCAATGCAGCAAACAAGCTGAATGCTCCTTGCTTAGCCAAATGATCAACGCATTGGTTTGCCTCTTTAAAGATGTATTTGATCTGGTTTTAAGAAATCTGCCGACTCAATGCTCTGAAGTCACAATGAATGGAATAATGCACGAGAGAGTCTGAATTTATTTCCTCAAAACAAATCAGTAATAGTCTGTGATACAGTTTCAGACTCTCAGTAGTCATTAATCCATATCATTAAACAAGGATGTGAGAATCTTTTCTGCAAAGCAATCATTAATCTATATCGTTAATCCATCTCTGATCGGCCAAACTTCAGCTCAGCTCTGTTCATTGTTGCAGAGCCAATATCAAGAATCCATTCCCCTGTGCGGAAAACCCCCATCAGCACCAGCTACACTTGTACTACGAATGAAAGAGTCATCTGACATGATCCTTTATGATCAGTCTGTCATCTCTATTTACAAAAGGTAGACGTGTTAGGACCCAAACAATACAATTCAATTCAGCAGGTGCAGCATTAATGCAAAAGTCAGCCAAAGTTGTTACGTCTGTTTATGATTATCGAAAAGAAATTAATTCCTAGCGGTCAAAAGGACATAGCAAACACACGAGAAAAAGTGCTTTCCATGGTACAGGAAATAAATTACGAGCACAAAATCCAAACAATCTATAAATTGGCTGACGAGAAAGAGAGGGATACCCACATGCGATCAGAGTTGAATTCAACAAGAGAGGACCCCACATAATGGTCCTAAATTGGGTCACGCAAATCGACTCTGGCAACATAGCCACAAGAAAATTGGTGTTTGGATTGGGACTAGGGGTGTCAATCGGGTCGGGTTCAGGTTGGCGGGTCGGGTTGAGAAACTGGTATAACACAAAACCCACTAACCCGAAACTACCCAACCCAAACACGACCTGATACGGGTTGGCGGGTCGACCCGAAATGACACGAAGTGATCCGAATTTTTTTACCTTTAACAGGTCAATCGGGTCAACCCGTTAATGACCCGACTGACCTGTTTATTTTTCGGGTCAATCGGGTTCAACCCGATTCTGACCCGAACCCGCCAAGCCTTGACCCAAACCCATTATTTTCGTGTTAGATTCGTGTCGGGTTTTCAAGTCGTGTCGGAAATTGCCACCCCTAATTGGGACTGTGAGTCGGGCCATCTGAGTCTGGTTTTAACAAGCTCAGATGGCCTAATAAATCTAATGGCACTACCTTAACACTCTCCGATGTGTTAAGTGTCATGGGAGCATCCTCCTGTCACTAATTGGCTGGATGGATGTTTCCTGTGGATCCCATTTAGATTTAGCTCTTTGTGGTCTTGAGTGTCTAACCTAACTTTAATTTCTGATGACTTTTGACAAAAAGATGGCCTAATAAATGTAAATCGGGGTAATGTATGTGAAATTCATACTTGTCTCGTAGTATATTCTGCCTTTGAGTCTAATTTAAATTTAGCTTAGGTACATTCGATAAAACTGAAGTCTAAAATCTAAACTTATTAAGTGATTGAATTGTTAAGTACTAAATCTAATACATTTGAATATATATCACATCCAATGATAAGTGATTAGCTTATCACTTATTTTTAGAAGCAAGTTTTGCCAAAAAATTCAATACCACTTAATTCATTCAGATATTCTATTTTTCATTTATCAAACGGTCTGAACATATTAAGATCTGAATCATTAGGTTTAAGTGCTGAATTGAGTTATCAAACGAGACCCTTACTTATTTTTCGTTAGTTTCCTAATATAATTATGATAAAGTTAATTTACAATCTATAATATTAAAACTACACATAAATCAATAAAAAGTTCAATAAAAGTACATAAATAAAAAGTTTTCAATGATAATTGTGTCTAATTCTTTTAAAATACATGAGAAATAATAACAAGACATTGTCAAATCAAAATATAAATAATATGTATGCATGTATGTATGTATAAAATTACATATTAATACACACACATAACGGGTCGGATTTTAATCGGGCTAAACCTACAGATGGCCAAATTCGATTAACATCTTAATTGGATCTCAAATCTAGATCCAAACTCTGTCCAATCTAGAATTATATACATATAAAAGAGGCTAAGTTTGGCCACTCACCTTTTGAGTTGAATGAGCTGAGTTCAGCGTAGCCAATCCTATTGACAACCTTGGTTCGTATAGGAGATTATTTGAAATAACTCTTTCACACTTTTTATGATATGATGTATGTAAAATAAAAAGATAGTTGAAAATATAGAAAAGGTATTTATGATATAAGCACAAAAAAAATTTTTTTGCAAACAAGGCCGAACAGGTTTTGGCTTTCCTAATCCAAACAATACACTATCCTTTTATAGGGTGTACGATGATATCAAATAATTCACAAGAATACTTTTGATATCATTGTAAGCACGTTCCTTAGTCACTCTTATTATATTTCTAATTATCCCTTCATATATCTCACTCACACATACACGCACACACATATGTATATATAACATCACAGAAAATGTTTTGCGTGATAATTCTAAACAAAATTTCAAATAATCTTCAACCCATACTTCTTGTTACTTTGGGACGAAGGGGAGGCGCTAAGGACAAAGTTACAGGGTTCAGCAGTTTCAAGATTACTAGAGGTCCGCCAAAAGAGGTACCCTAGCCATATATATATATATATAGGTGCCTATCAGAATTTTTGCTATAAACTCCGGAGTACAAAATTATAACGAAAAAGAACAACACCAAAAGCCCAATTGACTATTTTGCAGACTTTGCTTTCATCCTGCCATTCATTGCTCCATTGGAGAGGGCAGGCTCTGAAACTGAGGAAAGCTCTAAAACTCTTAATCTACACACACACTCACAGAGAAAATGGAAGAAGGGTTGCTGGTGAAAGAGAGAGAAGTGAAGAGAGAGAGGCCAACATGGGGTGTTATAGGCCAAGAAGTGAAGAGACTGTGCTACATAGCAGGACCTATGGTGGCTGTGACTCTATCCCAGTTCTTGCTCCAAACTATATCTTTAATGATGGTCGGCCACTTGGGTGAACTTTCACTATCTAGCACCGCCATAGCCATTTCCTTTTGCAGTGTTACTGGCTTCAGTGTTCTCGTAAGCTTTCTTCCCTTTTGTCCCTCTTCCAGGCGTTTACTGACCTTTTCTTGCAAGTACTTTTAAGCTTAGGAGACGTTGAATACTCACATGCGACGACTGTGTGAGGTTCTAGTTCCTGTTTTCTTTTCTGTCACCGTACCTGCTCTCGTTATTTCTTTGCACCATCAACTTTTCCCCTGTTTTTTTTTTTTTTGGGGTATACATATTCGTGATGTATTGGAGGAAGAAGCGAATCGATGCTATCAAATCGTCCCGAAATTGAACTTTTCAGATTATACACAGAAGTCTTGACAAAGTCTGATGAACATTTATAACAGTCTTAAAACTAGTTCCAACCTTGCCATCAGGATTTGACTTCATAATCCTGAACTTCTTGTTTTCTTCATTCCTTTCTCTTTGCCTTGATTTCTGAGATCTTGCTATGATATTAGTTAATATTTTAATGTTTGTCTGATGAATGATCAGTGAAAGGATATGTTTGATTTGACTACTACACTACAGTGAATGTCTGTCTGATAATTAACAAGACATTCTTTTACCTCAGTGATATTTAATGCAGACATGAATTGGAGGAAAACCCGGAAAACTTGAGTATGGCCATTTATTATACTCTGGCAGCTGCAAAGGTTCTTGATCAATTTTTACTTTGCGTAACATGTATTTTTCCTCTCTCTCTCTCTCTCTCTCTCTCTGTTTTTTTTTTTTTTTTTTTTTGTTTTCCTTTTAAGAGGAGGAGGGAAGAAGGAGGATACGGTCAAGAACTTTGAGCACATTGATAGAGGTTATGGAAGATTCAATTCTTCCTAATTCGAGTGTCACCACAGAAAATCTCAATGAATATTTCTAGCATGCTAATAAGGACAATAGCTGGACCTCCATAAGTATAGCAGAGGGTCTAGCGGACAAGACTTCAACTAAAGATATATTATTATATTTCCATAGCATGAGCCAAAGACCTTGCCCAAGCAGATGTCTTTGTGGTTCACTAATTTATTTCTTGGCAGTGGTTCAAAGTTGACCAAAACCATAATCACCTTGTCCACCAATTTAAGGAGCGAGAATTTTCAAATTTAGCATATCATAGATAGGGGCCACAAGACATCAGGAAATACTTATCTTGGTCTCTACTTTGATAAGATGGAAGGACAAGGATATGCTGTAAAGAGGAAGTAGAGAAAATTGAGCAAGGAAAAATTCCGTTTCGATTCTTCTTCTTCATTTAAATTTTCTGCTGGAGGATGGGTTTTTTCAATCACCACTATCTGACTTTCAGAGACAACACGATAAGCACATAGGCAACTTTTGAATTTTGACTATGTGTACTATGAGATTAAGACATAAGAGCATGAATTTCCAATTCGAAAATGGAAATTCCTTAAAAGACACAAGACAAAAAATTTTCCTACCGACCTGAGAGAGCTCCTTGGAATAAGTGTTTGGATGGGAGATTATTTGAAGTATTATTTGAAATAATTACTGTAATTGTGATGTGATGTATGTAAGATAAAAAGGTAATTGGGAAGATAAAAAGATTATTGAGAATTCTAATTATGATGCAAGCAAAATAATATTTGAAAAAAACATATAGCTATCCAAACATGTAAGACTAGTGCTGCCATCTTGTATGTGATCTGAAGTATTGTGATCTTGGTACAGATTTAAGTACCCCCAAAATATTTTTCATTAGAAGACAAGGACGTGTACAAAATGACTAGGATGATTTCTGATTTACTTACATTTCTTGAGGAAGATAAAGTCTTGAAATGGTTCTAATCAGAAGTGCACTATTCATGTGTCAAACAGTTAGGAATGGGAAGTGCACTGGAAACTCTATGTGGGCAAGCCTATGGAGCTCAGCAATATAAAAAACTTGGAACTCAGACATATACTGCAATATTTTGTCTTCTCATTGCTTGTATCCCACTCTCAGTCGTATGGATATACTTGGGAAGGATACTCATTTTGGTTGGACAAGATCCTCTGATTTCACATGAAGCTGGAACATTTGCTACATGGCTTATTCCTGCTCTCTTTGGCTATGGTGCTCTTCAGCCACTTATCCGATTCCTTCAAATGCAAAGTCTGACCTTTCCCATGTTCATTAGTTCCTGCATCACAATTGCTTTCCACACACTACTTTCTTGGGTGCTTGTCTATAAGTCTGGATTGCAGAACCATGGAGCTGCATTAGCTATGGGTGTTTCAATGTGGTTGAATGTGATTATGCTTGGTTTGTACATGAGCTACTCTTCCTCCTGTGCAATAACCCGTGCTCCAATTTCAATGGAGATGTTTCATGGTGTGAAAGAATTTTTCCGCTTTGCTATTCCTTCGGCTGTCATGATTTGGTAAGCTCTAGATGTATTTGCAATTTTCTTTTTTTGGCATTAGAATGAAACATCTTGAGGTTCTAAAGGATGTTGCATTTATGCATGATTTCCAGCCTTGAATGGTGGTCATATGAGCTTATGATTTTGTCATCAGGCCTTCTGCCAAATCCGCAGCTTGAAACTTCAGTCCTGTCTGTATGGTATGTTCTATGTCAGCCTCCTGGAAGCTACAAATTGAGGGTGTAGCAAATAAATTTTCATGGGAGAATCTGACATTTTGTTTTAATTATCTGAACAGCCTCAATACCATTTCGACACTCTATGCAATACCATATGGACTTGCTGCTGCAGTAAGGTATGTTGAAGAAAAAGTGAATATCCACTCCTACCTCTTCATCTATCAATGACAATAAGATATCCAGATATTAACTTTTCTTTCTCTTTTTCTTCAGCACCAGAGTTTCAAATGAGTTAGGAGCAGGAAACTCAGAAGGTGCTCGAATTTCCGTAATTGGTGTCACAATCCTTGCCTTCACAGAGATGATAATAGTGAATACAGCCCTTTTTGCTAGCCGGCACGTATTTGGCTATGTGTTTAGCAGTGACAAGGAAGTTGTGGATTATGTCACAATTATGGCTCCTCTTGTTTGTCTATCTGTTGTAATGGACAGTTTCCAAGGATTCCTTTCAGGTTAATTCTTGGACTCTTTTCTTTTGCCTAATATCTCTTTATTGTTGGATCAGAAGGAATGGGTAAGAGGGGGTTAGGTTGGACTGTTGCCTTATGATGCAACTAATTTTTTCAGGTGTTGCTAGAGGATGTGGCTGGCAGCATATAGGAGCATGTGTCAATCTTGCATCATTTTATCTAGTTGGAATTCCTATTGCTCTTACATTAGGATTTGTTGTAAAGTTAAGAGGGAAAGGTATTTGGATTGGAATCCTATCCGGTGCTACTGTGCAAACTTTACTGCTATCCATAATAACAAGTTGCACAAATTGGGAAAAACAGGTCTGCTATCTGGCTTTTTTCTTAATTTCATTGAGCTACTTCCATTTGAAATCCAGAAACTTCTTATTTTTCTTCATTAACTTGAAAGCCTTCAAAACCTTCATTATGCAGGCAATAAAGGCAAGAGAAAGGTTGTTCCAGAGAAAACTTTCGGCTGAAGATGGACTAATTTGATCACAGGATATCTACTCCTGCTCTTTGAGAATAGATTTATTTGGACCACTGTACGCTAAGTATTATAGGATGTCTTTTTGTTAAGAAGAATGACTAGGTAACAGAGTGTCGAGACACCAACATGCACTTTTGAGAGGAAAAAGAAACTTTTTACCATTCATATCAGTGATATCTCAAAAGGCAGCACCTACTACGCATGTGGAAAGGAACTTGAAAGAGGCAGGTCAGACACGGGACTATTTATTAAAGATTACCATTTCAAGTAAGCGAGTCCAAATAAGCTTGTCCACAATGCGTTTCCAGTGCACTTCCCATTCCTTGCTATCAAAATGTTGTAAGAATATGAGAAACTACAGGTGGGAAGATTTAGACAGCAAGAATACAAAAATCTTAGCCCACAAAGGAGCCAAAAAAAAAAGAAAGATTAAATTAATCATAGCCCTCTGTACGATAGGATACCACATGACCCCTTTAAGGTCCCTTAAGATTTCAAAGTATGTATATAATCTTATGGTTTTAAATAAAATGAGAAATAGACGGAAGCATCTCCCATAAGGGTGATCAGTCGAGACATTCTCCAAAAGCATGTACAATGAAATTATGATATCTATTTAATCCTCCCATAATTTTACATAAATATCTAATTGACACCCTATAATTTTTTATGTATCAATATAATTCTCCTACAATTTTGCACGAATCCTTATTTAATTTAGTTGAATTAGAGCAATATTGATATGTCAACTAATGATAATACAAAGACTATTATCCATCTATTTTTTCACTCTACATGAAATTATTGGGGGATTATTTAAAAAAAAAAAAAAAAAAAACAGCGACTAAGTATTAGTTGGATTGAACTACTGCACATATTTAATCAACACTGCACACATTTTTTTTCTTTTTTTTTTTTTAGTGTGAGTGGGAGGTCTCGAACCTGGAACCTCTCACTTACACTGCACACATATTTAATCATCGTAACAAGAGCAGGATAATCTGAAAAGGTTCGATTGTGAAGTCATTCGTTAGTTTTTGGCCATTTCTTGGCTGGACATGCCACGTTTCGGCTGGTCCAGCCATACGAAAACCTCCAACTGCGGTTTCATTTGTCAGGAATTAACCATCATGACCCAGTGAGGATGTTTTTCAAAGCTAGAGCATGAGAGTTGCACTTATTAGCGTCTGAAGTAATTTTTCTTGCGTAATTTTTTTTTGCATAGACGAAACATATCACTAAAATGATGGGGTAATTTTAGAAAAGCTTCCATGAAGCTTTCTTGCAGTGGCTTCTCTTGAGGTTTGAGAAATTTCACTGACCTCTCCAATTCAGAATTTTGGAGTCCATTGCTTATATTATTCAGGGTGAAATTATTACTCTACCTTAAAACTTCAGGGTTTATTACAAACTTTCTTTGGGGAAGAAAATCTTTATAGTAATTAAAAGAAAGAAACTAATTAGATGAGAATTTTATTGAGTTTCAGAGCACAAGTGCACAACTAATAGAGACAAGATGTTTTGTAATCTATGAGTGCAATAAATTATTAGACTACATAAGTTGTTCACACTTGATAATGCAGTTGGAATTGGAATTTAAACCTACCTGTCCAAAAGTTCAGCTGAAAATTTTAGAATTTCTTTAGTCATAAAAATTCTGACATTTAGACAAATTTAACATTTTAAACTCAATGACAATTAGAATCTCATGAAATAAAATTGATAATCAAGTGAATATGTCAGCAATTTTTTTCCTTTTCCTTTAAAGGTTCTATGACACGCTATATAATTGCAATTTTTTTTTTCGGACCAGAGGTGAAAGGAAAAAACAAACAATCAAAGGGATGAAAGAAGCAAAAATCATAACAAAGAAATATTTAAAAAACCAGAAGATTCAAATACAGCATTCAAGTGTATTTTTGTCTCATAACGGATGACATGAAATTTAATTTAAAAAATTTACGAAGAGAGTGGGACGGAGTAAGAGAATGAAGAACTTATTAAGGAACAATTTCAACTGCGTTATCAAGTTTGAACAACTTGTGTGGCACAATAATTTGTTGCGTCTATGGCTTAAAGAAAAATCTCATCTAAATCAATTATGGAATAAAATTAAAGGAAAGAAGCAAAAGGACATTTGTGAAATAAAATTATTTTCTCACCCTTTAAAATACTTTTTGAAAGGTACTTTTTCTGACTTGAACTAATTTATTACTGAAACTTGAAAATCAAGGAGGTTACTGAACTTTTCCAAACCTCAGAGGAAGTCAGTGTAACTACTAGAAATCTTAAGGGTATTTTTTGAAATTATCCCGAATACAATTTGAATATTGTCACTAGGGTTGCAAATGAGTCGAGTTGAGTCGAGTCGAATTTTGACTTTATTGAGTCGAGCTTGACTCATTTTTCACCACTCTCAAAGTGAAGCTCGAGTTTAATCTCGAGTTTGAATTCGAATCTAATTGAGCTCGAAAAAATAAAAAATAATTATTTTAATTTTTAAAACATAAATAAAATAATTATTTTGTAATAAATAATAAAATAATTATTTTTTAATAAATAATAAAATATTAGGGATATATATAATTTTACTATTAAAATAAAAATAAAAAATAAAATATATTTGAGTAGACTCACGAGTTATCGAGTTTGAGAGAAAATTATCCGAACTCTACTCGAATATAAAAACGAACTGTTCGAACTCGACGGCCCTAATTTTGTAACTTGTCTCTGGCACTATGAATGCAAAAAGTGTCAGTATGTATATGGATTGCCTTGGACAGGATGAGAGAACTGTTTCTTCAGTGGATTCTATCGTATACCCACAAAAGAGTAATATGCATTTTGATTCAGAGGAATCGGCTTTAGTGCGTACAAAAGGCACTTGCTGAGGTGCGTAAAGCTCGCTGGAAAGGACAAAATGTCAGAAATTCAGCAAAAGACGTAGGCTGCGTGACTGGCAACCTTGCACTGCGTGGACGGTCCAAGACAGAAATTTGACCAGTAAATAATAGCGCCTTTAGTGCGCACATGCTGAGGCACTGAGCTGCGTAAAGGTAGTCTAACTCTGACGTGATGCGACCTCGTGCGGCGACACTAAAAGTAGTAAAAGTCTGGAGTCTGCGCTTGTACCGGCAACCGGTACAAAGAGGACCAAGGTCAGAGCAGAAAACACTTTGAAAGATTGGGGAAAAGGAAAAAAATCTGTCCATAATTGTTTTTGATAATTATTACTTTCCGCAATGAAAAGTAAAAAAATATAGATATAAATAATTTAAGAAGATTAAAATTAATATATTGATAATAATAGTAAAGAGAAAAAGTAGTTGATCACATTAGAGAAAAATTAAAAAATATAAAGAAAAAAGGACAAGTAGAAAAAGGGCAAAAAAATAGAAAAAAGAAATAAAAATTAATTAATATGGGAGAGGTACTTTTGTTCTAAAATATAAAATGTGGCTAAAGTGTCTATTTATTGAGCTCAGAAGGATAAAATGTAAGTGAGAATAAAATTTAGGAGAATTTAGTGCTTAACTTTATGAATATTTTAGTGAAACCCCTCCCCACCACAACATTTCCACATATTTAGTATTTACCCATTGCACTAATGCTCTCACGATCGGCATATCTTAGAAAACAACACATGCCTATCGGTGACTTGTGATTACCGATTTTTTTTTTTCCATCCCTACCGGGTTGCCTCAAACATCAACTTCCATTCTCCCTTTGACATCTCTGCTATTTTTCAAGTTCCATGTGTCCGCATGATCAAACCAATTTAACTTGGAAAAACAAATAAACAGATATATACACTAAAATCTACACATGCCTGCCACAACAACTTTCACAAATTCATCATTATAAAATCTACTATAAAATTTCTGAAAAAAGAAAAAGACGTACGGGAGAGTTTCTGGGGTTTGTGGGTTTTAGTTGACATTTAGTAGCAGCTTCCCTACTGACTTTCCCATTGTCCCACATCGATTGAAGGGGGTTTGGGGCCGGGGTTGGGTAGATAAGTCCCCAAGTTGGCCTCTTAAGTTACCACCGTGGCTTTTGAGGTTAATTTGGGATTAGGTTTAACTACTAATTCTTCAAAAATTTCTGAAAAAAAAAAATCTACTATACTTATGGTTAAACTCATATCTAAGTGGAATTCGGACATCTCATTTTTTTTGTTCCCTTTTTTTTCCCTTACTGCAAAAGTTATTTTATAACCATGTCCATCGCTCACATGTAATATAAAACCATTACTTTAATGGATTTTATTGGATATCCATTTATATCAAGATTGAAATTTGTCACTCATTCACCTCAATGTAATATAATTGGATTTGGATGGACATATAGTTTTGGATTGAGATTGCCACCTCTAAAACATACTTAAATCTAATTTCGGATTTAGGTTAAATGAATAGTCATAACTAATATCATTTCAACAATTGCTGCATCTACATTGCACTACTACATAATCAAATTATACATTGTGGCTACTCGTGTCTTCTATGACTTGTCATTTTCTTCCTACCTTTTTTCGACTTTCAAATCATCTCAAATACTCGAACTTTATATTCACTGGACTTTTTCAACTTTTCATTTGTTTAATTTAAAAAACTTGTTTTATTCTTAATTAATTTACAATATTAAAATATTTGTTACTTGTTAATTAATCTGCAATATTCAAAGTTTAAAATAACTTATACTTAATTGTAGTTTCAATCCAGATCCATGTAATATAATTGGATTTGGATTGATAAATGGTTTTGGATTGAGATTTGCTGGCTCTTAAGCCTGCTTAAATCCATTTCGTACTTAATTCACATTTAGGTTGAATAATTGCTGCATCTACATAGCATTATTATCTAATCAAATTACATATTCCAGCTACTCTGTCTTCCGTGACTTGTCATTATTGTTTCACCAATTCTTTCAATTTTCAAGTCATCTCTAACACTTGAATCTTAAATTCGCAGGAGCTTTTCAACTTTTCATTTGTTCAATTTCAAAGAACTTGTTTAATTGTTAATTAATTCATAATATCAAAATAGTTGTTATTTGTTATTTAATTCCCAATATTAAAAGTTTAAAATAACTTTTACTTAATTGCAGTTTTCAATACTCTAAAATAATACACATTTTTAATTTTCAGTATCAATTTGTTAATGGATGTTATTGAAACAAATTGCTAAAGCAACTATCCACCAACTTCCTAATATTCACATAAAGCAGCTATTCACTAATACCGTTTGATAACCCAATGGTGGGTGTCAAACCTCCAAAAATAAAATACCTACTCTAAGAATATAAATTCAAGTATAATGGAGAGTAGGGTCGTATCCACAGGGACTGGGTGATTTATTTCCTCTGAGAATTTGAGGGGTTTTGGAAAAGGATAGCAAATAACTAAAAAGGAATAAAAACTGAAATTCTAATTAAGCTAGATTGCAGGAATTAAATAACACAAATATCAATTAATTAAAACAATCTAGTCAAGGAATTAATCTTGGCACTGGTGCACACAACTGATCATAGATACATGGAAATATTTACATGTTCATGAATAAATTGGTTATAGCGGTCAAGCGACGCGCCCAACCACCAATCCTTCCTTAATTTTATAGTAGCCCAGAGACGCTCATAGACTATCCTCTTGTGAACTAGACAGCCCTAGAGACGCTCATAGAATTTAATGTAGTCACAGCATTAGGAATTAGAAAGACCCAATTCTAGATGGTAAACACACATGCGGGTTTACTGAGGCTGGGTTAATTATCCCCACGATACAAATTAGACCACTTATGGCGGTGAAACCTGCCTCGTTTGTCACTAATTGTTGCTTAAAGGCGACGCGCCAACACCCTAATTGACTGTATATTATTTAGACAATTGAACAACAGGCCTAATTATCCAATAAATCCAAATAATAATTAATTGAAAACAGAGAATAATTAAATACCCATGAACATATAAATTAAAATTAATAAACAAAACGATCTTACAGTTATGGTGCCCCGAGCCTTGATTATTCCTCAACTAGAAAAGGAATTAGCCACTCCTCATGTTGAGACGCTCCATGAATTTCATGTGATTCTTACGGAAATCAAGACAATAGAATTAACCAAGGAAGAATCTTCAGTTGTCGACTATGAACAATCACTGGAAAAATAACCAAGTACTCGTCTACTGCTATGCTATGTTGCAACGGAAGAAAGGAAAAGACGAAAGACGGACAAACGGAAAAACAATAATAATATAACTAACAAGGCTAGGCTAAAGATATCCTACTGGCGGCGCACAAGAAAACAATCGAAAAGAAACAAAAAAACAAAAGCTAGGCTAAAAGATATTGGTCAGGAAAAACTAAAACTACTACTACTAATCAAAAGTGCTCCCAGGAAAATGAAAGAGCAGACTAAATAGAAGTCTCAATGCATCTCCTACTCGGTAAGGAAAAGATTCCTTGTATTCATCTCCTCTTGCCGACTCTTTAGAAGACCTAAGATACCAATCCTCAATTGATTTGGTAATCTCATAAAATAAGGAAGATATGCCGGTCATTGCGTGAGTTTCCAATCGCACGAGGTGTTTCCAATTAATTCCGCTACCCATGTTTCCAAAAGATTTACTCCTTCCCAATTACTAACTTCCGATAATCTCTCCGAGGTATTAACATATGTTCAGAAATTCAGCTCCCCAATTGCCAACTCAGCCCAACTTCCTTCTCTCTCTCCGGCATAGGCCGTCTTGGAGTGCAAGTCTTCTGAATTTTGCCAATAAACTCCATTTTTCACACCAACCACCTGTAATGAACACAAAACTCATATATAAGCTGTAACCCCATTCTTAACGCAATAAATGATAGAAATTGAGCTCAAATACTCCCAATTAACACTTATAAATACATCCTTATCAAATTCCCCCACACCTAGACAATGCTTGTCCTCAAGCATTCACTATCATAATCAAGATGACAAGTATTTCATAGCACAATAAACTAACACAAGTATTAGATCTTCTCAACAACTTCATCAAAATTAGGATGTAGAAGATTCAACTCTCACACGGATATTAGTGTATCTCTCACTGCTCAAAAGTGTTTAAAGGGACATATATGCTCAAATCAACAACATGGAAAGATATTACCATAGGCTTGCTAATATATCACATCTCTACCACTAAATATGAAGTCAATACAAAAATCAAAGGGTCTTGATGCGGGTTGTAATGGGGCTTAGGTAAAGGGTTGGATAAAAAGGAAAATTTAGGCTAAACATATCAAAGGAAATACCAACAACCCATTGCATGAAAATTTTTTTAATCCAAGTAATCTTTCCAAGGCATACTCAAAATTTTCCAAATTGGCAAGTGCCCATACACTGGCGTGCCCCACCATTATGACACTACACCACATGATTCTCCTTATTGGAGTTGAGTGCTCTTATTTTATTTTATTTTTTTCCTTCTTCTTCTCTTTTTTTTGTTTGTTTTTGAAACAAGGCGCAGGCACACCAGAGAAGCTCTAGTCTTCTGTTCAATACATCACTTTAGCTCCTTGAAATTTCAAGTACACTTGCCTACTCAAATCATAGCCTTATAGTACCATTCAGAAGTATCATGCAACAAACCAAGGCATCCCTTTGACATAGGGTTCAAAATAAAGATGGTTTAACAAAGAAAGGATTAAGGTAACACATTGGGCTATTAAACAAAGAAAAAGGTCTAGGCTCAAATATGGTCAACTAGGGAAATATAATCAGGATAGGTCTTTAGAAAGTCAAAGGGGTTAAACCTAAGTGCCTTTATCATTTTCATGCATCAAATTCAACAATGTGGTCTCGACATGCATAGCAAAGCAAGTTCTAGAATAATCTAACCATGTGCGATATCACTCGATAAAAGAAATTAGAGCAATTTATGAATGAAATGCTCATTAGGCTCAAAAGCTCACCAATTGCTAAAAATTTGTCAAATCTTGCACATCCATCAATTGAATCAATTGCAAGAAAAATATAATACTCATGCTAGCAAAAATTTCACTAATCATACTTGCATCTTTCTTACTTTTCACAACAAAACAAAATCCTAAGAAATTGCAAAAAGTTGTGAAAAACTTAAAAATTTTGAATATATATATATATATATATCTGAGAAAATATCCCCTCCCCCACACCTAAATCAGACATTGTCCTCAATGGATGAAAATAAAGAGTAAAAGGAAAGTAAGAGGACTCCCCTGATTAGAGAATTAACCACCGGAGGAGGTTGAAGGATGAAAATGCTTGAGTTGATGTCCAATCATGAGTGAAATGTGGAGCACAATAGACCCGAGAGCCACAGTAGGCAATGAATACGGACACTAGATGAGTTGGGATTTTTTCATTGGACTTGTTGACTGGAGAGGCTAGAGGTTGGAGTCCCCTTGTTTCTTTTTCAGCTTGCTCTTCAACCACATAAGTAGATTCTTCCCTTTGGATCTCTTGCCATTCATCACCACTTCTCAAGGTAATTGCACTCATATCTGGTTCGGAATTGACAATGGTCTCTGAGTGCAATTTTTCAGAATTTTGAGACATTGGCTCACAAGTAGACATATTTGATTCTCCAAATTATGAATGCTTGTCTTTGTCTATAGCTGAAACTGAGCAGTGGTTTGTTGGAGTTGAGCAATGCTTGTGGCCAAACTCTTAACAAGATCTTCCAAAGAACTCCCCCCACTAGAGAATGAGGATTGACATATTGGACTCACTCCATAGTTATAGTTGGGGTAATCCCACCATCCTTGACCATACACATTTGAATACGTATCAAACATCGGTGTTTGATAAGTATCAAAATTTGGTGGAGATGGATTTTGGAATACTCCAACATCACCAATTGGATCATCCACGTCAACTTGAAGTGAAGGGCACACGATGATCCAACTGACAAATTCTACAAGTGTTGACTTGTGCTTTCTGCTCATCACTCAATTGTTGCATAGGAAAAGTCAGATTATCTGAATAAGGATCACTAAGACAATAACTCTCATTAACCCAATTAGGAACGAAGTCCAATCTATCACCAAAACATTGAAAATTAGTAGCCATCAACTAGTAAGAAAAATAGAGGAGAAATAAAGGAGAAAAAAAATTTGAGAAAATAATTCAAGCACCGGTCCGACATGCTAAAAATTTGGTGGGTGTCAAACCTCCAAAATAAAATACCTACTCTAAGAATATAAATTCAAGTATAATGGAGTAGTCATTGTATCCACGTGGACTGGTGGATTTATTTCCTCTGAGAATTTGGGGGGTTTTGGAAAAGGATAGCAAATAACTAAAAAAGAATAAAAACTGAAATTCTAATTAAGCTAGATTGCAGGAATTAAATAACACAAATATCAATTAATTAAAACAATCTAGTCAAGGAATTAATCTTGGCACTGGTGCACACAACTGATCATAGATACATGGAAATATTTACATGTTCATGAATAAATTGGTTATAGCGGTTTAATGCCCAACCACCAATCCTTCCTTAATTTTATAGTAGCTCGAGGACGCCATAGACTATCCTCTTGTGAACTAGACCCCTAGAGACGCCATAGAATTTAATGTAGTCACAAAGATTAGAATTAGAAAGACCCAATTCTAGATGGTAAACACATGCGGGTTTACCGGGTTAATTATCCCCACGATACAAATTAGACCACTTATTGGTGATTGAAACTGTCGCTTGTCACTAATTAAGTTGCTTAAAGGCGCACCAACACCCTAATTGATCATATTATTTAGACAATTGAACAACGTGCCTAATTATCCAATAAATCCAAATAATAATTAATTGAAAACAGAGAATAATTAAATACCCATGAACATATAAATTAAAATTAATAAACAAAACGATCTTACAGTTATGGTGCCCGAGCCTTGATTATTCCTCAACTAGAAAAGAATTAGCCACTCCTCATGTTGAGACGCCCATGAATTTCATGTGATTCTTACGGAAATCAAGACAATAGAATTAACCAAGGAAGAATCTTCGGGTTGTCGACTATGAACAATCAATCGGAAAAATAACCAAGTACTAGATCTTGCTATGCTATGTTGCAGCGGAAGAAAGGAAAAGATGAAAGGCGGACAAGCGGAAAACAATAATAATATAACTAACAAGGCTAGGCTAAAGATATCCCATCAAGGCGACAAGAAAACAATCGAAAAGAAACAAAAAAACAAAAGCTAGGCTAAAAGATATTGGTCAGGAAAAACTAAAACTACTACTACTAATCAAAAGTGCTCCCCTCCCCAGAAAATGAAAGACGGAAGACTAAATAGAAGTCTCGCAATGATCTCCTACTCAGGTAAGGAAAAGATTCCTTGTATTCATCTCCTCTTGCCGACTCTTTAGAAGACCCAAGATACCAATCCTCAATTGATTTGGTAATCTCATAAAATAAGGAAGATATGCGGTCATTGCATTGAGTTTCCAATCATGGGTGTTTCCAATTAATTCCGCTACCCATGTTTCCAAAGATTTACTCCTTCCCACTACTAACTTCCGATAATCTCTCCAGGTATTAACATATGTTCAGAAATTCAGCTCCCCAATTGCCAACTCAAACTTCCTTCTCTCTGATAAGTAACGCCTTGGAAGTCTGCAGTCTTACCGGAATTTTGCTAATAAACTCCATTTTTCACACCAACCACCTGTAATGAACACAAAACTCATATATAAGCTGTAACCCCATTCTTAAAGCAATAAATGATAGAAATTGAGCTCAAATACTCCCAATTAACACATATAAATACCTCCTTATCACCCAATTCAACACTTTAATTTAATATATTTAGATCTTAACACATTCAATCACATTTGATACTTAATGGATTCAACTTTTAACACATTCAGACACATTTGGTAACAAAAAATAGAACATCTAAATAAATTAAGTGACACTAGACTGAATTTTTTTAGACAAAATTTGCTTCTAAAAATAAGTGATAAGCTATTCACTTATCATTTAATATGATATATATTAAAATTTATTATATTTGTATTTAACAATTTAATTACTTAATAAGTTTATACATCAAATTTTAAATTTTAGATTTCAGTTTTCAAATTTAAATTTTATCAAACACAAGAAACATCCCCCGTGAACATGCTTGCATTCGCAATGGTTCATGCTATTACTGTTACTTATTTCTTAATCAACATTTAACCACCGTCATCTAATTAGAAGCGCCACGAATTACCACGAACAAATTTCCAAATTATTCCACATTCCGGGCATACACAAATATTAATTACACATCCGGCAGTAAATCAAAATTTACTTGTATCATTTCGCATCGAAAATTAACAAAAAAAAAAAAAAAAACGTTTTCTTGTACCTGTACTGCATTCATATACTGCACCCCAATCCCCCACAACATACCTGCCTCAAACGTTTCTGAAATTTACTCCGCTTTATCAAAGTGGCCCTCATCAACCTCTCATTGTACAGTTCCTCCGTTTCTTTTTTTTTCCGGTAATGCTCCGTTTCATCACTTACACTTAATCGGTTATTGTACAGTCCGTTGTCAAAATACGTATGTGGGACCCACTCATTCATACAAAGTTACAAACCCGATGTCTCCGTTTTTCCTTAACCAACGACCACGTGCCTCGATTCAAACGCTGCTGTCGTCAACGTTTTATTGGCGGACATCTGTTCTTAGCAGTCTTTTCAGAGATCCCAACACTTTCAGTCGTCTTTACGCACTTGCGTTTCCCAATCTGCACACGCATGTAACGATTTAGATAGTCACGTGAACGGCAAATTTTGGCCTTTCTATCGAGTTTGATGATACTCTTTAAGTTTCCTACTAGGGCAAAAAATTTGGATGACCCTTAAACTATTAAATTAGTTGATTTTTAACCCTCCAACTATTAAATGCACATTTTTGCCCATTAAACTTGTGAAAAGGTATATTTCCTATCCTTTTGCCTAGAGATAATATATTAGAAACCTTCTTAAGATTCATGTTAATATTACTTGGCACCCTCTAAAGTTGTAGAATTACTACTAACCTTCTTTAAAACATAATACTTTTTGTAATAATTTACCTATGTATCATCAAAATATTTTTATAACCATCATTCAATGAGAAAGATATATGTTTCTCCCAATTTTACCCTTTTGTGTTATCTTAAATTGAATTTTCTACCAAGTTGATTATAATATATTTACATGTTTTGTCTAAAAATTTACCTAAAAATTGTTAAAATAATAAAGATAATTTAGTCAATTTGCCGATCTCACTAATATGGGAGTTGAATGTTATTTCTGAAACTTCAAAGGTGCTAAATGATATTATCATAAAATTCAGTAGAGGTTTTTAAAATTATCTTCAGCCAAAAGGATTAAAAGTATACCCTTTTACAAGTTTGAGGGGTAAAAGTATGTACTTAATAGTTGGAGGGTTAAAAGTCGATTAACTATTTAGTTTGAGGGTCATTCAGGTTTTTTGCCCTTCCTACAAATGATCATAATAAATCCGCATAATAAAACAAGACAGGAAATGGCTCCTCCCTGCTTGATTTAATTCTTGTGATCTGGAAGACTACTGGGATGCTTGAGTTTGGACCTGTAAAAAAGGCGGTGGCCTTTGTCGATAAACATGGAGAAGATGGAGGCGGCATTTTACGGGAGGAGGGAAAGAAGACAGAGAGACTATTGCGGGGGATAATGTGGCAGGAGGTGAAGAAGTTGGGATGTTTAGCAGGACCTTCGGCGGCTGCGACTTTATCACCGTACTTAATTGTTGCAGGGTTTACCACTTCTGATGGTGCAAATACAAGTTGATTGGGTCCCTTTATCGAAAAAAAGTCGTGTGTTTGAATCCCGTTAACAATGGAACTGTGTTGGTGGGTGATTTGTAAGTAAATCTGTACGTAATTTATAATTCTTGAGATCTGCCCAGACTTGTTGTAGTGTTCGAAACCGTGCCTATCCAAAATTTTTTCTACCAAAGAACAAGCCACTTCTGATGTTTGGTCACTTGGATGAACTTGAATTATCTAGCAGTGCCATGGCCATCTCTCTTTGTGGTTGGTCACTTCTTGCATGCCTCCTTTAGGCTTTATTTTTAATTTCTTGATTGCTATTTGACATGGATATCTTGTCATTGTGCTTATTTATTATCAAAAGAAATGCATGTGGAGATATTAAGCCTTACACTGTGACGAAGACCATGCTGTATGAATGTGGACAATAGCTTAAAATAGTTGTACTCTTCTAAGGTTAAATCGAAAAAACTTCTCCCGATATGTTGTACAGGCACTTAATACAATGTGCATATTCATTTCTAAGGCTGTTTTCTAAAACAGTTTGTGGTTACTGTTCTATAATGTGTACCGAAGTTTTCGAAAAAAATATGCGTACCAAAGTTGATGTACTCTCGTACTAGCATAAAAGGGAAAAAAAACTTGAACAAGACGTAACTAGAGACATGACATTTTTCTACCAATAGGCATTTATATGACAAGAGACTACTGCCAATATTAGAACAAGTGTCTGAATACATCTATTACTATAGATGTGAATTCACAAGGGCAGCCTAGAATAAGGTGCAGTTTATGTGTTTGACATGTAGAGGTAACTATACTTGGGAAGAGGAATTCGCATGGATGGCAACTCACTGGACTTCGAAATCCTTTGCACACCAACTTAAGAGACTTTGTTCAGCTGCTACAGCTTGACAAATATGGAGGCTGAGCATTACCTAACCATGAATTGTCTACAATTGCAGGACCTTACTAAATAGGTTCCAACAGTACCAGCTACGGCATATTTACCAGGAGGTGAACCGCTGTGGATAAGCTTGCAAAGATCGATGGAAAGTTTTTGTGTTCCTTTTCACTTTATGATAACCCCACTCCCCAATTATGCCCCTTTTTGATGAACGATGTAATGCGAGTAGCACTCCCAGAAACGCTCCATCGTGCTACTATCGGCAGTCAAATTAATATATTCAGTTGCTTAGACTTCTTTTTTATTGCAAAAAAGTCAAATGCATGGTGTAATTATGTTCAAATGGATTTGGCAATTATTGAAAAAATAGTTATTTATAATGTTACAAATTACAATTTTTATACATGTTTAAGAATTAGTTAGGGATATCTTGGTCATACAAAATAGAATTTCATCTTAACCCAGTCAACAAGTTAACGACAGGCTCGCAGGAGCTAGTGTATATATTTAGAGTTTAAGAGGACAAAGTGTTGCTACAGGCCAAGTTCGCCCCCGGGAGGAGGCGTGTATAGTTAACCCTAAAAATATGTTGGTATTTCGAGTGAACTTTCAGTTCTTGATTAAAGCTGCCAAATCCATCTGTCTTTCGTTTGTCTCTAGCTTCATTTTTCTTGCAAGTCCTTATTCTTTATTATTTCTTGTCATCCATGTCTTTCCCGATTTATCAGTTCTTCATGTTTTTCATGAGCTCAATATGTTCTAGAAACCATTGTGATTAGGACTACTATCGCTTCATTTGTCTTGCAAGTCCTTATTTTTTGGTTATTGCGTTTCTTGTCATCCATATCTTTCAAGATTTATTAGTTCTTCATATTTTTCTTGAGCTCAATATGTTCTAGAAATCATTATGATCAGGATTCAGGACTAATTGGACTTTAACATGCTGAATAGTTGGGATGGGACTGCGGCTACTGCACGGAAACTCTATGCGGGCGAAGCTTATAGAGCTCAGCAATATCAAAAAAGTGGCGCACAAACTTAAACTGCTATTTTGTGTATAATAATTGTTTGTATTCCCATTTCAATCTTGAGGATACACATGGGGAAAATATTCATTTTGACTGGCCAAAATCCTATAATTTATCAAGAAGCTGGATAATTCAGTCTCTGGCTTCTTCCTGCCATCTTTATTTACGCCACTCAACCAATAATCCATATCTTCCCTGATTTATTAGTCCATATTATTCATCAACCAAATTTGTCCCAATCGGTCGCACGCCCCCAACAAACATACGAGGAAAGATTTTCCATAGCACGTGAAATAAATTAGAAGCAGCAATCTCCAATAATAATTTCTAAACAGAACGCAACTATATTTCCTAAACTAAATCCGACACTAATTCTATTCTAGATACCAAATAACAAATCTACTTCTAAAACTACTAAAATTTCAAATACCCTGGTTTATTTTTGTCAATATTATCCCCTTTAAACCAATCTCTTCATGTAATCGGGTCCAATGCCATCTCAGTCTAACTTAATTATTCCTCATCTTTGTCTTCACACATAGACTGAATTAAACTTGCACTTTGCATATAATTTTATTGTTAATTTTGACTTATCAAAGAATTTCTCCATATTGATCCATTCACCTACAAAACCAAACCATCATGAAGAGATTGTTATTATTTGCCCAGATTTTTCTTGCTTACATTATTGACACAATTTCAACCATCTTTTTATCTCACATACATCACATCATAAAATTGTTACATTATTTTTTTTTCAAAAAATTATCCCAAATAATCTACTACCCAAATGCACTTGTAATTTTTTACATACATAATAATTATTCACACAATTTTCAATATCTTTTACCAATAGATCATGCCTTTCTTTCAGTCAATAAATTTTATTGTAAAAATTTGCAATCCCACGATTTCTAATAATTTTATCCATTCCACTAATGAAATCAACAATATTGTTCAAATCTTCACTTGAACAATTACTTTCTTTAAAAAAATTCCTATCCATGGCAACTCAAACAAACATTTGTACCTTCACAAAATGAAGTGTCTTTCCTGCTTGAATTTCTTAGCTTCCCCAACTTCAGGTTTGATCAAATTTCACTGTGGACAATTAACAATTTGATAGACCTTTCCTTAATCAGTGATTAGTACACAATACCAACAATCTTGACAGGATTTTCTTATCATTGTCAAAACTAACAATCTTGATGAAATCCCTTTTTTTGGACCTCTCTCCAATTAGGGTAAATTTTTCCCCAATTATCAATCAACAAATAAGTACTCCAAGATTAATACTCATGATATCAATTCTCCAATATACGAGTATTCTATCACCTCTGTATCTTTATTATCGCACATGTTCATCTATTACGGAGTCTACATACCCTCTAGGCATTATAGATACTTAAGATCAAATTTTTGAATTTAGGATTTTGATATTACTTGTAGAGTCCAAAAAATCAAAAAGTTATAAAAGATAAATTTCATAAAGCCAATATATATAGGAATTCAATTTACACATATACAAATATGTGTGAGAGAAGAGGAAGAAATCAATGATATATTATCAATAATATTATAATAACAAGCCTACCAAACTTTTACTCTTTTCCAAATTTGGTTAGGAAATATAGTTGAGTTATATTTAGAAATTAATATTGAAGACATTTGTATTCGAAAGAGTTGGTAGCTATGAGTAACAAAATTCATTAGCCTCTCCAAGCTTTTGTTTTATCAACATTTTCCAATCACTTCTTTATATTACATACGTAACATTACAAAAAAAAAAAAAGTTTAAGTATGCTTCTACAATTTTTTTATGAATAACTACTGCATTGGGGTGAAAGGAAGATGCTAGAGACTTATAAAATTCAGCATTTTCAATTGATAAGATTATCAGAGGTCCCAAAACAGAGGTACCCAAGCCTTATGTTACCCGGATTTGGGTGCGGGTGTCAAATACAGGTGCGTGTCGACGAGACAAACTTACATATTTGCAAAACGTAGGATCCAGAGATATGTATCTAATTTTAGATACTCGTGCAAGAATACAGCTCCTTAGACTTATAAGATATTTAGAATTATTCTAAAATGTATCCACAGTAATCTGTAAAGTATATCTATTAAAAGTTCATTTGTATATGCAATTAGGTTGAAATGAACTATAACCTTGGTTAGAAAAGTAAATCTGTAAGTATAAGGGGCTGAATTGATATGGAACAAGGGTAAATTTGCAAAATAAAATTAGTTATTTGTCAAAAAAAATTAAAGATGAATATAGGGGTTTAGTTGCAAAACAAGTATAATTGCGAAACCCTATCTCCATCTTAAAAGGCTGCCCACATGGTGGTCCTCATTTTACGTCCGGAGCTCGTTCAGTCCGAACCAATCCTCCTCCTCGGCCATCCATCGGCGGTTTGCTGGACTTGATATGCGCCGCCACGAAAGCTTCCGTTGCCTACTAGTAGAACTATGTCGACCGATGGTCTAAAATGGAGATCCAGGTTTTGGATCTCTTTCCGGAGAGGCCATTAAGGGACCTGATGATGCCATCTTCATTCTTGTTCATCTTGGCTAGCATCTTTGCCGGTGAAATGCATTCAACGTGTCCAAAAAACATTTGACCGTATCCTGTCCCCGCACTTGTCGTGTTGTGTCGGGTGTGTCAGGGTAACATAGCCCGAGTTTAAAACATACTAATTTGATAACCCACAAAAGTGATAACAAAGACTATAATAAAATGTGGAGAAAAAAAATTAATAAGAGACAATAACACAAAAATTTATATGATTCGGTCATTAGACCTACATTCACAGGAGGTGGTGAGCAAAATCTACTATAATTGAGAAGAACACAATATTTGGGACAAAATTTCTAAAGTCCCAAAATAAATGAGAGAAAAATACAAAAGAGAAACTCAAGAATGAACAAAAAGGGAAGATTTCCTGACTTGAGCTCTCAATTCTCTCGGCAAATTTATCAGAATAATGTTAAAATCAAAATTTATCCGCCAAATGGTGCTCATTTTTTTTTTCTTCTCCATCAAGGCGTACGCATACACTTGATGTGACCAGTAATTTGGAATTTTTTCCACATTTGACTTAAAATTGTGGGGGCATGTGTGCAATTTCTTAAAATTTTCTGGCCATTGAATGTGTGCGGCAGTAACCAACCGAAAAAATTTACATGAGAGGTGCATTAATGTGCACACCTCACATTATATTAAAAAAATTTTAAAAATTTAAAAAAAAATTGAGGGAGGGTTGCAATGTGCACCATTATGAAAAAAATAAAAAAAAAATCTGGGCTAGGAGGTGCCCAAGTCCAAGATACTTAATTTTTTTTAGTTAATGTGAGAGGTGCCGCACACTAAGTGTGCGGCACCTCCTAGGCTAGGTTTTTTTTGTTTTTTTTTCATAAATATTTTTTATTTTTGCACACATGTAACCTGCACTCAAAGCAGGCACTGTCTCGTCCCCATCCACGGTAAAAACACCATCCTTCAAACACTTATCTTCGTCATCTTCATCTGCCAAGGTATCAATCTGGAAAGGAATATAGCATTCTGAGGAAGGGCCTGCCTATAAACGTATGCTCTCTCAGTTGGGATACCAACTCCATACATTGAGTATATCTTTTTTTATAATAGTTTATTCTTTTTCTAATAAATAATTCTTATTTTTTTTATAATAGTTCATTCATTTTTAGTTCATTCTTTTTCTAATAAATAATTCATATTTTAAATAAAATTAAATCATATGTACTACTATTAAAATATACCAATATAGATCATTTATAAACAAGTCAATATAAGGACAAAATTGTAAAATACAAAAAATTCAGCATTCAGTCATCTATAATTATCAAACAGGCATAATATGTTCAGTGTTTAGATTCAGACAAAAGTTGTATTAGATTTACCACTTAACAATTTTCAGTGACTTAATGAATTCAGATTTCAGATTTCAGATTTAAGATTTCAGTTTTATCAAACGGGAACCTTAGTTTTACGTACTATCTCTAGGAATAAACCTTTGGATCTTGAATTATAGATACCCATATTGGAGGGGATAAATACACATACAAATTATTACTTCACAACTAAGTGAACAAGTTGGCTTGTTAATTGATAACAAAATAGAAATTTTATTAACTAGATTGACGGAAGTCATCCTACACAATTTGCTTGACAAAATTTGGAGGGAAGTTTCACAGAGAATCAATAAGGTCTACTGAGTTAGCATAAAAAACCAACTCATGGTTGGCAAGGACATGTGGGCCATGTCCCCGTGTTATTAAGTTGGTTGTAATAAATGACTCAAAATTTGAATGCCGGAAGAACAGTGTTGGGGCACTGTATGCCAGCTGTTCATCTTGTCATGTGTCGGCGTGACACGTGTCAGTAAGTGGGACCCACTTAAATAATAATTATCCAGGAAACTGCTGCTGTATAAGTAAAGACTGTTTACCTGGATGGTGAAGAAAATAAGAATGAGATGGCCGACACGTGTCTCGATGACAGTGGCCAGCTTTACAGCTGGCATACAGTGCCTCAACATTGCTCATCCGTCATTCAACTTTGAAGCACTCATTGCCACTAGCTTTAGTGCTAGTGGACATGGCCCACATGTCCTTGACGGCCAATGACATACCGCCACCTGGGACTGTGTTTCCCCCTCTCCAAGACTGCAACAAGGACTGAAGCCCTGCTCAATCAAAATTCAAAATTTGAATTTTGTACTGCGCATCTACAGTGCGCTAACTTGCCCGCGCATGAACATCCTGCCACGTGTACTAATCCATACCGTGGACCACGTGCCGTTACCCTGAATGTGTAGCACCGTTGGATGGGAAAACAAAAAAATTTTAGCACCAAATCGCGGAAGAATCTTCAGACTATCAATATTTGGAGGAAATTGCCTCTACTAAGAGCTCTGACATGAAAAAAAAAGTGCAGAATTGACTTAAACATCATGGTTACCCTGAAGAAGGCGCAGAATCATCAACATGCTTGCATTCAAAGCTGGGGGCAGAATGGGGCCCATTACAGTTCCAGGATTGACCACTACAATATCTAATCCTTTCTCCTTGGCAAATTCCCATGCAGCTTTTTCAACCAGTGTTTTTGAAAGTGAATACCATCCCTGTCCCAGAAAAGACATCAGGTAAATGCCCAGCAAAGTTTTGAAGTTCATGACATCCAGCATAAAAGTATACTAGTATCTACACATACAACAAGAAGACTATTGTTCAGTAAAACATGAGTCTGACACTATGGCAATCGAGGCTCCAGCAATAAAATCAAGCGTACGGTATAAATATTCTGATGATGAAGAGAAAAATGGAGGCATTTTATACTCGAATGGCTGCATACATCTTCAAGGAGATAAAAAGCATGCAGTCTTCTACATATTCCTTCCTGTATTGCTGTTCGTTATTCATTATGTTTGCCCAAAAAAAAGCGGTTTCATTGCAGACCCATGAGCATGTAGCTTTTTTTTTTTTTTGGGTAGGTAAAAGTTTGGATGAGTTCGGTTCTAGTCACTACTACGGGTTAGAACTAGTCTCGAGAATTATAGGTCGCTTACAGAGTTACTAACAGATCACCCATAAACACAGCTCTCACATCGGCAACGGAAACAGAAAGCCAGTTGCTTGCGGAATCCATGGGACAGAAAAAGCCACACTAGCACAACTAACAAACTTGTGAATAAGGAATCTACCATATTGGCTTTGGTGTATACAATTTTGGATTCAGCCCCCGGGTTCCTTTCAAACAAGGGATCTTTTAGCTGGAATGCAAATTGCAAATGCCTTTTCTGCCATAAAACGTTGGAAACATTTGCTTTGAAAGTTGGCTGTAGCTCTAGACAACGAATATTCAAATGAGAGAAAGGAAATGACATCATAGCCAATTACATCGCCATTTTGCTTCTTGAAATTCTACTCTCTTTTGCCAAGCATAGGTTACCTGATATGCCCGCAGTTTGTTGATTGGCTGGATCTCATAGTACAAGCAGTTCTTCAAGCTAAGCTCCATTAACTGTAAAGTGGCTTGCTTTCTGCAAATTGGTCATTTATTCCTTCTGTGTCTGAAATGTATAGTTGCAAGGATGTACCCAGGATTTTAAGTTAGACCGGCGAATGGTTAAACATTATAATAGAACAATATTGGAGCAAATAAATTATAACAAACTTAAACTAAAAGTTGTATGATAACTAGCAATAAGATGTTTTTAATTGTAAGTGGCAAAGTATCAAAATTAGACTCTCTAGTCATTTTATTCCCTGACAATGCAAGGGATGTGAGATTGTTTTTTATGATTCTTCATTTGATCAGATACATCAATTATTGAAGTAATATCATTTTTTTGAATTATTCTTTTCTCAATATCATATGATCAATGCTTAAGCAACAACATCATCATCAAAAGGCTCAATAGCACTAACAATGATGGATACTCTGTAACATATTAAAAAAAATTTATACTTTGTTTTTGTTTTTAACTAATACTCCTGCTTTTTGTCCCCCTCTTAAGTCCAATTCAATCTTGCATTTTAGAGTTAGTTTTATAATTCAAATCAGTCTTACATTAGGAGATGATTTAGTACAAATTTACATAAAGACAAATTAGTGTTTTCTTAATTCGTTCCTATTTAAAAACTATACTAGCTACCAATAATTGTTTACTAACATTAATGTTAATAGTAATCATAAGTAAATGTAACCACAAAGTCAGATTGTTACAGCATGGATACTTTATTGAAAGAAAACTTGAAAAGGACAAAAAATAACTTATTACAAAGTTGGTGGAAGGACAATGTGACATTAATTATTTTCTCAAAAGCAAATAAGTCCAATAGAGATTTTAAAAATTTTGAGATGCCGGCTGCCGCTGTCCACCCCGCAGCCACCGTCCGTCTAATGGCAGGGCTGTAGAGCACACAGTGTTTTTGGAAGCCACGATTACGTCTAAAATTGAGTGAAGCATACGATCGAGTAAAACCAAAATTATACAACAGAGAATAAATCCCTTTATTTGCTTGACTAAATATAACATTGCCGATTGAAAGACAACAAAGCCAAAGAGAGCTGCAGAGGCGAACAATCAATTAGGATTTTGACGGTGGCATTTATTGTAGTCAGTACAGGGCCTATTTACAGCATTCAATTGGACGATGCAATTACTGTACTGAGCCGTATTACAAACTGGCGGCCGCTGAAGAGAATTGTACCCGATTGTATTTGTTTGCTGTAGCAGCCATCTCCCACCTGCAGCATAGTGCCTGAGAAACTCCTCACCCTCAGATGCCACCACGTTGCTATCCAAGAAGCACTTGGAAGAGGTACCATTGCAGGGTAAATCTGCATCCTTCATTGAGGAAGAGACTGAAGCTCCCGCCAAGTCGCCCCTAAGGATGAGGAACAAAATCAGGAAAAGAAGACTAGTAGTCTTCCCCATGAAGCTGAAGCTCATGATGTCTCTGTTGTTGTTAACTCGCTTATACTTTTTGGGCTTTCTTTCGTTGCTGTTTTGATGATCCTCAATCAAGAATCTTTGGAGCTTTCTAGCAAAGCGGAGAAATGGGTGTATGGGAGGCCTGAACGGGTACTTAACGAACAGACTGCTACTAAAATCAAACCATATGTGATTGCGGAATTCACAGGAAGTGAACAGCTTAATTTATAAGGAAGGGTCATTTCTTCGTAAAAAGATCGTATGGTCGAATTTGTTATGATATGAGAATTGTGTTGATGAATGATATATAAGAATCTTATAATTGACTTATAGTTTCAAAAATATGTTTTGATTCATGACTAGAGTTAAATCCACTTAAATATTTTTTGCCAAAAAAATATGAACCTACAACAGTACTACTGCAACTATTAGTGTTTCTTTACGGTGATCATCGGCCTCGAATCCACTTAAATTTTTTTCCCTTGAAAAATGTAAACCGACAGCAGTACTACGGCTAGTAATAGTAACCCTGTGAAAAGGTCATCAACATGTGTTGTGGGCCAAAACAGGCTTGGCTATAGCCTATAGCGCTCAATAATGTCCATATAATTGCATCTTTGCTAGAATCCAAATACGAAATAAATCATAATAGTTTTTATGTCACGAGTGAATGGAAATATCTCGTACTTGCAAGTTGCACAATTGCCGTGAGTAGGCAGCGGCATGTAACTTGTAACTTGTAAGAGAGCTACTCAGCCTACCCTAACGAAGGTTCGAATCCGTGAAAGGATTTGCATGGAAAAGCAAGAAATCATTTTTAACTCGTCGATAAAGTACTCCAATCAATCAAGTTAAAATCAATTACTACTACCTGTAGTTATAAATTTTACTAGTACATAGTCTTAATCGTATTTGCGTAATGTATGTTGAAATTTTTTGACTTTGATATCTATATAATAGAACAAACAGCATTAATTCAACTATGATTAGGAAAAAGTTTGAAGCTGATACAATACTGCTTCCTGCTTTAAAATGATCAGAATACTAGTAAAACATCATTAAGGTTCTATGTTTACCTCGTGTCAAAATTTAGCACATTTATACTATGGATTTTGCCTTTTTTGAGAATACATGCATAACCCAAGGGTTGTATTAAGTACAGCAGTGGAAAACTTGAACCCAAAAGACATTAGTGTACTAATTCACTAAATGTCAAAATACAAGTTTGAGGTGCTATGCGGAGTCAATAACCGAGAATGTAAATTTTAGTTTAGCATTATGTTATCCTCTTTTGAGAATTGTCAAAAGATAAAAGTCATTTTGAACCGCAATTATTAAACTTAAATCGTACATCAATCCGATTAGGTAACAAGTCAAAGTAAGTTGACGGTTCAATCGCTGATTCACAGTCAGAATAGGCGATTATATAATATAATAAAATAAAGTTTTTTTATTTTAGTGATTATATAATAAAATGACAATTTTATCCTCCCAAGTTTTGCTTCTTCCTTTAACTCAGAACCACACCATATGTAACTCCAGTTGCACATGCATCATTCTGTCAAATCGTTCACCAGTTGCAATTACATCATGTGTCCTATTGGTGCCTCTCAAAATTGATATAGCATACTCATGATCGAAATCAACCACTAAATTTGCACACTGGGATCAAATTCTTAAAGTTCACCTTTAATTTCTTCAATTTAATATCCCAACATGCTCTGAAAATTCAATTGCCCCATGGGTTGAGCACCACTATAAGCGCTCAAGTTCCAGAGACGTCAACAGAATTCCCTTGGTCCCTTGACATGGGGGAAAAAGCTCCGAAATCCCTTGCTAATCGATTGATGAGCATTCTCTCTTTTAGGACCTTGTAGACTGCCTGTCTTGGCCAGTAGAAGCTAGAAATCTTGAAGTTGACAGCAATTACTGGACTCTCATTGACGTTGTTTGATCTAAAAATTACCAGCAGAAACTTTCCACATGTAGGGGAGAACAAAACAAAAAATACAAGAGCCTTGGAGACGAGGTCCAAGGAAAAAAGACACGGAGAGAGGGGTGCATTAGTCATTTCATAAAGTACAAGGGTTGGACCGTCTGAGTACAAATATGGAGCACGAGTGTCATCTCCCTAAAATAATGTATTTAAATTCTTAAAATAAAGATTATTGAATTGATTGAACTAGTGGTTTAACCAGTTAATTTTCTAGATTTTATTGGTTGAACCAGTAGGTTGTTGACTTGTAAACAGCTCCTTCTTTTATCATTTCCAACTACTAGCTTTGTCCCCATACATGGTCGATTGGGTTGATCGGTGAACCATTGATTCAAGTCGAGTTTTTTAATTACACTACGAACTATGATGTACACTTTGTCCTCGCCAGAGTAAGCCAAGAGTCTTTGGATTCCTAATCTATACTAACGCGATTTTTGTGTTTTGTTTTCCAACAAATAACTAAAAAAATATATAAAAACAAATATGTATACATATTATCTAAGAACTATTTTAACTGATACATCTTATGATTGGAGGATTGGAAGCAAAAGGTCTTCTAATAATTTTTTATGCAATTATCTATTTACATTGTGGTAAATAATCTGAGTTCCTCAATGCATGAAATGGTTAAGCAAACTGTATCAATTCCATGTAAAAATGAACCTATATATATTCTGTGCTTTTAAAGCGCAAGATAAGCATACAAAATGAGAGGGATGAACCCATTTTAAAGTTTAAACATTATCATCTCCCCTTGAATTCAGGAAACATCAATGATGAAATTTTAACTTTTTCTGACAACTAACACTTAAACTCACCTCTTATCATGTGTTCCAAATTAATAATAACAATTAATTCTCCTCCTTTTTTACTTCCTTATTCATAGTCAGTTTCAATAAATCTATTAATAACTTACCTTATATAAATTGGTATTATTTATACATTTTTTATTTTTTGTTAAGCAGCTCATAATTTTCCTTTTCTAATCATCTTCAATCACGTTCTTTATTTCTAATATTGGTTTGATTATCATATATATATACAAAATAAAACAATGTCTAGTTGCGGTTTTAGTAGGTTGCTAAGTTGGCTTTTCAAATATTCTGCCAAGGGAACTATCTATCTTTTCGCCATTGGACGTCTTTAATGTTTATGTTTTAAATTTTTATTCTTTTTTTGTTTGTCTGGCAACAATTAATTCTCTTCTTTTTTGTACTTCCTTATTTATAGCATGATTTCTTATTTATAACCAATTTCAACAAATCTATTAATAACTTACCTGATATAAAATTGTACTAAATGTACCTTTTTTATTTCTTTGTTAAGCAATTCATATCTTTCCTGTCAATCACGTTCTTTATTCCTAATATTGATTTGATTATTTATTATTATTACTAAAATTTGAAAGATTTCTACACCTTCATCTTTAGAAGATTCTTACACGTGTGTGTGTGTGTGTATTTGCTGTTCACTTTCCATTCTGATAAGTTGTTGCGTCACTATATTTTATCAAATGAAAATTTTATCTTTTTATTATATGAAAAGAATGCGTTTGCTTATGTTTCTTGATGGATTTTATTCTTTATCTATTTTCAATAATAATAAATTATAGTTATTTTTATTCTTTATCTATTTTCAATAATAATAAATTATAGTCCTTTTTTACTTACTTGTTTATAGTAAATTCAAAAATCTATTAATTACTTTTTTAAATATATTTTTTAATAATTTATGCCTTAATTTTTCTGTCAATAGTTTTCCTATTTTAATTCTCTATAATCACATTCTCCATTCCCATTATTAGATTGATAATTTATTAGCAATACTAAATTTTGAAAAAGCTTTCATTTTTTTCCTATTATTCTATATTTCCTTTTTTGTAGTAAATTTCAATTTATTAGTTGCCTACTTTATATACAATTATATTGATATTTATTATTAATATTAAAAATGGCCAAACTTTTTATTATCTTTTATACTTCTTTATTTGTGCAAATTTCAATCTATCACCTCCCTACTTTAGATACGTTTACATTGATTACATCTTTCTCGATTATTTATTAATCTTTTTAATTATAGAACATAAAACATGTCCATAGCTTTGGCCTGCACATCATTGCAAAAAAAAATAGAAAAGAATAAGTGATATTCTTACCATTAATGTTCAAACCCAACAGAATTTAAATCGAAAAATTTATTGAGTTTAGTATATTTGGAAACTAGGTCAAGCTTTATCTAGTCAAAATCTAATAACTTATTTACAAGTCATGCATTTAACATCTCATTTATCAATGATAGTTGAAGAGTTAAAGAACATAGATTTTTTAATATATTACTCATAATCAAGCTAGAAATTTTCAATTTCAACAAAATTACTAATGATTTATAATATTTGCAAGCTCTAGATAGACTCAATTTTAATAAAAACTTGTGATATATGTTTTTCGACGGAGTTGCATATCATTCAACTACGTCGAGCTAATTTTGTACAACTCGGCTAAGTTTTACTAATGTTTATTTTTGTGCAAATTTAATTCGCTTCAGTGCAACTTTTTTTTTTTTTTTGAGCAAACAAACTTCTTTTATTGATTAGCAGTTAAATTGTGCAAGGGCCTTGTCAACCAAATACCCCAGCAACCTATACATATACACTTTTACTAGCATCTATTCAAAGCATGACAATGGAAGTCCTAATTGAATAGCTAGAGTCCAATTCTCCTGGGTATGTGGTATCTTACTCCAACCTGCCACAATATCTCCAATAGAGGTGAGGACAGCCTCCACTATTCTAACTGCAGACACACCTTCTTGCTGGAAAATAGCTTTATTGCGACTTCTCCAAATATGATACACAAAAGTAGTGAAAACCAATCACTTCACTCTATCACTAAAAGAGTTTGTCTTCCAATGTTGACTCATCCAACTAATTTCCTTGGCTAGAGAGTAATGCCCCCTATATGTGAGACACACACGTTATAACTTTTGCCACAGAGTTGCTGACATAATGCAGTCCAAAAATAAATGATCTATGAATTCCAAATTAGCATGATGAGCTCACAATTGGCATATTTCACCCTGATACCCCAGCCGATCACTCGGTCCTTGGTTGCCAATCTTCTTTTACAAAGAAGCCATGCTATAAAAAAATACCTTGGCGCCTGTTATTTTCCTCACTAGATGTTTCCATTCTACTATACTGCTAAGTGATCTAAGTAGCTTCATGGCAGATTTTACTATGTATACTCCACTACTATTACCTCTCCAAAAAACTTTATCAGGTGAGTTAACTAAAGGAACACAATGCGTTGGAGTTGCTTGTTGAAACCTTTTAACTTCAACAGTAGTTTCTACCCTTGGGGCCATATCCAACTATTCCCCTGTATAAAAGAAGGGACTCAAGTTTCCTTATTGAATGCAAAACTGGATGACAGATTCTCTGAGAAAGACTAGTTAGCCTATTTCCAATTACATACTGGTTGTCACGTCCCGCGCCCACACTTTGCCCGAAAATGCAACAATCGTCGTACCCCAAAGAGCATAACTCTCCAAGATATAAGGCATCATTATCCATTACATTACATTTGCGGAAGTAATAAGTAATCTAATGGGGAACTTATTTGTAGTAAATAGTAAACGGAAAAACAAAATAACTAAATATCCGGTCTATAAATCATACATGCTAAACATAGCATTTATTAAACCCTATTTGCTTGTTCTAATAGTAATCCAGCTCTATCAGTTCCAGTCACCATTAGCCTCAACCAACTCGTATACGTACTAGTCCTCTGCATAAAATGTTTAGGTATTGGGGTGAGTATCAACTTGCTCAGTGAGTAAAGCATACCGCCCTTGTTGGACCGAGTATGTTACATATATACAAATATAGTCACACAATCACATTTATATATTTATGTAAGCATACAAATTGCATCAAAAGAAACCATTCTTTACACATTGGAGTAACATATAAACATTTAGTAAACATTTGACGGCTCTTAATAGTTGCATGCCTTCATCGGTGCTGAGTACTCAATCTAGTGATTGATCCCACTAGAATGGGTAGTCAAAGGAACTTCCGAAGTACCCTTTGACCTGCATTGCACTTTACTTTACTTTACTTTACTTTACATTGACATTGGTAGGAAAATAACCCCTACCGATCATGCCATGGCCATTAGAGCAATTACATCAACATTCACATTGAATCAAATAAATCATGTAGTATGGTATAATCATTAACATCTCATATACATTTATCTTTCATAGTAAGAAGCACTTAGGTGCAACAAATATAATCATACAAGGCCTATTTTCATATAGAAATAATAATTTGTCAAACATTGTAATAAAAACATATTTTAGAAAAGACAAAAGGTAAATCCCACTCACCTTAACTTACTTGGTATGAAACCCTACTAAGATTCTTGATCCCTGTCCTCTAAACTTAATATATATATATATATATATATATATATATATATATATCGATGGGTGTCAAAACCACTAAAAATAAAATACCTATGCTAAAAATATGAATTCAAGTATAATGGCGAGTAGGGTTGTATCTCAGGGATTGGGTGATTTATTTCCTACAGAGAATTTGGAGGGTTTTAGGAAGGAAAAAAAATAAATTAAAGATGTGCAGTAATTAAAGAATACAATAAACAATTAATTGACACAATCTAGTCAAGGAAATAATCTGCACCAGTTCACGCAATTGAACATAGATACCTGAAATAATTCATACGTTCACAAATAAATTGGTTCTTGCAATTTGACAACTACCAAACCACTAATCTCTCCTTAATTATATGGTAGTCCAGAGACACTCTTAAACTACTCCCTTGTAAAATAGATAACCATAGAGACACTCGTAGGATTTAATCTATTCACAACTTTAGGAATTAGAGAGACCCAATTCTAGTTGACAAACACACACGCTGATTCATTTAAATTAGATTAATTATTCATACGATACAGATTAGACTACTTGTGAGGCAATGTAATTGTGCTGTTTGCCACTAATTTTAAGACGATTAAGAGTTATGCACCAACGTGTTAATTGGCAGTGTACTATTTAGAAAATCGAACAACTGGCCACATTAATCCAATAGATCCAAACAATAATAGCCTTTCAAAACAAGGAATGATTAAATACCCATGAACGCAGAATTTAAAATAGCGCAGAATAATTAAAAAGATCTCACAATTGTTCGTGCAACCGAGTCTTGATTATTCCTCAATTAGAAAAATAATTCAGCCTTGCCTCATGACGACGATGCAATCCGAGACTTCCATGTAATTTGGATGACAAGTGAAAAAAAACAACTAACTTTGCAACGGAAAAGTCTCCAACTAATATATGTAATTCCTGGAATTGAAGAAAGCAAAAGTACTAGTTTCTTGGCGGCGGAATACGAATACTACTACTAATGTACTTTAACAACGTTCTCCAAAGAAAGTAAAAGATGCTAACCACTAATCTCTTGCTGCCGGCCTGTAAGGAAACAAACGATACTAGTCTAATATGCTTGGGAATCTTTACCAACAAGGAAACAGAATTGGACTACTTAAATTCCTCCTCTCGCTAATCGCATGTTGCACATGTATAAGGGATATCTTCCCTTATTTTTCTCCTACTTTGTTGCCAAAATATTCTCTAAAGATATTTCCTATTCAAACGCAACTCCAAAACCCACATCCAAAACTAGTGGCAAGATTCCAAGGATAAGTTCCGGGGTCCGTCTCTTCAGGCTTCACTTTGAGGTTTCTGACATGGGCACGCTCTGGAATGAATAGTCTTCTAGAATTTTAGCCCAAATACTACTTTTAATACTAATTGCCTGCAAGTGACACAAAAACCAATTATGAGCAGAAACCCAATACTTTGCATAATAAGTGGCCAAAATTAAGACCAAATACCAACAAATAAAGTGCACAATTATCTCACTATCAATATCATATAACCTATTACTTTACATTCATCGATCGTTGATCACATAATTCTCTTAATGCATCCCCTAGAGAGTGTTTGACCCTAAGATATTTAACTATCCTAAATGAGTAGCATTCCATTCTTAAGTTTTCTCTTTTCTTTTGTTCAAAACTAGAGTTTCATAATTTTAAAACTCCTTAAAATAAAAGTTTTACATTAACATAATCAACCAAGACCCTGTCGATGTCAAGTTACCATTTAGTATTCGTGATAATAATATAACTTTATAGCTACCGCCAAATAGTAGTAATTTTAGTTCACTAAAAGATGAAAGATCATATCTAAAACTTGATGTAGTTGTCCTAAATAAAACTGTAACCACGTTGAGACTACTGTTGATTTGCAACAAAAAATGACTATTGTTAATGATTAAATATTCCTAGTACCCTAATATGCAATCATACTAGTTATGCTAGATTTATCAAATATTCTTAGATCTTTAGAACCAAGAGTCAGAAAGACTACTAGGCACATGATTATAAAATAATCTATTTCATAAGTCAACATGACATGCAATACAATTAATTAATCTACTGATCAACACTTGAACTATCGATTCCAGAATTGGTTTCATTCCCTGGCACCATATTGATGCATTTCATTTCTTAGCGATACATAGTTCTGGATTATACATAGTCAAATCGAATCAATATAAACATGTACGTAGTGCTCGATTCCCTAAACTACTTAGTTAGATTTGTTATACCTTCTAGGTTATTAGAGTTACCTAAAATCTGATGACCAATAAAATCTTTAGGGATGACTAATATAATTAATAGGTTGTCAAAAGAAGTGAAGATGATTCATTAACATGAAGACATGAAGTAATTTAGAAAACTCCTTCCACCGATTCCTATACTCTACCCCATGTTATCATTTCTAATACTACTAGATTGACCAATAAAATATACCAAATGCTTATCTAGTTTACAACAATTAAGATGGCAAAGTCAGATTCTTACTTGTTGACAAACTAAAGTTGTAGCCTGACCTCCTCTTCCTCTCCTTATCAAGCTCTTGATGCCGATACTTTCTCGCTCACATTCTCAATTCTCACCTTTATGTTTTGGCAGTTGTTAGAGAAAGAAAAAATATGCTTTAGCTCAGCCCTGGGGTATATAAATCCCATACCTAGTTGTATTGTTTCAAAAAAAAAAAAGTAAGGTTTCATAGAAAAGGTAACGTCCTAATTTCTAGTTAGTAATGTCACATAATTTCTGCTTGATTGGCACTTGATTGATAATCAATTATTAATGATACTAAATGTAATCAAATCTTATCCTAAAAAATATCCTAATTGATAATAGGATGTGTTTTGATTGGTAGTTAATTAGTAAATTGATATTAATGTCATTAAATGAAATAGAATCTTACAATGTAAATTAAAGGAAATAAAAATGACTTATCTAATATTGTGTCTCTATTCATTTAGCTAATTAAAATGGCAAGGAGTAATTTAGGGTCTCATTTAGTTAATTGATTATCTATTAAAATGGTAAGTGATAAATTTAGGGTTATTACATTCTATCCCCCATAAAATAAGTTTTGTCCTCAAAACTCATGTACCTTACTTAAACAATTGCAGGTATTTTGCTTTCATTTCTTCTTCCAATTCCCAAGTTGTTTCTCTCTCGGTGTGGTTTGTCCATTGAACCTTAACGTATGGAATCGTCCTTCGCCTAAGCACTTGATTTTTTTGATCAACAATTTTTACAGGATATTCTTCGTAGGACGTGTTTTCTCTTATATCAAGTGATTGCATCTCTAGTACGTGGCTTAGAGACATACTTCCTCAATTGAGACACGTGAAAGACATTATGCACTTTAGATAGAGTAGGTGGCAGAGTCAAACGGTACGCCAGATTTCCAACTCTCTCAAGTATCTCAAAAGGGCATATATATCTGGGATTTAGCTTTCCACTCTTTCCAAAACTCATAACACCCTTCCAGTGGGAAATCCTGAAATACACCTTATCTTCTTGGTTGAATTCTAGTGGTCTTCTTTTCATATTTGCCCAACTCTTATTACGATCTTGTGCTGCCTTTAATTTGTTCCTAATGATTTTGACCTTTTCCAAAATTTTCTCAACTAGATCTGGTCCAGAATTTAATTTCTCTCCAACTTCATCCCAATATAATGGGGACCTATACTTTCTTCCATATAATGCTTCAAATGGGACCATTCCAATTCCACTGTCGTAACTGTTATTAAAGAAGAACTCCATCAGTATAACCATTCTATCCCAACTTCCTTTAAATTCTAATGCACATGCTCGAGAGCATATCCTCCAAGATTTGAATTGTTCGTTCAAATTGTCCATCTGTTTAGGGATAAAAAGTAGTATTTAACCTAATATCCATTCCCGTCATCCTCTATCAAACACAATACTCACCGGTACCCCATGTAAACAAATTATTTCTGAAATGTATAGTTTCACCAACTTCTCCATGGAAATTCCATTAGTGATGGGTAAAAAGTGTGCACTTTTTGCCAAACGGTCCACGATAACCTAAATTGTATCATGGCCTTCTCTAGTCCTTGGTAGTGCTACCACAAAATCCATCGTAATATGCTCATATTTCTATTGTGAGGTCTCTAAGGGTTGTAGCAATCCTGCAGGTCTTTGGTGCTCTGTTTTGACCTATTGGGACACTAAACATTTTGCAACATACTCAGCAATTTCTCTTTTCATTGCATTCCACCAATACATCAGTTTCAAATCTCGATACATTTTGGTTTCATCTGGATGTATCAAAAAAATTTTACTGTAAGTCTCCTTTCCCTTTTTAATTCTTCATCCTTAGGCACACTTAACCTTCCTTTCATCCATAGCATACAGTCAACTTTCATTTGGAATTCTTCAGATGACTCAACCTTAAGCTTTTCCCTTATCTTTTCAAGTTTAGGATCTAACCTCTGTGCATCTTTAGTTTTATCAATCAAGGTTGGTGTTAACAGTAATGCAGCTAACACTTCTTTAGTAGAATATACCACATCTAAGTTCAATTCAGCCATTTGCTTCTCCAAAGGAAGTGTACTAGTAGTCATTGATTTTCTATTGAGGGCATTTGCCACTCGATTCGCCTTTCCAAGATGATAACTAATAGTCAAATCATAATCTTTTATCAACTCTATCCATCTTCGTTGTCTCATATTTAGCTCCTTCTGAGTAAACAAATACTTCAGACTCTTGTGATCAGTGAATGCCTCGTATTGCTCCCCATACAAATAGTCTCCAAAATTTTAGTGTAAAAACAACTGCAGCTAATTCTAAATCATGAGTTGGATAATTTTACTCATAAGGCTTCAATTGCCATGAAGCATAGGCAATCACTTGACCATTTTGCATTAGTACACAACCTAAACCATGCTTGGATGCATCACTATAGATTACAAAACCACCTGAACCTGATGGTAATGACAATACTGGAGTTGAAACCAATTTCTATTTCAATTCCTAAAAACTTGCCTCACATTCAGGTGACCAAGTAAATTTAGCCTATTTATGTGTTAACTTACTTAAATGCATGGCTATTGAGGAAAATCCCTCAACAAATTTCCGATAATATCCGGCCAATTCTAGAAAACTCCTTACTTCTGTCACATTAGTTGGCCTTGGCCAATCCACAATAGCCTCTATCTTCTTAGGATCTACAGCCACACCTTATTCTGATATTACGTGCCCTAAAAAAGTCACACTTCTTAGCTAAAACTCACATTTATTGGATTTTGCATATAACTTTTCCTTCCTTAATATCGCTAGTACTTCTTTAAGATGCTCTGCATGTGCTTCCTCTGTAGGGGAGTATACTAGAATGTCATCTATAAACACCACCACAAATATATCTAATTGAGATTTAAATACCTGATTCATTAAATCCATGAATGCAGTTGGTGCATTGGTCAATCCGAATGACATACCTAAGAATTCATAATGATCATATCTTGTCCTAAATGCACTCTTAGGAATATCATCTTCTTTGATTTTCAACTGATGATATCCGGATCTTAAATCAATTTTAGAGAATATCTTAGTACCTTTCAATTGATCAAATAGATCGTCAAATCTTAGGGAGTAGGTACTTGTTCTTGATCATAATATTTTTCAATTCTTGGTAATCTATACACAATCTCAAACTCACATCCTTCTTTTTAACAAAAAGTACTGGTGCTCCCCACGGCGATACACTTGGTCGAATGAATTTCTTATCAAGTAATTCTTGTAATTGGTCCTTTAATTTCTTTAATTCTGCTGGGGCCATTCGATATGGTACTTCAGAAATAGGTGTCGCTTCAGGTACTAAATTAATTTTGAATTCTACTTCTCTATCAGGGGTATTCTGGGCAATTCTTCAGATAAACATCCAAAAATTCCTTAACTATAGGTATACTTTCTAATGAAACACCCGTCTCCTTGGTATCCACAACATATGCAACATAACTATGAGGGTCTCGAAATTCTATTTTATTTAAAATTGCATAATAATATTTATATTATGTTTATTCACTAAAATACTAGTGAATTTATATTTTGAGTTATCATTTTCTAATTTAGAGAATTTTTTGAGAATTAATTGCCGATATTTGGTTTCGGCCAGTTTAAGTGACGATTTTTGATCCAAGATGTGAATAGTAACTCTAAGATGAAACCGAGCATATGTAGAGATATTACAGAGATATATTTAAGGTAGGAATAGTGTTGAAATGAGAAAAACCTATAAAAGTTAGAGTGTCACGCGTCGACGCGATAAAAAATGGAGTTTGACCACTTTTTCCTCAATTTAAGGACAACCAATTATCTTGTCCATATAAAGCATTGTTTCTTGCTTCCTTGCTTTCTCATTTTCAGCCACACTTGAAGCTTAAAGAGAAAGAGAGGGCCGAGAATAGAGAGAGAGAAATAGAGAGAGTTTGAAGGTTTTCTTTTTCTTCTTCTTCTTTATCTTCCATTTCTTGAAGTTTGAAGACACCATTGGAAGGTATTTCTCTTGTTCCTTCTCCTCCTTGTTGCTGCTGTGAGAGAGAGAAAGAGAGGGAGAGAGGTCCGAGAGTGAGAGAGAGAAAGGAAGAGGAAAGAAAGCTCATCTTTCTTGTCATCTTCTTGTTCTTGAGATTTGTGGAGAAAAACACCAAAGATCAAGTTGGATCTTGGTTAAATTTGAAGGATCTCGAGGATACAAAGCTTGGAAGATCATCCTTGTGGGGAGCATCATTAGATCTACTTGATCTTGATAGATCTAACTAGATCTTGAGGTATAACACTTGAATCTCTTAGTTTTAGCTTTATTAGTGTTAGATCTTTTAGATCTACAGTTTATTTTGCTAGAAATGTTAGTGTTTGGAACTTTTGAGTTAGGCTCCTGAATTCCCAACTTAGGTAGCTAACTTGAGGTGACTTTTAGGTAGCGGACTTAAAGACCTGGTTGTGGCTGTGATTGTTATTATGAGATGAGTTCATTTTGTGGTTAGAATATAGGATTGTTATTGAAATTTTTGAAGCAATGAGATGCTTGATGGCCGAACCTCATTTGGAATGTTATGATGCTTGATTTCAAAATTTTACGATATTTCTTGGCAAGATTTTTGCCTAGATAAATATGTATTATGTTCATTTATGAGTATATGTTTGAATGGAGTTAAAATCTTAAAGTTTTAATGGTGAAAAGTTGAGTTTTCACTAATGTTTGGGAAAATATACTATTTGGACAGATTTGAAGACTTGAAATATTTTAACTATTATCATGGTTTTGTATATCAAAATTTGATGAAAATTGTCCTAGACATGTATTAAAACCTTAATTAAAGTTTAGTGTTGAGTTAAAGCTCGAATGAGTGATTTTTGAAGTAAAGACCTCACTTGATTTTCTTGTTCTAAAAGTTGAGAAATTGGGAGTATGGAATACATTGAGGGAGTATTTTGTCGAAATGATGTATCGATTTGAAAATGGAATCTTTTATGATGATTTTTGACTCAAGTGACCACTTTTTCACTCGAGCAAAGTTGGAGGAATTTTTGGAGGAGAATTTTGATCAAACGAATGATTAAGTCTATTTGAGTTTAGTTTCATTATTAGTGGAGTGAAACTTATTTCTTTTCTTTACTTGTTTATAGGAAGTGGGGAACAATTTGAAACCAATCCAAATTTGGAATCAAAACCTTGCTATTTCGGTGAGTTTCCATGCATGTTATTTGATTATGTAAATTTGATTTGAATTGTGCTTGGTTAAGTGATTTGATGTGAAAATTTGGTTTATCAAACCATCAAATGGAGAAGTGTGTACTTTATCGCACTTACCTCTATTTGAATGGAAATAATTGTGAAAGTGTTTTGTAGTGACTTATGTGCATGTGAAATTTTAGGAATTCTTGAGACCTATCGATAAGTCGTTCGACTCGAGCTGTAAGCTAGGCCTAGGCTGAGGAGAAATGACGAGTCATATGGTTATTTATGTGATGTGATGTGTGCTCTGGATTTGACGTATGGACTTGTCCCATTTGGAAAGCGATAAACAATTTATGTGATAATTTATGTGCTTGAAGTCGGGCTCAGTGGAGGTTTCGGTGGAGTTAGGAGTAAGTGGAGATTCACATGGTTTATATGTGTGAAAGTTGACGGAGTGTCAACTACGTGGAACGTGATCAAGTTTCGTGGATCTTGGCTCCTGAGAGTCCCCGTATCCTGCCTTTGTATTGTTAATTGCTATCTTTAGTTGTTTGTTTCTAAATATGAATTTGAACTGAAATATCATGTGTTATGTGCTTTGCATGTCTTTTGGAACTCACTGGGCTTTAACTCATTCTTTTGAATTTGTTTTCCTTAGCAGGGACTGAGAACCCAAGTGAAGGCGCCAACCATTAGAACTAGGGTTTACTTTTGTTTCTGTCTTGAGAGACTTGAACTATGAATTTGGAGTATTGTATTGTGAACTTTGAATGTATAATCAAGTACTCTATGTATTTTGGAATTTCAAGGTTTGAGTAATGAATTTGTGAGTTGTCGTTTGGTTTAGATTTGGATTTTCATTTTAGTTTGATGAATTAGTGATCGTTTGTGTGAGTGAGTCTTGACAAGAGTTAGACAGGCGGTCCACTGATACCTTAGGGTACGCTCTAGGGAGAGGTGGGGCTGTCAAAATAACCTTCAGCACCTTTTCTTAATGCTCTAGATGCTTGTAATGCAGTCAACAATAGCTGCCCACGTATTTTCTTCTTACCCTCTAAATTCCCTTGAAAAGAAAACTCGCCCTTAGTAGGATCACTAAATGTTACTTTCTTCCTTCGACACTCAACCTGCGCATAATTTCTAGCTAACCAATCCATACCTAAAATGATATCAAAATCACTCATATTGATTTGGATTAGGTCAGCTCGTAATATTCTACCCTCAATTTCAACCAGACAGTTATTATATTTCAAATGAGACACAAGAACTATATCACCAGGAACAGACACGCGATATGGGTTACCTAACCATTCAGGTCACATATTCAAAGTTTTAACAAACTTTCTAACACAAAAGAATGGGTAGCACCACAATCAAAGAGCACATAAGTAGAGTTTACAAGTAGTGTACTTGTGACTACTTCATTAGATCTTTTCAGCTTAAAATCAGTCATTGCATGCACTCTTGCATTGGTCTTTGGCCTATTTTCAACTAATTTAATAGACTTTTCTCCTTCTTTCCTTAGATTTGGACAGTCCTTTACTCGATGCCCTATCTATCCACACCCAAAGTATGCACCAGTTTTTTGACGACACTCTCCCAAATGCATTCTATGACAAATCGAGCATTCCTTCTTAGTAGGAACCTTTCCTTTAGACTGTGATGGTGCCATTTGTGGAGCGGTTCAACTTCCTCCTTACCAACCTGAAAACCTTGCATGGTCTTTTCAAACCAACTGCACCACCTTCACCCTTAAGTCGAGGCCTTTTGCCTCTCTCTTCAACTTCAAGTCTCTTAATATCTGCTTCAATTTTGACACTTACATTGAATAAGGTATCGTAGTCAGAAATCATAGTATTTGATAGCTTCGACTGTATTTGGCTTGATAACCCCCTAGTATATTTCAACATCTTTAGCTGTTCATTTGCCATAGTAAAGGGTACAAATCTTCCTAAGGTGCAAAACTTATTCAAAATAACATCCTTTAATAGAAATTGACACTATCTTGAACTTTCAACTTTTTCTACTCCACATAATTTTTTAAGAAAGATAATTTTACTATTTTGATTTGCAAATGCACGAGCCAGAAATCTAGTAAATCTATAGCATTTGTTTTGCAGAATTTTAATGCAACCAAATATTTCTTATACATTTAATAGGCATGAACCAATTAGAGGTTTTGGATTTAAATCCTTCTCCTTCTCATCCCTACTGTGCACACTAGTTATGGAGGTGATCTTCAATTTTACAAGGACATTCATATACTAGTTGGTTTACAAATAAACATATCACTTATTAGGGGTATTCAAAAAGAATAAAAAAAAGTGGGTAATTGAGAAAACTGAATTGGTCCAAATCGAAAAATATGGTAACCAATTTGTAGTTTTCAAAATGGTTAGGTTAGCCAAACCTATTTGAAAAACTAGGTTAGGGTATGATTTTCAATTTTCAAAAACCACGGTTATCCGAATCTATCCGTATAAATGTAGTAATTTACTAATAATTATATAGTATCCAAATTATATATTTTATTTTTCCAAATCTTAAGCAATATTTATTTAGCCATTAACTCATAATTTAAGTTATGAGACCCATGCCATTATATATATTATTTTTTATAACTTATAAACTTGTATATTTAATCTTATCTTCGATTTATTTTTTTTCATTTCTACATTCATTGCCACTAATTTCATTTACTTTACTACTCTATTTTTTTTTTGGTCAAAATTTCCTTTCCTTTCTCATAAATTCTATACATTTCACCAATCCACTTGTTTCGTTTTTAATTTTGGGTGCATACATATTTGGTTATGATGCAACTTGTTATCCTTAATAAAAAATAAATTAATAGTTTCATGAAGTGGAGAAACAAAGACAAATGTTCAGAATATTTATGTCTAATTATATATTGTGTTTTGATTTTCCATTTTGTTGTTGATTTTTTTGAGTTATAGGATTAAACATTCTTATTAATTTTGATAATTGTTGTAATATTTTTTTTTAATGTAATTCTATTTTTCTCTTTTTTCTTCTAGTAAAAGAGTGTTAGGTTACCTTGTATACCCGACCCTATCTTATAAGTTAACTAGTTAGTGGTTAACCGACTTAATATGGTTAAGATATGGAATGCAATATTATTAAACCGATACTTGTGGTTAGGATCAGCAAAATTACAAATAGACTAATTACCTGTCTATGAACACCCATATCACTTATGTACAAGTAGTTGGATTAGGAGGTGGAGCTATTTCTTAGGGTTCTAAAAAACAAACAAGCACAATGAGCCTCCCAATGACTTCTGCATTTATAGCTCTAGATTCAGGTAGCAAAGAAGTAGAATGGCTTCCAATATGTTTTATGACATTCCTTTATGACCAAAGCTAGTTTTACCAAATTCTATACATTGTAGTAGTGTTGCAACACCTGCTAAAGTTTATAGTTAAATGTATATGGTAATCCCAACCATATTGGACTAAGAGATAGTTATATGAAAGACATGACTATAAATAGAGTCATAACAGTAGACTTTGTCAAATCTAGTCAAAATTTGAGCAATTCTTTGATGAAAAGATTACCAAGAGATTTGGTGTGGAAAACGTCAAGATGGATGAGATTGAAAACCCATAAGCATTAATCATTCATAATAGAACCTCAATTCAATCCTAAATATAATGTCTAATCTTGAATTCAACGAGTCAAAGCACATTTGGTGCACAAAATGTCAAGATGGATGAGATTGAAAACCCATAAGCATTAATCACTCAATAGAATCTCAATTCAATCCTAAATATAATATCTAATCTTGAATTCAATAAGTCAAAGTACATCATTTTAAGTGATTGTAGCGTTAAGTCTAAATTCACCCTAAAGCAAGATAGTGCAAAATACACCCACCAAAATAAGGAAAGGTTGAATTTATAACTCTTAACGGATCTTAAAAAGTGCTTGAATTGGCAGGGCATTTAAGAGCCTGGCGATATGAATGTGAAACTTGAGCAATTCACAAAACTTAAGAGCTTATCTTCGAAACATTCATGCCTGTATAGCAGAATATATCTACTTTAAACAATCTGCTCCCTAAGATGTGTATAAATGTGTTGTACAAATCACAGGCTATCTCCATGCATCTACTAAGAGCTCTGACATGAAAAAAAAAAGTGCAGAATTGAGTTAAACATGCTTGCATTCAAAGCTGGGGCAGAATGGGGCCCATTACAGTTCCAGGATTGACCACTACAGTATCCAATCCTTTCTCCTTGGCAAATTCCCATGCAGCTTTTTCAGCCAGTGTTTTAGAAAGTGAATACCATCCCTGTCCCACAAAAGACATTAGGTAAATGCCCAGCAAAGTTTTGAAGTTCATGACATCCAGCATAAAAGCATACTAGTATCTACACATACAACAACAAGACTATTGTTCAGTAAAACATGAGTCTGACACTATGGCAATCGAGGCTCCAACAAGAAAATCAAGCGTACGGTATACATATTCTGATGATGAAGAGAAAAATGGAGGCATTTTATACTCGAATGGCTGCATACATCTTCAAGGAGATAAAAAGCATTTACTGTTCTACATATTCCTTCCTGTATTGCTGTTCGTTACTCATTATGTTTGCCAAAAAAAAGCGGTTTCATTGCATACCCATAAGCATGTAGCTTTTTTTTTTTTTTTTTGGTAGGTAAAAAGTTTGGGGGAGTTTGGTTCTAGTCACCACTACGGGTTAGGACTGGCTGTAAGAATTATAAGTCGCTTACAGAGATATTTACAGATTAACTACAAACACAACTCTCACATCGTTAACGGGAACAGGAAGCTAGTTGCTTGCGGAATCCATGGGACAGAAAAAGCCACACTTGCACAACTAACAAACTTGTGAATAAGGAATCCACCATACTGGCTTTGGTGTATACAGTTTTGGATTCAGCCCCCGGATTCTTGTCAAACAAGGAATCTTTTAGCTGGAATGCAAATTGCAAATGCCTTTTCCGCCATAAAACGTTGGAAACATTTGCTTTGAAAGTTGGCTGTAGCTCTAGACAACGAATATTCAAATGAGAGAAAGGAAATGACATCATAGCCAATTACATCGCCATTTTGCTTCTTGATAATCTACTCTCTTTTGCCAAGCATAGGTTACCTGATATGCCCGTAGTTTGTTGATTGGGTGGATCTCATAGTACAAGCAGTTCTTCAAGCTAAGCTCCATTAACTGTAAAGTGACTTGCTTTCTGCAAATTGGTCATTTATTCCTTCTGTGTCTGAAATGTATAGTTGCAAGGATGTAACCAGGATTTTAAGTTAGACCGGCGAATGGTTAAACATTATAATAGAACAATATTGGAGCAAATAAAGTATAACAAACTTAAACTAAAAGTTGTATGATAACTAACAATAAGATGTTTTTAATTGTAAGTGGCAAAGTATCAAAATTAGACTCTCTAGTCATTTTATTCCCGACAATGCAAGGGATGTGAAATTGTATTTTATGATTCTTCGGGCCTGTTTGGTAGGTGAGTTTTTTAGGAGTAGGTAAAAAACTCTACTATAATTTACTGTAGAAATAGTAGAAAAATTTGTTGGATGTGTAAAAACTTTTTGAAAAATTTTGTTTTTTTCTTTTTCTTTTTCTTTTTTTTTCCTTTTCTTTTTTCTTTTCCTTTTCTTTTCTTTTTTCTTTTCCTTTTTTTCTTTCTTTTTTTCTTTTTTTTCTTTTTTTCTTTTTCTTTTTTTTCTTTTTCTTTCATTTTTCCTTTCCTTTTCCTTTCTTTCCTCAATTTGATTCACCGGCCCGGAGATGAAGTGATGGCTGGGGTGGTGTTTTTGTTGTGTATTTTTTGAAAGGAATGAAGGAGTTTTTTGTGTAGTTTTTTGGATGTGTATGTTAAAAACTTTGGAAGTTTTTTGAAGTTCCTGTAGCTAAAGTTGGGAAAAAACTGGTATTATACAAACTTGCAAAAAACTTGGGGTGCCAAACAAGCCCTTCATTTGATCAGATACATCAATTATTGAAGTAATATCATTTTTTTTGAATTATTCTTTTCTCAATATCATATGATCAATGCTTAAACAACAACATCATCATCAAAAGGCTCAATAGCGCTAACAATGATGGATACTTTGTAACATATTAAAAAATTATTATATTTTGTTTTTGTTTTTAACTAATACTCCTGCTTTTTTTCTCCTCTTAAGTCCAATTCAATCTTCATTTTGGAGTTAGTCTTATAATCAAAGTCAGTCTTACATTAGAAGATGATTTATTACAAATTTACATAAAGACAAATTAGTGTTTTCTTAATTCGTTTCTATTTAAAAACTATACTAGCTACCAATAATTGTTTACTAACATTAATGTTAATAGTAATCATAAGTAAATTTAACTAAAAAGTCAGATTGTCACAGCATGGATACTTTATTGAAAGAAAACTTGAAAAGGACAAAAAATAACTTATTATAAATTTGGTGGAAGGACAATGTGACATTATTTTCTCAAAAGCAAATAAGTCCAATAGAAATTTTAAAAATTTTTGAGATGTCGGCTGCCGCCGTCCACCCCCGCCGCCCCTCCGTTCGTCTTATGGCAGGGCTATAGAACACACAATGTTTGTTTGGATAGAGAGTATTTGAAATAATTTTTTGAAATAAAACACTGTAGCACTTTTTTGATGTGATGTGTGTGAGATAAAAAGGTGGTTGAAAAATATGTTGATGATATAAGCAAGTAAATTTTGGATAAATTTTGGGAGACAATCTCCTATCCAAAATATGTTTTTGGAAGCCACGATTACGTCTAAAATTGAGTGAAGCATACGGTCGAGTAAAACCAATATTATACAACAGAGAGTAAATCCCTTTATTTGCTTGACTAAATATAACATTGCCGATTAAAAGACAGCAAAGCCCAAGAGAGCTGCAGAGCCGAACAATCAATTAGGATTTTGACGCTTGCATCGATTGTAGTCAGTACAGGGCCTATTTGCAGCATTCAATTGGACGATGCAATTACTGTAGTGAGCTACATTACAAACTGCCGGCCGCTGAAGAGAATTGTACCCGATTGTTTTTTTTCGCTGTAGCAGCCATCTCCCACCTGCAGCTAGTGCCTGAGAAACTCCTCACCCTCAGATGCCACCACGTTGCTGTCCAAGAAGCACTTGGAAAAGGTACCATTGCAGGGTAAATCTGCATCCTTTATTGAGGAAGAGACTGAAGCTCCCGCCAAGTCGCCCCTAAGGATGAGGAACAAAATCAGGAAAAGAAGACTAGTAGTCTGCCCCATGAAGCTGAAGCTCATGATGTCTCTGTTGTTGTTAACTGGCTTATACTTTTTGGGCTTTCTTTCGTTGCTGTTTTGATGATCCTCAATCAAGAATCTTTGGTGCTTTCTAGCAAAGCGGAGAAATGGGTCTATGGGAGGCCTGAAGGGGTATTTAACGAACTGACTGCTACTAAAATCAAACTATGTGATTGCGGAATTCACAGGAAGTGAACTGCTTAGGAGCTGTTTGGTAATAATTCTTCAATCACAATCACTATGAATGTCATTAACTAGTTAATGATAATGGGTTTTATCAAAACCCATAGAAATGTTTGGTTTGTTAGAATTTAGGAATGGGTTTTATGATTTATTTTCAATTTTTACTTTCTTTTTCAACTGTTCACCTCCTCCCTTTCTATTTTCAAGCAAGAAAAAAATCTGCCATCGTCCTCCATCTCGTCCACCACTGGTAACTTACAATTGCCCAATGAATCCACAGGTGTTCTCACTTAACTTCTGACCCTTGTATCATTAACCCAAAATGGCCAATGACGAGCAAATACCACTACCACTAGTGGTACCTCAGCCACTATTTTAAAATGAATCCAATCAATTATTTTTGTTGGAACTAGACGAACTTTTCACCTATATCACAAGGTTTAGACAGCAAAGAGATCCTTCATATCCCTGAAGGTTTTACTATAAAATCTTACAACCATCACAGAGCCTCCACCATTGTCCACTAGCTCTGAACTTAGACAAACTGACGGGAGGGGAGAGAGCAAAGTATCGTTGGCGACGGTGTCAGGGTGTAGGGGTTTCCCCCGGGAGAGGGAGAGATCGGCAACCTTGGGGGAAGACTTTATGAGATGTTTGGTAAGAATTCTAGCCTCAATTTTATTTTTCTTTTGCATCTTCTTCTTCCTCCCCTTCTTAATTAGAAATCCTAGTGCCAGCCATCCTGCAACAGTAATTGATAACCAGAACCATCCATCACTACCACTGCCGCTACACAGTCAAGAATACTTTGAAGGTAGTAGAAAGAGATGAGGAGTGATAGATGGGGGAGGGGGAGAACAAGAGAGAGAAAGATCTAGGAAGATGAAGGAAAAGAGAGGGTCAGGGAAGAGAGATAGGTGGGGCGAGAGAGAGAGATCGGCAGAAGGACAAGAGAGAGAAGATAGAGCCGGAGAGACATCGAGAGGGAATTGTTTTTCACTTTTTTTTCTGAATAAAAAATAAAGAAAGTGTCAGGGAATGAGATTGAAAGTCTCCAAAATGGTGGGGAATGAGAAAACCCACAAAGAGGGGTAATCATTCCGATTAACTCATTATCATAGATATTTATCAAACAAAATATTTGGGTATCATTACCTTTGATATCCATTAATGGATTTGAAACCCACTTACCAAACATCTTCTTAATTTATAAGGAGAGGTCATTTCTTTACAAAAAGATCGTATATTCGAATTTTGTTACCGATGTGAGAATTATAATGTTGAACGATATATAAAAATTCTTATAAGTGACTTATAATTTTGGAAATATGTTTTGATTCGTAATATTGACCGGAGTTAGATCTCCCTTAAATATTTTTTTTTTACCAAAAAAATGTGAACCTACAACAACACTACAACTGCAACTATTGGTGTTTCTCAATAGTAACCCGATTCGAATCCACTTAAGTACTTTTTCCCTAAAAAAATGTAAACCGACAGCAATAGTACGGCTACTAATAGTGACCCCGTGAAAAGGTGATCAACATGTGTTGTGGGCCAATACAGGCTTGGCTATAGCGCTGAATAATGTCCATATAATTGCATCTTCTGCTAGAATCCAAATAGGAAATATCATAACAGTTTTTAAGTCACGAATGCATGGAAATGTCTCGTAATTACAATAACAGTTGCACAATTCCCGTGAATCGACAGCGGCATGTACAATCAAATACTTAAGAGAGCTACTCAGCCTACCCTAACGAAGGTTCGAATCCGTGAAAGGATTTGCATGGAAAAGCAAGAAATCATTTTTAACTCGTCGATAAAGTACTCCAATCAATCAAGTTAAAATCAATTACTACTACCTGTAGTTATAAATTTTACTAGTACATAGTCTTAATCGTATTTGCGTAATGTATGTAGGAATTTTTTGACTTTGTGATCTATATAATAGAACAAACAGCATTAATTCAACTATGATTAGGAAAAAGTTTGAAGCTTATACAATACTGCTTCCTGCTTTAAAATGATCAGAATAGTAGTAAAACATCATTAAGATTCTATGTTTACCTCGTGTCAAAATTTAGAACATTTATCCTATGGATTTTGCCTTTTTGGAGAATACATGCACAATCCAAGGGTTGTATTAAGTACAGAAATGGAAAAACATGAACCCAAAAGACATTAGTGTACTAATAGAGTATGTATTAATTATGGTTTCACTAAATGTCAAAATACAAGTTTGAGGTGCTATGCGGAGTCAATAACCGAGTATGTAAATTTTAGTATAGCATTATGCTATCCTATTTTAAGAATTGTCAAATTCAATAACCGACTATGTAAAATTTAGTGTAGCATTATGTTAACCTCTTTTGAGAATTTTCAACAGATAAAAGTCATTTTGAACCACAATAATTAAACTCAACTTGAACATCAATCCAATTAGGTCACAAGTCAAACTGAGTTAACGGTTCAATTGCAGATTCACCGTAAGAATAGGCGATTATATAATATAATAAAATAAGGCTTGTGATTTTAGTGATTATACAATAAAATGACAATTTTATCCTCCCAAGTTTTGCTTCTTCTTTTAACTCAGAACCACAACATATATAACTCCAGTTGCACATGCATCATTTTGTCAAATCTTTCACCAGTTGCAATTGCATCATGTGTCCTATTGATGGTGCCTCTCAAAATTGATATAGCATACTCATGATCGAAATCGACCACTAAATTTGCACACTGGACTCGAATTCTAAAATTTCACATTTAATTTCAAATTTTCACATTTAATTTCTTCAATTTAATATCCCAACATGCTCTGAAAATTCAATTGCCCCATGGGTTGAGCACCACTATAAGCGCTCAAGTTCCAGAGACATCAACAGAAATCCCTCTGTCCCTTGGAAGGAAGGAAGGAGGGGGGGGGGGGTTCCGAAATCCCTTGCTAATCAATTGATGAGCATTCTCTCTTTTAGGACCTTGTAGACTGCCTGGTCTTGGCCAGTAGAAGCTAGAAATCTTGAAGTTGACAGCAATTACTGGACTCTCATTGACGTTGTTTGATCTAAAAATTACCAGCAGAAACTTTCCACATTTAGGGGAGAACAAAACAAAAAATACAAGAGCCTTGGAGACGAGGTCCGAGGAAAAAAGACATGGAGAGAGGGGCACATTAATCATTTCATAAAGTACAAGGGTTGGACCGTCTGAGTACAAATATGGAGCACGAGTGTCAGCTCCCTAAAATAATGTATTTAAATTGTTAAAATAAAGATTATTGAATTGATTGAACTAGTGGTTTAACCAGTTAATTTTCTAGATTTTATTGGTTGAACCAGTAGATTGTTGACTTGTAAACAGCTCCTTCTTTTATCATTTCCAACTACTAGCTTTGTCCCCATAAATGGTCGATTGGGTTGATCGGTGAACCATTGATTCAAGTCCAGTTTTTTAATTACACTATGAACTATGATGTACACTTTGTTGTTAGAAAGGAAAAGGAGAAAACTCAATTGACATTCAGTTTTTTTGAAGAATTTACTTCAATACAATCAATGGCACTTTAAAAATTAAGACCATCTCACTGCTAATCTCCGGTCAATGAGTTCACATTTTTGTCCTCGGCAAGAGTAAGGAGAAATTAATTGTCTTAGAACCAAGAGTCTTTGGATTCCTAATCTATACTAAGTCGATTTTTGTGTTTTGTTTTCCAATAAATAACTAAAAAAATATAAAAACAAATATATATATATATATATACACACACACACACACACACATATTATCTGAGAACTATTTTAATTGATACATCTTAGGATTGGAGGATGGAAGCAAAAGGTCTTCTAATAATTTTTTATGCAATTATCTATTTACATTTTGGTAAATAATCTGAGTTCCTCAATGCATGAAATGGTTAAGTAAACTGTATGAATTCCATGTAAAAAAGAATCTATATATATTCTGTGCTTTTAAAGTACAAGATAAGCATACAAAATGAGAAGGGTGGACCCACTTTAAATTTTAAACATTATCATTTCCCCCTGAATTCAGGAAACTTCAATAACTAAATTTTAAATTTTTCCGACAACTAACACTTAAACTCACCTCTTATCATGTGCTCTAAATCAATAATAACAATTAAGTCTCTTCCTTTTATAACAATTAATTCTCCTCCTTTTTTACTTCCTTATTCATAGTTAGTTTCAATAAATCTATTAATAACTTAACTTACATAAATTGGTATTATTTATACATTTTTTATTTTTTGTTAAGCAATTCATACTTTTCCTTTTCTAATCATCTTCAATCACGTTCTTTATTCCAAATATTGGTTTGATTATCATATATATATATATATATATATATATATATATATATATATATATATATTTAAAATAAAACAATGTCTAGTTGCAGTTTTAGTAGGTTGCTAAGTTGGCTTTTCAAATATTCTGCCAAGGGGACTATCTATCTTTTTGCCATTGGACATCTTTAATGTTTATTTTTAAATTTTTATTTTTTTTGGTTTGTCTGATAACAATTAATTCTCTTCTTTTTTTTTTTACTTCCATATTTATAGCATCATTTCTTATGTATAATCAATTTCAACAAATCTATTAATAACTTACCTTATATAAATTTGTATTAATTGTACCTTTTTTATTTTCTTGTTAAGCAGCTCATATCTTTCCTCTCAATCACGTTCTTTATTCCTAATATTGATTTGATTATTTATTACTATTACTAAAATTTGAAAGATTTCTACACCTTCATCTTTAGAAGATTCTTACATGTGTGTATGTGTATATGTATGTATATGTGTGTGTGTGTGTGTGTATTTGTTGTTCACTTTCGATTCTGATAAGTTGCTAAGTCACTATATTTTGTCAAATGAAAATTTTATCTTTTTATTATATGAAAAAAATTGTGTTTGCTTATGTTTCTTGATGGATTTTATTCTTTATCTATTTACAATAATAGTAAATTATAGTCATTTTTATTCTTTATCTATTTTTAATAATAATAAATTATAGTCCATTTTTACTTCCTTGTCTACAGTAAATTCAAAAATCTTTTAATTACTTATTTGAAATATTTTTTTATAATTTATGCCTTAATTTTTCTATCAATAGTTTTCCTATTTTAATTCTCTATAATTACATTCTCTATTCCTATTATTAGATTGATAATTCATTAGCATTACTAAATTTTGAAAAAGCTTTCATTTTTTTTCCTATTATTCTATATTTCCTTATTTGTAGTAAATTTCAATTTATTAGTTGCCTACTTTATATACGGTTACATTGATTATTTATTATTATTAGTAAAAATGGCCAAACTTTTTTTATCATTTTATATTTCTTTATTCGTGAAAATTTCAATCTATTATTTCCCTAATTTATATACGTTTACATTGATTATATCTTTCTTGATTATTTATTAATCTTTTTTATTATAGAACACAAAAACATGTCCATAACTTTGGCCTCCACGTCATTGCAAAAAAAATAGAAAAGAAAAAGTGATATTCTTGCCATTAATGTTCAAACCCAACCAGAATTTAAATCAAAAGTTATTGAGTTTAGTATATTTGGATACTAGGTCAAGCTTTATCTAGTCAAAATCTAATAACTTATTTACAAGTCATGCATTTAACATCTCATTTATCAATGACAGTTGAAGAGTTATAGAATATATACTTTTTAACATATTACTCATAATCAAGCTAGAAATTTTCAATTTCAACAAAATTACTAACGATTTTTCATATTTGCAAGCTCTAGATAGACTCAATTTTAATAAAAACTTGTGATATAGATTTTTCGACGGAGCATATCATTCAACTACGTTGAGCTAATTTTGAGCAGCTCGGCTAAGTTTTACTAATGTTTATTTTTGTGCACATTTAATTGGCTTAAGTGCAACTTTTTCTTTTTTTTTTAAGCAAACAGACTTCTTTTATTGATCAGCACTTAAATTGTACAAGGGCCTTGTCAACCAAATAGCAAATACCTCAGCAACCTATATATATACACTTTTACTAGCATCTATTCAAAGCATGACAATTGAAGTCCTAATTGAATAGCTAGAGTCCAATTCTCCTAGGTATGTGGTATCTTACTCCAGCCTGCCACAATATCTCTAATAGAGGTGATGACAGCCTCCACTATTCTAACTGCAGACACACATTCTTGCCGAAAAATAGCTTTATTGCGACTTCTCCAAAGATGATACACATAAGTAGTGAAAACCAATCGCTTCACTCTATCACTAAAAGAATTTGTCTTCCAATGTTGACTCATCCAACTAATTTCAATGCCCAGAGAGCAGTGCCCCCTATATGTGAGACACATACGTCATAACTTTCGCCACATAGTTGCAGACACAGTGCAGTCAAAAAATAAATGATCTATGAATTCCGGATTAGCATGACAAAGTTCACAATTAGCATTTGTCACCCTGATACCCCAGCCGATCACTCGGTCCTTGGTTGCAAATCTTCTTTTACAAAGAAGCCATGCTATAAAAGAGTACCTTGGCACATGTTCTTTTCCTTAACCAGATGTTTTCACTCTACTATAGTGCTAGGTGATCTAAGTAGCTTCATGGCAGAATTTACTGTGTATACTTCACTACTATAACCCTCTCCAAAAAACTTTATCAGGTGAGTTAACTAAAGGAACACTGTTGGCGCAATATAATCGGTTTCATAAGACATTGGGAGCCACCAGTGTGAGAGCCTCAAAATTCTATTTTTATTTAAAAATGTATAATAATATTTATATTATGTTTATTCACTAAAATATTAGTGAATTTACACTTTGAGTTATTATTTTCCAATTTAGAGAATTTTTCGAGAATTATTTGCCTGTGTTTGGTTTCGGTCAGTTTAAACGTCAAATTTTGTTCCGAGATGTGAATAGTGACTCTAAGATGAAACCGAGCATATGTATAGATATTACAAAGATATATTTAAGGTAGGACAATGTCGAAATGAGAAAAATTAGTAAAAGTTAGAGTATCGCGCATCGACGCGACAAAAAGTAGAGTTTGACCACTTTTTTCCCAAATTAAGGAGAACCACACTTTTTGTCTCTTAAAGCCTTGTTTCTTGCTACCTTTCCTCCTCATTTTTCAGCCACACTTGAAGCCAAAGAGAGAGAGAGGACCGAGAGCATAGAGAGAGAAATAGAGAGAGTTTGAGAGTTGTTTTTCTTATTCTTCTTCTTCCTTCTCAATTTCTTGAAGTTTCAAGACTCCATTGAAGGCCTTGTTCTTGTTTCTTCTTCTTCCTTTGGCTGCCGTAAGAGAGAGAGTGGTTCGAGAGTCGAGAGAGGGAAGAAAAGGGGAAGAAAGTTTCCTTTTGCTTGTCATCTTCTTATTCTTGAGTTTTGAGGAAGAAATCAACTTCAAGCAAGCAAATCCTTCTAAGTTGGAAGCTTTTGAGGTTGCTAAGTTTTAGGAGATCATCCTTGGTTAGAGCTTCACAAGACTCTACTTGATCTCGTTAGATCTAGCTAGATCTAAAGGTATAACATTTAAACCTCTTAGTTTTAACTTTATTAGTGTTAGATCTTGTAGATCCATGGTTTATTTTGCTAGAAATGCTTATGTTTGGAACATTTGAGTTGGGCTCTTGGATTCCCAACTTAGGTAGCTGACTTGAGGTGATTTTTAGGTAGCGGATTTGAGGACCTAATTGTGGTCGTGGTTGTTGTTTATGAGATGAGTTTATTTTGTGGTTAGAATGTAGGATTGTTGGTGAAAATTTTGGAAGAAAAAGTAGAAGGGATGGCCGAACCTCACTTGGAATGTTATGATGTTTGATTTCAAAATTTTATGATGTTTCTTGGCAAGATTTTGCCTAAATAAATATGTATTATGTTCATTTATGAGTATATGGTTAAATGGAGTTAAAATCTTGAACTTTAATGGTGAAAAGTTAAGTTTTCACTAAATTTTGGGGTACATAGGTTAATTGGTCAGATTTGAGGGTTTTGAAATTTTTATCTATTTTTCAAGAATTTTGCACATTGAGATTTGATGAAAAGTGTTCTAAACATGTGTTAAAACCTTGATTAAAGTTTAGTGTCGAGATTAAGCCCAAATGGGTGATTTTCGAGGTGAAATACCTCACTTTATTTCCTTGTTTTAAAAAGTTAGAAGTCGCAAGAATGGAGTACATCGATAGAGTATTTGGGTTAATTGATGTATCAATTTGAAAATGGAATCTTTTAAGATGATTTTTGACTCGAGTGACTATTTTTCATTCGAGCAAAGTTAGAGGAATTTTAGGAAGAATTTTGATCAAATAAATGGCTAAGTTTATTTGAGTTTAGTTTCGCTATTGGTGGAACGAAACTTATTCCTTGTCTTTACTTGTTTATAGGAAGTGAGGAAGAGTTTGAAACCGACCCAAATTTGGAATCGGAACCTTACTACTTTGGTGAGTTTCCATGCATGTTACCTAATTATGTGAATTTGATTTGGAATATGATTGATTAAGTGATTTGATGTGAAAATTTGGTTATTGATCTATCAAATGGAGTAGTGTGTATTTTATCGCACTTACTCTTATTTGAATGGTAAAAATTTGTAAAAGTGTTTCGTTGTGACATTTCAAGTATGTTTTGAACCTCTTGACTTGTGATATGAATCCTGTTTTGATCATATGATGTGATGTGATGTGTTTTGTATTTGTTATTCTCGAAAAAACTTAAATCCCCTTGGTAAGTTATCGACTCGAGCCGTTGGGAAGGCCCAGGTCAAGGAGATTTAACAACATTGGGCTACGTGATAAGTTATGTGCTCTGGATTTGGCGTATGGACTTGTCCCTTTATGGAAGAGCAATACACAAAAATATAAGTTTTCGTTAGGTGGGCGGGTCCGGTTGGGGGTTTTGGTGGAGTAAGGAATAAGTGGTTGTCTACTTGGTTTTTATATGTGAAAGTTGACGGAGTGTCAATTACATGATTTGTGCACTAGTCCATGGAAGTGCTCCAGTTTCGAGGACCTTAGCCCCTGAGGGCTACCCGTATCCTATCTTGTGTTGTTACCTGTTTTCCTTATTTGTTCTTAAATGTGAATTTGTTGTGAAATGTTATAAGCTATATGTGCATTGCATGTATTTTGGAACTCACTGAGTTTTAGCTCATTCCTTTAAATTTGTTTTCCTTAACAGTAACTGAAAACCCAAACGAAGGCGCCAACCATTAGAACTAGAATTTACCTTTGTTTTTGGTTTGAGAGACTTGAATTATGATTTTGGGGTATTGTAATAAGAAACTTTGAATGTGTACTAAGTACTCTATGTATTTTGGGATTTTAAGGGTTGATTAATGGATTTGTGGGCCATCGTTTAGTTTGAATTGTTATTGAAATTTTAGTTTTGTGAGATTGAAATAGTTTGATTATGAATTATTTATGAGGTTAGAATTGGTACTTAGATCATATTTTGAAAAAATAGTTATTATATGAGTGAGTGAGTCCTGACGAGAGTTGGGCAAGCAGTCCACTGATACCTTAGGGTACTCCCTAGGAAGAGGTGGGGTTGTCACAACCAGTAGAGCAGGACCGATTAGATTTTAAGGGCTAATCAGCACCATCTCAATCGGTATCTATCAAAGCCGATACATAGCCCTGCAGTGACTGCGACCGATTAATCATCAGTGCATAAGGGGGCAGTTTAGATTATCGGTAGGAACATAATGATCAGAAGATTCTAGAGAAAGCGTACGTATAGTAAAACATTTATGGTGATCCCTACAACTAAGGAAGTGGGTGATTTCCATAAACCCCATTATCCTGAGAAGATGCCCAAGTGGGAAGGTGGACATAGGTTGGAATTTATACTGATTCTAGGAAGAAAACAACATCGATCCCATATCTATAAATACTACAAGAAGTATCAGATCAACAACTATTCTTCACTCCACAAAAATGACAAATCTGATGTTTTTTCCTTTTGAAACAACTTTTTAGAACATTAGGCTAGATTTAGGATTTCCAAAACATTTCTAGAAGATGTTAGGCTAATTGTTAGGATTTTTAGATTCTCCTACAATCATTTTGCTATTAGTTCATGTTTTTCCAGCAACTTTATGTCATTTCTAAAATCAATCAACAATCTTGTTTCAACTTTCAAGCAAATCCTGTCAAGTTCATTGCGTCCTTTGTGTTTCTGCTAGTTTACAAACGCCGATTTACTCATCGGTCCATCATACAGTCGATTAGTCCTATTCTCTCTCTTTGTGATCAACACACTCCTGACATGAATTCTAAATCCTTGAGACTACTCAAGAGCAATGAACAACTTTCGTCTAGAAGTCAAATCATGATCAGCGCACTCCAATTACGACTTTATTTAGCCGATATATTGACGTTTTCCTGGTTTTGCCCAATACAACTAGGTGGCACGCTTGTGAGCTGATCACCAATCGGCAAGTGTTCGTGTGTTGCAAAATCAGCACGAACAAACACAATGCTTTGGAGTTGCTTTTTGAAGCCTTTTAACTTCAACAGTAGTTTTCCTCCCTTGGGGCCGTATCCAACTATTCCCCTGTATAAAAAAAGAGACACAAGTTTCCTTATTGAATGCAAAACTGGATAAGAGATTCTCTGAGAATGACTGGTTACCCTTTTTCCAATTACATACTGATAGTATGGCTGCACGACCTCTCTTATTTTCAAGATCTTCCTCCATACCGAAGAACAACCTTGAGGGGTTTTTATTCCCCTAAATGATTTGTTTTTAAGGTAAACTGAATGTATCCATTTTAATCAGAGAGTCCCTTTCCTCCAGCATATATTCCATATCAATATCATAATCAAACATTTGTTCCACATTTCAATATCCATCATGCCGAATCCACCTTCCTTATAAGGCATACACATATCTGACCAGCTTACCTTTGCTTGATAATGGGCTTTATTCTCACCAGACCAAAGAAATGCAGACATTATACTACTTATTTTCTTAATGATTGTTTTGGGTAAAATAAATATACTTGCCAGTACAATTGAATCCCATTCAGTATAGCCTTGATCAATTGCAACCTACCTGCATAGCTCAATTTTTTTGCAGCCCATCCTTGTATCTTTTGCTGAATCTTATTAAAACTAGGCTGACAATCCTTGAAATGCAACCTACCAATAATAAGTGGAAGCCCAAGATATTTGATAGGTAACTCTGAATATGGCGTCTGAATAATCTTATATAGTTGCATTCTCCACCTCAGAGACCCTTGCAAAGAAAATCTGCCATTTTTGGAGGTTTGGTTTTAGACCAGACAATGCCTCAAACTGCTCAAGTATTCTTAATAGCGGTGAATGATTTCTCTGTAGCTGCTGTGATGATAAACAAGTCATCAGCGAATATTAAGTGAGAAACTGTAGTTTTTGACATCTACGATGAAAATCATAACCTCTAGACCGGATATTCCAAGTCAGAAGCCTTGTGAAAACCTCCATAGCAATTAGGAAAAGGTAATCAATCCCCTTTCACTTTTAAAGAAACCCACCGTAGACCCATTCATATTTAGTGAGAATTGAGCAATAGAAACACATAGTTGGATCCATTCAACAAATTTATCAGGAAACCCCATCATATTCATCGCAGAGAAAAAAAAAAGTCCCATTTGAGGGTGTTATAAGCTTTCATGATATCAATTTTTATTACTGCTCTGGCCACACCTCCACTTCTACTGTACCCTTCCTGCTTCAACAACACATTATCCAATATATTTCTCCATTTGATAAAGACACTCTGATTTTCACTGATACTATGAGGCAGAATCTGCTTCAATCTATTTGATAACACGGTTGAGAAACATTTATATAGTAGGTTGCAACAGGCTATAGTAGTAATCGAGTAGCTTTGTTGCTGTGTGCATTGGACTGTTACCTAATTTTTCAGGTTTTTCTTTCCCTAATTTATAATGATTTTGTATTTAGAAATATTTTTGAATCCTTTATGCACAAAGGAATACTTTGTGGTTTTTCAGATTTTTTTTCTTATTCAGAAATATTTTTACGAATCCTTTGTGGACAAAGGAATACTTTGTGATTTTTCAGGGTCTTTCGGGGTTCTTTTGCTTCCTTTCTATGAATATCAAGTTGTAGGAATGCATGTGCAAAATTTTCAAATGTGCAGTACGTGTGTCTAATGCCATCTGCCCACTCATGTCTTGTGTTTCCGCAAATCCACCAATTGGAGTGGATATAGTTCTATCCCAGTTGGTGCTAGAACCAATTGATCCACGTTACATTAAAATTAAGTCAAAATTTGCCCCCTTTATTGCATGTGCACAAATTACAAACAAACTGATTATAGAATATAAATTAATAACTCTAATTGCTAGAATTCTTGAAAAGTAGAATGCTTTAGAAGACAAAAGTACATTTGCACAAAATTTTTTTTGGAAAAGGCATTGTTTTAAGCGTATGCCCAATATACTGATCCAAATGTTTATGACTAATATCTGTTGATAAAAACCCAAATTTTCTTTTCTATAAAGCTGGCTAGTCTAAGCAATGGGAGGTCCAAATAATTGATTTTGGAGCTTGTATGTGTTTCTCAAACAAATAAAGAAGCGTTATGTTTGCCCTACGATCCGAAACTAAACCGTCAACCAAAAAAAAAAAAAAAAAAAGCTAGGAATTGGGGCATGGTGCGTGAATTTAAAAATTTAGCTGACTCCACCGGAATCACCCTAGTTCTACGTATGACTTCACAGAAGGGGGTTCTGAGGATTACCTTAATCCGCAGATGAAGCCTCTGATACGTCTGAGAAGGTTGAGACGACCCTTGTGTAGCAGTCCAGATGTCCTGCCTCTACTGATGTCCACGCGAGATTGTTCCTGGACTCCTGATCGTCTCTACGATCTCTGTGTGTATGTATGAGTGAGGTGGAGGTGCTAGCCTTCTCACTCAAGGTCTGAACTCTCGAGTTTTCTCTCTACGTGAGTTTTGGGAACTCTTCTCTCTGTTTCTCGACTATCAGAGTGACTAACTCTTACTCTACCTCGTGGTATCGATACTTATGGTGGGAGAGAGAGAGAGAGAGATGAGAGGAGAAAACAGAAGGATAGAGTCTGGTGGTTTGATTCAAAATCAAACCACCGTAACATCTGATGAGACTCTATCTTTACGTTATCGGCGGATAAAGGATAACACTTTTATCCCTATCCCATGGATGACTAAATTTATTTATCTTTATAATTAAACCCAGTATTTATTTCCAAGTCCTACTTGGACACACAATTTAATCCAGAACCCAATCTCTATGTGTGTGATCGGTAGGTCCCAAATACCTTTGGTAATAATATGAATTATAATTCTTAAAGAATTAGATAAAATAAACACTTTTATTTTATCATTAGTACAATAATTAATTATTCATAATTATAAATTGTGGCGGTGTCTAGCAACACATCACAACCCTTGGTATTAGGATTGATCAGGGAATTCCGACCTAACCTTTCCATGGAAAATTACCGTTGCAATTATTATCCTTTCACCATTGATATCCAATTGGTGGGAATAAGGAACAGTGCCAATTCCCTTAATGACTAATTAATTTTTTAGTTCGGAATTAACCTTAGATTAGATTAACTTGAGACACTCTCCAATTAATCTAATGTGATACTAAGGTTACATTCCAACTGGTAACCTTACTGGATATCAGACTCCCATTGAATTGGGTGAATCCTCTCTTGATCACTCACTATCTCTCCATGCTTCACACTACCCCAATTTCTATTCTTTAAGTCACCCACGGTGAGGTAACAAGAAGCAGTCAAAGGTAGTGATTCGCATCAAGATCTGTGGTGATCTCAAGTCTAGGATCACTTACACAATTTCCCATAAGAGATTCAACCATTGGCACTAAATATCCCTAATGGGATCTCTGTGGATCACTCCAATGAATTATTACTCTATAATTCATCTACACATTAGCCTAGGTATCCATACCATGGTTGATGAGAACAACCACTACTTACATTAAGTAGGGGCCAATTGTGTACTAGTAGGTATTAATGATGTCTGTCTCATTAATACTATGACTAGGACATTTAAGAATATTTATTATAAATGTGATTGATATCTCATAGTCGACAACTCTTGTGACTATCATCACATTAATAAATATTCTAAGGACTTTACAGTTATATTAAAGCAGATAAAATTGGAAGTTCATAAAATACAAAACTTTAATTAGGAATGTATTTCAACAAGTCAATTGTTTTTTGGGCATACATTCCAACAACCTCCACTTGCACCTAAAACAATTCATTTACAACTCTTGGTCCAAATGAAAGTACATGACTATCATGTTTCTTTTGAGATAGTGCCTTAGTAAGAGGATCAGCTATGTTATCCTCAGTGGGGACTCTCTCTATCTTTACATCATTCACGGCAGCGATTTCCCTAATAAGGTGAAATCTTCTAAGTACATGTTTGGACCGTTGATGAGACCTAGGTTCCTTTGCAGGGCAATAGCCCCATTGTTATCACAGTACAGAGTTACTGGATTAACAATGCTCGGAACCACACTAAGTTCAGACACGAACTTCTTGATCCAAACGGCTTCCTTAGCTGCCTCCGCGGCTGCAATGTACTCAGCCTCTGTTGTAGAATCTGCTGTGGTGTCCTGTTTGGAACTCTTCCAGCTGACGGCACCTCCGTTGAGAGTAAAGATGAAGCCCGAACTGTGACTTACAGTCATCCTTGTCAGATTGAAAGCTTGCATCTGTGTAGCCCTTGACCTCCAATTCACCATTTCCATATACTAAGAACAAATCTTTAGTCCTTCTTAAGTACTTAAGAATGTTCTTAACAGTTGTCCAGTGACCTTCAGCTGGATTAGTCTGAAATCTGCTCGTGACACTCAGAGCATGGGAGACATCTGGTCTTGTACACAACATAGCATACATAATTGATCCAATTGCCGAAGCATATGGAATATTATGCATCTTGTCAATCTCAGCTTGTGTCTTAGGACACATGCTCTTAGAAAGGCTTATCCCATGAGACATAGGTAAAAAGCCCTTCTTAGACTGATCCATGCTAAACCTCTTTAGCACTTTATCTACATTATGTAGATTGTGAAAGACAAGCAGCCTTTTGGATCTATCTCTATAGATCTTAATACCCAGTATGTAGGCTGCCTCTCCCAAATCTTTCATGGAAAAATTCTTGGATAACCAACCCTTTACTGATTGTAACATTGGGATATCGTTTCCCATTATTAATATGTCATCCACATATAATATCAGGAAAACGATTGAACTCCCACTAACCTTCTTGTAAACACAAGGCTCATCCGGATTTTTGAGAAAACCAAACTCTTTGATTGTCTCATCAAAGCGGATGTTCCAGCTCCTTGATGCTTGCTTAAGTCCATAAATGGACCTCTGCAGCTTGCACACCTGACTGGAATTTGGTGATGTAAAGCCTTCAGGTTGTGTCATGTACACATCCTCTTGCAGATTCCCATTAAGGAATGCAGTCTTTACATCCATCTGCCAAATTTCATAGTCATGATGTGCTGCTATTGCAAGCAATATCCGAATGGATTTAAGCATAGCTACTGGTGAGAAAGTTTCATCGTAGTCGATTCCCTCTTTCTGCTTGTAGCCTTTGGCCACCAGTCTAGCCTTATAGGTAATCACATTACCATCCATGTCGGTCTTTTTCTTGAAGACCCATTTGCACCCTACGGGTTTTATCCCTTCAGGTGGATCAACCAAGGTCCATACCTTGTTGTCATACATGGAATCCATTTCGGAGTTCATGGCCTCTAACCATTTGGAGGAGTCTGGACTGTTCAGAACCTCTTGGTAGGTAGTAGGTTCGTCATCTTGTATGACTAGTACATCATTCCCCGGACTCACAAGAAAATCATATCTCTTGGGAGCGGAGCGTACTCTTACTGACCTACGGGGCTCTTGAACATCCACTTCCGTTTCATCGCTATGGGGCTGAACCCTTTCTTCAACAATTACGTGTTTGTTTGGACATCTTGAACTTCTTCAAGTTCCATGTCGGTTTGAGTGTCTTGAACTTCTTCAAGTTCTATTCTACTCCCATTTGCCCTTTCTAGAATAAACTCTTTTCTAGAAAGATGGCATGTTTGAGACAAACACTTTGTTCTCGGTTGGGTTGTAGAAATAGTATCCAATAGACTCTCTTGGATACCCCAAAACAAACACTTGTCGGATCTAGCTTCAAGCTTATCGACTCGCCTTCTTCACATAGGCAACCCCAAACCTTCATGTAAGGCAGGTTTGGTTTCTTTCCTTTCCATATCTCATATGGTGTGGAAGTAACATTTACTGGGTACTCTATTAAGAGTATGGGAGGCTGTCTAGAGCATATCCCATAACGATTTTGGGGCACTTTCAATGGCTCATCATGGACGGTACCATATCTAATAGGTGCGGTTTCTCCTTTCAGATACACCATTTAGTTGTGGTGTCCAGGAGTCCATTGTGGAACTATTCCATTGTCCTTTAGATAATACCGAAATTCATCGCTCAAGTATTCACCACGATCAGATCGTAGTGTTTTAATACTTTTACCGGTTGTTTCTCTACTTCATTTCTGAATTCTTTAAACTTTTCAAAGATTGAGACTTGTATTCATTAAATACACATAACCATATCTTGAATGGTCATCGTGAAGGTAATGAAGTGCACGAGAACCCACCTCTTCTTGTGATTGTCATTGGGCCACATACATCGGTATGTACCCCCAAGTAAATCAGCTTCGTTCCCTTTACCGAAAGGCGTTTTGATCATCTTCCCAAGTAAACAAGCCTGCATACGTCATATGATTCATAATCAAATGAGTCCAAATACCAGCACTTTGTGTAATTTGGAAATCGTTTCTCATTTACATGACCAAGCCTACTGATTGCGGTAAGTTTTATTCGTTTATCTAACTTCATTCTCTTTTCATGTATATTGAGAATCGGTTGTCAAGATCTAGAATGTATAAACCGTTATTCCAATTTCAGAACCATAAAACACACCATTCTTTGAAAAGAACAACATTTATTCTCTTGGGTTATCTTAAACCCATTTAAATCAAAGCGAGAAAATAGAAATGATGTTTGTTGTAAGTCTTTGGAACATAATAACGGTTTGACAATTCTAAAATTAACCTTTTGGGTAAACTAATGTAATAAGTCCCTACTAAAGCAAACCTTTGCTCCATTGCCCGTGGGGTTACTTCTCCTTTACCCTTTCTACTGTCCTTTAGACCCTGCATAGATGTGCAAATGTGAGAACCACATCCGGTATCTAATACCCAAGAGTCAGATTTGGAAGTAGAAACATTTATCTCAATCATGTATGTACCTGCTGATGAAGCTTCCCCAAACTTCTTCTGCTTCAGACTCTCCAGATAGGCCTTACAGTTCCTCTTTCAATGTCCATTCTGTCCACAGTGGAAGCAGGTTCGATCGAAACTAATTATTAAGTTGTAATAAATTAATCATTTTTAATATGTTTAATTTTAATCTTTGTCTTACAATTAGTATATTAAATTCTGTACAATAGCATTTTAAGTTCTTTCATAACAGTTTTTGTTAAAAATAAATAAAAATTACAGAACATAAAAAGTACCCGTGCATTGCACGGGAAAGAAACTAGTTTATATGTAAAGATATAAAAAAACACAATGTTGATTGTTTGGCGTACATGTAATGACTACTACTATCCACTAGTGAACTCTTTAAAACGGTCTCTACTCTCTCATTGAGGAAGGTTTTATCTCATGCAGCAGGTAGAAAATTATCTAAGGGTAAGGTTGTTGCAGTAAAAATAGAATTATGGGATTGTTTCAAGCTCCTCTGGCCGTTAGTTTTTGGTTGTGAGTAGGATTCCCTTCTTTATTTCCTTGTACTGATCCGAAACTCAGAATGACCATCCAATCGCTTATGAGTTCACAATCTCAGTTGTTAAAACCCTAATCAGTCGTATCAAATCCTATCCAACCAATGGCTTCATCTTCCTAGTTTCATCTTCCAACATCAACCCTAGTCATATCAAATCCTATCCGTCCAAAAGCTTCATCTTACTAGTCGAAACCAACATCATAAAGCCCCAAAAGAAAAAAAGAAAAAAAAAACACACCCACACACCCCGCCTCATGAAGAACCAACGTCAAAACTGAAAGAAAAGGGTTAAAGCATGAAGCAGCAGAAGGCACACGAGAAAGCTGGGGAGAAAGAAGAAAAAGAAGAAGCCAAGTCAAAACCCTTTAAGAAGGTGGGCTTGGTTCTCAAGAAACCAAGGATGCGAGTTATCAAGTCGTGGCAAAAATTCAGCTTTAGTGTGATGGAATTGGAGTGGAGTAATTTGGAAGAGTTCTTCGTTGGCATGGATTCAGTCTATGAAAATTCTCCGTGACTTTTGGTTCGTGATTAATGTAATGGTGATTACTCCTTTTTCTTGTTAAGATTTTAATTTTGTAGAGGAATTGGTTTACCATTATATTTCTCTTTGTAGTTAAGATTTTGATGTTATAGAGAAATACGTTTTGGATTAGTATCAATCGACTAGTTTTGCAGCTTTGTTTTAAGTCTATGGAGGTATTGATTAATACAACAGTATGAATTTCTCAGTGTTTATTTCTGTTTTTAGTTAAGATTTTAATTTGATAGAGAAATACCTTTTAGAATAGTAGTAATCGAGTAGCTTTGTTGCTATGTCCCTTGGCCTGATACCTCATTTTTCAGGTTTTTCTTTCCCTAATTTATAAAGATTTTGTATTTAGAAATATTTTAACAATCCTTTATGCGCAAAGGAATACTTAGTGATTTTTTCAGTGTTTTTCAGGGTTTTTTTTTCTTATTCAGAAATTTTTGTTTGAATCTTTTGTGCACACAGAAATACTTTGTGATTTTTCAGGGTCTTTCAGGGTTTTTTTGTTTCCTTTTTATGAATATCAAGTGGTAGGAATGCATGTGCAATATGCGTGTCGAATGCATTCTGCCCACTAAAGTCTTATGTTTCCACAAATCCACCAATTGGAGTGCATATAGTTCTATTGTCCCAATTAATGCTAACACTAATTGATCCATGTTGCATTGGAATTAACTCAAAATTTGTCCCCATTTTCTTCGGGTACAAATTACAAACAAACTGATTGTAGAATATAAATTAATAACTCTAATTGCTGGAATTGTTGAAAAGTAGAATTCTTTAGAAGATAAAAGTGCATTCGCACAAAATTTTTTGGAAAAAGGCATTGTTTCAAGAGTGTGTCCGACATACTGATCCAAATGTTTATGACCAATATCTATTGCTAAAAACCCAAATTTTCTTTTCTTGAAAACTGGCTAGTCTAAGCAATTGAAAGTCCAAATAATTGATTTTGAAGCTTATGTATGTTGCTCAAACAAATAAAGAAGCGTATGTTTGCCCTAAGATCCGAAACAAAATGTCAACCTTATCGACCAAAAAAAAGAAAAAGGACAAAACAACAACTGAACTGTCAACATAATAATACGAATATAAACTATGTTAGAAACTTGGCCTCATGGTTAATGTATGTAAATCTTATAATTTTTCATAGCAACCATGACCTTTTCCATCTTTGAAAACTATCGACTTCACTATTCTTCTTTGAGTATACGATTATGATATGGTTGAAGTTTATGTTTTATTGACTTCGGAAAAAGCAAAAAAGCCCAAAAGCAAGAGACAAACTAAACAATCACCAAAATCTTGTGCCTATGTTTCTCAACTTAAGTAATAGTTCAATCCATTGCTTTCTTTAGATCCCAACACTATTTGTTGCAAAACTTGTTTGGATTCTAAGAGTGAACTTTTTCAGATATGGAATTTGATTTGATATAGGGGTGTAAATGAGTCTAATCAAGCCAAACACTCTAATATTCAAGATTGTCTGATTAGTGTAATAGAGTTTAAAATTTTATTCAATTTTGACTTGATTATTTGCCAAACCAAACTTGAACAACCTTTTTTTATACTTTTCAAATTTAGTTTGACTAGTTGGTAAACTAAACGGAAACGAACTCTTAAAAAACCGAATTCATTTTGAGTAGTTTGAATACTTTTCAACCCTGATTTCATACAGACCAATTGGTTCATGGTAACTAATTGGTTCATCTTAACCAGATTTGGTCATGGTTTGTGACCAGACTAGCGAGAAGGGAAGGAAGGGGCTGTAAGGGGGGAAGGGGAAGGGAAGAGGGAAGAGGGAAGAGGAAGGACGGGAAGGGAAAGAAAGTGGGAGGAGGAAGAGAGACGAGAGGAGAGGTGGTGGTGGTGAGTGGTAGTGGCAGTAGGTGGAAGAAGAAAATGTTTTAGGACTTGATAATTTTTTATTATTTATTATTTTGATCTTTGTAAATTGTATTTAAAACTAGCATTTTGACCTGTCTATGCATGGGTTTTACGTTTTAAGGAAAAAACTAATAACATTTCGTAAATAAATGAAAGGAAAAAATACAAATTCAAAAAAATATAAGTTTAGTTTACATTTCTATCAAAAACTTTTATTATAAATAAAAGAAAAGTAAAACAGAAAAAAGATTTAAATGTTTTAATCTATTTTTCAAAATTAAGTTAATTTTCCTACCATAGACTTCATGATTACAGTTTGAAAAGAAGCATGATATTAAAATTAAGTTAACATGCTCAAATGAAATTTTAACCCACCAATATAAGTATGTAGTCTACTTCAAATTCCTATTTTCCATATTAAAACATTTTATTTGAAAACATTACATAGCCAGACATTAACAATTTACTCTTATATGCTCATGAGAAAATTTTGACGCTTGCACCTCACATATTGTAGAAATAAAGTAAAATTATAAAAGCGTATTTTTTCTAAGAAAAAATCTACTAACCTCTCATACTAAAACATGATGAACAGATCAAAATGTGATCAAAAATATTAAAACATTTTACTTGAAAATATTACATAGTCAAATGTTAACAATTTACTCTTATATACTCATGAGAAGCTTTCGGTGCTTGCATCTTATATCTTGTAAAAATAAAGCATATTTTTTCTGAGCAAAATATACATAACCTCTCAAAAAATATCCCAAAAGCATATCAAAGATCCAAAAATACTCAAACAACAAATTACTATTCTACCACATCACCATCTCTTCAACCTCCACCACTATTACCCCCCTGCCACACTTTTATCCTCTCTCATGCTACTATCATCCCACTACATCTCCTCTTGGCAGTCCATTGTTGATCCTTTCCTCTCCTCCCTTATCCTTTCCAACACACCTCTTATTCCCATCATTATCCTTTGTCCCTCATTTCCCGCATCCTACCAACCTCCCTTCTTCATACTCCCTTCTTCAATGAACCTTCCATCCTTGAAAGTTTCAAATGTGTCTTCATGCATCTTATTCAAGCTTCAAATGAGTTGTAAAGTTGATACAAGTTGTGTTTTGGATTTATCACAAGTTGTTTCTCCAACTTTTCAAGATACTTCATGCAATTTCCGGCTGAAATTCGTTCAAAGTTGAGCTGGAAGTGAGTTGAAAAATTTCTGGAAATCGGCTGCAAGTTGTATAGGTCATTATCAGGGATGTGCCTCGTGGATCGCATCGCAGATCCCATTCCCCTGTCTCTACTGAGATAGATTCGCGAGTTGTTCAAAATTTCCAATTGGCACTTCGCATTTCGAGGTCGCGGATCAACTGCAGAGTCCAAAATTTGAATTTTTCATTGTGAAATTGAAGCGTTAAACCTTCCAACTTTTGACCCTTAGTTCCTTGATGATTGAATTGCATTATGATCATCTCAATTTGGAACTTCATCAATTTCGGATACTTTAATTTTCCAACTGTCCTTCCAAGTTTCATTGCCTGAAATACCAAAATGTATCAAAGCTATCATCTTTCTTCTTTCGCAAGTTAAATGCATTTCATTCTTTACACTTCATTTTTATTTCAAATTAATTCAAATCATCAATAATCATGCAAATATCTTCTCATTTCACTTCATTTGATGATTGAACCATTAATCAATACAAAAACATGAAGTTTTTACTACTTTAATCCATAGAAATGCACTTTTTCTACTTAAACCATAAAATGCAAAACTTCACTAGAAACCCTAGTTAATTAGCCATTAAAATAACAAAAACACACAAAAACTAAATAGTTAAACATACTTAAAACATACACAACAGACACTTATCAAACTCCCCCACACTTGAATCATTGCTTGTCCTCAAGCAATAAGAAATACAAACCAACAATGATCCAATCCTTGAAATAAAACATATGTTCACCTTTGAATTCAATTTCTTAAAACAAGGTAGATAACTATTTTGCAACCATTCATTTAACCCCAAGTACTCATAATATCAAGTAAAATAGAGTAATTATACCATAACTTCAATTAGCTCCATTCAATTTCTCATCTCACCCAATTTCACATGCAAAGTGCATCATATAGTCAATAAAATGCTTCCTAAACCCATGATCATCTTTTTCTCAACTCAAGAGCGGGATTTATTCATATAACATATCAAACATCTATTCAAATTGTGAAATTGCCTTTGACGCGAAGATCGACATTTTTAGATGAAGATCCCCAATTACACAACACTTCACTTACTAAAGTTGCTTTACCTACTCTTTATTCAAGTACCATTTTACACGAAAGTCAACATTTTTAAATGAAGACTTCCAGTTACTAGACACAAGAATCATTGGAGTAGAGCTATACTTTTTTTTTTTTTGAAGGTAAACATAAATAAACATTTCCTCAAAAGAATAATCATAGGAAAAGTTTACATTTATTGACCACATTTATCACTCCACTATGTAAAATCAAATAAAGAGAAGAAATCTCATTAAACATATAAAATTTAGGCATAATTTCCTCCATTTTAAAAGATATACTTTCCTTAAATTGTAAAAATTCTAGTCACAAAATAGTCAATTCCAAGTTAAATGAGAACTAAACTTTTCAAGGCACATATATTTACTTTCAAAAGTGGAAAGCATTTGAATTACTAATGGTATGGAACTTTACCCTTTTGGATGAAATTGCAAAAATTTTGGGGCAATTTTGAAATTTTGGACAAGATTTTGGAAAAATTTTAGTAGAGTTTCCCCTTATAAATGGACAAAACTCCCTGCCAACAAACCCAATTTTGAAAACAAATTTTAGCACAATAACATTTCCAAGTTCAAGTCCAACATTTATAATCACAATTCAATCGCATAATCACGCATATAAGCACAATTTATCCCCCCCGCCCCCCACACTTAAAATGCACATTGTCCTCAATGTGTAAGAAGGAAAAAAAAGTTTAAGAAAGTAATACTCCCCTATTAATGTGATTGAATTGTTGTGAACATCAAGATTCATATGAATTTGATCTACGAAGCTCCAAATCTTCATGAGTTCCACCCGATAGCCATTAATACCTAAATAGGAAAAATGAGAAACAAACGACAACAGCTTAAGAATGGCAAAAGTGGTTAACAAACTCAGAGATCCGCGAGGCAAATCTCTCAGATCAAGTCGCGAATTTGTCTGGAATCTCTCTGAACTCGATCCTTAAGCCTCAGGGATCTGCGAGGCAAGGCTCGCGGATTAGCTCGTGGTTCCTTCTAGAATTGTGAATCTATAATTTTTCTACAACTATTTCATTGCTCAAACATTTTCTGCTATTTCCAGATTAAAAACCCTGCTTGTTAGTTATGCAATGCACCTTCTCTAACACATGTAAAATGATCAAAACAACATAAGTAACCTCATTTCTTGGATCATTAACAACTAAAATGCAATTTGAGGTACCAAGTTGTTTGCATTTCTTACTATTCACGGTGCACCAAAAGGTCACTTTTGCCATGTTTGATTCTCGTACAAAACAAACAAAACAAACACACTTAAAAACATATTTTACACATGCTCAACCATTAAAACTAAGTAAAATAACATAATTGATGGGTTGCCTCCCAACTAGAGCTTTTATATAGTCATTAGCATGACTATATAACCCTTTCATCAAGTAGGTTTGGTTAATGAATAATCCACCATTCGCAGATAAGATGGATCAGTAAAAGGTGATTCAATCACGTGAGTCATATAACCAAATGATAAGAAAGAAAGAAGTGGTTTACCAATCTCAAGTGACTCATAGATATTAACTTGTAGTTCCACCACTTGAGAACTTACCAAAGAAGTATCCATATGGTCTTCTAGGGGTATTATGATCTTGGAATCTACACATTCACCACATTTCTCAAAAGGAGTTATATAAACATCATTCATGCTTGCCTTTTGAGGTTCAAAATTCATTCCAAAAACATCATCATGTGAAATGGACATTTCATTGAAATGCAAATAAGATTCATCATTGTCATCAAAATGTACTCCACTTTCACACGCAACATTCCCCCCATTGATGTTAGGTTCAATTTCACATCACTACATGAAATAACTTCACACAAAGTATGCAATTGGTCATGTACTCCTTCAAGGTGAGAAGCTAATTCATCTAATCTTTTCTCAACCCTATCAAAATGATCGGAAGTTGTATTAGCTAACTTTTCAATAGCTATTTCCCAACACGGTTTAGAATCATTAGCTAATCTTTCTTACTTCCAAGGTAAAGGTGTATTAGCTAACTTCTCTATAGCTAATTTCCAAGATGGCTTTGATTCAAGTTGCACACAATTGGGTTGGTAATCATAAAAACATGAAGAATCACTATAAGCACATTAATTATTCCAACCATAAGTATTACGAAAATTAGCACCATATTGATCAAAACAAGAATTGTAATGCTCAAATTCATCATAATAATCCACACTTTGTGCTTGCATACATGTATGCAAGCATGATTACTTCCACACAAGTCACAAACCACATGATTAGAATTAAAAGCATTAGCATTCCTTTTTTGTTCAAGCAAATTCGTAATGGTGTCCATTTGCACTTTTAATGTAATATAATCAAGTTTAGCCTCAATGTTCCTTGTGCAATCTTCAAATGACATACCTTCGAACATCCTTTGATTGTCTCCATAGTTATAACTCTGAAAATTGTAGGGATCCATGGTCAAACTTCCTTCTCTCAAGCCTTAATCCACTTCCTTGCTGTCCTTCTTTAAAACCTAAAATGCTTTCAAATACTCGAAAAGCAAGATTAGTTAAGAAGAATAGCTAATAAGACATAAACAAGAAATAAATATAAAATGTCTAAAGTAATAAAGTTGTTCTTAGCACTGATATTGAATCAAATCTTCCCAGATAATGGCGCCAAAAACTGACAAGGTTCTATCATACACCAAATTTTAATTATAAAACCTAAACACCCCATTTACTGCAAGTATACAAATCATTTATTAAGCATAGGGTATATTAGGTGTCAATCCCACAGGGAAGATTGTTAAGTATCGGTGGTTTTGAACTCCTTTATTATTTAGACTATCACATGTAAGGAAGTAAATTTAAACTACAAACATGAAATCAAATAAGTAAAAATAGCAATTAAAAGCTCCTAGAGCTATGGAATCCCTTACTACTCTTGCAAATGAAGCTACCGGTTGCATTAATGTTATTATTTTGGCTAAGTATAGGTAATTTCCTAATGCATGTCAAACCTACTCTCGTAGTGAATCAACTATACTTATAGCTAAACCATACCTACTCTTATAGTTATGGAATTAACTACTAACTCATTTGTTCTATGAAATTACATGAAATAAATCACTAAAGCCACAAAGGTGCCCCTCTACCCTTGTGAGAGAACTAGCTAAGTTTAGCACCTCATGAACTAGTGTCAAATTCCAATTCTCATGGCAAACTTAACACCTTAAGATGATCACAATTAATGGCCGGTTATCATGATTATAAAAGCCAAAGTACTAAATAACTTGTTCAAAATGATAGCATCAAATAACTAAGTAAATATCACAAACAAGATGTAGAAAGTTCATCCATAACTCATGGCATAAACTTAGCTAAACATGGAAAAGAAAGAAATGATCTTACTTGTATTATAGCTAAACATGAACTCAAATACAAAAGAGAAAGTGATAGGAGAGAAGTCACCCATGTTACTTGAGTTTCAACACTCCATATCTACTTTTCAATTCTTCATCCAAAGCTAACTACAAGTACAAGATGAAAAACTACACTAACCTACACTACTAACTATACTAAACTAATGAACTAAGAAAAACTAGTGAAGACTACATTGGTAGTGTTTCTAGCCTTCTCAAGCTCTCTCTCTTTAAGTTATCTTAAAAATGTCTACCAAAGGCCCTATTTATAGAAGATATCCTCCATAAGCTTTCCAAATCTTCAACATGTGAACACAAGAAAAGTTGAATTGCAAAAGTCAAGAAAATTGGCTTCAATGAATCTTCCATCCTTGAAAGTTTCAAATGTGTCTTCATGCATCTTATTCAAGCTTCAAATGAGTTGTAAAGTTGATGCAAGTTGTATTTTGGATTTGTCAGAAGTTGTTTCTCCAATTTTTCAAAATACTTCATGCAATTTCCGACTGAAATTCGTTCAAAATTGAGCTGGAAGTGAACTGAAAGTTTTCTGGAGATCGGCTGCAAGTTGTATAGGTCATTATCAGGGATGTGCCTCATGGATCCAGTTCCCCAATCTCTACTGAGATAGATCTGCGAGTTGTTCAAAATTTCCAATCTGCACTTCGCGTTTCGGGGTCGCGGATCAACTACAGAGTCCAAAATCTGAATTTTTTATTGTGAAATTGAAGCGTTAAACCTTCCAACTTTTGACCCTTAGTTCCTTGATGATTGGATTGCATTATGTTCATCTCAATTTGGAACTTCATCAATTTCAGATACTTTAATTTTCCAACTGTCCCCCAAGCTTCATTGCCTGAAATACTAAAATGTATCAAAGCTATCATCTTTCTTCTTTTGCAAGTTAAATGCATTTCATTCTTTGCACTTCATTTTTATTTCAAATTAATTCAAATCATCAATAATCATGCAAATATCTTCTCATTTCACTTCATTTGATGATTGAGCCATTAATCATACAAAAACATGAAGTTTTTATTACTTTAATCCATAGAAATGCATTTTTTCTACTTAAACCATAAAATGCAAAACTTCACTAGAAACCCTAGTTAATTAGCCATTAAAATAACAAAACACATAAAAACTAAATAGTTAAACATACTTAAAGCATACAAAATAGACACTTATCAATATTTATAAAGTAATTGTGATCGGCATAAAACCACCCTTGATCCAAAAGTCCTAACTTCTCTAGTATTTGATTAAATTGTAAGTAAACATATTGTCATTCTCATATTGTTGTAAATAAATTTAATTGATAAAATGGTAATGCAAAAAATAAAAACTTATATTAGATTTAAATTTATTGGTGATAAATTATTGAAGGAAGAAGTTTACTCCATCCCCAACCTCAAAATTAAAGAGTATATTTTGAATAGAAAAAGACCCATGACCTTGAATTTGATTTTGCATTTTGGTACATGCTTAACTTTAACTATCATAATATCAAACCAAAACAAAATAAAATAAATAAAATTTATTTTTCAATTACAAGTCAATATTGCATCCAAAAAACCAAAAGAAAAACTACTACATTTGTTTTTTATATTCAAAAAGTCGCATAGTTGTATTACATATTTGTGTATAAAGGAGGAGAAAAAAGAAAATAAGAAGGAAAAAAATAATTATTAGAACATACTGCTACATAAAATCCATTTTTTTTATAATGTAAATGTTGAATCCAAAATCGCTCACTTACACTCTCATCCCTTTCTAGTATGCCTGCTATTATAAAGAAAATATTGAACAAAAATTCTAGAATTTAGTCATGAAAAAAGTATGATACTTGAGAAGACTCATAAATTATGCCTAATCTCGTGTAAGCATTCCTTTGATCTTATTCTATAACTTTTTTCTTATAGTATAGATTGCATGATAATATAAAGGTAAAAGTCAAGTGTATGTTTGTTATTTTATTATTTTCCATTGAAAGACATATACATTAAAAAATGAGATTTAAAAATTAGGAGAAGATATACATGTATTTATTTATAGTAAAGATCTCGAGAAAAAGAAAGAAACTTGTTTGATATGTCTAATACACAGGTAAGAATAAAAGTTTCATCATATTATGTTTACATTTTGTGATTCTTTATTTGAATCATTAGATAACTACTTTTATATTATATTTTGAATTGAATATACTTACTTTAATTCATGTACCTAAATCGGAAGACTAATGTATTGTTATTCCTATTCAAAATTTGTTTTTTAAATTTTTATTAAATTCTTTCAATTTGAATGATTTAGACTATCAACAATTACTTTTTTAAATTAAAGTTTATAAATTTTGTAGTTTTTTACATTGTACTTTATGTTGGATAGTGTTTACATATTTATATATTTTGTGTTCACCAAAAGAAGAATTGGAATATTAATGGTGTTTCTTTCTCGAAATTGATACTCCTGATAATTTTGGTAATCTATTGTTCTAATTGCATTCTTGCCAAAATTGGAGGATTTAAAATGTTGTTGTTTTCTTTTTCAATAGAGTAACTTATACACTTTTCAATTGTAATCATGTATAAATTTAGTAAGTTTTTAAAATTGTGCTAGCATGTTAGATTTTTTTTAAATGTTTTGGTTTTAGAAAATGGTGCTAATTGATAGATGTACACAATAAGTATGTAATGGAAGCATTAAGTATAGTTTTATCTAATTAAAATAAATCAAGACTAGATTTCTGGCATGGGCTAACATTGCAAATCAAAATAGTAAAATTATTTTTCTTAAAAAATTATATGAAACAGAAAAAGTTGAGAGTTCAAGATAGTGTCAATTTCTATCAAATGATGTTATTTTGAATAAAAGAAAAGGAAAAAAAATCCCTACTCAGGAACTTGAAAAAACTATGAAATTGTCTGAAAATTGTATTTAACTATCATATATTCTTACAATTGCATATAAAAATTTGTCACATTTTAGAAAAATTCCTTCCGTTCATTATATCATATTCAAAGAATTTTTGTGTATTTTTCAACTCTCTATGATTCCATGAATAACAAAAAAAAAAATCTAATTCCAGTTCCATTATTAGATAGCATTTATTTTTAAATAACTACATCTTTAGTTAAAAGATAAAAAATTATCAAAATTAAATAGAAAACACCTAAATAAGATCCAAAAAAAATTACCAAACACACATACATCACTATTATTTTTCTCATTTCCCTTTCTATTATCTCTTTTATCCTATAATCACATCCTTAGTACTACTCTTCCTCTTCTTTTTGCCACATTTCTCTTATCCTACAATGTTATCTCTTTCATTCTCCCTCCCTGATACTATCCCATTTTAATTTACTACCCTCTTCTTACATAACAGATCTACCTTCCTTATCTACATAATATTTTCACTTCCCCTACACGACAAGTCACATATCCTTTCTGTCCCACTCAATAGTTTTATTTTGCAAATCACACTTCCTTTCTCTCACACTCAACAATCTTATATCTGATGTACCATTGTAAATTTGCCTATCATTCTCTCAACACCTTTCTCCCATATTACAATTTGCCCTCCTTGTATCTCATAACCCCACATTTCCTTATTCACTACCCATTTAAATCACCTTTCAAATAATTTTGGTCAAACCCAAGGTAAAAATTACAATCTATTGGGAAAAATCAAAATTCGAGTGTAAATTGCATAAACTTTTGCTGTCTTTCGAGTTTTTTTATAAATAGACTTTTTTTAGAATTCTTAATGATCTTTCAAAACCAACCATTCAAATGCATCATTGTTTGTTTAAAAAATAAATTTGTATTAATAAATTTTGGCCACCTTAAAACTTATCCTCATTATAAGAGTATTATATTGAAATTTTTCATAAAAATATTATTGTGAGCATCTAACATAATTATAGTGATGTCAAATATAAAAGTGAAAGAAAAAATAAAAAAATATCAAAAAGATATATCTATTAAAAGATGAAGATATTAAACAATCATAAAAACATACTTTTCTATTCCAACGAAGGATAATAGAGTAAAAAGAAAACTAATTGACTGGCATGAGTATAAAATAAAGTAAAGGTCATCACATGTGATGTCACGATAATGAGACCATTTTTTTAGCTATTTAGTACCTATAGAACAAATTCAAGGAAACATTTTTGCAATTGGTTGATCATACCAAAAAATAACTATGAACATACTAATTGTTCATTCTAATTTTGGTAAAATTAACCAATCTCAAACATGATTATATTTTATTTTGGTAAAGTTAATAAAAATTGGAATTAGATTCCAAAATCATGGGCATTGTTTCCTATTTTTTGGTATGCTATGTTGGAAGAATCTAATTTTAGGGACTAAACTTAACTAATAAAACCATGTTTTTAGTTCAATCCAACAAAAAGATAATAATGACATTTTCAACAATTAAAATAAATGAAAATATTGAGAAAAAACAATGGAGACTTAGAAGTCCAATGAGTGGCTTAGAATGAAAAGTTTGACTTAAGAGTTTAAAATATAATTGACAAATTATTTTCCTATGTATGGCCTAAGAATTCAAAGATTAAATATTATAATAAAAGAAAATTGAAAGAAATACATGGCTTGTTATATATGATAAGAAACATATAAAATGCTGACTATGTAATTAAAAAGACATCAACTTGCATAGAACATGTATAGTTGTTTGTAGTCAATTTTGAGAAATTATTAATAGATTTTAAAATTAGTAGAATAATTATCTTATCCAGAGATGGAGAATTGTTTAAACATGCCTTGCAATTTGCATTATATTGGAGCCAATTTCTTAATAAAATAATAGATTTTGCTAAAATAGCAAAGAAATGAAAAATATTTTTTATTTGAAATCATTAGTCATTTATAGTTTCCTTAATTTGATGTTCAAACAATTAGGTCAAACTATAAATAAATAAACGTACTATTCAAATACTCTTGAGACGTAATAGGGCCCTTATCAACAAAACAAAAAATTATGTTAAACTCATTAAGGGATTGACTCATCTCAACACTCAATAACCTCTATTTGACCACAACTAGAGTGTCAATGTATATATGTTAAAAGAAAGAGGGCAGAGGAAGAGGAGGAGGGGAGAGGTGGTGGTGATGGGTGGTAGTGGCAGCAGGTGGAAGAAGAAAATATTTTAGAACTTAATAATTTTTTGTTATTTTATTATTTTTACTTTTGTGAGTTATATTTAAAATTATGCGTTTTTTGGGTTGTTTTTGGAATTGTCATTGCAGACTCTAAAAACAAAAATAGTTTTTGGGGGAAAAAAATGAAATAACTATCCAACTTTGACTGTAAGATCATCTGATGACTGAACTTCGTATTCCACCCACGGAAGATAAATGAAAAAAGCCCAAAAGCTAAGAACTAAATAAAGTTATAAACAACAACATGGGACATCGACTCAATATTTTGGGCCTAAACTACTTTGTAATAAAATAGTCTAAGAAATCTTTTAAGGTCACTAAAAGTAAGTTAGTATTTTGCAATAAAACTAGTAATATTTTCTTTTTAAATTAGTTCGATGTAGTGCATACACTAATAGGGTTAATTGCATGACACATGAAGAAGTTAGATTTTTAAAAACAAGCTATAATTAATTGACATGCATGTAAGGATGTGTGGTTATATTATCAGTGTATAAAAAAGTTAGTTCAATGTTTTAACTATTCATAAGTTATTCCATTCTTTAGTTGTTCACTTGTTTGCTAGTTATTATTAGACTCCTTTTGTTTATGAACAATCTTATAAAAGAATAGCCCTAATCGATCAATGAAAAGATTTGGAGATTAATGAAACTTTTGTTTTTATTTTGCTTTTAAAATTCCTTTAGTTGTGAAAGAATCAAATGTTTATTTGCACTTATTTCTTAATATACATCCTTCACTCATATGTTGACTTGCCACTATTAATTTGAGTAGATATAATTGAATTACAAGATAAGATTCGATTAAAACCAATTATTAAGTTATCATAAATTTATCATTTTTAATATGTTTACATTTAATCTTTGTCTTAGAATTAGTATATTAAATTTTGTACAATGGCATTTTAAGTTCTTTTATAACAGTTTTTGCTCAAAAAAATAAAAATTACAGAACATAAAAAGTGCCCGTGCATTGCACTGGAAAGAAACTAGTTTATATGTAAAGATATAAAAACACGTAATAGTGCTATCCACTATTACTGGCTACTCTATAGTGATATCCACTCGTGAACTCTTTAAAAGCTGTCTCTCGTTTAGCACGGTTTAATCTCATGCGGTGGGTTGAAAAATTATCTAAGGGTAAGGTTGTTGCAGTAAAAATAAAATTATGGGATTGTTTCCAGCCCCTCTAGCAGTTAGTCTTTGAAGTAAAATAAAATCACGGGATTGTTTCCAGCTCCTCTAGCCGTCAGTCTTTGGCTATGAGTAGGATCCCTTCTTTATTTCCTAGTACTGACCTGAAATTCAGAATAACCATCAAATCGCTTATGAGTACTTGCAATCTCAATTGTTAAAAACCTAATCACTCGTATCAAATCGTATCCAACCAAAGGCTTCATCTTCCTATTTTCATCTTCCATCATCAACCCTAGCCATATCAAATCCTATCCGACCAAACGCTTCATCTTCCCAGTCGAAACCAGCATCAAAAATCCAAAGAAAAAAAAAACCCACATCACCTCATCAAGAACCAACATCAAAAGTGAAAGAAAAGGGTTAAAGCATGAAGCCGCAGAAGGCACACAAGAAAGTTGGGGAGAGAGAAGGAAAAGAAGTAGCCAAGTCAAAACCCTTCAAGAAGGTGGGCTTGGGTCTCAAGAAACCAAGGATGCGAGTTATCAAATCGTGGCAAAAATTCAGCTTTAATGTGATGGAGTGGGATAATTTGGAAGAGTTCTTCGCTGGCATGGATTCAGTCTACGAGAATTCCCTGTGACTTTTGGTTCGGGATTAATGTAATGGTGATTGCTCCTTTGTGTTGTTAAGATTTTAATTTCGTGGAGGAATTGATTTACCATTATATTTGTGTTTATAGTTAAGACTTTGATGTTGTAGAGGAATACCTTTCGGATTAGTAGTAATTGAGTCATTTTGCACCGTTGTTTTAAGTTTATGGAGGTATTGATTAATACAACAGTATGTATTTCTCAGTGTGCATTCCTGTTTTTAATTAAGATTTTAATTTTATATAGAAATACCTTTTAGAATAGTAGTAATCGAGTAGCTTTGTTGCTGTGTGCATTGGACTGACACCTAATTTTCAGGCTTTTCTTTCCCCAGTTTATAACGATTTTTTATTTAGAAATATTTTATGAATCCTTTATGCACAAAGGAATACTTTGTGATTTTTTTTAACGGTTTTTTTTTTTTCTTATTCAGAAATATTCTACGAATCCTTTGTGCACAAAGGAATACTTTGTGATTTTTCAGGGTCTTTCAGGGTTCTTTTGTTTCCTTTTTATGAATATCAAGTTGTAGGAATGCATGTGCAAAATTTTCAAATGTGCAAATACGTGTGTCGAATGCAATCTGCCCACTCAAGTCTTGTGTTTCCGCAAATTCACCAATTGGAATGGATATAGTTCTATTGTCCCAATAGGTGCTGGAACTAATTGATCCATGTTACGTTGAAATTAAGTCAAAATTTGCCCCACTTTAGTCTTCGCGTACAAATTACAAATAAACTGATTATAGAATATAAATTAATAACTCTAATTGCTAGAATTCTTGAAAAGTAGAATTCTTTAGAAGATTAAAGTGCATTTGCACAAAATTTTTTAGGAAAAAGGCATTGTTTTAAGCATGTGTCCGACATACTGATCCAAATGTTTATGACTAATATCTATTGCTAAAAACTCAAATTTTCTTTTCTATAAAACTGGCTAGTCTAAGCAATTGGAAGCCCAAATAATTGATTTTGGAGCTAATATATGTTATTCAAACAAATAAAGAAGCGTTATGTTTGCCCTAAGATCCGAAACTAAATGTCAACCTTACCGACCAAAAAAACAAAACACAAAAAAACAATTGAACTGTCAACATAATGATATGGATATACACCGTGCTTCAAACTTGGCCTCAAGGTTAATGTATGTGAATCCTATAATTCTTCATAGTAACCATGATTTTTTCCATCTTTGAAAGCTATCGACTTCACCATTCTTCTTCGAGTATATGATTATGATATAGTTGAACTTTATGTTTTACCAATTTCGGAAAAGCAAAAAAGCCCCAAAAGCAAGAGACAAAATAAACAATCACTAAAATCTTGTGCCTATGTTTAGTTCAATCAATTTCTTTCTTTAGATCCCAACACTATTAGGTTGCAAAACTTGTTTGGATTCTAAAAAAGAGCTTTTTCAGATATGGAATTCGATTTCATATTGGGGTGTATGTGAGTCTAATCAAGGTGAACACCATAATGTTCAAGATTGTCTGATTATTGTAATAGAGTGTGAAATATTGTTCAAGTTCAACTTGTTTATTTGCCAAACCAAACTTGAACGACCTTTGTTACGCTATTCAAGTTTAGTTTGATCAAGTGGTGAACCAAACTGAAACAAACTCTTAACAAGTCAAATTCATTTGAGTAGTTTGATTATCTTTTAACCTTGATTTCATACAGACCAATTGCTTCATATTAACCAATTGGTTCATCTTAACTAGATTTGGTTGTGGTCTGTGATCAAACTAGGGAGAAGGGGGGAGGGGAAGGGAAGGGAAAATGGAGGAGGAAGGAAGGAGGAGAGAAGAAGTGGTGGTGGTGGGTGATAGTGGCAGTAGGTAGAAGAAGGAAATTGTTTTTGGACTTGATAATTTTTTATTACTTTATTATTTTTATTTTGTAAGTTGCATTTGAAATTATGTGTGTTGTTTGAGTTGTTTTTCGAATTGTCACTCTGGAATCTAAAAACAAAAATATTTTTGGGAAAAATGAAATAACTACCCAATCTTTGACTATAAGGTCATCTGATGCCTGAACCATATCCTACCCCTAGAAGGTAAATGACAAAAGTCCAAAAGCTACGAACTAAATAAAGTTTTTTTTTATAATTAAAAGTTTAGGTGAGTTCAACTCCACACCACCACAAGTCAAAACAGGCTGAGATCATTTGTCACTTATAGAGGTACTTACAAATCACTAACTAACACAACTCTCATATTGATAGTGATATTCAAACATATGTTCTTTTGTGAGAAATGACTCATTCTTATTAATTGAGCAAACTTATGTTGGCAACTAAATAAAATTATTAACATATCCAATATAAGTGGGAATGCCATTGTTCTCAATTGAGATCAATAGCTGACATGGTGCCATGTGATTGGCCAAATAGTAATAGTCCCTCCAATTACTTACTTCTGCCACTCAATTTCACCAAAATTACGAAATAACCGTCCAGTTCAATCGTGAAGGCAACTCGCCATTTGCCATCCAGTCTCTCACACCTTTCATCACTTGTCCCCTTCCCCTTCCTCAAAAATTGTAAGCAGATTTGTAATAAAAAAAAAAAAAAAATTGTGCGCAGACTCATCTCCATCTCAAATTTTTACCAAAGATTCAGATTTACAATACTGATTAGACATGAAAAACTTGGCTTGAGGAACTAAATCACATAGCATAGCACGATAATTATATATTTGTAGTTGCAAGATCTTTTTAACCGGACGTTTGTAATATTCGATTGCTTTATAGCACATGACTAATCCACCAGGTGATCCACCTAGTCTCCCACAGAAGAAACCAAAGATTTATATGGTATAACATGTAACATCACGTGATCCTCCTCCTAGTCTCCCTCAAAAGATAGCAAAGATTTGTATGCCATAACATGGTATCCTAGTACTTTTCTCAGGACTTTCTTTGTCTTCGAATTGGGTGTGCACGAATATAAATTTGCACTAACAATAATAGACATGATCCTTAAACCAATAATAACGTTAATGTAAATATGGTAAATCTCTCATTGAATTAATTAGTATCTATTAGAGTCAACTAAGATTGTTAATATTATGTATATCTTTTTGTATCAATTAGAGAGTCCATTAGTATCAATTAAGATCTTAACATGTAGAATTAAGTGTTTAGGTTCATTTTGTAAAGCCTATAAATATAGGCATTATAAGATTGTACAATTCAACCTTTCAATAAACATTCTTTTCTCTCAACTCAATTCTTTCAACATGGTATCAATAGTTAGATTGCTAAGGCTATTTGATTCTTGAAATAGGCTCTAGTCTCATTTTGCTCATTTTTTTCCCTCCAACTCCATGACTATTACTTCTTGTTTGTTCATAGGGTTAAAAACAAAAAAGCCCCTGTGGTTAGGCGAATATACAGAAAAGCCCCCCGTGGTTTCAAATCATACATTTCGGTATTAAATGGTTTGAACTAAGGTGAAAATTGGATGGAAACCGTTAAAAGTAACGGTTTTGAGTAAAATGATAGATTTACCCTTATGAATATATCATTAACTATTTTCCTAATTTATTCTTCACTGTATACACAAAAAAGTGTTGAAATTTTTATTTTAAAGTCTTACAATACATACTCTAAGAAAATATTACAATTGCAAATTTCGAATTTAAAGTTATCAAATATTTTTCTAATTTTTAGTCAATATATAGATAGAAAATGTGTTGAGGATTTTATTTTAAATCCTTACGACACAGAATCTAAGAAAATATTGTAATTTTAAATTTTTATTTTAAATCCTTACAATACACACTAAGAAAATATAGTAATTGCAAATTTTAAAATTAAAGGTATCAACTATTTTCCTAATTTTTTTCACCATATAAAGGTATTACTATTTTTCTAATTTTTTATTTTAAATTCTTACAATAGAACCTCTAAGAAAATACTGCAATTACAAATTTTATTGATTTCTCTTGATATTTTTTTATTTTTATTTAACTTGTTTCCTACAAATTTGGGGCCAATTTAGAGTTTTATTAAGGTCTGAGAGGCAAAATAGACATATTAGGTCAAAATTTGTGTTAAAAAACTATTTTTCAGCTAAAAAGTGTTAGTTTTAATGATTTCCGTCAATTTTCACATTAGTTTAAACTATGAGATACCGAAATGTACGATTTGAAAACACGGGGACTTTTCTGTATATTAGCCTAACTAAAGGATTTTTTTTTTTTTTTTTAACCCTTGTTCGTATTAAGTTGTTTGTCTTGTTCACCATTAATGGCCCACTAGTACTTACTTCACTGGTGAAGGTTTTGCAACTTTAATCTCTCCTTGTTGCTTCAGTCAACGACTTGTTTAGCCTTGCATTTTTTATTTTCTACTCCAGTTCGTGTCTTAGACCTACATGTGTTCCGCTACTCCAGTCTATTGTAGGATGCCCAGATCCTTGTACTCAGCTGATCACGTTCCATTTGCAATTTGCATCTGAGTCCCCATTTCATGCAAGTACATGTGGGCTCTAAGAAATGGACGGCTCCTGCAAATTAAATGGAACTTTGAGGCTCCATTACCACTCCCTGCTACTCTGATCCGCTTTCTACCTACTCTAGGACCCGCGACCCTGTTGTCCTATTTGCTCGGCACTTTTGATCTGCGCCTGGCCTGACCCACATCATCAAGTTCTTCCTGGTCAGACCAGCTTCGGTTTTCTTCTGGTTCACCCAGGTTTCTTCTTTCTTTGCCGGTACAACAATTTTTCACTTGAATTTCTTACCACTCAAATTGTTTCCAAGGTATTTGGGTCTTTTGAATCCAATTTTGGCATCCATTTTATCTAATTTTGTCTCTAAAATTTTGTACTACTTCTTTGCCATTAATCTTCACATATATTTTGGCTATTATAGCTCAAGTTGTTGTGTCCCAACCCATTCATATTATTCTTGATGGTACCAATTATTCTCATTGGATTCAAGCATTTTAAAATTTCCTTCATGGTCATAAATTATGGAAATATATCACTAGAAATGTAACTCTTCCTACTGTCTCTGATGGAGAATCCTTTGAGAAATTCAGTACACGGTTTGAAAAGTGCGATAGTGATAATCATAAAATTATCACTTGGATCACTAACACATCTATCCTAGCAATAAATTGTCTCTTCAAACAATTTGATACTGCTAAGGGAATTTGGGATTTTTTGACAGATCAGTATAGTGCTATTGATCTTTCTCGCCAATATCAACTTTCTCTTCGATTGCATGCTATGAAACAACAACCTGGCCAATCTATTCAAGACTCCCACCCTAATGGTCTATATTCGGGATGAAATTGATGAATCAGAACCCTAATGGACCTGTTCCAATGATGCAGAAAAATTTTCTGCCTATCAAGACTCTCATCGCCTTATTCAGTTCCTTATGGCCCTGCTTGATGAATTTGACACTGCTCCAGACTTCTTTTTTTAATAGAAAGCCTCTATCTTCCCTTGATGCTGCTCTCAAGGACTTGATCTCTGAAAAGACTTACAGGAATACCATTGCTCCACGCCCTGTTGATATGGCTCTTACTGCTCCTTGTCAGCCTAGTTCGGCATCTCAACCACCTGTGTCTTCTTCTTCAGTTTCTAAATCCCTTAATAAATGCCAATATTGCAATCATTTTGGTCATGATATTTCTGAGTGTCACAAACTTCAATGCAAAAGGGGAGGGCTAAGACAGCATACTTGGAGTTCTTCTTCTATAGCTACTACTGATGTCACCACTCCTCTTGCTACTGGTTCTACATCTCTTGGTCCCTCAACTTCTACTACTGATTTGGAGGCCATAGTCATGGACGCACCCCACCTTCCCCTATATGGACTCATGGACCGCCTGCCCAACTCTCGCCAGGACTCACTCACTCACTTGTTTAATATAACTTAACGAACTAAAACCCTGGATACAATAATGAAGGATACAACATCTTACGATTACACAACATCCAAATTACAATTCAATAATACATAGTTCCATTATACAAGAGTCCACAAAAGGGGCAATATTCATAATTCTCCAAAATACATATCAAAACATATGAAAGCCCTAATCTCAAGGGTTGGCACCACCACTTGTTACTCATTTCCGCTAAGGAAAACAAATGGAAAGGTGAGCTAAAACCCGTGGAGTTCCCAAAAACATGCAAGTCACTTAACACATAAACAATTTCACTTCACAAGAACACTTGGAATATAAACAGATAGAAAAGCAATTAACAATACAATGTAGGATACGGGGGCCCTCAGGGGCCAAATTCCACGAAACTTGCCCACGAACCACGAACCAGGTAGCTGACACTCCGTCAACTGTCACTATTACCATGTAGAACTCCTCTTTCCCCTTACTCCTCCAAACCCCTACCGGGCCGGCACGCCAAACACTTTTCACTTCACTTTGATAGTGCACACGCATCTTTCACTTTTCGAGACAAGTCTCGAGTACACTTCACTTTTAAAACACTTCACTTTATTTGAGTACTTCCATTAGGGACAAGTCCATACGCCAAGTCCGTAGTACATTTTCAATTCACTTCACTGGTTGTTGCTCTTTGAGACTTCAAAACCAAGTTCCGAGCATATATCACTGGTCTGAGTCACAGTGCTTTTGTGACGCGAGGTAACCCTATGGTTCTTCTCTTTCTCCTCGACCTAGGTCTAGCCTCCGGCCGAAGTCGACTGGTTCACCTATAGGTCTCGTGGATTTCCTGACCTTTCCAAACATATGCAATAACTATAATACACTTTAAAGCACTTTACAATCAATCACTTCAAGTCACTTTCACAATCACTTTTACTCAAATGGAGGTGCGTAAAGTACACACCATCCCCATCAGAGGGTTCAAAGATCAATTTTCACATAACAATCACTTCATTGCATTCATTTACAAACATTTGCACGTGAATACTTAAACAAGCATGGAAACTCACCAAGTAAGGTTCAGCTTCCACGTAGGTTCAAAATCACCGCCTCGACACTCCCTAAAATAATTTAAAACAATCAATGAGATTCAATTCATTCTTTTTCATTCACTAATCACAGTTCACTTCCACTTTTAGTTTCAAACTATAATTTTCTAAAACTCTCTCGAGGAAAAGCCTTCATTTCACATAGCTCAAAGTTCCAAATAAATCCCCTTGGGAAAATCACTTTATCACTTCAAAAGGAAACATCTCACCGATATACTCATTGGCACTACAAGCACGTTCTTTTCACAAAACATTTAAGCTGAGGACTCACACCTCAAAATCACTTTTACACAAAACGGTCGACATTCATTTTTTTGAAACTTCCATTTTGACATAAAACGCCTATATCAAGCCATTATTTTCAAAATCCCCAGAATTTAGCCAAAATACCGTAAAACCTTCAAATTCAGTCAAATAGCACTTTTCACTCAAATTTCATGAAAACTACACTTTTTACCCTTTTAAAATCCAAACACTCACTCACAGACACATACACTCACAATTTGAACAATATACACATTTTTCTCAAAAGTAAAACCCTTCGAGAACATTCACGACATTCCAAAATCAAACATTGAAATCACCAGGCATGGGTTTGGCCATAACATACATTTTCCTTCAACTTTTCAACAACTGAAAACCCTAATTTCTAACCATATCAAGGCAAGTTCACAAATAACAATCAAATTCCCAATCAGGTCCTCAAGTCCGCTACCTAGAGGCCACCTCAAGTCCGCTACCTAGGTTGGGATTTCAAGAGCCCAACTTCATCTTTTCAGATGAGATCATTTTTATCAATATAAACCATAGATCTACACTAATCAACGCTAATAAAGCTAGATCTACAAGATTCGAGGTTTATACCTCTGGATCTATCAAGATCCAACGAGATCCGGCAAGATCCAATGAAATCCCTCAAGCTTTCCTTCAAGAAAGTAGCCTCCAAGATTGATGACTTCCAAAACCCTCGATCCTAGCCCAAGATCTTCAAGATTTGTTGATAAATTCGCCTCCAAATGCAAGCCCAAGCTCGATCTCAAGTTTTTAAACAATCATTGTAGCTTTTCTTTTCCTTTCCTTTCCTTCAAAAATTCGGACCCCACTCTCTCTCCTCTCTCCTTGGTTCGGCTGAAATGGGAAGGAAGAAATCAAGCCCACAATCCATCATTCAAGTTTCATAGAGTCAAGTTCTTGTGGGAAGAAAAGAAAATGGAAGATCAACCTCAACTTACCTCATGTTTTCTTCCAAGAATTTCGGCCCAAAGCTTCTTCTCTCTCTCCTCTTTCTCGGCTGCTAGGAAGGAAGAAGATGATGGTGGTTGATGGTGTTTTTAATCTCCAAGAAGATTGAATCAAGAATGGAAGAACTTGGAAGAAAAACCTCTCTCTCTTCCTTGCTCTCTCTCTCCCCTTCTCTCTAACTCCTCAAAGTGCAGCTGAAAATGAAATGAGAGGTTGCAAGAAGTCAAGCCCTTTATGGCCTAAAAGTGCTTTTCCCTCATTTTAAGGGAAAAAGTGCTTTTTGGCACTTTATGTCACGTCGCGCGCAGCTGGTCTAACTTACACTGGTTTCTTTCATCCCAACACTGCTCTCCATAATATTATTTCCAAAATATCACTACATATGCTTCGATTTCAAGTCCAAGTCACTATTCACGCGTTGAACAATTTTAACGCTTAAATTTTGGCCAAAACCACACCGACAAACAATTGGTATAAAATTCTCTAAATTGAGAAATAGTCACTTTAAACATATTTTCACTAATATTTCAATAAATAAACTCAATATAAATATTATTATGCATTTTAGAAATAAATTCAAATTTTTGAGGCCCTCACATCCTTCCTTAAGAGAATTTTGTCCTCAAAATTCCTTACCTTCTAGGTAAATAACTGGATGACTCTTCTTCATCTCCTCCTCCAATTCCTTGCTTCCTCAATAGCATGATTCCTCCAAAGAACTTTGACCAATGGGATCTTCTTGTTCCTCAAGTATTTCACTTCTCACGAGATTTTACAGTCGCTTTCATAGAACAAGGATTCATCCATTTCAATCTCTCCTAAAGGCAACACATGGCTTGGGTCTGGATGATACTTCTTAAGCATGGACACGTGGAAAACATTATGGATCTTTGACATGCTCGAGGGTAAATCCAACTGGTATGCCACTTTGCCTACTCGCTTGAGAATCTCAAATGGTCCTACATATCGTGGTTTCAATTTCTTCCCCTTTTTGGATACTACTCCTCCTTTCATAGGCTTAACCCTGAGAAATACCTTGTCCCCTACATCGAACTCCAAATCCTTTCTTCGGTTATCGGCATAGCTCTTTTGTCGACTTTGAGCCGTTTGAAGTCTTTCTCGAACTAGTTTTACTTTCTCAAAAGCCTCCTCATCCCAAGGAATAGTGGTTGGATCTAAAATTTTCTTTTCCCCTACTTCATCCCAATGAATAGGTGATCTACACCTTCTCCCATAAAGTGCTTCATAAGGAGCCATCTGAATTGAAGCATGGTAACTATTGTTGTAGGCAAATTCAACTAGAGGCATGTGTTGACTCCAACTTCCTCCAAAATCTAATATACATAACCTCAACATGTCTTCCAAAGTTTGAATTGTCCTTTCAGATTGTCCATCCGTTTGGGGATAATAAGCGGTGCTCAAACTAACCTTAGTCCCCAAATTCTCTTGTAACTTTTGCCAGAACTGAGAAACAAACCTTGGGTCTCTATCAGAGACGATGCTCACAGGTACCCCATGTAGTCTAACAATTTCATCCAAGTACAATCGAGCCAACTTCTCCAAAGGACATTTCATACTTACTGGTAGAAAATGAGCAGTTTTAGTAAGTCGATCCACTATCACCCAAACTGCATCATCTCCTTTTTGACTCCTAGGCAACCCAGTCACAAAATCCATAGTGATATGATCCCATTTCCATTCAGGTATCTCTAAGGGTTGCAAAAGTCCTGAAGGTTTTGGTGCTCCTTAACTTGTTGGCACACGAGACAGGTCTGAACAAATCTGGCCACATCTCTCTTCATTCCATCCCACCAATACATCCTTTTCAAGTCTTGGTACATTTTATTGTTCCCAGGGTGAATTGTATACTTAGAACGATGTGCTTCTTCCAAAATTTCTTTCCTCAACTCTTCATTGTCTGGAACAACAACACGATTTCGAAACCTCAAAATCCCCTCAGGCCCTAACTTAAAGTCTAGGGTTTCTCCTTTATTCACTTTTCCAATCCACTTTTGCACCATGGAATCTCCTTTTTGTGCCTCTTTAATATGTTCTAGGATGGAAGATCTCATCACTATATTCCCAAAGATAACTTTCTGTTTCTTCAAATGAGGGCTCCATTCACCAACCTTTTCTAACATTTCCCACTCCTTTACCATCAAACCTGCTATTTGAGCCTTTCGACTTAAGGCATCAGCTACCTTGTTGGCCTTTCCAGGGTGATAACTTATGGTGCAATCATAGTCCTCAAGAAATTCTACCCATCGCCTTTGTCTTAAATTCAATTCCTTTTGAGAGAACAAATACTTGAGACTTTTGTGATCAGTAAAAACCTCAAATGTCACTCCGTATAAGTAATGTCTCCACTTCTTCAGTGCAAAGATGACTGCGGCCAACTCCAAATCATGTGTTGGATAGTTTTGCTCATGAGGCTTTAATTTCCTAGAGGCATAGGCAATAACTTTTCCATTTTGCATCAGGACACACCCTAATCCTTCTTTCGAGGCATCTGAATAAACTACAAACCCATCTTTTCCATTTGGCAAGGTCAACACAGGGGCTGTTGTCAAACGCTTCTTTAACTCTTGAAAACTAGCCTCACACTTTGGATTCCAAGCAAACTTAACATGCTTTTTAGTCAAATCCGTCAGTGGCCCCGCAATCTTTGAGAATCCTGAATGAATCGACGGTAGTATCCCGCCAAGCCCAAGAAACTTCTAACCTCAGTAGAGTTTCTAGGTTGCCTCCATTGAGTCACTGTCTCCACTTTGGAGGGATCCATAGCAATTCCATCCTTAGAAATTTTATGCCCTAGAAAGGACACTTCCTCTAACCAAAACTCACACTTGTTGAACTTAACATACAATTGATGTTCTCTTAAAGTTTGGAGCACTATCTTCAAGTGTTGAGCATGATCCTCTCGGGTCTTTGAGTATACCAAAATGTCATCTATGAATACAACCACAAATTGGTCCAAATAAGGTTTAAAGACCCGTTGCATCAAATCCATAAATGCCGCTGAAGCATTGGTCATTCAAAGGGCATTACCACAAACTCAAAATGTCCGTACCTCGAGTTAAAAGCAGTCCTCGGTACGTCTTCCTTTCTAATCCTCAATTGGTAGTACTCTTGCCTAAGGTCTAATCTAGAAAAGACCACTGAACCTTGTAATTGGTCAAATAGTTCATCAATGAGCGGTAGAGGATACTTATTCTTTATTGTCACATCGTTAAGCCCTCGATAGTCAATGCACAACCTCAAACTTCCATCCTTTTTCTTAACAAAGAGTGCAGTGTGCTCCTGAGTCACTCTCTCGATAAAACCTCGCTCCAATAGATCTTGTAATTGGACCTTCAATTCCTTAAGTTCAGCTGGAGCCATTCGATACGGAATCTTAGAAATTGGAACTGTCCCTGGCAACAAATCAATCTTAAATTCCACCATTCGCTCAGGAGGTAGACTTTCTAATTCCTCTGGGAAGACATCGGGAAAATCCTTCACAATCGGCACTTCCTCCAACTTCATTTTATCACTAGGGGGATTTATCAAAAAGGCCAAATACCCTTGAGTCCCTTTACTTAACAATTTTCTCGCTTTAATCCCCAAAATGAGGGCAGATGACGCTAATCTCCCTTTTACGTCTAACCTCAAGGTAGCCTCTCCAGGAATAGAAAATTTCACAGTCTTTGCCCTACAATCCAATTTAGCATGATAACGAGCTAGAGAATCCATCCCTATGATAACATCATACCCTTTGATGTCTAGACTAATCAAATCCACCACTAGCTTCCTTTCTCCTATCCAAACATCACAATTCTTGTATACCCAACTAGTAATTAAACTTTGTTCCCCCGTGGGTGTCTTAACTTCTAAGTCATAAGGTAATCTAGTAGGCTTTATGTCTACTCCATTTAAAAAGGAAGGATTCACAAAAGAATGTGATGCACCAGGATCAATCAAAATCTTAGCTAAGCGATGAAAGACGGGGATGGTACCTTCAACCACTTCAGTAGGGTCAGGAACTTGCTGTTGGTCAATGGCGTAGACCCTAGCTGGTACTCTTGGTCGATTCCCTGCGGCACTAGCTTGACTGGCAGTGGGTTTGCTTGCGGGTTGGGTCATACCTCCTCCTTGGGCCATCGGACACGCAGATAACTGATGCTCCGTACTACCACACTTAAGACATGCTCCACTCTTTCTCCAACATTCATTCTCCGTGTGGTTTGGCTTCCCACAAAAGCCACAAGACACACTAGGGGTAGAGACTTGACTTCCTTGGGAACCTCCCCTTGACAGCCCTCTTCCTCTCACACTCCCTCTAGACACTCCTCCTCTTGAGTATGTCCCTCTCGAATTTGATCCCCTTGACGATCCAGAGGGGGTTGTCCTACCCATTCCTCTTCCAAACTTAGGAGTTGGAACATTCATGTCCATTGGGCCACGACTACCACTAGGTGCATTCCTTTTTCTTGCATTAAAATTCCTCACTTGTGCTTTGGCTCCTTCAATCCTCTGAGCCCTTTCCACGGCTTCACTAAAACTATTAACTTGAGCAGCTGCTAAGATTTCTTGTAGCTCTACATTCAACCCCTGGACAAATCTTCTTATTCTCCTCTGTTCAGTGGCCACCAACTCAGTGGCAAATCTTGACAGTTTAGTAAACTGTGCCTCATACTCCGTCACACTCTATAATCCTTGTTTGCACCTAATGAAATCGTCCTCCCTTTTCTCTTGCACTATTGGAGGAAGAAACTTGGCATTAAACTCGAGTAAAATTTACCCAAGTCCCAGGTGTTCTCTCTCTCCCACTTGGTTCTTATCATGGCTCCAAGAACTGGCAACTCCCTCAATTGGAACATGGCAAAGGTTATTTGCCTTTCCTCAGTATAGTCTAAAGCAGTGAAAATATCAGAAATCCTTTCTAACCAACCCTCAAGAACTTGTGGTTAGGTTCACTTTAAGGGGTTAAATCTTTGGAATCTCTCAAGTGCCCGATCCTCACCAACTCCAAAGTTACCAAAGTTTTGCTCAGGTCCAGGGCCTTGTTGCCCAGCCATACGATCTAAAATCTCAGTCATACGGTTCATGGCGTAGCCATTTGCTTCTACAAAGTTAACCCCGGCCCCTTGATTACATCGGTAGATTCATGGTCATTTCCAAGGTATTTTGAAGAAGCCTAGTTCCACGCCCCGACCTCGTCTCTCTTACCGTCCATAGTTCTCTAGAGGGCCATCAAATTATCATGAACACAGAAAAGTAACAACACAATTAGAACAATTGCTTTTAGAAAGTAGGCAAAACACTTTCATAATTACATTTCATTGCAATATGGTGCCAAGAGTACGCCGCTTAAGCATGCTTTGTCAAAAGATACACATTGGTATATCAAGTTCTCAAGTACACTTAAACAAAAATATGGTACTGGCAAGTTAGCAAGCATGCATTTTACAAAAGTTGGGAACCCACTCTACGACTTACTCCCACAAAAGATTACAAAACTTTAAGGTCAAGTCAAGCTAATCTATCGGTCCAAGAAGAAGAAGTCTCCGTGGACTCATCCTCGGAGGGATCGGACATCGCAGTCGAGGATCCCCTCACCATGGCGGCGTCTCCACTGACTCACTCGGAGGCTCTCCTCCCAAATCAGCATCAACAGGAGGCTGATTAACCGAATCCTCCTCGACTCGGTTAGCCTCAATCACTCCTCCAATCAAGGCCTCACATCCAGCAATATCTTGCCCTCTCGAAGGACCTCACTATCCTAGCGGCTGCCGTTAGCCAAGCGAACCTCAGCCTCAAGCTCTCCAATCCTAGCCAATCGAGCCTGAGCCACAGTAAAGCCTCTCAATCTCTCTGACCGATCCTAGTCGCCTCTTCCTCTCGGTAGACTGAGGACCACATGATCTGGATAAGCAAGGCTCTCCAACATCCACAGGAGGCGCGCCTAGTGAATCCTAGGTTGTAGGTCGAGACGAGCACCCCTGTAACCCCGGTCAGAAGAAATCAGGGCTGCCTCGTGTCCAGCCCACTACTACCTCCAGGCTCCATGACCTACAAGAAAGAATCCTCATTAGTACTCGTTCTAACTTAAAGGTCAACAATACTTAATCATAACCAAATAACCCTCACTTCACCTTTTATTCCCAACCTACTAAACCCTTAACAATTCACTAACTCTCACTATGCCCAGACTATTCAAACCTAGACTCTGATACCACCTATGACGCACCTTACCTTCCCTAAGGGACCAAGAGGTCGCATGGACGCCAGCTTCTCGCCAGGATTCACTCACTCATTTGTTTAATATAACATAACGAACTAAAACCCTGGATACAATAATGAAGGATACAACATCTTACGATTACACAACATCCAAGTTACAATTCAATAATACATAGTTCCATTATACAAGAGTCCACAAAAGGGGCAATATTCATAATTCTCCAAAATACATATCAAAACATATGAAAGCCCTAATCTCAAGGGTTGGCACCACCACTTGGTTGCTCATTTCCTGCTAAGGAAAACAAATGGAAAGGGTGAGCTAAAAAGCCCGTGAGTTCCCAAAAAACATGCAAGTCACTTAACACATAAACAATTTCACTTCACAAGAACACTTGGAATATAAACAGATAGAAAAGCAATTAACAATACAATGTTGGATACGGGGGCCCTCAGGGGCCAAATTCCACGAAACTTGCCCACGAACCACGAACCAGGTAATCCACTCCGTCAACTGTCACTATTACCATGTAGAACTCCTCTTTCCCATTACTCCTCCAAACCCCCACCGGGCCCGCACGCCAAACACTTTTCACTTCACTTTGATAGTGCACCTGATTCACTTTTCGAGACAAGTCTCGAGTACACTTCACTTTAAAACACTTCACTTTATTTGAGTACTCTTCATTAGGGACAAGTCCATACGCCAAGTCCAGAGTACATTTTCAATTCACTTCACTGGGTTGTTACTCTTTTGGAGACTGGTTCAAAAACCAAGTTCCGAGCATATATCACTGGTCTGAGTCACTGTGCTTTGTGACGTTTAGGTAACCCTATGGCTCTTCTCTTTCTCCTCGACCTAGGCCTAGCCTCCGGCTCGAGTCGACGGGTTCACCTATAGGTCTCAGGGATTTCCTGACCTTTCCAAACATATGCAATAACTATAATACACTTTAAAGCACTTTACAATCAATCACTTCAAGTCGCTTTCACAATCACTTTTACTCAAATGGAGTAGGTGCGGTAAAGTACACACCATCCCCATCAGAGGGTTCAAAGATCAATTTTCACATAACAATCACTTCATTGCATTCATTTACAAACATTTGCACGTATCTAAAAACAAGCATGGAAACTCACCGAAGGTTCGCCTTCCACGTAGGGTTCAAAATCACCGCAGACACTCCCTAAAATAATTTAAAACAATCAATGAGATTCAATTCATTCTTTTCATTCACTAATCACGGTTCACTTCCACTTTAGTTTCAAACTATAATTTTCTAAAACTCTCTCGAGGAAAAGCCTTCATTTCACATAGTTCAAAGTTCCAAATAAATCCCCTTGGGAAAATCACTTTATCACTTCAAAGGAAACATCTCAATCGATATACTATTGGCACTACAAGCACGTTCTTTTCACAAAACATTTAAGTGAGGACTCACACCTCAAAATCACTTTTACACAAAACGTTCGACATTCATTTTTTATTGAAACTTCCATTTTGACATAAAAGCGCTTCATATCAAGCCATTATTTTCAAAATCCCAGAATTTAGCCAAAATACCGTAAAACCTTCAAATTCAGTCAAATAGCACTTTTCACTCAAATTTCATGAAAACTACACTTTTTACCCTTTTAAAATCCAAACACTCACTCACACACACATACACTCACAATTTGAACAATATACACATTTTTCTCAAAAAGTAAAACCCTTCGAGAACATTCACGACATTCCAAAATCAAACATTGAAATCACCTGTGCATGGGTTTGGTCATAACATACATTTTCCTTCAACTTTTCAACAACCGAAAACCCTAATTTCTAACCATATCAAGGTAAGTTCACAAATAACAATCAAATTCCCAATCAGTCCTCAAGTCCGCTACCTAGGTTGGGATTTCAAGAGCCCAACTTCATCTTTTCGGATGAGATCATTTTATCAATATAAACCACGATCTACACTAATCAACGCTAATAAAGCTAGATCTACAAGATTCGAGGTTTATACCTCCGAATCTATCAAGATCCAACGAGATCCGACAAGATCCAATGAAATCCCTCGAGCTTTCCTTCAAGAAAGTAGCCTCCAAGCTTGATGACTTCCAAAACCCTCGATCCTAGCCCAAGATCTTCAAGATTTGTTGATAAATTCGCCTCCAAATGGAAGCCCAAGCTCGATCTCAAGTTTTTAAACAATCATTGTAGCTTTTCTTTTCCTTTCCTTTCCTTCAAAATTGGACCCCACTCTCTCTCTCTCTCCTTGTTCGCTGAAATGGAAGGAAGAAATCAAGCCCACAATCCATCATTCAAGTTTCATAGAGTCAAGTTCTTGTGGGAAGAAAAGTAAATGGAAGATCAACCTCACTTACCTCTTGTTTTCTTCCTAGAATTTCGCCCAAAGCTTCTTCTCTCTCTCTCTTCTCAGCTGCTAGGAAGGAAGAAGATGATGGTGGTTGATGGTGTTTTAATCTCCAAGAAAATTGAATCAAGAATGGAAGAACTTGAAGAAAACCTCTCTCTCTTCCTTGCTCTCTCTCTCCTCTCTCTCTCTAACCCTCAAAGTGCAGCTGAAAATGAAATGAGAAGGTTGCAAGAAGTCAAATCTTTATGGTCTAAAAGTGCTTTTCCTCATTTTAAGAGAAAAAGTGCTTTTTGGCATTTTATGTCGCGTCGCGCTCGGTTGTCTAACTTACACTGGTTTCTTTCATCTCGACACTGTCTCGCCATAATATTATTTCCAAAATATCACTACATATGCTCGATTTCAAGTCCAAGTCACTATTCACTGCCGGAACAATTTTTAACGCTAAATTTTGGCCAAACCACACACCGCAAACAATTGATAAAATTCTCTAAATTGAGAAATAGTCACTTTAAACATATTTTCACTAATATTTTAATAAATAAACTCAATATAAATATTATTATGCATTTTAGAAATAAATTCAAATTTTTGAGGCCCTCACAATAGCTTCTCAAGTCCTAGCTCGCACAACTCAACTTTCTACTAGTGCTTTTTCTGCCACACTAGGTACCCCTTCATGGCTCATTAATTCCAGTTGCTGTAATCATGTGACCTATAACTCTAATATTTTCTATTCAAAATTCTTGCCTTCACACCCTACTTCCATTTCTACAGCCAATAGTTCTGTTATACATGTCACTCATACTAGTACCATTTCATCTAATCATATTTCTTTAACTGATGTTTATTTTGTCCCTCAATTATCTCTCAATCTTCTTTTTGTTGGCCAATTAGGTGACCTTGGTCTCCATTTATTCTTTTCTTATGATGGTTATCTCATTCAGGATCCATTGACAAAAATAACTGTTGGAATCGAGCGTAAGATTGAGAGACTGTTCGAACTGACATCTCTTCGTCTTCCACCTTCTCGTGTCCTTGCTTCTCCTACTTTGTTCCTATGGCATTCTAGATTAGGTCATCCTTCTCCTATTAGACTAAAATCTTTAATTTTTTTATGGTAGATTAGGGATTTTCAAGTCTGTCTTTTCAGTGTATGCCATGTCAATTGACTAAACAACCTACTTTATCTTTTAATGAGAGTGATTCCTATGCTTCAGCACCTTCGATTTGGTTCATTCTGATCTTTGGGATCCAGCACCAGTTCCCATTACAGGGGGTTCTCATTATTTTATTATTTTTATTGATGATTTTTCTTGATATACATGGATCTATCTTGTAAAATCTCTCTCTAAACTTCTCTCCATTTTTCATGAATTTAATGCAATGATGCACACCCAATTCTTTAAGACTATTAAGTTTTTTAGATCTGATAATGTTCATGAATACATCTCTCATGATTTTGAGTCTATATACACACTTCTCAAGACACCTTGCCTCATTTATCTTGTCCAGGAACTTCTCAATAAAATAGTAGAGTTGAACTCAAACACCGTCATATTTTGGATACAATTCAGTCTCTACTCATTTCTGCATCTGTAACAGAACCATTTTGGGAGAGGCTGCTCTACACTATCAATCGAGTTCCCTCTCTTATCCTTCAAAATAAGTCTCATCATGAAACATTTTTTAGTACCATTCCTGATTACTCCCATCTTAGAGTCTTTGAATATGCATGTTTTGTACTTCTTCACCTTCATGAACGATCCAAATTATAACCTCATGCTTGCATTTGTTGTTTTCTTAGGTATGGAATTGCTCATAAAGATTATAGATATTATGATCCCATTTCCCATAGGTTATGTATTTCTTGCAATGTCATTTTCTAGGAACATAAATTTTTTTCTACTATGTCTCAATCTACTTTACATTCTTCTTCTCTACCATCACACTTTATCAATCCTTCTATGGACCTATTTCCTAAGTGTCCTTCCAATCCTGAGTGTTCCTCCAATAAATGTAATTCTCCAGTTGCAGAAACAGTCTTCTATGCCTCATGATGAGTTGCTTTCCTCAGTGGATCCATCATCTCCTTCTCCACCTTCTTAGTTCCCCTCTCAGGTAAGAACTCATCCCGCCTACCTTCATGATTATCATTGTTTTTCTGCTTTAGTTGCTTTACAAAAGCCTACTTCCTTTCGCAAGTTTTCCTCAAATCCATTGTGGCAGAAAGCTATGCAAGAATAGTTCGATACTTTGCGTAAAACTCATACTTGAGATTTGGTTGATTTGCCTCCTGGTAAAATTGCTATTGGCTATAAGTGAGTTTATAAAATCAAAACTCACTTTGATGGATCTGTTGAACTACAAAGCTTGTCTTTTTGCTAAAGGCTACAGTTAGAAGTATGGAATTGATTATGAAGAAACCTTTGCTCCAGTTGCTCGTCTCACCACTGTTCGTACTCTTATTGCTGTGTTGGTCTCTTTTTCAAATGGATGTGAAGAATGCCTTTATTAATGGTGATCTTGCTGATGAAATTTATATGAAACCATCTCCTGGGTTTCCCTATTCCTCTCACAAAATCTATCACCTTCGTCGTGCCTTATATGGATTTAAACAAGCTTCTCGAGCTTGGTTTGCAAAGTTCAGTTCCACACTTGTTAATTTGGGTTCCACATCTAGTGCTCATAATTCTCTCTTTCTTTGCCACACAGCAACTGGTACCATTTTGTTAGTCCTCTACGGTGATGATATGGTTATCACTGGTGATGATTTGGAAGGAATTCAACAACTCAAGCATTCCCTTAGCCAACAGTTTGAAATGAAAGATCTTGGACTTCTTAATTATTTTCTAGGTCTTGAGGTCACCTGCAATACCAATGGCTATTACTTATCTCAGGTCAAATATGCTTTTAATCTTTTGACCTCTGCGGGCTTGACAGATAACAAAACTAGTTCCACTCCAACTGAGCCCAACACGCATCTTATTCCCATGGATGGCACACTATTGTATGATCATACATGCCATCATTGGCTGGTCAGTAGTCTCATCTATCTCACTATTACTCATCCTGATATTGCTTATATCGTTCATATTGTCAGTCAATTCATGAGTGCTCCTCGTTATGCATATTATGCTCCAGTTCTTATAATTTTTAGATATGTTAAAGACACCCTTTTTCATGGCCTTCATTTTTTGGTCCATTCCTTCCTTAAACTTTGTGCTTACTCTGATGCTGGTTAGACTGGCGATCCTACTGACCATCATTCAACTACCAAAGTTTGTTTCTTCTTAGGTGATTCCTTAATTTTTCGCGTAGTAAGAAACAACCGGTCACTGTCCGATCTAGTTCTGAAGTTGAGTATCAGGCTTTGACTAATACTTTTTAGGAATTAGTTTGGCTGCGTTGGTTAATTGAAGACATGGGTATTACTCATTCTTTTCCTATCACCATCTATTATGATAACGATGTTTGTTTGGACAGAGAATTTATTTGAGATTTTATTTGGAATATTTACCGTAGCACTTTTTGTGATGTGATGCATGTGAGATTAAAATGTTGTTGGGAAGATAAAAAGGTGATTGGAAAGTGTGATTATGATGTAAGTAAAGTAAATTTTGCAAATAAATTTTGTAAATTTCTGTTATACAAACAAACCCAGTGTTATTCAGATTGCACATAATGATGTTTTTCATGAATGCACTAAACATATTGAAATTGATTGTCATTTTGTGCAACAATACCTTGCTCGTGGTATTTTAAGATTGTCCTTGACTTGTTCTTTAGACCAAATTGCTGATCTCTATACAAAAGCATTATCTTCCGGTCGCTTCCATGATCTTGCGTGCAAACTCAAGATGGTTCCTTTGCAGCCACCTTGAGTTTGAGGGGGGATGTTAATGTAAATGTGGTAAATCTCTCATTGAATCAATTAGTATCTATCTCTCGTTGAATCAATTAGTATCTATTAGAGTCAATTAGGATTGTTAATATTGTATATATCTCTTTGTATCAATTAGTGAGTCCATTAGTATCAATTAAGATCTTAACATGTAGAATTAAGTGTCTAGGTTCATTTTGTAAAGCCTATAAATATAGGCATTTGTAAGATTGTACAATTCAACCTTTCAATAAACATTCTTTTCTCTCAACTCAATTCTTTCAACAAATAATAATAATAGCCATGAAAAAAAAAAAGAAAAGAAAGAAAAGAGATGAATGAAAATAGGGAAAGATGTTGGGAACAAGAAGCACTAATAAATCTGAGTCTAGACTATGAATTTTAGTCCTCCTACTATCCACACTGAATTGCCACATGTCGACAAGAACTTTGACCGCAAAGGCTGAAAATATGTTCGCCCGGAGCAAAGCCAATAGAAAGAGTTTCGTAAATATAGCGAAATCATCATCTCGGTCACCCATTACGTGACGCCTAAAGATTTGGATGGGGCATCTATCCTATGTACTATTCACTAGTCCATATCTTCTAGAACCTTTTCAATATTTTGACATGTGTCATTTTCTAATATTTTTTGAATTATTTTATTCTTTAATAAATTCAATTAGCATTATCTAATGGATATTAGTTGGTTTAGTTCAAATGTTTAAATCTCTAGATTTTAGATAGAAAAAATATCCAGATAAACTACCTTATCAAAATGCATATTTAAGTAAATCTTTTACTATGACTTGTCTCTAAGCGAAAAAAATTTTAGTTAAACTAAATTTTTGAAATGTTTCCTACATATTGCATTAATCACACTACCTTATCAAAATGCATATTTAATTAAATCTTTTACTATGACTTTTCTCTAAGCGAAAAAAATTTTAGTTAAACTAAATTTTTGAAATGTTTCCTACATATTACATTAGTCACACTACAAGTCTCTACCTTTGCAAATTACAAGGAAAGTTACAAAATACAATCGAGTTTAAATTGCTTTCAAATTCAAAAAAAATCACTAAATAGTTTCAATTTTCAAAGAGTTCTATATCACATTTGTTACTACTTTCAAATTAATAAACAAGTAAAATTAAGTTTATCAAATTTTTTCCTACATATCATGTTAACCATACAACAAATCTCAATCTCTGCAAATTACAAGAAATGTTAACCAATACAACCAAATTTTGAATTACTTTCAAATTCAATAAACAAAATTAAATTACTAAATTACGTGTAATTGTAAAGATTTTCAAGTGCCAAAACTGTTAAATAGTTTATTGTTAAATACTTTATTCTAAAATCCTTATTTCAAGTGCCAAAAAATATAGATTGCTAATTATGAGCTCGAATCTAGTATGGGTTATCAATTTTGTTCTCACAAGAGCATTGATGCATTTATTAACTAATTAGTCTATTTTATCTAAATCATAACATTTACAAGTTTAACTTTTTGTATCATTGAACTGATTGAAGACATTGATACAAAAGATACGTAAAATGAACATTACACCATATGAAATTTAGAAGTACTTATATGGTATGAAAAACTAGTTTACATTAATTGCAATGATATCGTAGATACAATACCCAAGCAAAGTAAATTTCTATTATGGAATATTAGAATTATTAATTTAACAAATAATATTAATATGTTTCGTATAAATAATTACTTTTAATTTTGTATAACACATTTTTCTTGAACATACCCTTAGGTATTTAATTGGTCACGTACAATACAAACCCGTTTGATAAGTCAATTCAGTACTTAAATATAATGTGTTTATATTTTAAAATATTCAAATGCATTTAATAAAAAAATACAGCATCTTAATTTATTAAGTGTCAATGAAAAACTAAGGCAAAACATATTCCAAAAACTAGGTGATAAATTATTCACTTTATCACTTAATATGATGTACATTCAGATGTATCAGATTTAGCATTAACAATTGACTAACTTAATGGATTTAAATTTTAACTTTTAGATTTCAACCTTTTATCAAATATACCTTTAGATTTTGTGATAAACAAGCAGAAATGATCTTCTATGGCTTTATATCTAATTTAAACAAGTTCATACTAAAGGTAATTTTTATAACATAAAAAGTAATCATCATTATTCTATGGCATACCTCTAACATTCTTACACACTTTTTTTATTTCAAAAAAGGTGTAGCACAATATTAGTTCATTATGCGTAATCATGCAAAGATCATGCTTTTACATTTATTATTCTAGCTACTCAAGCTACAATTCAGTCACCAAATCCTCCATTAATATAACATATTTTAAAAATCGATTGTCTGTAAAAAGTACCTACATCTTTTGACAAGAATCAGAAATTTGAAAAATAATTAATTTTATTTTTTTGTTCCAAACCTCACAGTCCATTTGATGTTGAACTACATTTAATTATATGGATTTTAGATAGTTTTTTATTATGAAAAAATGTTGAAAATTTATTCTAAAATAACGATGAACTACATTATGAAAATAATCTTAAAATATATTTAATTATATGAATTTTAGATAACTTTTCATTATGAAATAATGTTGAATAATTTATTCTAAAATTTTAATTATTTTTTAATATGAGTGTAACACCAGTGCATAGCATGGGGATTAATGCTAGTTCACTCCTAAAAAGATAGCCTCAGCCATCGCACAGCGGCGCAAATTACATACGCACCGATCCGCAAATTATGCAATTCCCATCTCTCTTGAAGGACGAGGTCTGATGGCTTGTGCTCAAACAGGTTCTGGAAAGACAGCTGCCTTCGGCTTCCCTATAACTAGTGGAATCATGAGGGGAGGTTTTCCTCCAAGGCCACGTGGAACACGGACAGTATTTCCGCTTGCTCTCATTCTGTCACTTACAAGAGGGCTCTCAATGCAGGTGGATTCTGTGTAACTTTTGTTTTATGTATCCATTTTCTGTTCATCCTGCAATGCATAATTCTCTTTTTTTTTTTTTGTAGCAAATGTGCAGATACATGAGGAAGCTAGGAAGTCGTATCAAACTGGTGTCAAGGTGGTAGTGGCTTATGGAGAAGCGCCAATAAATCTGCACGTAGTTAATTAGTCACTACAGCTCATTTGGAAGTGACCAGACTCAGCTTGTGGAATTTGTTATGCATCTTTTTAAAGTTTTTGGTTGATTTTTACGCATTACTCATGAAATTCAGTATCAAATTACGTTGCTATTGAATTATTTTCCTATGGCTGTGTGAGACTGAGATTAAGCTTAGTTGTTCTATGAGCCATAATAAGCTTGTACATAATCTCAACATTGTCGAGACTTTTGTTATCAATAAATGTTCATCTCGGGTCCAACCTTAAATCTTTGACCACATGTAACTCACTTTTCTTTTCAGGATTACAGCTATGTTTTCCAGTTGTTTTATTCTTTCTCTTCTCAGTTGACTGGTGTTTTTGTCCATTAAATCTATGTGGGCCAAATCCTTGTTTGCCGCTTGCCTTTATAGAACTATATCACCGTAAAGTTGAAGGGTTTTAGATAGGCAAAGCCTTTTCTTAGAAATAGAAGGGTAGAAACTTTGGGAAGGAAATTTCGTTAGCTTTGAACAGGGCAAATTAAAAGGTGAAAAAAAGCAAATGAGAACACACTTAAAGATTTTTAACTTTAGATCACAATCTAAAATAAGCTTATTCTCAATGAAACTAGATGAGGCACATAATAGAAGTGAGTTTATATTTGTGGTGTCAAACTTCTGATCATGTGATTGATACGACGGAGATTCAGGTACATGATATACTTGATTTTTTTTGATGTGATAAGGTTGGTGGTCTTAAAATTGTGTTGATACTCTTAGATTTTGAATTTTATATTGTTTCAACAGTTTATTATTTCAAGAGTTTATTGTGTTGATACCCTTAGGTTTTGAATTTTGTTTACTGTTCTCATGCGTGCTGTAAGTCATATTCTTCTCTATTTTCAGCTTCTGCACTTGAATGTCTGAATTGCTGCCCCTTTTCAACTAATTTTGGTGAAAGCTTGAAAACTTGGAGTCCTTGCTTACAGCATAAATCATGAGTTTGGGGTAAAATAAGTCTATGTATGAAAGATGTAAGAGAAAATGAATGGCATGTCTTTTTCTTTCATCAGAAAGAGCTGGTTTTTGGTTGGACACAGCTGCATGGTGTAGCCTTCCTAAGTTTTTCGACTTTGCTTTCTCAGGCTTCTTAGTTTCAAATTTTATGTAAGGATATGTTACGGAATGATGCTATTTTTAAGAGTCCCCCTAGGTAGCATCTATTGGATCGGGTTATCTACTTGTTATTAATGTTCCAGTAGCTTGAAGTAAGTTCAGTCAAGGGGTTGTCTTGTTTGTAGTCTTTATTTTTCTGCATAACGTTATTCCAGAATTTGTGAACTGCCAATTGTGTAACCTGTTACTTTTATTGTGGTAGTTTTGCTTTTCTGGGGGGCTGATAGTTTATAATGTTTTGCATCTGCGCTAGCTTGAGAGAGGAGTTGAAATTCTTGTGGCAACTCCAGGAAGATTAGTTGATTTGCTTGGCAGGGCAAAAGTTTCATTGCAGATGATTAGGTATCTCGCTCTTGATGAGGCAGACCTGATGCTGGACATGGGATTTGAGCCTCAAATCAGAAAGATAGTGGAGCAAATGGACAAGCCTCCAAGAGGTGAAAGATAAACAATGCTGTTTAGTGCTACCTTTCCAAAAGAGCTCCAGGTTCTCTTGCTAGTTACTTTTTGCTCATCATATATCAGTGTGTCTGGTTAAGTTTGTTCTACTTTCTTTGATCTTGAAAGTTATTTTGTTTCGGTTAAGTTGGCTGTATGAGTTGGACACTGCATAAATTTCTTGTTAATTTCATCAATTGTCTGGGAGATCACTTGTATGGAGTGCTGCATGTGGGTCATCAAATTTTCTGTGAGTCCTATTTCATTTACTGAATTGGTTCTATTTCAAATTTTTAGTGCCACTAGGTTATTAAATTGTTAGAAATTGGAAGTACAAGACTGCATTGTTATGTGATTCTGCATCCATCAAATTTTGGCAAATACTTTACTGCAACATTGGTTATCTCAAACCTGCTGCCAGCATCCTATCAGTGTCTTCATCTTCAGGGAGATGTGTGATTATTATCTTAACTAGATTCTAGAAACTTCTTTCTTTTCTTTTCGTGTTTGCAATGATTGTTTTGCCTATATTAGGTAATTGTTTTATGCAACCATCCAGCCATTTTTTATCGATGTGGGACACCGAGTTAATTAGATAGGAAATGGATATGTATATTTTTAACTTGTTTACAAGAATATTGAATATTTTACATTCTATTCCAATACGGGTTAAATGCACAAGGTTTATCAAGAAAACTTGAACATTATTTAGTAGTAATAATTAGTTTTTGCCTCTACTAGTAGCTGCTGCTTGGCTTTGTGACTGACAACTGTTATATTCTATCATCTACCACGTCTATGACATGATAATTGTCTCATGTGTAATTTTCTTTGCATTCTTTAATGTTGTCTCAAGAAAGACTACCGTTTGCGTTTACTACATATGTGCTCTTCTTCTGTGACAATGAAGACGACCTTTGGGGATGAATTTGGAAGCCAGAACTGGATATATTCTTTTGGTTTTAATAAAAAGCTAGAACTGGAATTTGCTGTCTTCTTCTATCTATAAATCCACTTTTTGGTATGTGAATGACAAAATTTTTGCATCTTGTGATTTTAAGTAATACCAAAGAATTTTGTTTTTTTATAACTGCATTATTGTGTGCTTAGACTTGATTCCATAACTTCTTCATGAGGATTTGACAGCCATGGTCCCTAAGCATTAAAAGCCATCTTTCGCTCTCTTTTCTTCAGTATCTGCTTCTGTTTAAACCCATCTCTCTTCTTAATCATTTTCCTGGTTGACAAAAAGAATCCCACAAAAAATGGTTGGGATGTTTTTGTTTTAAAGCCTTTTCCTACTTCCTGACATCCTGTCCTATAACTTTTTAGCCTTTTTTTCCTTTTTTCTTTTGTCCAGGTTTAGGTGTCTAATTTGCATTTTTTAAATGTTATAGGTGCAAAAAAATTAGCGATTTTTTTTTTAATTATTTACAAAAAAAACTTCTCCAGATTGTGGTAATGTGGCTCAAAGAAAGTTAGCCTTCTTTTTCTAGGATTAGTGACAAGTAGAAAAAATGGTGACATTGTTTTATCAAATTAAACAGTATTCGTGCTCTCTCTCTCTCTCTCTCTCTCTCTCGTGCTTAATTTTTTCACTCTAGGAGCTATTAATTTGTTTGTTCTTTTATAAGGTTTCATTCTGTAAATCTGGTCTGGGCTCGTCTATGTGTTTTGAAGTTTGGTTAGATAAAAGAAGAGATAAAGAAGACTTAACTTGTATCTGATGTTTTCGAGAAAAGAAAAAAAAACTAACTGAAAGAACAAAGATGAAGATTGATACAACCCATGAAGCGATGGTTCATTTCACCAATTTTATATAAGAGTTCTAAAGTCAATTTTGGTGACAATTACATCAAATGGAGAGTGCACATTTGTTGCAGTTAACTTGAGAATTACATTTTTCCACTCTAAATAGTTGTATCTTGTGCTGGATGATGGTCATAGAGGCCTATTTGTCCAAGAAAATGAAGCAGTTTCATGAAATGCAAAATTCTACAGCAGAGACAGCATACTCTGTACCAATAATGTTGGCTGATGAAATAAGCGGCTTCTTAGGTCTTCCTAATAGGGACATGCAAACTTCTTGCTCTAAGAAAGAGGCTCTACTTGAGTATGAAATTTTTGAAAATATAGTTGAGTATTCTTCTTTGACCAAAACTTATAGGAACTCTAGAGAATTGCAGCGTGCCTTGAATGATAGGCACACAGGATGTGCCAGGTTTTCTTTTGATTCATCTTCAAGGGTAAACCGATTAACATTACTTTCCTCGCTTTTCAAAACTTTGCATAATATGACAGGACAATAACTACGAAATTTTGGTTTAAGTCTTTTTGCAGCATGAAACCAATGATCCTTACATTCTGGAATGAATTTGAGGAAGTTGATGGCGCTGCTGTTGCAGCTACTATGAACCCTTTTGCGGTTATCATTGCCATACGAGTTAAAGACACAACAAAAAATTGTAATGGTTACACTGTCTCCATTTTTTCAACTTTACTTTATGCATTGATATGCATATCTTTTTATTATGTATGACATTTCCCTTTCTTCCTTCGATATTAGATCTCAGTTCCTGAACTCATACTTCTTTGTTGATTTTACTCGAGCCTCATGTGCAAGAATCGATGAATTTGGCTTCTGGTCAGCCCTTTCCACTTTATCATATCAAAGGCATCTTCATAAGTTACTTGTGTGAGTGCTGTTTTGAATGATTGCACTTATTCTTCTAACTGACCATGACTGATGACTCTCATAGTTACGACAAGAACTCAAGAAAGAGTGGCTTTGAAGATTCTAAGGGAAAATAAAGATATATTTGACTTTGTAATTAGTGATGTTCATATGCCTGACATGGACAGCTTTTTAAGCTTTTGGAGCTTCTTGGACTTGAAATGGAACTTCCTGTTTTTAGTAAGCAACTAAACTCTTTTTATGTCATTTGGAAATGTTTTGACTACTCCTTTCTGGAGTGCATTTGATAACAGGAGGCATGTCATTTGACCTATCTTCATTGTTTGGCATTAGTTGCTCTAATGGTTAAAGTAAAAACGTTTTACTATTTTGTCTCTTAAAATATAAGCATACTGAGCATTTAGGCATTGTGTTATAGAAAGCCTTGGGACATTCTATATGAATTTCTAATAATTTCTTGAATTCTGTAAGTATTGTCAGCAAATAGTGATCCCAAGCTTGTAATGAAGGGGACCATGCATGCCGCATGTGACTATTTGGTGAAACCTGCCCGAACTGAGGAGCTGAGGAACATTTGACAGCATGTTATCGGGAGAAAAAATTTCGATACCAAGAAACAAAGCAAGTCTACTTATGAAGATAGGGCTCTTCACAGAAATGGGGATGTTTGTCAAGGGCCTCAGAACACATTAGAACAGATCAGAATAGGAAATTTAATAAAAAGAGGAAGGATGAAGAAGATGAGAGCAAAGACAACAGACATGACCATGAAGATCCAGGAACACAGAAGGTGCCTCGAGCTGTTTGGTCTATTGAGCTTCATGCGAAGTTTGCCGCTGCTGTTAATCAGCTTGGAATAGAAAGTACTCCTGCACCAACAATTCTGGCCTGCCTTCATGTTTCATTTATATCTTTAATTACATTTTGTACTTTTTTTATGCAGAAGCTGTTCCTAAAAGAATTCTGTGTTTCATTTATATCTTTAATTCCATTTTTTACTTTTTTATGCAGAAGCTGTTCCTAACCTGATGGATGTTGAAGAGTTCAATAGGGAAAATGTAGCCAGCCATCTCCAGGTATGATTTTTTTTTTTTTTTTTTTGAGCAATAAAAGTAGAGTTTTTATTGATCATAGCACTGAAGTTTGTACACAAGGCCATCTCACCCACGGCGAATTACAAAATAAAGAAAAGTTCCTGTACTACACTACTCTATACATTTCCAGTCAATACCCCATTCTATCACTAGTTCCCAATTTCGCCTTGTTCTTGGGAATCCTGACCAACCACTAGTCACATACCGTACAGCTTCAATGATTGTTTTTAACAATTCAGAACACACAACAGGTCTTGATTGGTACACCACTTCATTTCTACATCTCCAAATATGGTATACAGTTGCAGCTAAAACCAATCTCCCCAACTGATCGACAAAGGAGTCAGTTCTCCAATGAAGTGCAAGCCAAGCCATCTCCTCCTCCCATGAATAAGCTCCTCGAAAAACAAAACACATTTGTTGTACTTTCATCCAGACTGGTTTCGTCAAGCAGCAATTGAAAAACAAGTAATTCATGCTCTCAATTTCCTTTTTGCAGAGAGCACATAGACTAGATGTCAGGGGCAGCCCCCACTTATGCAATCTGTCTAACGTAGGTAGTTTCTTTTTGCATAACAGCCACAATATGAATGCATATCTCGGCACATAACCTTTTCCCCAAACTTGTTTTACCCATACTAATTTTTCCCTTGGTCCACACAGAACTTCCATGACTGATTTTGTATTGAATACTCCAGAGGTGCTTCCTTTCCAGACTAACTGGTCCTCGAAGTCTATCATAGGCACAAAATCTTCAGGTGTAGCCTCCTTCAATTTTCTAACCTCTGTTGTTTCTTTCCTCCCCATAGGCCATCTCCACTTCCCATCCAAAATAACCTCTGAGACCATAGTGGATGGTTTACAGCAGAAGCTACGTAAAAGCTTTCCTGTAAACATTTTGTACAATGGTCCAGATGGATGCCATGCATCAAACCAAAAGTTTGTATGCTTTCCATTTCCCACAACATGTCGGATAAAAGGCTGAACTAGCTCTCTAACCTTTAGTATTTTCCTCCATACCCAGGAAACATCTTTTTGCTGCTTTACTGACCATAAAGATTGATTTTTCAAGATGACAGTGTGCACCCACTTCACCCATAATGAGTCTTTTTTACAACTTATATTCCATATTTGCTTCATAATCAGGCATTTGTTCCACAATTCAATATTGTACAATCCCAATCCTCCTGCTTCTTTGGCCATACAAACTTCACTCCATTTTACTTTAGCCCCATACATTCGTTTAATCTCACCTGCCCAAAGGAAAGAAGCTAGTATACTGTTGATTTTCTTGATCACAGACTTAGGTAGAATGAAGACACTGCACCAATGCAAATATACACCAGATAGTACCGATTTTATCAACTGCAACCTGCCCCCATAGCTCAACTTCTTATTTGCCCAACTGTTAATCTTTTGTTCCAATTTAACAAGGATAGGCTGACAATCCCTGAAGGATAGCCTGGAGCTGATGAGTGGTAATCCCAAATATTTAACAGGTAGCATACCCCTAGGCATTCTCATTATATCACATAATTCAGTGACGTCTTTATCCTCCAATCCTGCTACATAAATTTGGCATTTGTGAAGATTAGGCAGAAGTCCTGACATGGTGCTAAACTCAGTCATTGTCTTCCTCATTGTCTTAAAAGATCTGGTTGTAGCAGCAGATATCAAGAACAGATCATCGGCAAAAATCAAATGGGACAGTTGCAACTTATGACATTTTGGATGGAAGTCGAACCCCTCATTTTTTATGTTCCATTCAAAAAGTGCAGAAAACATTTCCATGGTTAATAGAAAAAGGTACGGGGATATTGGATCACCCTGCCTCAACCCCCTGCTGCTTCAAAAATATCCAACTAAGGAACCATTCAGATTGACTGAGAAATGTGCAGTGGTCACACACATTTGTACCCAGTTTATGAACTGACTTGGGAACCCCATCACCTCCAAACTTCCAAACAAGAAATCCCAGTTCAAGGAGTCATATGCTTTCATAATGTCTAGTTTCAAAACAGCTCTGGGCTTCCCTCCTCCTCTGTGGTAGCCTCTTACAATTTCATGCATGAGTAGGACATTATCCACTAACTGTCTACCCTTCACAAATGCATTTTGCTGGCTGCCTATGAGATTATCCATGACTCTTTTCAATCTACTAGTCAGGATAGTAGAGAAGATCTTGTATAGCACATTACAGCATGCTATAGGTCTAAAGTCTTTCATTTTCATAGCATTTTCAACTTTCGGGATAAGGGAGATAGCAGTAGAATTTAGGGGGTAATACATGTATGAATTTTGAAAACAAAATTTCACAGCTTTGATGACATCTTCCCCAACCATAGCCCAATTATTCCTGAAAAACTCTATAGAATATCCATCTGGCCCAGGGGCTTTACCTGCCTTCATACTGAAAACTGCTTGCTTGATTTCCTCTCTACTCACTTCTACTATTAGGGATTGTTGTTGCTCAGCATCCAAAGATTTGCCAACCACATATTTGAGTGTTTGCTTAAACTCAGCAGGTGGATCATTCTGCTTGCTGAACAATTTATCATAGTAGCCCACCACAATATCTTTCATCTCCTCATATTCTGTCACAATGTTGCCATCCTCCTTTTGTATTTTCAAAATCCTATTTTTAGCCATGTGCGAAACCATCTTTCTATGGAAAAATTTTGTATTTTTATCTCCAGATTTTAGCCAAGCAATTCTAGACTTGTCTTTGAAAAAATCTTCCTCAGCCTTCAACAATTCAAGGTATTCATTTCTTACCAACTTTTCATTCTGTGCTACCTGATCATCTCCAGAAGTTTGCATAAGTGATTGCAATTCATGCAATTGTTCTTTCTTTTGTGCTACTCTCAGAGAAATATTACTGTAATGCTTCATGTTTAGGTCCTTGAGCAGTAGTTTGAGTTCCTTCAACTTTTGACACATAATCTGGACAGGATTCCCCTTGTAACTCCCTTTCCATGCTCTATTTAGAAGCTCTGGAAATTTACTATCCCTCATCCAGTAGTAATGAAATTTGAAGGGCTTAGGTCCGAAGCTTATTGTGTCAAAAGTACACATAATCTCCAGGTATGAATTTATCCTCATGGGGTCATAAATTCTTTCCTCAATACTGAACAATCATTTGCTTGTGATTGCTAGACGTTTAGACTTTTTTGGAATATGTATAGCATAAACAAGTAAAATGGTGTAGGATCATATCAGAGTTGATGGTTTCTAAGAGTAGGAAAACATAATATGAGCACTACTGTTTGCCTGTGGCCTGAATGTGCGCTGGATAATGGTGCTCTTTCCAGAAACTTAATCAAGACAAAATATGTGCCATAGCATAATTATCCTTAAGCAGAAGGTAGATTCCATGTACCAAATGACATGAATGACCAATTACACCGTCAACGGAGGTCAGTGATGGTTGCCATTTCAATCTCAATTAGGAAATTTACAGAGAAAAGGAGTGAAAGAAGTTGGTGTGCTCAACATTAGTTGCAGTTAACTACTCTATTTGTGAAGAACTTGACACCTAACATTTTAGAACCCTAAAATGTGCACATTTTCATATTCCTCTTTTTGGGTTTCTGGATTCTAATTGTTGGATTCTAATAGTGGAAAAGTCCAATTGTAAAGAAGCAGCATAGACTTTACCTGAAAAGATAAGTTCGGTTGCAACGATGCAAGCCAACATGGTTGCTGCATTACGAGGCAAGGATGGTACTTATGTGAGGATGAGTGCATTGATTGATTTGGAGATTTTCGGACCTTGATGGGTTAGGAAGGCTCTCAAATCTTGCATTTGCTTCATACACACAAGGTGGCATGCTTGAAGATGCATTTCTTGTTTTCCATCAGACATCATGGTCATTTGCTTCGGTTAACCCAAATTGTTAACTCATTCAGATATGCAAACCCAAACCTTCTTCTGCCGGTGAATGATAATCAGTAATTCAGATTGCTGCTCTATTACACCTGGTCGCATTAATAATTTTCTGTTTTGAATTCCAAAACAAACGTTCCCTACTCAGTGCTCATCCATCTTTATATTGTTTCATCGTTATTTCTGTTTACTAGACACCACCAAATGCATGAATTACAGGACGTGTTGAGCTCAACCATGCAAGTCGTAAGAGGTGCTTTGTGACTTGTACAGTCTGCAATTAAAGTTTATAAGTTTGCTCACACGAGGACAGTAACATGCAAATATTGTCACTCCACCGTTCACCTATCGCTCAGGTCTTTCTGTCGTTCCTTTCTTCCTTGCTGAGTTTATTCCATGGGTTACTCGGTTCGATTATGCCATTCAGAACATATTTTCATGCTTATTGCAGAGCCTGTATTTGTACTTTAATAATTGATTCCTCGAGACGCTTTTGTGCTGCTGCTACCAGCCTCGAGGTTAAAAGGCTTTTTTTTTTCTTTTTTTTTTTTTGGTATAAAGTATAGGTGTCGACATCCGTTTTACTGTTTACGACTAATCCTATTCGTCGAATCGCATCAAATCCATTTGTAGGGGAAAGCTCTTCCAACAGTGTTTTTTTTCATTTTCATGGATTTCGAACCCGAGAACTCATGGTTAAAAAATGCAAGCCCCTTCCACTTGCACCAACATCGTTAGTTGAAAGGCTAATTAGAATTTCAGTCGACGAACTCCACTGTGCTGAAGAACAGGTGATGATCATTCCCCAGTCCCCACACATTTGACGTCTTTCATTGCCTGAATATCATTATTTATGCTCTTATAAGCAACTATTTTATCTTAATTCTAAACAGGGTATCTAAAAGGGATATTGATCTTAGCAGCATTCTAATACCTGCTCTCCAAGAGAAAATGATGGTGTTTTATATTAACCCTGCTTTGGCTCCATCAAGACCTGTCAGATATGCAACGTTATCACTTCTTATTTTATGCATGAAGCCTTGAACGTAGACAACCTCAATATTAATGACTGATCATCTAGCAGTCCTAACTCTAAATTCTGCACATTTTATCATTGGGGCGACTGTTAGATCCTTACATCTTCTAAGTAGTATTATGCTTTATACCATATTCCGTGTGAAATTGAACAGCGTACGTAATTTAGATGTACCCTTCTATTCCTAATCTTATTTCTTTTCTTTCACTGAATTGTTCTCTTTCCACTCCATCTGAAAACCATACAACTTTAGTTCGATGCTTTCGATGTATGATACGGATGGTTTGTCAAGTTTTTTCTTTTTCATCGTGAGAATGTAGTAAACTTTTTTTTTTTTTAATTTTGGAACGTGTCGATCTTTTGATTCTTTTTGAAATGAATGTACCAAAAAAATGCAGTTTCCCTTGTGAAACGGATTAGATTTTTTTTTTTTTAAAGTTTCAGTACATGGAAGATTTTCAAGCCTTTGTAAATCTCATAATTTGTAGACTATTTTAATGCGTGTTCATCTCACGTATTGTATTTTAAATTTAATTTGTTGGTTTTATTCTTTTTGATGAATGGCTTTTATTAAAATCAAGTGTTTGAGAGATTTCAAGTATATAAATTTAAAGTGCTTTGCAGTACTTACATCTAAGTTAAAACTTTATATCATTAATTTATTCAAAATTTGCTCAAACTTCGGTGTAATTGAGCACAGTTAAACATGAAAATTACACCATGTGTTCTCCTCCTAGTAAACAGCAACATGGATAGTAGATTATTTGGAATAATTTGTTGAAAAGTATACCGTAGCACTTTTTTGATGTGATGTATGTGAGATAAAAAGGTGATTGGAATTTGTGTCGATAATGCAAGCAAAATTTTTTAGGCAAATAGATGCAATCCAAACAAACCCTTCTGGGCCTAAACTATTTTGCAATAAAATAGTCTAAGAAATCTTTTAAGGTCACTACAAGTAAGCTAGAATTTTGCAATAAAACAAATAATTTTTTCTTTTTGAATTAGTTCGATACAGTGCATACTACATACATTAACAGGGTTAGTTGCATGACACATAAAAAAAGTAGATTTTTAAAATCACATTATAATTAATTGACATCCATCTAAGGATATGTGGATATATTATCAGCGTCTAAAAAAATTAGTTCATTATTTTAACTATTCATAAGTTATTTCATTCTTTAGTTGTTTACTACTTATTATTAGACTTCTTTTGTCTATGAACAATCTTGTGGAAGAGTAGCCCTAATCAATCAATGAAAAGATTTGGAGACTAATGAAGGTTTTGTTTTAGTGGGCTTAAATTTTTATGTCTTCTGTTTTTGGTTTATTTCGCATCAAACGATCACCAAAATTCGTGCGTGCATAGTAGAAGTAATAGATTGATCAATTTTTATAGATCCCAGGTTTATTATTAACTCGTCAAATTCTTTGAAATGTAAACGAGAGCTTGTCCAAATGTGCATTCATTTTTTGAACTTTCTTATATATATAGGCCAGTACTGGATGTTTTGCTTTTTCTTATTGAAGATATGTAAAAAATATGATCCAAATTTTCATTGTTCAATTCAACTTGTGGCTTGATTTCAATGGAATTGCTCTTTGAAAATTGATTTTGGACAAAAACAGGAAAAAATTCTAAGACGTTGAAAGGTCTTAAACTAAATCACTAAGCAATTTAAGAGGCCTTAACGTAATTCTTCAGATCCATAGTACATACAATCCGTGCAGTAATAAAGGGAGTAAGGTGCCAGTTGGAATAAATATTTTGTGCCATTTATTAAACTTCCAATTTTGCTTTTAAAATTAATTTTCACCCTGACCACTCATTCACATTCGCAACTATAATCTCTCATAATTCTCTTAAATATTGTAACTATCAAATTAACTATTAGCCTGTTTTGCAAGTGAATTTTTTAGGTTTTTATCTAAAACTTTACTAAAATTTACTGTAAAATTTGTTTAAAAACTTTTGAGGTGTTTAAAACCTTTCATTTTTTTTCTTTTTCTTTTTCTTTTTCCTTTTCTTTTCTTTCCTTTTCTTTTTTCCTTTTCTTTCCTCCCATTTTCTTCTCCCCCATCCCATTGCACCTCCTCATCCCTCCCTTCCCACTGTTGGCCGCTGGCACCCACATCTTTATCGATGACAAGCAGACTCTCTTTTTTTTTTTTTTGGCTTGCTCTCTCTCCCGTTCTCCTCCTTCCTTCTTCTCCTCCCCCCTCTCTTCTCCTCCCCCCTCCTTCTCTTTCACTCCTTCCCCTCTCACCCTCTCCCTCTCTCCCTCCCCCTCCCCTTCTATCACCCTCTCCATCCCCTTACATGATCTGGTCGCACGACCAGATCTCTGGTCTTCACACACTCGCCACCTCTTCCTCCATTATATCTCTAGTCACCACTCACTCGCCATCTCCTCCCTCTCTTGGGGAAGAGGGAAGGAGGGGAGAAGAGCGAAGGAGGAGAGGGGGAGAGGAGAAAGGAGGAGAAGGAAAGAGGAATGAGAGAAAGAAAATAAAAGAAAAGAAAAAAAGGGAGGCCCCACCGGTGCCCGCTCTAACATTGACAGCAATGCCATTGACAGAGGTGGTGGTTGGTTGAGGTGAGGGGAGAAAGAAGAAGAAAGCAAACAAGGAAAAATTTTTGTGTATTGTTGGATATTTTGATGTATGTAGTTTAAAAAGTTAGAGGAGTTTTTTTATATTACTGTAGCTAAAATTGTTAAAAACTTGCAGGCAAAAAAGCTGGCAAAAAACTCCTTTGCCAAATTGGCCCCATAATTGTATTAAAAGAAAAAAAATTACTAATAAATTGAAAATTTTTTCCATGAGGAATTTATCTAAAATTTAAATGTGTGAAACAAAATTAATATATTCATAAAAATCAATAATTAATTCTAAACTGCACACACATTAAGTGTGCCATTGACACTAGGAAGAATAATCTATAGGTTACATTTGGATAAAAGATTTGATGAAAAATTTGAAATCCTCTCAACTCTCTTTAGTGGTTTACATTACTTCAAAAATATTTAGGTTTGTAAATTATCCATTATTCTATGTATTTTAATAATTAGTATATTGCAAATTCAAATATCTATCAAGTAATCCACACAATTTTTTTTATCAAATTTCTCAATCCAAACGGATCCTTCCTTTTCAATTCAAAATTATGAAATCACTAAATCACCCTTTGATTTTATGCTTCCATTACCGTGATCTTGTCTTCAACTCCATCTTCTTACCATACTTTAACTTCAGTGGCGGCGTGAATTTCTCTTCCCCTCCTGCAATTGCCCAAGCGACGGCAGTTCCTCTTTAACAATACAATCCGTTCCTAAATTAAGGAATAAGATTATCGAAACCCGACCCGGAATTCCCATTCTGGGAGTACTCATTTTTAAAACCCTAAAACCTCCCCCAAAAAATCCCTAGAATTTTGTAGAGAACAGTTTTGCCTGCAAGCGACGACGATGATGAAGCGAGCAGCGGACGACGGGTTGGCTAAGCCGGACGGCGGGAAAAAGCCGGTCTTCCTCACCAAAGCCCAACGGGAACAGGTAGCTCTTCAGAAGCGGGAGGAAGAGGTCGCCGAGCAGAAACGCCGCGCCGAGCAACTTATGCTTCAATCCAACCGCCCTTCTCCAGCCGATGGCTCGAAACACTCCTCCGACAGGGATAGGGATAGGGATAGGGATAGAGATAGGGACCGCGAGAGGGAAAGAGATAGAGAAAGAGAGCACCGTGAACGGCGGGAGAGAGATCGCGAGCGGGAACGGGAGAGGGAACGGGAAAGGGATTACCGCGATTCGGAGCGGCGGAACCGGGAGAGGGAGCGTGAGGAAGAGCAGAAAGCGCGGGAGCAGAAGACTCGGGACAGAGAGAAGGAGAAGGAGTTGGAAGCAATTAAGGAACAGTATTTGGGGTCGAAGAAGCCGAAGAAACGGGTGATTAAGCCGAGTGAAAAGTTCCGTTTCTCGTTTGATTGGGAGAATACAGAGGACACTTCTCGGGATATGAACATTCTGTACCAAAACCCTCATGAAGCTAGACTGCTGTTTGGCAGGGGTTTTCGGGCTGGGATGGATAGGAGGGAGCAGAAGAAGCTTGCTGCCAAGAATGAGAAGGAGCTGAGGGAAGAAATTCGGAAGAAGGAGGGTGTAGAGGAGACTCCCGGTGAGGCTGCAGCTCAAAAGTTGAAGGAGCAGGCTGCTGATTTGTATGATACTTTTGATATGAGGGTTGATCGGCATTGGTCCGAGAAGAAGCTTGAGGAGATGACTGAGAGGGATTGGAGAATTTTCAGGGAAGATTTCAATATCTCCTATAAAGGTTCAAGAATCCCTCGACCTATGAGGAGTTGGACTGAGAGCAAGCTTAGTGCTGAATTGCTTAGGGCTGTGGAGAGGGCTGGTTACAAGACCCCATCTCCGATTCAGATGGCAGCTATCCCACTTGGCCTCCAGCAACGTGATGTTATTGGTATTGCTGAGACTGGTTCAGGTAAGACTGCTGCTTTTGTTCTTCCCATGTTGACTTACATATCTAGGCTTCCTCCTATGAGTGAAGAGAACGAGGCCGAGGGGCCATATGCAGTTGTTATGGCGCCAACTCGAGAACTTGCACAGCAAATTGAGGATGAGACTGTTAAATTTGCACACTACTTGGGTATCAAAGTTGTTTCTATTGTGGGGGGTCAGTCCATAGAAGAACAGGGGTTTAAGGTTAGGCAAGGGTGCGAGGTTGTAATCGCCACTCCTGGGCGTCTTCTGGATTGTTTAGAGAGGCGGTATGTTGTTCTTAACCAGTGTAATTATATTGTTCTTGATGAAGCTGACCGCATGATTGATATGGGTTTTGAACCACAAGTTGTGGGGGTGCTAGATGCTATGCCTTCAAGTAATTTGAAACCAGAGAATGAAGACGAAGAATTAGATGACAAGAGGATCTACAGAACAACATACATGTTCAGCGCTACCATGCCACCTGCTGTAGAGCGGCTTGCTAGGAAGTATTTGCGAAACCCTGTAGTCGTGAACATTGGAACTGCAGGTAAGGCAACAGACCTCATCACTCAAAATGTGATGATGGTGAAGGAATCAGAGAAACCAACCAGATTGCAGAGGTTGCTGGATGAGCTTGGTGATAAGACTGCTATAGTGTTTGTTAACACAAAGAAAAATGCAGATACAGTTGCTAAGAATTTGGACAGGGCAGGGTATCGTGTTACCACATTGCATGGTGGGAAGTCCCAAGAGCAGAGAGAAATCAGCCTTGAAGGTTTTAGGACTAAGAGATACAATGTGTTGGTTGCAACGGATGTAGTAGGACGTGGGATTGATATACCTGATGTGGCCCATGTCATTAATTATGAAATGCCCAACAATATTGAATCATACACCCATCGTATTGGACGAACAGGTCGTGCTGGGAAGACGGGTGTAGCCACTACATTTCTAACTCTTGGTGATGCTGATGTCTTCTATGATCTCAAGCAAATGCTTATTCAAAGCAATAGTCCTGTGCCTCCAGAACTTGCTAGGCACGAGGCATCAAAGTTCAAGCCAGGGTCCATTCCTGATAGACCACCCAGACGGAATGATACAGTATTTGCTCATTGAGTCTTTTGTCCCCAAATTATGCTCTGGTTTGGTGCTCTAGTGGCGTGGGCTTAAACACTATGATTGCTTTAACGGGCTAGGCAAAGATTTTATCTGGAGATTGTGCATCTTAATTTGAGGAAGCAAGTGTGCTTAAAATGGTAAACTATGTAACCAATCCTTTTCAATGTTGCTTTTTCTTCTCTTTTATTACTGTCTGTTTAACTGCTGGAGCATATTTGTGATTATGATTCTGTGGAATTTGTAATTGACTCTACATTTTCCTGGATCGAAGAAAGAGTACTTCAGGTTAATGTTTTGTCTCATTTGTTTTTAATTTCTCCGTAGTCATATCATAGTTTCTTTTTTTTTTTTTTGTAATTTCTGTGTTTAATGTGGCAAAAGCAAAGAAGTCAAAGATGTGGCTACTTTTGTGATGATAACTAGTTGACATTTTAGACTCGTTAAGCTCCTCAATGTGACAGAGGTGTCGAATTATTTTGGATGAAAATAACTTGTGACTTATCTAATGTCATAGTAGTTCAATTTTTACATGTTTGAAGAAATATTGTTTAGGGCTAACTACCCAAAATGTCCAGTCTGCTATTTATATTGGATAGTGTGGTGCTATTTCAGTTTCCAAATCACCTGCTCAACTTAAAACAGAGTGGAAATTGCATTTGATTTTGCAGTCAACTCTAATGGGCACGACAAATAATCTTAAGTATGATATTAAGTCATTTCTTTTTATCTAATTATGAATTTAGAAAAAATGAACAATGGAATACCATGTAGAAATTGAGTTGGTGATTTAAAAATGAATACTCTTTAGTGGCCAAAAGTTGGCAATGCAAATTGAGTGATCATATAGTATAATTGAGTTTACAAATATGCCCCTGGGGGATTGAGTATGTTGCAGAAGCTTTCTGTTGTGTCATTCATCAACAATAAATTCTCGTTGCACTATGAGGTTAGATACTTTACATGTTAGTAATCGTAGGACTTCTTATTTACATTTATTTTAGCCTTTTTCTGCACAGTCCAATTTTCCTTTTTGGGGATTTGGGGGTGGGAACAGGAAAGAGGGAAATTGGAGGAGAGAAATATGTTGAATCCATGTGGGGATAAAGATAGGTGCAAATTGGTAGCGAATCACTATTCACCAGTCAATATTATCCTTAATAAAGAGAGAGTGACTGCTAGCATTTACCTGTCTTTTGAATTTAACTACATTAATGAATCAAATGCCTAACTGGAGTTAAGAAACTTCTGTGAACTTGATGTATAGGTTCATGTTGAAGGAGGAATAAAAGAAGAAATGCTTAAAGGCAAGTTGAACCTTTTTTGGAGCTATTCGGGTTTTAAGAGATGGCTTGTGAGGATTTCCTGCCTTAATTGATATCATTATTTCCTGCTTTTGAGGACTTGAGACTGACACTGTTATGATCTAAAAGGTGAGTTGCTATGTTACTCGGACTCGGGTGCGGGTACTGGATACGGGTATGTGTCGATGAGTCGGACTCGCATATTTGAAAAATGTAGGATTTGGGGATATGTATCCAATTTTAGATACGGGTGCCGGGATACGGCTCCTTATAAGATATTTAGAAATAAATTATTCTAAAATGTATCCACAATAATTTGTAAAGTATATCTATTAAAAGTTCAATTAAATATGCACTTGGGTTGAAAAGAACCATAAACTTGGTTAGAAAAATAAATCTCTAAGTATAAGGGGCTGAATTGATATGAAAAAGGGCCAATTTGCAAAAAAATTAAGTTATTTGTCAAAAAGTAATTAAAATTGAATATAGGGGTTTAGTTGCAAAATAAGTATAATTGTGAAACCCCATCCCTATCTTTGAACTGCTGCCGACAAGATGGTCCTCTTTTTACTTCTGAAGCTCGTTCAGCACAAACCAATCCTCCTCCTCAACTGTCGGCGCTTGGCCGGAGTTGACGTGTGCCGCAGAGGAGGAGGTCACACCTCTCAGATCTAAACCATCCGCCAATCCATCGTTGAAAGCTTTCGTTGCCTAATAGCAGAAATACATCGATGAGCAATCGAAAAAGGAGATCAAAGATCTGGATCTCCTTTTTGGAGAGGCCATTAAGGGATCTGATGATGTCTTCTTCATTCTTGTTCATCTTGGCCAGTGCTCAGTTGGCATCTTTGCCAGTGAAATGCAGTCAACGTGTCCAAAAAAATTTGACCACATCAGGTGCGTATCCCGTACCCACACCCGTGTCGTGTCGTGTCGTGTCGACACGGGTGTGTCGGGGGTAGATGACGAGTCGGAGTAACATAGGTGAGTTGACCTTTTTTGGAGCTATTCGAGTTTTAAGAGATGGCTTATATGGATTTCCTGGCTTAATTGATATCATTATTTCCCTTTAGTGTGAACTTAGCAGTTGATTCTTTTAGAATCTTGTCTTTGTAGGAGAGAGACATTTATTAGTTGGACATGGATCTTAGTTTGTCATCCAGGGATAGCCTGTGTACTTTTTATGTCTGTTTGCTTTGATGTGAACTTGAGTCCTTTAGAACTTGTAGTATGGGATGTGGTCTGCAAGAATGTATAAATGCTTGAAATTTCGAATGATAGAACACGACTGAAAATGATCCTTGATTGAGTGAGAGTTTTTGAATTCAACCTGGTATAAATATGTAAGACCTCAGTTAGTCATCTAGCTAAGCTTTTTGATTTAAGTTATTATAATATTTTCTAGAAGAAAAATGGCCTTGACTGTTTGTCTTGATGGTCCGCTGTTAGTTATTTGCCTGGAGATTACATTCAGTTAGCTCCTTTAGTTGGAGTAGGAGATGGCCAGTCGAAGTATTTGATTTGGCTCACGTTTGCCTTTTTTTTTTTGGTTGGGAGTAGATTAGATAATTTTATTGAGAATTAGCTGTGCAAAAGTTGGAGGGGTCTGTTTTCTGTTAAAAAAAGCTAGTTCAATAAAACCTTGTGTTAATATTCCTTTTGTCTCTTCCTCTCTCTTTTTTTTTTTTTTTTTGGGGGGTTCATTTGTCTTCTGGTTTTTTTCACTTTCTCTTCACTTTTCGCATCCCTTCCTTTGATGTCGCTATTTGTAATCCTTCATTGAAATGATACTAGATGTCAGTTCAACATGACAAATGCGGAGTTGAAAATGCTTTTTTGTTGTACCTGCATGTGATTTTACAATTGACTTGTGGGGTAAGATGGGTTTTAAGAAAGGAATTCGGCGTGGGACTGGGTGCTTGTTACGTGGGCCTGACAGTTTTGATGCTATATCAGAAATTTGGTGAGGATGTTGGGTTACTACAAAAATTAACATGCGTATGTTGTGCTTGTAGCTGGAGGAAGGGAAGGTATTCAGTTGCAGGATTAGTATTTATTCTTTTTTCTGTGGTTGTGTTGCCAATGGTATCTTGAGATGAATATTCGTATTTGTGTTCATTATCCATTATGAGTTCATCTCTGTCCACTGAAATCTTTTCTGCTTAACATTTGCCCTTTCCCTTCCACATCCCCCCGTTGTCCCTCGCTTGTTAACTAAATTGCACTTGGTACATGTGAAAATGGCTGCATAACGTGATCTGAACTCTTCCTATTTTTCTGGTCTATTGAAGGTTCATGAATTTTTGACATTTAAATGAAAGATGAAGGCAATATTTCCCATTTACAGGTTCATCAGTGTGTGTGGTTATCTTCACAATCCCAGCAGTCACCTCAGAATTTTGGATGAAGAGGTAATTTTAATCGAAGTGGAATTCGTAGATGGTATGAACTTCGATTAGGCACTGGGCAGGTCTGAAATCTTAGCTTTTGTCAGGGTTTTCAATCATCCAGCAGTCTTGATAACGAATACTGGGACTCGTCTTCTTTTTGAGGCGCGGACCAGGTCTGAGTCCGATCTTCTGATTCGCTTGCTACAGATCTAAGTGGTATAATTTGGTGTCGCATACAAAGCTGGTTGGATTTTTCTTTCTTCATTTTTTTTTTTGGGCCTCAGCAACTAACCGAACTAATTTCACAGGCTGAGGGTGGGGAATCTGTCCAACTCCTTGCAGCATTAGAGTCATCTAGAATTTGTGTTTGCTTTTTGGTTAAATATAAGAAGGAAGTTCTAAATTACTCTGTAATAATTTTTTAGTTTAAAAAGAAAACACAGACAAGAATTAAAAAATAAATTTCTTTGTTTCACTTCTTACACTTTTCCTTTGAAATGATCCGTATCTTAAAAATGACTTATTTATGCAGTATGGTTTTGGGTGTAAGTTATGGATGCTATTCACACTATTAGAATTTTCCGTATATAAGAAGAGAGTACGTGACATGACCGGGTTGAGGTGGAAGCAAATTTTCTCGATATTTTCTCGAGCGGGAGGTGTTAATATTAGGATTTGTATTTACAATGTTGTTGTAATTTCCTGATGAGATGACAAATGGATACACCATTTGCCAGCGGCATTACTCTTTTTTTTTTTTTTTTGAAACGTTAGAAGGATTCATTAAGAAGAAAAGTAACTATACAAAGTTTGAGCCATGGCTCACAATTACAAAGCATTATGCAATTAGCATAAAAGATTTGGGTAAACCCTCTCCTCATCACCTAATATGCCCAAGACATAAGAACTAAGATTGACACATAAATTCATATTTTTGGTTTTATCCAAGCTAAAAGAGCACACATTTAAAACAATTTAAATATATCTTTAATATCCTCTAGTATTGTGAACAAGCTGGTTTCCTTGAAGTTAGGCTGATGGAGCAATGCATGTAATTGCTTATCATTCACCACCGTCTTGATCTTTCTTCATCCCTGCTGCATTGCTTTGCTCACAATCAGTCGTACTGCTTCAGCTTTGTCTTGGAGTTTGTTGCCTGAGCTTCTGTCCGTTACTGCCCATTCAGCTACTACTTGTCCTCTTGAATTTTCCACAACCACACCAATTCCTATTTTGTTCTACTCATTTGTTATCTGTGTAGCCAGCTTCAAGATCTTAGTTCCCTGTTCCTCCTTCTTATTTGCCTTTCCTTGCATGCCTCTAACTGTTTCTGATGTGCTTTTCCTGCTGTCCTCTTTAAATGCTTGATCATATTCCTACCATTCTCCATAGGCTTTATCTATCACTTTCCATCCTTGTACCTCCTTTCCTTTGAATTCCTTATCGTTCCTGTCTTTCCATATTTGCCACAAGATATTGGTAGTTAAAGCCAAGTGATCATCCCCATTCTTCCTGTTCTTTGCCAAAATTAGTGTTGCCCACCATTGTCTAAAACATCCACAAAAACTTTGAATGCCATCCTATTGAATTGGGTGTGTGCCAGATTTGTTTTGCTATGTCACATTGGAATAGCATCCCTTACACATTGGATCTCCTTGTTTTGTTCTCTGAAAAATTGCTTCATTTAGAGGAAGAGTGTTAGTTAAGCATTTCCAGACAAAAATCTTAATCTTATGCTTGATGTTTAGCTTCCATAGAGCCTTCCACATTTGGTTGTTTGACTCATCATTGCTCGATCCTACCTCTGGTCTTTTCCTTCTGTCCTCTTTTTCATTAATTGTGTTCAGCACCTTATAGCCTGACCTGACTGTGTACTAGCCATTGCTGCTGTATTTCCAAAAATGTCTGTCTGTTTGATAAGCTCACTAGAATATTCAAAACCTGTACAGCATCATCCTTATTAAACACCTTATAGATCAAATTTCTTCTCCATCTGTGATTCAAAATGAGTTCCTCTACTTTCTGCAATACATTGTTAGCAAGCTCTTCAGTCATTGGTTTCCCTTGTGGGTTTTCTGGGATCCAATTATCCTCCCAAATTCTTGTACTTCTTCCATTTCCTATCAACCTGACAGTACCTTGTTTCACCACCTCCCTTGCAGACATGATGCTCTGCCAAAACCATGATGAAGCTTTCGATACTTTGCACTTGAGAATTGACCCTTTTGGGTAGTACTTTGCTTTAAGCACCTTACTAACTAGTAAGTTTGGAAACTGTATCATCCTCCAAATTTGTTTCCTCAAGAGTGCTCGATTAAAATCTTGTAACTCCTTGAACCCTAGCCCTCCCTTTCTTTTTGGTTTTGCCATTCTTTTCCATGAACTCCAATAGATCTTGTTCTTCCCTTCCTTTTGTCCACACCAGAAGTTTGCCATCAGGCTTGTTAATTCCTTACACAACCTTGCCGAAAGTTTAAAACATGACATGGCAAATGTTGGCATAGCCATGGTGACCGCTTTCAACAGAATTTCCTTCCCTGCTGAATTCAATAATCTGTTTTTCCATGACTGCAATCTGTTTTTCACCTTATCTTTGATAAAGCCAAAACTTGACTCTTGGCTCTTGTAACAACCATTAGCAGCCCCAAGTACTTCCCTTGTGCAATATATTTAATCCATCCAAGCATTGTACACAATATCTATTTGATTTCCTGATTTGCATTCTTGCTAAACAGTACAGAAGATTTCTCCATATTAATGAGCTGGTCAGATCCTTTCTCATATTGCTTTAAGATATCCATCAACTTTTTTGCCTCCCTCTCCTGAGCTTTGCAGAAGACCAAAGTGTCATCAACAAAGAAAAGATAAGTGAGTTCAGGGCCTCTTCTGCTTATCTTGAGTCCATTTATCTCCTTTTCCTTGGCAGCTTTGCTCAACAAATTTGAAAAACCTTTTGAGCAAATCAGGAAAAGGTAAGGTGACAGAGGATCACCTTGCCTTATTCCTCTAGTTGGTACCACAAATTCTTTGACCTCTCTATTAATATTGAAAGAATAAGATAACAAGATAAACAAGTCATCACCCATCTAATCCAATTTACATAAAAACCCATTTTTTCCACAATTGCTTTTAGGAAGTTCCACTCAACACGATCATAAGCTTTTGACATATCCAACTTAATGGGCATATAGCTTTTTTTCCCTTGCCTTTTGTTTTTCAAAAGATGCATGCATTCATGAGAAAGTATTATGTTCTCAAGTATTTGCCTATTTGGAACAAAGGGTGATTGGTTCTTGCTGATACAATAGTCCAAGACTTTTTTCAATCTCTTTGCAAGAATTTTTGAGATGGCTTTATACAAGACATTACAAAAGCTTATAGGTCTGTAGTGCATAAGATCTGTAGGTATAGGAATTTTTGGAATCAATGAAATAACCGTGTGGTTAACAGCTTTAAGCATATGGCCAGAATGGATGAAGCTAGAAATAGCTTTTACAACATTCTCTTTAACTAAATCCCAAAATTTTTGGAAAAGAGGTGTAATCCCATCTGGCCCTGAGGCCTTATTGGGATTCATAGAAAAGAAAGCAACTTTAACTTCTTCCTCCTCAACAGGTTTGATTAGTTCATTATTCATTTGATTAGATATTGAAACTGGGATACCATCTAATATCTCATCCAAATTAGCACACCCTGATGAACTGAATGGATCTTTGTAATACTTAGCCACTTCCTGACCAATCTCATCCTCAGTACATGTCCACGTCAGTTTTTTGCAGTTTCAGAATCCTATTCTTTCCACTGCATGAAAAAATCCAGTGTTTTTATCCCCCTCTCTCAACCAATTTGATCTGGCCTTTTGACTCCAAAATACCTCTTCCTCTTTGTAAGTCTCTTTCAGCTGGATCTTCAGAGCACTAATCAATCCTTTTTTGTTCTCTGATTCTTGATTTTTCACATCTTCCAACTGTTGCTTTACCTGTCTGATTCTCTCTTTTGAATTGTTATTGAAACTATTTCTCTGTATCAGCAGTACCACTCTGCATTTTTTAATTTTCCTTGTTACTTTAAACATTCTTGACCCCTCCTGATGTTCCATCCAAGTCTGCTTGATTACTTCTCTAACACCCTCTTTTTGCACCCATCTTTTATCAAAAACAAATCTTTTCTTTTTCTTTTTCCCCTTAGGTTCTGTATCTAGGATTATCATGCTATGGTCAGATGCATAACTCTCTATGTGGGTACAATTTGCATTTTCGAGCAAAACATTCCATCCCACACTGCTCAGTCCTCTACCCAATCTCTGTTTGATCTCCCCTATACCCCAATTGTTCCTCCATGTCCAAGGATCCCCTTCAAAACCAATATCCACTAGACTATTATCATTTATAAAATTATTGAAGTCCCTGAAGTTCTATGCTGGTCTCGAAGTTCCTCCCCACTTCTCATCATTAGAGCATATATCATTGAAATCTCCCATTATGATCCACTTTTCACCCCATAATCTCTTTCTTTCTCTGATAACATTCCACTGATTCCTTCTCATCTGGTCCTCACAGCTGGCATAAATCCCGATAAACCACCATTCATCTTTTGCATCTATGTCTTCAATCAGTGCCTATATAGTGAAAACTGAGTGTTGATGTAACATCCCGTATTTTTACCAATGGTATTTCAAGTGTTACAAGCTTTGGTTTACTCGAAAACCCTAATTTTGGGTTTTATTTTGCGACCTTGATTGGCTAAGGTAGTGAGAGTTTCGCGAAGGTGATTAAGATCCTTGGGTTTTTAGTAGTTTAAGTAGGTGAGATTATGTATTAGTGGACTTAATTGCTATGAAATGAAATCACTTGGGGCCAAGGTGAAAGATCATTGAAGTTGCTAGGGTTGGCTTGATATTTTTGACCAACCCTTGACCAATCCCTAAATATCTCTTAAACATTATTACTTGGCCAAACACAAGAGAGAAACCAGCCAAGAGGATCGGCTGCAAGGTTGAAAAAAAAAAGGGAAAGAAACCATGAGGGAAAGAAGAAGAAAAGAGAGATTTTCCTCCAAAAAATTACCATCAAATCTTGAGGAAAACCAGGAAAAAACTCTAGCTTGCTGCCTTGCTCCAAGCAGCTGAAACCGAGAGAGGGGAATATATGACTGTTGGCTGCTCTAACTTCCATTTTCAGCTTTGTTTCTTGAAGGTTTTAGAGGTTACCTAGCTTGCACAACCCTTGAATCTTGTAGTATAGCTTGTGGTTGATGTTTAGAATGGGTTAGGATAGCTGAGGACAGATTTTGGATGGTTGAAATCACTTGGTGAATTCGTTTGATGAAGTAGGGTAAATAGCACACCAACTGTTTGAACTTTGGTTTTAGATTTTTGTGTTCAGTTCCCCTACGAATTTGACCATGTTAGAGTCCAAACCAACTCTTTCTCAAAACATAAACATTGTAGGAAATTGAGTTAATATCTACTGATAAAATTTCAGATCAATCGGAGCACTGTAGCCTAACAAATGTCCAAAATACCCCTGACTGCTCTGCTCCCCTGTTTTACCCGACAGTCACCAGTTTCAGCCAACTTGTCGGATTTTCTAGTATCAATTGGCAATGATCTAGAGTCTTATTTTTATACCATTGAAAGCCCTATGAATCTAGTTTTAAACGCCACTGACGGCACTCGATTCCGATATTTCTACAATGAGTTATGGATTTCCTCCCGAAACTGCCCCTGCTTTCCTGACGTAACCCGACAGTTTTCTTAAGTCTCTGTAATTGCCATTTTTGACTACGAAAATGCATGAAGTGAATTTTGATGGCTTCATAAAAATTGTAGAGCTATGTCTTAGCTTCAAAACGGTGTAACATTCAACTCAATCCGATAAGCGTAGCTCTGGTTTTGATCAAAATACCGAGAGGCGTCAAAGCTGTCAAAGTTGATGTTTCTCTTTTATACTCATTCCTTCATTTTGGTTTGGTTCAAATACTTTTCTTGGTTCAAGATAACATTTTTACTCCACATGACACCTGAACCATGCCCTAGTATGCTTGTGGTCGTTTCCCTTAATTTGAGCCAAGGTCTTGTGGATTTGGAACTATGGTTTAGAGGTTAAAGTTGGACATGTTAATTGAGGTTTTTAAACAAAAGTTTCTCGTTTCTTATGGATTGGAATTTGTGAAAGTCTTGTTATTTTACTCGACCCCAGGACTTGGATGTGCCATGAAGATTACATGGTGATTGGTGATTTATGTGGACGAGTGTGAAACTTGGTGAGTGTTCCAACTTGTTTTAACTGGATGTTTATCGTTGGTTTAAGGAAATAAATTGTGAAATGTTTTAACTCCTATACTATTTTGGATTTATTGTTGCTTTACAAAAGAAATGCTTATCATTAAAATGACTTCTAAAGGCATTGAACTATTTTATCATTGATATCCTATATTGTGGTTTATTGTGGATTATGCGAGAAACAATTTAATCTCTTAAATTGCTAATATTGAGGTGATGGTTCTAATTTGTTTCGTCTTGTTTTGAATCTGTTTAACTTATTCTCAAACTGGTTCCAATTAATCTTCAAATGAAATATTTGACTATTACTCTTTGCAAATAATATGATTTTCTACTAAATTAAAAGTGTTTTAAGCTATTTACAAATGCTATGATTTACTACTGTTTTGAAATTAAATGATTTATTAAATGAGTATCAAATGATCTACTATAATTTATATATGAATTCTAAATTTCAAAGATGCTTTACCATTTAAATGCAAAATGACTTGTGAGGGTTCTTTGAACTTTTCCCTACATATTTTAATCTTGTTTTCCAACTTATTTCCACATGTACTATTTTGCTACTACTCTTTATAAATGTAAATGTTTTCAATTAATTGTGAGTATTTTAAACCGTATTTCAAAATACTTATAAATCGATTCACTTGTTTATAAATTTATTTGTGATAAACTTGTTATACATATTGATTTATTAATATGCACAAGTGAAATAATTACTGTGATATTAACTTCCATTTAACTTCCTATTACATGTGAGTATTCCTTATATGTTATGTGAATTACATGCTTATGTGATTAATACTTGATGTTACTTGATTTCATAAGTGTTAAGTACTTGTTTTTAGACGAGTGTGTACTTTATCGCACTCGACCTAACTGCCTATAACTGTTCAACTGTTTACTTCTCTACTGTTTGTATATTACTTGCGAATGACTGTAGGCCATGTGTACTTTACTACATTGGCTAAACAAGGCCTTTCCCCCTTCGTTATCGGCCTATTCGAACCAGAAGTGGACTCGGTCGGGTAGGTTGGTACTTAGGGCACTGTACGATATACTCGAGTATTACCACTGGAGGGATAAGGTGATGGCCAGATGAACTGAGGGGATTGTTCAGGAGTTAGAAGGTGAAGTGGACTAATGAAATAGCTCCAAGTGAGCACTGTATCCTTTTATAACTGATTTAATGTTTATTAAGCACTGTTCTTCTAGTTGAGACAATCCGAGCAAGTCTCCTCGTGAGCACTGATCTCCGAGTCGAAACGGCCTGAGTATTGTTCTCTCCTAGTTGAAAAGTGTCCTGTGAGTGTGCTTGATTATTTGTCAAAGTGCTCGTGTGATGAATGAAATTATTTCGTGAATTGTTTTCGTCTTGCAAATTTCTAGTGAAAAGTACTTTCTCACGTGATTTCAAAGATTTGAATATTCCAACGTTTTCGTGCTCTGATAAAACAGTTAAATTCTAAAATACTTGTTTTCTCGGAACCTCACTGAGCTTTAACTCACCCCAAAAATATTTATTTTCTCTCCACAGGAATCGAGGTGATCGAAAGCATGTGTAGTGGCCTTATTAGTAATTTTGGAGTATTTCTTGTACAATTGTAATTTTGGTTGAGTTTAAATTTATATTTTGGAGAACTTGGGTTGTATTTACTACTGGGACGTACTTGTGGATTTTAGCATTTTTGTACTTTTGGAGTTTTTAATTTGTAATTAATTAAGGACTGTAGTGAGTCCCGGCGAGAGTTGGGCAGGCGGTCCGCCGAACCCTTTGGTTCGCCTTAGGGGGAGGTGGGGTCGTCACAGTTGAACTTGCTTAACTTTAACTTCATTCGTCCAGAAAAGTGCCATTCCACCAGCTTTATTCATTGATTGCACTATGTAGCTCTCCTCAAACCTCAGAATCCTTTGCACTTTTTCCATATAATTTTTCTTATTTTTTGTTTCACATAAAAACATGAACCACGGGGAGATGAGGTTATTAACCTCCTTCAGGTGGGGAATTGTCAAGGGGCTCCTTGCACCTTGACAATTCCACACCAGAGCTCTCATTCATCCTCTTGGGCCTTTAAAGGGTTGGCCCCATTCCCTTCTAGTAACCAAGAACTATAGCTCATCCCCTCATTTGTTTTTTTCCTTTTCAGATTCTGCTCATCAACTTCCGTAGCCTTTATTTCCTTATCTCTGATTTGGAATCTTTTTTTGTTTTGGTTCCCCATAATTTCCATGCTATTCTTAATTTCCTTCAAAGACTATCTAGCCTTTCTTTGATTTGGGGGTGGCCTTCTAAATTTCTTTCCATTCCTTGGCTTGCCCTGATTATTTACCAGTACTTCATCTGTCTCCATCATTTCTGCAGGTTGATTCCTTCCCTCAGCTTCCTGTTCTAGCCAGCAAACTAGAGGTTGTTCTTCCAATAGTGCCCTGTCAGAATGGTTGTTTTAACCTCTTCTTGCTGCTGTTCCTTCTTGTTCTCGTTCTTGGGTGCTTGTCTCATTTGCTCTTCTGTTTTTCCTCTATTTTATGGCTCACTTCTGCTTTCTTCGTTTCCCTTGCCTCTTTCTTCCTTTTCCCCATCTTGACAGTTGTGTTGTTGTTCGTTTTAAGCATCATCAGAAAGTCTAGTTCTGTTCCTACTCAAGCAATCTGCCCCATTACTTCCTGCACTAACTCCCTCTGATTCCAAGTTCTTCCCCTTCTGTGTGTTTATTGCTTCACTGTTTCTTTTCGCAGGAATTTCTATAGTTATCTGATCAGAGTGCTTTTCTATCTTTTCAATATCTTCTGCCCTCACTAATTCCCCACTTTTTACCTTCCACTGCTGCCTAGTAGGTAATCCAATGTGCTGTTTGCTCTCCTGCTTGTGGTGGTGAGTTTCTAATATTCAATGCTCTCAGCCAAGGTCCATACTGGTTTTGAGACTGCCTTTGTTCAGCTTCACTCTTATTTTGACAGGTCTTCTCACTATGCCCAATTATTCCACAATTGTAGCAGAAGTTAGGGCATTTTTCATACTTGAAACTGACCCATTTAGTGATACCATTCATCTGTACTTTTGTTCCTCTCATTATTGGTTGACTGATATCTGCCATCACTAACACCTTTAGATGCTTCTCTCCTTTCCCTCCTATTTGTGGCACAATAACCTCTTTTACACTTTGAAAAATAGCCCCAATTTTGTTTCCCACTACTTTTAAGATCCAATGTATCAAGAGATTCCAGATTTGGATCCACAAGGGTTTCTGATTAAAAGCATCTTCATCCTCCTCTATGCCGTCCACCCATTTTTTTAGCACCAATATTTGGCTATCTGTTATCCATGGACCCCTTGCAAAATTCTTTCCCTTTCCTTCCTGTCTGGAACAATAAACTGGAACAAATTTGGTCCTTGCTCAACCACTTTCAAGGAACGTGGATATCTCTAAGCAACTATAACAAAGTTTTTAGCCCCTGTATATTTTGCTACTTTTTCTCCTTTGATTCTTCCAATAAGATTCAACTGACATTCCACAATTCCAGTGTCAACATCCTTCTTTTCCAGAATCGTCCCTTCTAGTTCTTTATTGGAGAGGGAAAATTTCTGAATGATCTTTATTAACTCATCCGCCATACTCCTCTAGTTGAGATATTAAATTTTCCCAGTTTTAATATCTTACAATGAAAACTAATTAAGCAAAACTATTAAGGAGAAAGCTAAAGCTATAAATTTTCCATGTAAAAGGTACGTTTCCACAGGAAAATTAGATAAAAACACAGGTTTCAAGGTTATTGCACACAATAAAGGCCCGGGAATCAAGCTATACAACTAAAGCTCACATGTTCTATAGCTCGGCGTTGTTCCATCATTCTGATGTCTGATTCTACTGCAACCAGCTTTGTAATTTTGCTGTTATCCTTAGCTCGTCTGCTTCTGATAGTCACTTCCTAGTTGTTGAGCTTGCTTTAGTTTTTAAGACTGGATTTTGACTCTTCTGATCAGCTTTATTTCTCTTCACTTTCGGACTGGATCATTCAATGCTGTTTGGTTTTTGTCTTTATTCTATATTCATTACTTCTGAAGCTGATGTTCGATTTCATGTTTGTTGGGGATTTTTGGTCTAAATCTTTAAAAGATTTGAAAAGTTTTGAAATTTTTGAAAATTTCAACTTTCCCACCAATGGGGAACCAAGCTCTCAATTCGAGAGAGAGAGAGAACCTCTACTAACGAGAGGACTAGTAATTGTGCATCTCAATAGTCATTCCATTGCCATTGGCATTACTTAAAGACTTTTCATATCAATAAGGGTGAACTTGTTATTTCAGGGGAAAATTCATCTTTTTTTTTTAGTATGAATGAAAGGTTTTGTATTCGAGATCTCTTACTTAATAGTTCCCTTTATGGTGCCACTCAACTCATTCCTTCCCCCCATAACTTGATCTTGCAAAACTTGGCTTTGGGATCTAAAATTTTTCTTGAGCCAAGAAGAATCACAATTAAATTATGAATAGTGTTTTCTTTTCTTTCTTTTTTTTTGGAGGGAATCATGAGTAGATGACTGGCATGGATACAGGGACTTGGCTAAATTATGTGAACTTCGATCCAGTTGTAGACGGATTTGGGCCAAGAGCGTCATCCATAAGTCTCTTCAATGTACAATATTATATAAGTTTTATTTTTTCAGAACTATTTTATCGTTGAATAAAAAATTGGTGTTTGAGTAAGGTGTCCTTTGGGGACTCAATTTATGTATCTTGTACACTTATTTTCTGAAGACAACAATAGAAAATTTGATGCATTCAATCTGAGTCAAGTACAGAGTCTTTTACAGCACCATGCTATCTTACATATATTTTTGGGTAAAATACACAAAATCCTTTTGTGGTTTCAGTAAGGGGCACGATACCCCTACATTGTTTAAAAACCCCAACATAACCCCTCTATAGTTTAGGATTGTTTTGGAAATAGATGGAAAATTGTATATTAACCTTGCTTTCAAAGTATATTAAAAGTTAATTTAGGGTTTAATTAAAACTTTAAGGATTCGTTTGGTTCACTGATTGGATAAGATGGGATGACTCATCATTAGATAATTAATCCTGAGATTAATCATCATGGATTACTCATCATTGTTATTCAGTGTTTGGTTTATTAATATAGTTGTAGGTTTTGTCTTTCTTAATCAGGGTAAAAGAATCGATAAATCATTATCTCCTCTCATAATTATCCCTAATAAATAATACCAAGACCCTATATGGGATGACTTTATCTCCTCTAGAGAGGATTAATTCAGTTAATATGGATATCTAGTCCAATTATAAAAATGCAACCAAATATTGGATGAGACAGGATTGGATGATCAAACGAACCCTAAAAATTTTCTTACTTCATTCAAAAAGAAAGTAAAACTAAGGAGCTCATTTGAAAACTTTAAAAACTTGTCATCTTCTTCTCTATTTTCTTCGACGACATCGACACAACCCTTAAAATATAACCACCACTGGTCATAACCACACACAACCTCAAAATTTCAAAAATTAAAGTGAAAATCCGATTCCCTTTTTTGGCATAGATTGTGAATTCGAACTTAAATTTGGGGGCAAAAAAATTGAGATGACACTCGAACTATTCATTATGTCGACTTTAAGTTCCTCAACTATGAAGTGCACACTTTTAGCCCCTCAACTTGTAAAAATGTCTAGATGTTGCCCCTTTGGCTAGTTTAGTCAGTTAAGCGATTGGGAACACCATCAAGTGCCAATTTTAGGAGGACTTTTTTGTCTGCACAATAATAAAAAGTTAAACAAAACCCTAAGTAAAAATATGGTCCTTATTTACGTGGTTGCACAAATATTCGTAACAAATAGTAAAATGAGCTTTCAAAGCTGGAACAGACCTATAACGGGCAATTTCAGTTCCAACATGGCTACCAACCATGGCTATGCCTACCCATGGTAGTGCATATGCTTTGTGGAAAACAGTTTAGCTGGGTAATATACTACACTTTTCCAAAGAAAAGAAGCTCTTGAACAATAAATAGTAAGTTTACCATATTTCTAAGACCAATGATGGTAAAATTAACTCACACTGCCTCCTACAATTCCCAAGTATACCCTCGTCCTCTTGGTAGTATCAAGAGCAGATTTGAATAGAAATGGTATGACTTCTGACACAATCACGTTAATATCCTTACTGGACAATAATCAGCAAATCTAATTCTCATCACTACAATAACACAAGGAAAATGAACAATTAAAAATTTGCAAAAAAATGGAAAATAAAATAATAACAATCCCTAAAAGCTTGGGGTATTGTCGGGAGAAAACTACGAAAAGAAGCACAACGAATAAATTCTTCTGATAATTCCTTCAATTCATAAATGACGAAGATGTCTTCTATTCGCTGGTCATCAGCTCCCAGGGATAGCTTATCCTAGGAGAAAAGAAGTTTATTAATTAAATTGGACCACTCTGACCACGAGTGTTAAGAGGAAACAGAGGCAGCTTTAAAAGGGGGAAATAGGGGGGCATAGAGGGGTTGGGCATAGAGCTACCGGTGGTAGGATTTTGTAGGGGGCAGAGAAGGGGTCGGTGTGTGTGGTTGTAAGGAGAAGAAAGAGTGAAGTGGCAAGTGGTGGTGGAGGTGAAGAGGCAAAAAGTTTTGTTCTTCTTAGGGTACATGAGAAACCGGATTTTCACTTCTTAGGGTTTTGTTTGATTTTTTTTTACTATGTGGACAAAAAGGACCTTCAAAAATTGGCACGTGATGATGTTCCTAGTTATTTAATTGGCTAAACCTGCCAAAAGGACAGCATCTAGATGTTTTTACAAATGGAGGGACTGAAAGTGTGCATTTAATAGTTAAGAATTTTAAAGTCAACAGGTTAAATAGTTCGAGGGTCATCTAGATTTTTTGCCCTAAATTTGGCCAAAAATTATCAAAGATTAGCAAAAGTGACCATGAATAGTGGCGACCTTCATGAGTTTTTAATGAGTTTTTAATGAGTTTTGGAGTCTATTGAATTCAAATCTACAACCATTGTTCGTCAAAAATTCTAAGGACATTGGAGCATCTTTGGACAATGGCTTGGAGGACTCGTCTATGGAGAAATTGAAGGACTACTCCCGCTGTAACTTACTTTTCAAGCTATTGTCTCTTGAGAACAGTGATGCAATTGGAAATTCAACTCCTTTGTACTTCTCAAGCTTTCTCTTTTCTTCTCGTCTTTTTTCCTTTTTATATTTTAGTAAGGATTTTGGTTCTAGGACAGGTCCTTCAATTGAGAAATCATTGGAAAGTCTGTGAAATATTGGAGTTGATTTATCCATTTGGAAAATTGGGTTTTATGGGGTTAATGAATCTAGGATTTTGCAAAGACTGTTTGTGGTTTCAATTGAGGAATTGCAAGGAAAATTGTTGAAATCTTGGGGCTTTTCATTCATTTGAATATGTGTAGTTGCGTTTGGATTCCTTGTTTTTGCACTTGTTTTTGAAAAACTGTCTTTCACATTGTTTTTGATATAATAATACACCAACCAAAAATAACTCCAAAAACAACCCCAAAAACAACATACACATATTTGTTGTTTTTTTCTATTTCTTTTTTCTTTTCCTTTTTCCTTTTCTTTCTTGCCTCTTCTTCTCCTCCAATCCACTGCCCTTCCTCATCCTCCCTTCCCTCGGCGCCCGCGCCCGCGACCGGCACAATTTTTTTTTTTTTTTTTGGTGGGGGTGATGGGTGGTGGTGGCGGCGGGAAGGTGGGTGGTAGTGGGGATAGGTTAATTTTAAAAAAATCCTAAAATAAATTATTCTAAAATTGGCCCAAATAAATTTTTAATATAAAAATACCTCAAATAAATTTTAAAAATACCCCCAAAAATATTTTAAATAAATTTTTAATTTTAAAAATGCCCCAAAAATACCTAAAATTAATTTTTAATTTTAAAAATGCCCAAAAAATTATCCCAAATAAATTTTTAATTTTAAAAATGTTCTAAAAAATTGCCCCAAATAAATTTTACTTTTAAAAATACTACAAAAGATTATCCCAAAAATACCCTCAAAAAGTTTTTGAAAGATAGTTACAGTAGTTTTTCACATTAAAAATGCTACAGTACTGTTTTTAAAAAATAACCTCAAAAACAACTAATTTAAACGGACGGTGTTAAACAGTCTAAAATTTTGTAAAAATTCTTGATAGCTTGGATGAGGAATGATAGGGATTCTTAATAGAGATGCAAGTGGTGGTGGTGGTGGTAACGATAAAGATAGTCTGGTAGTGGCAGTGACGAAGATAGTTTGGTGCTAGCACTGGTAGCAACAATAGAGAAGGTTTGGACTTTGGTATTTCAACTAGAGTGAAAGAATAAAGGAAAAAAATAAACAAAACAAGTAAAAGAAGAAGGCCAAAAGAATACAAAAGCAAAAGAACATGACAAATTTGGATGGCTATACTTAGATGGTGTTTGTTCGGATGATGGTGTCTAGTGTTGCAATTGTTGTCGAAAAAGAAAATAGAGAAAGGAAAGATAATGGAGAGAGAGAGAGAGAGAAAATAAAATAAAAAAGAAAAAGAAAAGAAAGAAGAAGACAAAGAAGAAAGATGGATAGAAAAAAACAAAAATATGAAAAAAGCAAATAACCAAATTACCTTTGGTATATTGCTACTACACTCACTTGTCAAGCATGTGCAACTCACATTCTATTAAATTGGATGGTTTCCGTCTGTTTGTCAAAGAAGTCCAAAGCACAAGGAAATTATGTGGGAGTCTTTAAATTAGAAGGGAGTATCGTGTCATTTATCCAAACCACAGGGGGTTTTATGTATTTTATCCTTTTTTTTATTTGCATATTTTTAATTCTTCACATATAAAATAGTGCATTTTCATTACTCACAAATACAAAATGCACCATTTTAGTCCCTTAACTAATTTTTGTTCATGCTCTTCCTTGAAAAAGTCATGTGAACCTCAACGATCACAATCTTAGAGGCAAAATAAGAAAGGGTTAAATACAAAAAAGGTTCTCGTGGTTAAGTGAATGTTTACATTAACTCCTTATAATTTAGAAACCCACGTTTTACCTCCTTATGCTTTTTAGAAAAGTGAAACGGTTAGTTTTTCCATCAAATTTAACAGTAAAAGGAAGATAGTCAAACTTTTTAAATGAAATAATAATAAAATTACTAATTTACTCTTTAAAATATGGTTAAACCTAGATCATGTGGAAAACCTGGGGTCAAACTATTATTTCACATAAACTTTGGAGTAACAACATAAAATCACAACAAGCCTCTCTTCTTCCCAGATCATCTTCTCCAATACTCCAAATAACCGCTCCTGTGCTCTGCAAGCAGCCACCGCCGGGAACGGAATCACGTGCCATAAAACCTAGGACTTTGGTTATATGCACACAGCATGATTGCATCCTTGAATTTTTTCAAAAAATGGCCAGAGGGTTGCGAATGGGGCCATAATAGTCATGAGCTTTTCTATCTTTTTTAAACTCAAATCACCATCAAGTTTTTAGAAACCTTATTGGAACACCATCCTTAAATCATTTGTAACATAAATATGCTGGCACTATGGACAAAAATATCATATATAAGAAGTAGATCAACCAATCCATCGAATTCTGAAAATTTGATCGAACTCTAAAATTTTGAAGACACCATCATTTTGGGTCATAAGATTTTGGTTTATAAGAGGATTTTATGTTTGGAATCAGTTGAATAATACTTGCACAAAATTATGGCGATTCAAAGGTGGGTAGGAACAAAAAATAAAAAATAAGAAAAAAGAGGTCTAGTGATTAGAAGGGGTCATACCATAAGTAAGGATAGCCACGATTCCAAAACCGCCCGTTCCGCCTTAAAAACCGACGGTTCTGGTTCTACCGAGAGGTGAAACCTGAAACAACCCTTATAGGGACGGTTACGATTCTTGAACCTCCGGTTCCGGTTCAATTACGGTTTTGATTTCTTCCGATTGATTCCGATTTTAGTTCCGGTTTCGATTCTTCTAATTACATATAAATACTTATATTATAAAATCAATTTTAAGTAAATGCAACAACTAATGTTAAAAAAATTATGAATTTTATTGTACTATAATGTGGCAATGAAAAATAAAGAATACAAATTTTATGAAAAAATACCTCAACTTATATTGAATGCTTTAAATAAAATAAAAAGATACATAATCTAGTTTAATACTTTGATTAGTTTAATACTTTTATATTGAATGCTTTAAATACCTCAACTTAATTTTTCGGGAATTTGTCATAGTGACTAATCAAACTCAAAGTGTCATCAAATGCTAGTTTAATATTTTGATTAGTTTAACTTTAACACTCTGATTAAATTAGATTTAGACCTAAATTATTTATTGTATCTGGATTTATTAATGAATTTGGATAATAGGTTGTTGGACTAAAACTGAAACTGTTTGATATTGGGTGTTGGTTATGGAAATTGAATTCCAATTTGAATAAAAAAAAGCTTAACAACTCAGGATATAAATGTATTTTAGACGGTTTGAAGGGGTTTTGAACCGCCGGTTCCGGTTCCGGTTCAAATTTTTCATAAATTTGAACCTAAACCTTTAGTCACGGTTCTGGTTCCGGTTTCGGTTCCGGTTTCTCAATTCCGGTTTTGATTTAGGTTCAATAAACAGCCAGTCCGGTTCCGATTCAAACCTGAACCGAGGTCACCCCTAACCATAAGAGCCGTTTCACATCATTTGTTTCGAAATTACCTTCTATCCTCTCTGTCCCTTATTTGTATAGCTGCCATGTATATATCAATGAATTAATAACTCAATGCATTGATATACGCATTATAGCTGTATAAACAAGGAATAGATGGGACATATGGTGATTTCGGAACAGAGGATTTGAAATGTTAATTTGAGTTACTAATACATTGATATACATGTGATGGCTGTATAAACAAGGGACTGAGGGGATGGAAAATAATTTCAAAATAAAGGATTTGAAGTGCTATTTTTAACCTTACACAATTGGACTGTCATTACACCCAAGCCTATTTATCTAGGAAGAGGACAAGTCCTATTGAGTTGAGTTTGGATTATATCTAGTTAGTGGATATCTTTCTTCTTTTTTTTTTTCTTTTACATGAGTTGGTATCTGCTTAGATGGATTGTTTCTTAAATATTTTAAAGAAACAAATATTGTTTAAATTACAATATACAATAACACTCTAAAGCACCCATAAGTTTTATAAAAATACACATAAAAAAAGAGTACATTGATAAGGTATCAATGCTAGATAGTGGAAGTTGTCAGTGATGGGTGATAGGTGATTGGATTTTGAAAAATAGAGGATATTTTGAGTGTTTTAGATAAATACCAATATTTCTTTCCTAAAAAACTACAATAAGTAATAATAAAGTTTCATAGTGCATTTGGGAATGAGATTTGAGTGAAAATCGAAAGAAAGATAGAGAAAGTTGAGTTTTCTTATGTTAGGATAGAGAAAGCTGAGTTTTCTTATGTTAGGAACTTTCAAGTGAGACAGAAAAGAAGAAACAAACAAAATTTGAAAGATTCAAAGTGCGGTTATCATGTAAAATTTTTCTCCACCAAAAACAGGCAAAAGTAAAGGAAAACTGATCGAAACTTGCAAAACTTTTTCAAAATGCCGATCTTATACTCATAAAAGATGAAATTTTATTGACATGTATATCCAAAAATCATTCTACCAATAAATATTTTCTTTAAAAGCTCCCAAATAACATCAACATCTTCCTCTTCCTCTTCATTCTTTTCTTTTCTTTCATAACTTAACATTTCTCTTCTTTTCTTTTCCAATCCTAAACTCCCAAACTAGCCACTAGACAAACATCAAAAAAACACACACACTATCCAAACCGACATAATTAAAGACGAAAACCGATTTGGACCTGCTCAGCTGCTCTAGTGAAGTCACATGTATTCTCAAGTGATCCTATCGTTTTCTTTCCCCAATCTTCCCAACTCCCAAACAAGGCCTAATCTCCTCCTTACCCTGCCGTGGGCCTCTTGCGACATGCAAAGCACCAACCTCAGTTAAACGCCAAAAATACTATTCCCGTTTCACACGCATCCTTTTAGCGGTTAAATTTAACGCGATTCCCCCGTCCCGTTCCCCAAAATTTTTCCCCAAAAAACCCCCAATTCCCAAAAAAGCAATAAAAGAAAATTAAAAACACAAATTTAAAAAAAAAGAAAGAAAAAAAAAGAAAGAAAATTCCATTCCCCCTTCCCCACACCCTCTCTCAAAAATCCTATTTTTCAATTTTTAGGGTTTAGAATTAATTCATGTCAAAATTTTGAAGCCCAGGCAGTTCCAATTTTTCAATTGAATTGCAATGGACGAAGTAGGCGGAGGGGACGGCAGCGCCGGTGGAGGCGGAGGAGGTGAATCGGGTGGTGGCTTCTGTGGGAGGAGCGGCACGACGTCGGTTGAGGTCGGCGGCGGGCGGCTGAGGTTTAGAGTGGAATTGAGGCCCGGCGAGACGACAATCCTTTCGTGGAAGAAGCTTCTCAAGGACGCCAACGCCAACGCCCACGCCCACGGCCACGCTGTCGCCGCTGCTACTATGGGTTCTAGTGGTGCTGCTGCTGCAGCTTCTGCCTCGGCTTCGAAGCTAAATGGGCCCGGGCCGGGCCCGGACCCGGCTGTCCCTTCGTCTTTTCCTAGTCAGGTCAACAATCATGATAATGTTCCTGGTCCTTCTTCTTCTCATCCTCCTTCCTTGGACTCGCGGTTGGCTCCGGTAAGTTTTTTCTGAGGGTGATTTTACAGTTTTGCACTCTGAGGTTTTGTTAATTGCAGTTGGTTTAGTTGATATTGATTGTGTTGGGCAGGGGCAAGTTGGGGAAAAGGGAGAGAAGGATGCATTGCAACCGCCCAATCGGTTGAATACTGTGATTGAAAGAATTGAACGGTTATATGTGGTATGCATTGTTATTTTTTGGTTAAAATTAATATTTTGATATGGATGAAATGTGGTAAATTAAACATTTTTGAGTTTTTAGGGGAGGGCTAGTAGTGATGAGGAGGATCTTAACGATGTTGTGCCAGATGATGATGAGTATGACACTGAAGATTCGTTCATAGATGATACTGAGTTGGTTTGTTACTTCTTCTATTGATACCCTTTTGAAATCGAATTCGTATTTGGCAAGTGAAATGATTCATACGATTTTGTTGGATTGGTATGGTGCAGGATGAATACTTTCAGGTTGATAATTCAGCAATAAAACATGATGGTTTTTTTGTCAACAGGGGGAAGTTGGAGAGAGTGTGAGTTATTTTCTCCAAAAGCATCTATTTTTGGTAGATCATTGATGCAAGTAGGACATGATTGATAGTGGTGCCAATGTGTCAGCTGAAAACTATCTTCTTTTATTGCTTGCGTTTGTGCTCAAATTCCTGATATCTCACTTTACATTAATTTGTTTCGGATTTAAAGTCATTTATGTTTATTCTGTGTTGATGGTATTAATGTTTCGTACTGTTATGTTAGTTTTTTTGGCCATACATTTGTGTATGACTTTTCTGATTTAGATTTGATCACATATTTGAACTCTTATTTGTCTTGTTCTTCCATGTTTTGGTTGCACTATTCAGTTATTTTTTTGGTATATACATTTTCTGTCCATTGTAATATGAAAATATGTTTTTAGAGTAAATATATTTGCATTTGTCATTTTAAGTTGGACTTTCTGGATTTTGGTCTTACAATTCCCTGGATATTTTTTAATCACACTTGTCCATCCTTTATGCCACTTGTGCTATAGTGAACCAAGCATGTTGCCAAATGAGCAGCCCAAGAAAAGGAGAAGAAAAGATGGAAAAGGTCTTGATGGCAGTGATGATGCTCTTAATCCGAGTAAACATGTAAAAGCTGGAAAGAAGGCTGGAAAACCAGTGACAGTGGTTGGAAGGAATGCATCTGGTCTTCCTACTGTTATAGCTCTACCTAATATGCATGGGGAGGATCTAAAATTTCAGAATCAGGTGAACGCATTGGAAGTTTCTTCAAAAAAGAGATCTCATGATTCTGGAGAACAAGCTCCATTAGGAGTCATGAATGGAGATGCTTTGACGCTGGGAAAGGTTGCTGAACAACAGAAGCTTGGAACTCACCTGACCAACAATCAGGGTAACAAAATGAAAGAGGGTTGTGAATATTCTGATACTTCAAATCAAAAATCACAGGAGAAAAGTTCCTATTCTCAAAGTAAACCTCTGCCAGGTAAAGCCTTAAACAATGCTGCGCTGGATCAATCTATTCAGCAGAAAGAAAAAAGTGGTATTCGTGAAAGGTCCGAAGTCAGTGTTGCTGATAGTAAGAACTCCATGCAGAATATGGTGAGTTATTCACATGAATAATGGTAAAAAGCTCACGAAATATGTTTAATTGTTCAATGTATTTAAGTGTTTGTTCTGACTTGTAGACTGGGAATGATGCTAACGAGTTATCATTTATTATTTGTATTCTGAAGCTTTTCTTAACAGTGATGATTATTGATTGGTTTTATTTTCTCAGCACTGTGTAATTCTGTGTTAACTGTGCTAGCAGGGAAAATTAATATGCAATTAAGTAAGAAAGAACTTTAAAAAGGGATATGGAGTGGACTTCACCATGAATAAGTACGTAATCAAAAGTAAAATTTCATGGAAAGTTACTCAAATCAAGATTCACGAAATATCATTTGGTGTATGCAGTAGCCTGCACACTCAGGTCGTTGCTTGAAGAGCTTACTTTTACTTCTTCCATTAGTTTACACTCTGGTTTGTTGTCAATGGAATTTTCGACCATTGTGTAGTGTTGTTTTGCAGTTTCTCTTCTTTGAGACCCCAGTTAAGTTTTGAACTTCATGATTGGAGGTTTTTTTTAGTTGGCCTTGATGTAGAGTTTATAGTACTTTATACCTTTGATATGGCCAACAAGTTAAGAAGTTTTCATGGGGACATAAGTGCTTCGATTTCCCTTTAAACTTGCAAGCAAGCAGGTAATCGTGTAAATTATACATCTAAGTCATAAATGTGTTGGATAGTGTGAACAATTTCAACTGGGCTCTGCTTTAGCTTCAAACCGGGAAGCTGATTTCAATGCTTGGGGTCTACAGTGGAATTAAGTTAGTGGTCAGTTTGCGCTAAGCAGTTCCTGACGGCAGAGGCAGACCACCACATATACACAAATAGTAGAAGAAAAACCACAATTGAAGAAAGCCCAGAAGAGAAAGGAACATGTGATTCCCCATTAAGAGGTCTCCAAATACAGTTGTTGGAATTTTTTTTTTCCTATTGATAGATGCTGAAAGGGGAAAAAAGTAACTGAAAAGAAAGAAATCTTGACAGCTTCATCAGTCTCACTTTATACTACTGAGCATTGGAAAGAAAAAAAAATGAGAAGATGTTATTTGCTGTTTCAGAGCTGTTACTTGGACTTTTAATTTTGGAAAAATTTAGTCGTGTTTTGAGAATTTGACTCGGTGTTTCTGCTACAATCAAGGCTTACTTCATCTAGCTGTGGACAGGATGGATTGGGCTTGAGCTTTAGGCTTTTTGGTCTAAACTGAATGATGAATTTTTTTCTAAAGTTGGGTTGGAAGTAAAACAAGTTGGAAGATGATAAATTCTCCCGAAAAAGGAATAATTATGTTATAGTCCACTGGTTTGGTTGGCCAGCACTCCAGCTGTTAGTGCCCAAAGTGAGGAGAATCTCCCTCTTAATGTTTCTTTACCGGCATAAACTCATTCCTCGTTGCTAATAAATATCTTTTGCATTTAGAAAAGAACCAAAGATGGAAATTCATCATATTGATGTGGTTCTCGCGTTTTTCTTGCCAATATTGCTCAAAATCTCCTTAACATTACCTTGGAAGGTGCACAGTGATAATCTTATGAGCTAAACAAGAGCTAAAAAGCTTCTAGTCATGACAAGATAAGCTAAGCAGTGTTGTCTTGGATGCATCCAACAAGTTCATTTGGACTGGTGCCTTTTAGAGCAGCAGCCTTGTCATTTTTCTTTTTTCACTTTCTCCAACCCTTTTCATTGTTTTCCTGTACGACATGAGGAGTTCAAGAAAATATATAGAAAGAGTTTGATGTGAAAAAGTAAATAAAAGTATATGATGATAAAGAACCTGAAAGAGAATTGAGAGAGAAAATAATATAGTTTTGATAGTAACTATTCATTTATTATATGAAAATGCTTCATCTAAAATTGCAGTGGCACCATATTCTCCAGCTGTGCATATAATTTGAGTTCACTATTGTGACTTAATTTTGCTAAAGTACTTCAAAAGTACCTATATTTAATGTCATTGACACTGTAGACTCTGGAGAAGGAAGTGAAGGTTTATATAAAATTTGGTAACTTTTAATAATTATTTTCATTTTCTACTTACATTTTTTTTCCTGACGACTTAATGGCAGAAAATTTCTTTCAGACGACAAAAAATGGAGTGCGGCTAAGAGAGGCTTAGTGGGGCCTTTCTTTAAAGAGGGAATGGCATATATTCCGTAAGTGTTGTGGACAATTTGAAGATGCTCCTATTGGTGAGCCAGATAGAGAAAGAGGTGTAGGGAGTATCTGGGTCCCCAGACAAGCCCTAAGATTTTGGATGCAGTAAAAGAATGGGATGGGGAGAGTATTAACTTTATTCATGTACATTATTAATGTGATTGGCCTAGTCTCATAAGGAAACTTACACTTGCAGATAATTTTATTCTGCAAATATGAGGATGTATTATCATGTAATAAATGATTAGTGAAGATTGCAAGTGTACTAGCATGATCTGCTGTCTTAAAATAAATGAATAATATAGAGTTAGCTGTAGACCATAGAATAGAGGCGTCAAGAAGAGTGGGAAAGGTACATGATAGACTTTTGTCTTTTTGTACAATAGTTATGATCTCAATGGAGTGAATTATCATGAACCGAGCAGATATTCGGTCAGTATAAGAAGCAATACGGAAAAAGTGCAAAAAGCTAAAACTCGGCATATTTCTTAATGTCCCCATCGTGCATTGCAGTTCTCCTTTACATTGAATGACTAGTACCTTTACCATATCAGTCTTCTGGAGTAGTAATTTCTTGTTCACTTCTGTTTTATATTTTCCTTTTCACAATTAGAAGCATGTAGATGGCTATCTGTTTATGTATCCTGAAGTCCAAATTAATTGCTGCTCTGTGTTTCATGCAATTTCGAGACTGTTGATATAATTGTATTTTTATGGTCTTTCTTTTTATTTATTTATTCTTGATTTCTTTGTAAACCTTTGCAGAGAGTTTCGCACATGCAGAAGAGGGAAGGTTCGAGTGCTAGACCCAAAAGTACATTGCTTGAGAAGGCTATTAGGGACTTGGAGAAGATGGTCGCAGAATGTATAGTGGCCTATTTTTGCATTCTTTTTAATTTATAAACATGAATAGAAATTCTATATACAAATTAAGTCCTTTTTCCCCCATTTTTCCCTTGTGAACAGGTAGACCCCCCACAGCTGAGGCTCAGGATGCAGATAATTCGTCTCAGGGAGTCAAAAGGAGATTGCCACCTGAAATAAAGCAGAAGCTTGCTAAAGTTGCTAGATTAGCGGTATTAACTATGACCTATCATAAAAGCTATGTGTATATTAAAGAGGCTGTCTACAATTATAATTTCTGCAATCTGCACTTTATGTGTCCATGAAACACAATTAGCATCGAACCTTCATATTTGTCTGTTTGCAGCAGGCGAGCCATGGAAAAATATCCAAAGAGCTGGTTAACCGTTTGATGAGTATTGTAGGCCATTTAATTCAGCTTAGAACACTAAAGGTAAATTTTCTGTAATGCTAGATTATGATAAGTACATTGTGTTATTTTTAGTTTCCTTTTGTTTGTGGGCAGGGTTGGGTTGGGTGGTAAGGTTGGAGGGATTGTAAGTAGGAGATCCTGAGTTCAAGACCTCCCACTTACCAAAAAAAAAAAAAATGTTTCCTTTTGTGTGGCTGTGTATTTAATTGCCTATTATGGGGTAAGTTCTGATTTAAGTTCTTTTGCAATTATGAACTAAAAGCATTTTTGATGAGCTGAATTTTCAGCACCACAATCATCTCAATAAAGCCAAAATCTTTAATTAAGCATCCTTGTATCTGTTCCATTCTGGCTTTGAAGTATCTTCTGGGATATTAATCTTTTCTGGCATCCCCTGCCCAAGAGGGGAATTTGTTTTGGTGACCTTGCTGGTTTAGGTGGTATTGGGCTTGAATTATACTAGTAGACAATCTGCATGTTTTTAGGATTAACCTTTCTTTCTTTCTTTAAAACAATAATGTAGCTTTACAAGTTGTCCTATGCTGATTGCATCTCTTGTGATGGAAACTATTTGTTATAACATGTCCAAGCAGCAAGCTTGAATGGTTAGCAAAAGTTTGGATTAACTGAGATCCCTTGTTATCTGGGCCTCTGTTTATAGACTATCTAGTTGGTACTGTTTGCGAGGAGTCCTTGTATTAATATTTGCCTTGAGGTTAGGATTGATTTTGGACTCATTTGGCTGGCTTAAGACTATCTAGATTCCATTAGAAACTAGATGTGAAGAAAGATTATTTTAGAGAACCCTGAATAAGTTATAATATAGAAAAACCTGAATGTTAGGAAATGTGCAGAAGAGACTGCAATAGTCTAGAATATTATGAGACAAAGCTTACATGTCTAATTGAAGAGCCTTGGACTATCCAAAAGCAGAATGCTATTTCATACATTTCTGAAATTCATCTTGACAGATTTAGATCCCTTTATTATTTGATAGAATGCTAAATAATTGTCATAAATTGAATAAGAATTGACCCTTTAACTGTGTATATGTATAACTATTGGAAAGTGTCTTGAAATACAAATTTGCCCTGAGAATTATTTTCCAAGCCCAAAATGGATTCTGGAGACCTAAGAATCTTCAATAGCCGTCTACTAGTTAATTTTCACATGCTAATTCTAAAGCAGCTGGGAAAGCAATTTAGTTAATGCTAAGATAGTGATTGATGGTGAATTGTTAATACACTTTCTTCAACAATTTCTCTCACAAACATTAAATTGCCAAGTTTGGGGTTTGCATTTGCTTCTCTTGCAAATTCTTGTTGCTTTATGGGGAACAAATTGGGAAGTTTTTCCTGATTTCCCCAATGTTAAGGTGGGTTTTATTTTACTCAAGAGTTGCACAATGGTTTGATGAGGACCTTTTTGGATTTTGTACTCCTAATAGCTTTTTGCATGTGCTGTTGTTTGTATGTATTTTAGTGGCATAGTGGTGCTCAACTAAACTACTTAGGCCTGTGTTTAGTGTCCAAGGACTGCTGCGTAATGCAACTTTAACCCATGTTTCACAACACAACTTATATAGTTGGAAGAATCTGGCATGGAATTGCTCGTTTATCATATCTATTTGCTGTTGTAATTATGAAGTTAATTGTTTGGTGATTTAGGGATTAGAGAATAGACATTTCTCCTTATGTAGTTTAGATGGAAGCTGGTCAATTGTGAGAGAGGTGTGATTGGAATGGTTAACATGTTGGAGAGGGTAAAAACCATGTGATATTTTCTATGAAGAAGAAGTTTATTATTTTGAGTGCATCTCCTGAACTCTTATCATTTATAAATAAATGCTTACTAGTCTGAAGGAAGTGTTGATTATTACTGCTTGTTATTTTGCTGCAGAGAAATTTAAAGATCATGGTTAGTATGGGATTGTCAGCAAAGCAAGAGAAAGACAATAGGGTTCAGCTAGTGAAGAAGGAAGTTGCAGAGATGATTAAGATGCGGATTCCTTTTATGAAATCCAAGGTATTCTTTTCATGAATTGAGCTGTCTTGTTATTCTGTTTACCCAAACTTTTCTGTTGCCTGAAGGTGATTCAGTGTCTTTTGAAATAGTACAAGTGAACTTTCTTGTACACTTTGCTTAGTCTGATAGTTCTGATGCGCATGAAGGATCATCAGGCAGCTTAAATTTTTCTGTCTGTTTTCCAGGCAGCTGAGCAACAAGCTGGAACCTCCGATGATTTCCAAGAAATTAGTGCCGAGGAGAAAGAAGCATTTAAGAGGAAATATAGTGTGGATGATGCACTGGAAGATAAAATTTGTGACCTTTATGATCTTTATATAGAAGTATGAATTTGTTCAAATGTCCTTATTTATTCTTCTAGGATTCTTTTTTACCTTTTTATTCATTATCTTGTTTATTTGTTTTGTGGCTTATCTAAGTTATGCCTGGGTTTTGTTATCTGTGTTTGCAGGGTTTAGAAGAAGATGCTGGTCCACAAGTTAGAAAACTGTATGCTGAGGTAATTGGAATGTTAATGATGTTAATTTTGAGCTCCGCGGTCAATTCTATTACTGCATGGTAATTTATTTGAGAATATAATGCCAAGGCTCAGCATTGTGTTTTTCTTAACACCCCAGAAGAAATTCATGAATCTTGAAAATCTCAATGGTATTTATTGCCTGTCGTCACTGCTTAAAGATTGTTCAGTATATGTTGACTTTGGAAAGAAGTTATCTTAGAATGGCCACCATTGCCATTCTGTGTTACAGATTACTACTATCTCAGGAATAATCTTCTATTGTTACTTTTTATCTCCTAGTCTGTTGGCTCTGAACTGCAATCAGACCTATGAAGGTACATTACTTTCCTTACATAATGCTTATTACATTGGACTTTTTGTTATGATGCAGCTAACTGCACTATGGCCAAGTGGATTTATGGATAACCATGGGATCAAACGTGCCATATGTAGAGCTAAAGATAGGAGAAACGTATCATACAGTCGTCATAAGGTATCAATATACCATTTGTTTCTTTCGTCATATTTCCTTATCCTCTTTAAGTTTCATTTATGCATATCCAGACATGGATTTACTTCTCGTTCATGGTTGTAGACTTGGTGACTTGGCTATATAAATATTGACCTACTAGCTCCTTTAATGTAGTAGCATGTGTTTGGAGATAGTATAGTCTGAGTGGAGTTAGTTTCCCTGAGGTCTTAAGTTTGTTAAATTGAAGGATTTTATTCATAAGACAGGATCAGGCTTCAAGAAACTCGGAATTATCCTTGGTCATTTTTCTTGTCTTTCTTCTTCTGCATTTGAACATATTTCATGAGGCCGAAGTTTAGGAAATATGATTTGAAAATGATAATTGGATCTCTATAATGTTACTACAGGACAGTTCTGCCTTCAGCTTTGTGCATTTTTGTTTTTGTGGTCAGATTTCCGTGATAAATTTACAACTAAAATTCTGATAAATGTAGAAGTGTAGTGTGGTAAACTTCGAGTTAAGGCACAATTGGACTCTTGAACTGTTTATCACTGAAATTGACCTGACTTTATCGCTTTCCATGCTGTTTCAATTCAACAGCACGCCTGTGCCCCCACACAATCATTTTCCTTAGCCAATAAGAAAACTGCTTCATAACGAACGTATCACTCGTAATTTTACTAGAGTCTAGTTTCTTGACTTTTGGAGTGACAACTATGGGCTTTTTTCTTTCAAGTCTAGTTATTTCTTTTCTTTGGCAGTTGGGGGGTGCGGCCATGCGGGGTAGTCTATTGAGCGTCAATGGATAACAGAATGATTGTTTATAAGTGAATAGAGTCTTATTGGTAAATGGTTGCAGAATGATGCCACTGAAGTTTAGTTAATAGGACCTTGGATGTAATTAGGCTAATTGAAAAGAAATAGTTAAGCAATTGAACAGGTATAATTAACAAACGAACATGTTAACAAGCTGTAAATCTGCAGTCTGAAGTCCTTAGACCGTTGTCCCATTTCCCTACCTAATTGACCACTTAGATTTTATCCGATCTGTTATTGTTTGGATGATGCATCAGCAAAACCTATGAAGAAATGCTACACTCCAATTTGAGATGACTGTATACTGTTTGATGGAACTTGTTTGCTTGGTTAGAGTTGATCTTGATTTGAGAATGTCCTCGTAAACTAAAGCTTTTTCTCACTGCTTCCATGCACCCACAATACACTGGTACACATGCTATATACATTTTAACTAGGCTGTTCTGTTGATTGAGTTCTCGTTTCCCAAGTTTTGGCATCCATTCCTCGAACACCTCATTCGGACGGTTGATTTACTTGCTTTGAATTAAACTCTTTGTGGATAGGACCCAGATAAAATTAGAAGGAAGAAGATGTTGGCTCGGAAAACTGAGGCTGCCCGAGTGGAAGTGCATACTGTTGCTCAGCCAGTGTATATGCAAGAGAAGCTGGCTCCCGATTCCAGTGATCATGGGACAGTTCTAGTTAACAAGCCTGCCTCCAGCAATACAGTGGCGGGTACTGCTGTCAGAATGCCAGTTTCCTTCTTAAATGGGTCTAATGTGGACCATCCAAAGCAAGAGAAAATAAAAGGAAGTGCAAGCAACTATTCTGATCCAAGGGCAGCTGAAATTTTACAAACAAAGAAAATAAAAAGGAAACCAGAAACAGAGTTGGGAGATGCAGCTCAGTTTCGACCAGAGAAGTTGCTTTCTGTTCAGGGAGATGACAAAAATAAAGCTCATAAGGTGCAGGTTGCTGGATCTCTCCCAAAAGCAAACCCTCATCCAACTGCTTCTTCAAACTTCGAACAGCATTTTGGATAATAGGATGTCATATAAACTAGAGAGCTGCATTCTGGTTGGATGTCCTTACCAGTAATACAATCTTTGGTTTCTTTTTCACCCTGTTTCCTTTGGTATTGGTCCTTTTACAGTGGTTCATTTCATTATGATCCTGATATTGTTTTGTAGCTTTTCACAAGAGTTAATAGTGGTCTGTGAATATGATGCATTCTGGATAATTCAGTTCTTCAGTAGAAAATGTGGACCAGGAAATGCAGGAAAGAAAATATAGGAAAGAGTTCCGTTATGCAGAACTCTCTGATAAATTTTAGATTTTTCTATTGTATTTTTTTAAAAAGGTCTAATTGAGGCATCAAAAGAGCATAGAATATGAGCCATACGACTCTGAATTATATTAGGCTTTGACCAAGTCTAATTTGATTACCAGATGGGGTCAAGTTTAAGTTTCGAAACGCTGTAGTGCATTTGGTATTGTCGTTTTCATACTCATTGTGAGGTCATAATGTTCATGGATAAAAAACAGAAAAGCCGTATGTGTTTAGACTAATATGCAGAAAAGTTCCTTGTAGTTTCAAATTATATATTTCGATATCTCATGATTTGAACTAACGTAAAAATTGATGAAAATCGTTAAAACTACGTGTTTGATCTGAAAATAAGTTTTTAACACAAATTTTAACCTAATATGCCTATTTTGCCCCATAGACTTTAATAAAACTCTAAATTATCCTGTAGAAAACACGCTAGATAAAAATTGTAAAATATCAAGAGAAATCAACAAAACTTACAATTGTAATACTTTCTTAGAGGGTCTATTGTAAGAATTTAAAATAGAAAATTTAGAAAAATAGTAATACCTTTATATGGTGAAGAAAAAATAGGAAAATAGTTGATACATTTAAATTTGAGATTTGCAATTGCAACATTTTCTTAGTGGGTATTGCAAGGGTTTTAAATAAAAATCTACAATTGAAATATTTTCTTAGATTATATAGTGTAAGAATTTAAAATAAAAATTTCAACATATTTCTATCTATATGGTGAAGAAAAATTAGAAAAATATTTGATAGCTTTAAATTTGAAATTTGTAATTGCAATATTTTCTTAGAGTGTGTATTGTAAGAATTTAAAATAAAAATTTCAACACTTTTTTGTGTATATAGTAAAGAATAAATTAGAAAAATAGTTGATGATGTATTCATTAAGGTAAATCAATCATTTTACTAAAAAACATTGCTTTTTAACGATTTTTATGCAGTTTTCACTTTAATTTAAATCACAAGGAACTGAAAGATACGATTTAAAATTACGGGGGAGTTTTTTGGTATATTAGTCTAACTATAAGGGATTTTTTTTTATCCTTTACCCTAAAGTTCATCAACGGAGAAGTATGTCCAATCATTCTTGTAGCAATAACACTGTCTCTTTAAAAAAACTGAAAACCTTGCACCTGATATTGAAAATGAAATTAAGGTGTTGCCTCCTAAAATAACCATGGCAATGAGTTTATTGCCCTACTAAATATAGTACTAGAACCAAAGTTCTTATATTTGTTTACACCAACTATTTAAGAATGCCCTTTCTGAATCTATCATAAAAAAAGTTTAATTACCTCCGAAAAATAGAGTAATGAAGCGAAAGGTCAAAATAAAATGTTAAATACAATTCACTCCAAATTTCTCATATTAAAAAAAAAAGGTTTTAGTTCCCTCGTAGAAATTTCCTATTATCGTTTTTCTAGATGGCTTATAAATTGTTTTTATCTAAACAATTAAACAGATCAAACGAGTTAAAACATTACACAATATGTTAATAAATAGATTAGAAGAAAACAAGATATAATAGAAAGGCTTAATGTGTTATATATAATTAATGTAAGTCTGATATGAAAACGTCTATGATGGAAACACACAAATAGCCCTAAACAAAATAGCAGGTTCCACTAATTAGTGACAAATAACATGACTCTATCCTTAGGTTACACTTAGTTTGGGAGTTCGGATTTAATAGGAAAAAAAAAAAAAGGGAAGTGGAATAAATGACTTTCTTTCTATCGAGAAAATCAGATGATGTGCCGCTATAGTTAAAGATAGTCCTATAGTTAAAGATAGTCTAGTGTTGCTGTAGTTGATAAAGTTTTCTGTCCAAATAATGGCCAGAAAATGAAGAAAAATTAAGAAAGCTTAAATTTTTTTTAAAATGTCCATTTTACCATTAAATCTATATTGAACAAAATTTTATTGACACGCACAAGCGCGCCACACACACACACACACAAAATCATTCCTTTTCTTAACTAAACTCCCTAACAATTAAAATCTCTTCCCTTCTCCCTCTCTCTCTCTCTCTTTTGGCCTTTCATAACTTAACCTTTCTCTGCTTTTCTTTTCTTTTCTTTCCGAAACTCCCAATATAGCCCTTAAAGTTAAAAAAAAAAAAAAACCGGACTTAGAGATCAACATCAAAACCCTTCCCATCTAGGGTTTTAGCAACCGCTGCTCCCACCGCCCCGAATCCACCACTCCCGTCGATTATCACAAAGGAAAGAAATGTGGAGATTGGCGAGGAAAGCAGCCTTTTCTCGACGAACTCCAAGATTCCGTACAATTCAAAACCCTTGCGGTCCTCAGGTAACCCAATCTCACAATCAGAGTCTACTGCTCCCTGATTTAGCTTCTGTTTCAATGGCATCATTTTCCTTCATGCATTTGTGTAAAAGCACCGTATCATACATCAGCAAGGTTTTTTTCGTCGAACCCATATCTTGAAAACGAGGATTTTCAGTCTGAGAAACCGGTCATTGATTCAAGAAATGGTTTTGATGAAAGCCCTGGATTTAGTTCTTCAGAATCAAGGCCAAGATGGGATTTGGATGAGAGCCCAGGTGAGGTTCCTGAATTTGTTGATGGGAGCGAAAAAACTGGTGATTTAGCTGATAATATCGTTGGATTTTCTGCTGGAAACGATGATGATGAAAGAGGCGTCTTGGATGGCGGAGATGGTAATGCAGAAAAAACTAAGAAACTAGAGGATATGGTGGGAAAATTGGAGGATTTGTTGTCTTTGCTTCAGAGTAGTGGCGATGCGAACTCTTTAGAATCTAGTCTTGAGGGTATGGGATTGGTTTTGAATGAAGAATTGGTGGTGAAAGTGCTCGAAACTCCATTTGTTCCTGGAGAGAATTTGATTGGTTTTTTCAAGTGGGTTTTAAAGAATGGTGAGGTTTCAATTACAAAAGGAGCTATAGACATGCTTGTTAGAGCAATCGGCCATGAAGTTAAGACTAGGGACGCTTATGCTTTGTGGGATCTGGTAAAAGAGGTAGGAGGAAAGGATATTGGAGTGTTGAGTACAGAATCTCTGAATGAGTTCTTATCCATTTTTTCAAGGTTAGGTAAGGGGAAAGTTGCCTTTGAGGTTTTTAACAAGTTTGAGGATTTTGGTTGTGTACCAGATGCGGATACATATTATTTTACTATTGATGCCCTTTGTAGGCGGAGGATCTTTGATTGGGCATGCTCTGTTAGTGAGAAGATGCTAAATGCAGGTAAATTGCCGGATAGTGGGAAAGTTGGGAAGATTGTGTCTCATTTGTGCAAAGGTAAGAAGCTCAAAGATGCCCATGCTGTTTACTTGTGGGCAAAGGAGGGGAAAGTATATCCCCCACAATCTTCTGTAAACTTTTTGATGAGCTCACTTTGTGAAAAGGAGAAACAAAAGGGAGTGGAAGTGGAAAGACTGAAGGATGAAACTGATTCACATTCTCATGCTGAAGAAGCTGCTTCACATGAAGAGATAGAGAACGTTTATCTGGCTTTAAAGATGTTAGATGATATCTCTGGCGAAGAACTCAAGCATGCTATTAAATCATTTTCATGTGTCACTAGGGGTTTATGTAGGATTAAAGATTTTGAAGGTGCAAAAAAGTTACTCAATCGAATGATTGAAGCAGGTCCACCTCCTGGGTATACGATCTTCAATACAATCATCACTGGCCTTTCCAAGTCTGGAGAAATGCAAGAGGCTATGGAAACATTGAGAATGATGGAGGAGAGGGTCTAAAACCTGACGTTTACACCTATACTGTCATTATGAGTGGTTATGTCGTGGGGGGTGCAATGGAGGAGGCTTGCAAAGTCTTCGATGAAGCCAAAAAGATGCATTCAAAGCTGAGCCCTGCTACTTATCATACTCTCATCCGGGGGTACTGCAAGCTTGAACAATTTGACAAGGCTTTAGAATTGATGGGAGAAATGAAGAAGTATGGCGTTCAGCCAAATGCTGACGAGTATAATAAACTAATTAGATCTCTTTGCATGAAAGCTTTAGATTGGAAAACAGCAGAGAAGCTACTGGAAGAGATGCAGGAGAATGGATTGCATCTAAATGGGAAAACAAGGAGTCTAGTTAGGGCACTTAAGGAGTTAGAAGAGGAAGGACTGGGAAGCCAAGATGTTCCTAGTGCTGCCTAAGCTCCATGTAATTGCAGCTTGATGCTACCCCAGCTTTGTAGCCATGTTTCAGAAATACCTTCATTTTGTTCATTATCTTTTTCCTTTCTTTTTCCGAACTCACAAAGATAAAGAAAGGTGTACTGCAGGTAAATCTTTTGCAATCCTGCACGGTCATTACGTGTAGTTAATTTTTGAAGTGAAGAAAGATGTTGAGATCCATCTGCGTTGCAAGATTTGTCTCTATATTAATATATAATCAAAATAGTTGCTTTTTTTTAACTTTATATATATAAATTTTTTTAAATTGTTTTATGTTTATATATATTAGAGAATTTATATTTAATAAATAAATTAACAAAAGAATATAATATATATATATATATATATATATATATATAGATAGAAATGTAACTTGTATTGGATTAATTTTACACTTTATTAAAATAATGAATTGGCAAACCCTACTACCGAACTACTGCAAGATTTTGAGGGTTGGCTTAGTATGATTTGGTCTGTTTGTCTTTAGGGTTATTATGGGCCTGACGGCCTGTCAAAACTCCAATTTTCTTTTACCATCAGAAATTTCGTGGCAGTGACAATTTTTGTAGTGGTTTCAAAAGAGGAAAGGGAGGTGCAGATGTATGAATTGAAATGAATTTGTACCTATTCTATTACCGGAGAAAATTGGGCAAAAAAACCTAGAGAACCATTAAACTAGTCAACTTTTGACTATCAAATAAATTTTCCACTAATTGACCACTGAATTAATTAATTAGCACGTTCATGGCCATTTTATTGATTATTGCTCTTAATTTGAAAAATGATCAGAACATGTGGTAAATTGCAATATTTTTTTGTCCATCACTAATCAGATCCTATAACTCTCATTATTTCTGACGTTAAACATATATCAAAACATGATTATTTGGGGGGAGGGGATAGGAATTTAATTTGGAACCCTACTACAATTTACCTTATGTTTTGATTATTTGGGGAAAAAATTATGATTATTTGGAGGAAAAAATGTTGGTGGACAAATATGCTTGCCATGTGTTCTTATTATTTCCCAAATTAAAAGCAATAATCAACGGAATGGCCACGAGTGTGCTAATTAATTAGGTTAGTGGCCAATTAGTGACGAAAACTTGTTTGATGACTAAAAGTTGATCAAAGTAATATTTTAATGGCCATTTAGGTTTTTTCCTCGGTTATTGCAAAACTAGTTTATCTGAGGGATTGCTCATTTGGGTTTTGAATTAATGGATCCGTGTCGTTAGTTTTGGCTCTGATAGATGGTACAAACAACGAAGAAACTAGGAGATTTAGATACGAAACAATGTAAAATAAACCAAAATTGAAGTTGCTCATTTTGACTTGAGCTTCTGTATCAACCTCCACTGAAACGAGCTAGTTTTCATTTTTTATGGGAATAAATAAGAGGTGTAGGAAAATGACGAGGAGATTGAGATAAATTCTTAGACAAAAATTGCGAAATTGGATGTTTTCATCCCAAGTCCTGTTGAAGAGGAATAATTGTAAAAGATAGTAGTAGCAAGAGAAATAAAGGGACAAAGAAGCATGAAAGAAAGGAAGTTTGACAAGGAAGTATGACAAAGGAAAGTTTGACAAGGAAATATGACTAAATGGTCCATTTATTCTAATAACCGAGAAAACGTCATCTCTTAAAGCGGATAGGTCTAGAATATACACATCACAATCAAAGTCAATTTTAAATACATTACCAGTAAGACAAAGACCAAGACAAATTAAAAATGCAAGCAAAAACAAAAAGCAGTTAAATCTGAAGTTCAAAAAACAAATATTTGAATAAAAGGTAACTATTGATGGTTGTTGTTAGGTTTGAGTTATATAGAGTGTGATTGGATAGAGATTATTTAGAATAATTTTTTTTTTAAAAAAAGTATAACACTTTTTATAACATGATATATCTGAGAAAAAAAACAGTTAAAAAGATAAAAGAATAACGAAAAAATATATTTATAATACAATCACATAATCTTTGACAAACAAGAACGTATCCAAACACACTACAATGTAAAGCATATCCTCCTTATTTTATTGGTCTACACAGTGCTATTGTCTGATTTCCTTTAAAGAGAATGCTAAATGAGAAAAGTAGAGACAACCATGCTCATAAAAGTCCTAAAAAGAAAAAGTTTACCAATCAAACGCATAAAGCCAAAAAGAGAGAGCATTAGCAAATGAAATTTTAACGAGTGATGTTATTGTTGGACTATCTTCCATCAGAATAGTTGTATAAGACCAATTTCCTGTCAAATCATTTGAATACACATGCCTAACATGTTAGGTGATTAAAAAATAGGAGACTACCATGAGACATGTATTATTAATTCTCCATTATTGTTGTACCTCATTTTTTTCAGTCTCTGGATTTGTCCAAGGATTTATTTACACCTAAAAGTTTGGATCAATAGTGAAAAGATGACCCAAAAAGCTTTCTTGTAGTGAAAAAAAATTCAGTATTCATACATTTCAATACATGAAGCAAAGTTAGATGAAAAGATTTCCTATAGAAAGATTGTAACACCTAATATCTTAGGAATTTTTGCAACAAAAATTGTAAGGATGAGATGCTGGACATTGTAATCTACAATCAGGAAAAGAAGGAGACAAAGCATCAGAGAAAATGGTCAGTCTGATAAGCAATAATCATTTGCTATTCTTTAGTTTGGGAAATAACAAGTTGTGTTTTTTTATTTAATTAAATTGATGATTATTGCATAAAAGTTGTGATTTCTTCCACACAAAGAAAACAAACTGGGATTCTTCTGTACCTTTACTACAGGAAGTCAAAATTGAACTGCTAATCTAAAGAGTCAGCAATACATATGGGCACAATCTCATTGGTTACGACTTACAAATACATTTTGTTCGGATCATAACTTGTGACTACTTTTGCTTTTAACACTTTTTATTAAAAAATTTGGCACTTGTTCAATTCTAATTTATCAAAAGTTGTATGATTGAAAAACAAAAATATCAATCTAATTTTTCAACTTTTTTCAGGGCCAACCTTTAGATCGTTATCTTTATTCTTGCTCAAACGGTAAAAAATGAAGAATATACCATGACACTTAAAGGTTCAAGAAAATAATTTTTGAAGTTTTTTCATCTGATATATGATCTATCACACGAGACATGAGTCCTATCTAGGGATGGCAATTGTGCGGGCATCCGCCTTGTAGAGGAAGTGATGGGCATGGGGTGGGATGATTACGGGAAGAATTTTCCTCCATCCGCTCTTAAACGGTGCAACCTCCATCCCATAAACAATATATTAATACATTTATTTTTTCGATGTTATAGTAAGTTAAATTGTTATTAGTAATAGTGTTATTAGTTTTTCCTAATAATAGTAATATCAATAGTAGTAATGGTGATTTTACTACTAGTGATAATAGGGGAGATATATGGCAACAGGACGAGTCTCTCCCGTTCCAAATTCCCCCCCCACCCCCCACCATTGTCATCGTAGGAGTGCGATTACGCAACTCAATTAAAAGTGGAGGTTTTTACTTTTGTATGACAATTTAGATATATGGAATTGTTTATATAGACCAAATTGAAGAAAAAAAAGGAAAAAAAAAGGGGTGGGGTGGCGGCCATTCTATTATGAATTATCCTATTTATTTACATTTTAGTAGTTGTGAGTTGACAAGCTATAGTTAGTGGGATTGGAAAACCATGTGGGGGTTAAACTTCAAACTGTCCCAAATCTGAGGGGCCAGTCTATGAAAATTAGCTGCCTTACCAAAGTCCACAATTCCTTCCATTCCTTTGGATCTTTCCAGCCCTAATCTCACTCACTTCACTATCATTATCACTCCCTACATCCTTTCACTTTAGCTTCCCAACCCCCAACCAAGACATGCCCCCTCCCCCTTGAATTTTCTCAGCAATTTCCAGCAGATCTCCACTTTCAACCCTTGGATCTCCTTCCATTCTGGCTACCCTTTTGCATTGTCCACAAAATTCTGCTACGTTTTAACTTTCTTGCATTACTTTTCCTTCCATATTTTCCACACACATTTCACACACCTAGCAGTGCAAAGTTTTCTGCTTTAGGCAATTACTTTTCTGAGTATCACATTGACGTTCATGAGATTATGTAAGCTGACTTCAAAGCCAGGTTAGCTCACGTTCATTCACTCTTTTTTTAACTTTTTCTCATGTGGGCTTTTGTCCTTTTAATGTATGTACTGCATGGAAGTGCAGCTTGAGTTGTACTGTCTTAGATATTATGTGATATTGCAAATGGGATTTGCATTATTTTAAGGAGAGTTTGAGTTTTTGGGCTTTTGGGTTTGTGATAAATTGAAGCACAAATTCAGATCTCAAACATGAATGCTATATAATTGGGCTTTCTTCTATTTTTCTTGGATTTGTTGAAAATTTGTATGCATGATCTGATGAGGCCTATATAGCTGATTCTTCTATATCGCACTTAATTTTCATTTATTGGTTTATATGATAACGAGTTCTGTTTAACTTTTAAAATTCTTAATTCAGGTGCTTAAATCTCAGCTCTTTTAATACCGGGCCGGGCCGTCCGGGCTGTAGCCTCGTCAACTGGATAGTTCACCAGCAATGGTATAATGCATTGTTTGTGGATGTTCTTATTTGACACATGTATAAAAAAATTTGTGTACCTTGATTGTTTTATAGGGTTGTTATCATAACTTTATTTGCAATTTTCTTCCGTGAGGTGAATATAGTTCTCCATGGTGGTGCTTGTTATTAGTTAATTTCTTGTGGAGCAAAATATTTTCCCTGTGGCTGTGGATCCTTGCGGGATAAATAGAAATCAAGTGGTTTTACTGGTGATCTGCCAATAAAAAGCTTTATTCTTTTCTTGATCTTTTCTTGTTTCTACTTATAGGACAGAGGAATGGAAGTCATTGATGCAATTTAGTGTATATTGTGTCTTTTGGATAGTTTTTAAGGATTATGCATCAGTGGACTGGGGTATAATTTTTGAGGCACATACAAGTTCCAATTAGACATTCTTGGATTAATTGTTTGCCTCTTTTTTTTTTTAATTATAAGCCACTTTGTTGTTGTGAAGTGTTCCAATATTTTTTTGGTTTGCTATAGATTTTTAAATAATAATAATTTTTTTTGAGGATGAGGCTAAGCCTTTTTTACTTTTAGAATTTTTCTTCCAAATGAGTACACAGGTTTATAAGTTGTCTTATTTTCATTGCACTGCCTTCAAGAAATTAATATTTGTCTCATGCATCTGTCATTTTTACCATATTTATGTACTATGTATGACTAAAAGCAATTTGATTGGTGCAGTCCTTTTGTTCTGTGGAAGTAGTTTGGTGAGCTTGTATATCATTACTATACATTGTGTCCAACTGTGTGTATGCTTGTCTAGATGCATTCATGACTGTTTTGAGAAGATGCAGACATGTTGTCAGCTTGACATTGTTAAATATTAGAGATAAGAAAATATCAGAATTTTCTTCAAAGTATTTGCATAAACGCCTGCCATTGACTGAGTTGAAGCACATGGCAAAGTGAAAGATGACATGAGTAGAGCATTTATTACTAATATGTTGTTTTCTTTTTTATTAGCTTTTTATTTGGAATATAAGGTTTACCAATTTCTGGAGATCAGAAATGCGCAATTAATGATTTGTGATGGCCAAAAAGATTTTACCATGCTTTCTGCGGATCTTAAGTTGTAACATGTAATTATAGGTCATATTATCTGAGTAAGCAAGAAAGGAATGGAAGTGAAGATATACTAGAACAATCATAAGTTCGTTTAATATTCTTTCTTATGATCCCTTCATTATGTCTAATTTCTCAGTTGTGAGAATTTTAAGATTGATGGTAAGGTCTGATGATTACTGAAATGAAAAAGGTACTATTTGCGTTTGCTCAATGGGAACGAACTATAAACAGAAAATGATTTTTTTTTCCCTTCTTCACTGGGCGTCATTTTTCCTTTCAAGTGGATAATCTATGTTAATGTGAACCTTGAATTCTGGCCAGAATTAATTATACATTGATCTGTTATCTATAGGAAAGAGGAAAAAAAAATCTGTTGGAATTGTTTTTCTATTGTTCACATTGGTTGTTTTTGTTTCTTCTATGACAAGAGGGTGAAGAATATGGATATCTCCTAGTCAAGGTTTCTAATTTTTTTTTTTTGGTTTTTTTTCCCTATGGTTAATGTTAACCTTCTTAGCCAATTAGACTAGAATTCAGCCTCCATTAATCTTGCTTTCAGATGGCTGGGTTGCGCATCAGATTATGTCCTAACTCAGTTATCTATACAAATAATTTATGAGAAGCCTATGTCTTTATAATTCTGTGCTTTCTGCAATAAGATGGTCAAGAAGATTATAGTAACTGCCACCCTATATGGTTTACCATATATTTCTGTACATCTCCTTGTTTTGGTTTACTTTGGGTAAGGAAATGAATTGATCAGGTTTTGGCGCTCGTTGTCTCAATTTATTACATAGGCCTATAAACAAGAAGCAATGAACTTGATAGTCAAGTTACTGTGATAGGATTCTGCTGTATTCTACAGCTCTTCGAGAAAATGAAGTTGTAAACAAGAATCCATGAACTTGATAGCCAAGTTACTGTGATAGGATTCTGCTGTAATCTACAGCTCTAGAAAAAAATTGAAGTTGGTTTGCTCATTTGTTCTACCAAACTGCTTTGAGATCCTTCTGTGTTCCCTGCATGTGAGAAAAAGAATAAAAATATAGGTTTGCTTATTCTAAGAGATGGCATCATTGTTATTATTTTAAAGGACAAATGTCTTATTCTTTGTGTACACATTCAATTATTTACTCTAGGAGTAAACATTACTGCTTCCTGAAGCATGCTATACTCTTCTCCTACTTCATTTACTTGCTTAATATGGCTTTGTTCCTTCTGATTAGCAAGCATTATGTATTTCTATGTGGTCATTTCAGTTTGTCATCCATAATTTTTTGCCTCTCCTGTTATGAGTCCTATCTTGCATCTGTTAGTGTAAACCACTCGATAGAGGTTCAAAAGATAGAAAGAAATGTACAGTTATAATGACCCGGTGTTCATAGGAAAGTTGAGTAATATGGGAGACTAGCACACAGAACTTACACACACACACACACTCTCTCTCTCTCTCTCTCACACACACACACGCACATTCTCTTCCATTCCCTGTAAAAGGATTCAACGTCTGGTTTTAGTTTATTTCTGCTTTGCCTTTTCATTGGAAAGAACTGTCAGTATAGGAAAAACGGAAGGTATTGAATGGGATGTAGTAGCACTGGATTAGTCTTTCAGTTTTGGGTGGACAAAAGTTCTTTATTCCATAGGATACAGTGAGACATTGATCTCTCTGCTGTGGCATACTGCTGCTTGCACTTCAAGGTCAATACTATGCAAAATCTGGTTTAGTTAAGTTTAATGGAAGATCCTAGCTTGCAGTAGTAACTAGTAAATTGTCCTTGTTAATGGATGATGCTATGTTGCTTCCATTGCAATGGAGATTCATATAGTGAGAGAAGTATCCAACTTTGATGAGATGAAAGTCATGCATCAATGTTTTTATGTTGGTTAGTGCTATGTCTGATTGAAGTTTTGCCCTTCTGGATTCTTTTACTTTGATGTCCTGGGTTTTCTGCAATACACGTGAAGTATTCACAGAGAATCATGGTGTTCATGCTGATAGTTTTCTGAATGTGAAATTTGCACTTACGACAAACAATATGTACTCTTGGAAACTTTTTCATCGTGCTTGATTGTTATTTGGGTAACAAATGGAAGCTAATAGTTCAATTTTTTTTTTTTTTGACAGCGCAAGAGATGGGGAGGATGCTTGGGTGGATTGGCTTGTTTTGGCAAGCAAAAAGTTGGCAAACGTATTGCACCGGATTCTCGTAGCCCTGAGGCAACTTCAGCGGCCAATCAGCCTAATGGAGCTCAAGTTGGAGGGTTGACTAATCAGACTGCAGCGCTCTTGGCTCCACCATCTTCACCTGCTTCCTTCTCTAATTCAGCACTCCCTTCTACAGTCCAGTCACCCAGCTGTTTCTTGTCTGCAAATTCACCTGGGGGTCCTTCTTCAACCATGTTTGCAACTGGTCCATATGCCCATGAGACACAACTGGTATCTCCTCCAGTTTTCTCGACTTTCACAACTGAGCCTTCTACTGCTCCTCTCACACCCCCTCCAGAGTTAGCACACCTAACTACCCCCTCTTCACCTGATGTACCATATGCTCAGTTTCTCTCGTCTTCTGCTGGTTTTAGAAGTTCTGGGAAGACAAATTATGTTGCTGCTAATGATCCTCAAGCGACATATTCACTGTTTCCTGGGAGTCCTGCAAGTACTCTTAGATCACCTGTTTCAAGGGCTTCTGGTGATGGTCTATCATCATCTTTTCCAGAAAGAGAGTTTTCACCTCAATGGGATCGTGCAGTTTCTGCTCAAGAGAAAATCATGCAAGGTCAGAATCTGGCCGATTGATTGGGCTTGATGCAACTGGTGGCTTCAAGAAGTCCCAAGAGTCAAATTTCTTCTGCCCAGCTACATTTGCCCAATACTATCTGGATCCCTCTTCATTTCCACAGTCTGGTGGGAGGTTAAGTGTCTCCAGAGAATCAGATGCTTACTCAAATGGAGGGAATGGGCATCAGAACAGGCAAACCAAGACAGCTAAGCAGGATGCTGAGGAATTGGAAGCCTACAGAGCATCTTTTGGTTTCAGTGCTGATGAGATTGTCACTACAGCTCATTATGTGGAGATTTCAGATGTTCTGGAGGACTCATTTACCATGACACCATTTCCCTCGACTAAGCAACCTGAGGAGGAAAGTATTCTTACTGCAGCAGCAGTTGAGGAAACAAAAATGGAGAAAACAAAAACAGAGAAAGGAAAGAAAGATTCTCAAAGTCCAGAATTCTTTAAACCAGTGTTGAATCCCATCGTGGTTGAGAGGAAAGTGGCAGTTTCTCCTGATGGTCGTCAAGGTGGCACATACATACCATGAGATGTCTTTTATTTGAGCATAAGATATTTTTGTGTTTTCTCCTTATGCTATTTCATATTTCTTGCTTTTTTCCATGTCTTCATGTGTCCTGTCTCTGGGGGGGAGACTATAACTGTTTCTTTTCTATCTCAGGCCATGTCTCTGATAGGCAATCTGGAAACATTTCTGTCTGCAGTGCACCTGGGAACCACATTCTTAGCGATGATGAGGACATCTTTTCTAAGGTGGGAGCTTCTCGAATTGGTAGAAAATATCATCTTGGTTTGTCAAGCTCAGATGCAGAAGTTGAGTACAGGAGAGTGCGAAGCTTGAGACAGGGGAAAGGAGACTTTGCATGGTGTGACTAACGATCAGAGTATAAAAGTAGACAATGAAATTGTGTCTCGTATTATTGATTTGCAGGGTTGCAATTTGTGTTGAATGGGGGTTTTCTTTGATAGGTAATCTAACCTCTGGTCTAACCCCTCTCCATCCTCCCTCCCCCCCTTCCCTCTCTAGTGTGTTTGCTCTTTCCAACTGCTGAATGTATTTTGTCTCTACAGTTATACTCATGTCTTGGTCATGTGATGATCCAGTATAATATCTGGTAAATGTTATTTAATTGGGGTGTTAGGCGTTAAGGAGCTCTTTCTGTAAATGGTCATGTATGAATTTGTTTAGATTGGCCTGAACGCTGGTTCCGGAAATATAGTAGCACTTCTAGCAGAAGATCACCAATTGCCTGTTCTTCCCCGTTAAGCTTTGAAATATTATCTTCTTTGCTGTTGTTCCATAGCTTGTTACTTTTAACGCGATGACGATTAACACTATGAAGATCCGGAGCCTCTGCAGTCATAGGTGTGATTGTAGCAGCCAATCCGGCCCAGATTGGGTTACTGTGGCCTGATGCGGACCTCTGTAAACCTTTTTTTCTTAAAAAAGATTGTCGGAACTTGAAATTAAGCCTTGCAACGTTCTGGTCTTAGTTGGCAATATGAAGTTCAACAGTTCACGTTCTTGCCTATTTTTCTTCACTTATGGTAGATGGTACCTAAAAGGTTTAAAGTAAAAGAAGCATACATAAGCTGTTTGAGGTGTTATATCTGATCTAATGTAAGTACCATCTCGAATCTATGATCACCTGTGATCTCAGGCTAGATTGGTGAGATAATAGTTTTGTTCATGTCGTTGGCTTTATGAGTAGTAAACAAAGTGGATGGATAAGTCTAAATACCTCATCTTTTGGATTGCTAACTGAAGCGTTTGACTAGCATGTACCACAACAATTTACCACAAAAATGACACTGCCACTGGCTTCTGCAACTTACAGAGTCACCCATAACATATTTGGAAAATCCTTTCAACATACAAAAGACATATCTTCAAGGAAAGAGCAGATAAAGAGTATACGTAAAACTAGGTGGCTTCAACTGAGGCAAAGACGTACGAAATAGGTCCAGAATACCAGCATGTCAACGAGCTTTATGCTCTTAAAAAACCGTCAAACAAAAGAAAAGGCACTGATTATTCATCAAAGTTTCCTTGAGAAAGAAGGGATGTACCGGTTGTTAACAAGGAGTTGTGAGACTAGAGCATTTTCTGACATTGTCGATATGATTTAAAGAAAATGGACTCGTACAAGAACTAGTGCTGAACAACATTACTAGACGTAAAACCTTTTTGCTCCAAAAATCTGGTTATGCATGTTCAGATTTAATCTGGAAACATAGAGCTTGATCGATTTCATCTTGAACTCAAGACAAGCCTTCTCGAGGATTTCCACACTGTTTTGCATCTCATTCTGCTGCTGCTACAGGAAACCATCCGTTATAGCTGAGTCCTCAACTGAATGTCCAACATTTCACAAAGTCTCATGCTATATGGATCATGACCCAATGGCCATATCTGCAGCTACCTCTTCAATGGATAAAGGAAAGAGAGATTTTGAAAACAAGATCATAATGTTCTTTCCTTGCTCATGTTTTCTGCAGAAGTCACTGATCGTGAGAACTTACAGATGAAAGACTGAATTAGTAGTTCTTTATTTCCCATGGCTTTAAGGTTCCTCAAATCGTTAAGCAAAGGGGGTCAATCTTTGCTGAAGTTATCAGTTCACTGCGACATTAATAACATGAGCCGATAAAAATTGACAACATATAAACATTACTAACTTCAGTTGATCAGAAACAAAGAACTGTTACTTAAATAAGTGTAACATGGAGAGTAAAATCGGGGGATTTCATAAAAAAAATGCACAAAGCCCAGAAGAATAAAAGTTCATTTACATTGAAATTAGAGAATTGTAGATAAGAGTAAAAAGTCGGAGTACACTATGAATTTGAAAGGTTTCTCTGTATCTCAGAGCTATTTCAATCTGCCGTGGTAAACGTGTCCTTAATAGATTTTAAGGTATAAACAACTTGTGTCATATTCATTCTATCTTCTGGTAAGTTCATGGAGCAAGCCAAGCCAACTTTAAACAATGAAATCAAACACTGCTCTGGTAAACTGCATTTTGTTTCTCCTAGTGAAATGCATATGCTATTGGCTGCAGTAGTCCCTTCATAGTCTTCGCAAAGAAGTATTGGATCCACGATGTCCGTCACATGCTCAGGAATTGCCATTTCAACGTATCTATGAAGATCAAGGCCTCCGGTGAACAAAGAATGTGTGGGCTTCTTTCCTGTCATCATCTCCAGCATTAGGATCCCAAAGCTGTAGACATCTCCATTACTTGATACCTCGGCTCCTAAGCCATACTCTGCATTAACGTTGAAGCTTGTCAGAAAACAAAAGTATAAATAGAAAATGTCAAAAATAACTTTACCAAAGGAAAATCTTGGTGTTTTTTTATATCATGTTGCATAACTATATATACAAACAATAAAGAATCAAATATATGTGTTCTTTCTTTCCTGGAGCCACATATCCTATAGTTCCTCTGATTCCAACAGAGCTGCTTTCTAATGAACCGGGAGGTGAGTGAAGATACTTTGCGAGCCCAAAATCTCCAACATGGGCTATCAGATGACTGTCAAGAAGAATATTGCTTGGTTTAAGATCGCAATGAGCAATCTGCCTGTGGCAATGATGATGTAGGTAATCAAGGGCACAAGCCACATCAATAGCAACATTAGTTCTTTGAAGAAGGTTTAGTCTATGAAACTTCTGCTGATCTTCTTCTGTTGGATGCAACCAATTTTCTAGACTCCCATTGGGCATGAACTCATAGATTAAAGCTCTAAATTCATTCCCTTGGAAATCCAGACCCGAGCAAGAACTCACAATCTTCACAAGGTTTCGATGCCGGATGTTTCTCATTGCTTCACACTCAGCACTAAAACTCTTGAAGGCTCCATGGTGGAAAAGGTCGAAGACTTTGATTGCCACTGGTAAGTTTTCTGCTTCAGTCAGTGCTCCTTTGTATACAGAGCCAGTGCTACCAACACCAATAAGATTCTCTTCAGAGAAACCATTAGTTGCTTGGAAAAGTTGTCTGTAGTTGACTCCCAGGAATGATCTTCCTGATAAGTTTGGTTTTATCCTTCTCTTCTTTGATGATAACTGTATTAGGGAAATTGAAATCCTGATTACTGCAATGAACACAATCGTAGTTGCAAATACTAGTGGTATGATGACCCTGAGAGGCTTCTTATTTTTCCTTGACTCTCTTAGAGGCTGGCACTTTGGTAACTGTAGTTGGGGAATGCCTCCACAAAGTCTTTTGTTCCCAACAACTGATATAGCACTAGCATTTCCAAAAATGCCTTGTGTTGGTACATCGCCCACAAAATCATTGAAGGACAAATTCAGAGTCTTTATTGACATTCTCACTAAATATTGCGGGACTGGTCCAGAAAAATTGTTACTAGAAAGGTCAAGATTTTGAATACCTTTCAAGGAACTAACAAATTCTGGAAAAGATCCCTGGAAAGAGTTACCAGCAAGGGAAAGGATTTCAAGGCTACTGCAACTACCAAAGGTCCCAGGAATTTCACCTGACAGGTGATTTTCTGAAAAATCCAATCCAGCTAAATTTTTCAAGTTGCCAATCTCTGATGGTATGGTTCCAGAAAAATGATTCTGAGAAAGATCTAATGAAATGGACAGGGAAGATATCCCAAAGATCTCTTTTGGTATCAAACCACTGAAATTGTTTTGAGAGAGTCCTAAGAGTAACAGCTGCTGGCAATTTCCAAGAGCTGGTGGTATGGATCCCTCCAGGTTGTTATCATCTAAATATAGTTCATTCAACAATGAGAGGTTTCCTAAAGACTCCGGAATTTCTCCTGACAACTTGTTGGAAATAAGGGCCAGCCGCTGAAGCTTTTGAAGATTACCAAATGTCCTTGGGATTGTGCCTGTGAGTTGATTCCTTTCAAGATACAAAGTCTGTAAGCCGATGAGATTACCTAATGTTGAAGGTATTCCTCCATGTATTTGATTTCCACCAAGTGACATATAGTATAAAAATCGGGATGATAAGTTGCCGACACTGTTGGGCAAGACTCCTTTAAGGTGGTTGTACTGTAAGCTCAAGGCAACCAAATTGCTGCAGTTTGCCATGGTGCTCAGAAACTGCATCCCATCCCTTACTTCCCCACTCCCAAAATTGTTGTATGACGCTGCTAGTGTTTTAAAATTGTGCAGACCTCCAAAATCAACTGCTATTCTGCCACTGAATCCGTTGTTTCCAATGTCAATCCGAGCAAGCTCAGAGGCGTTTGACAGTGAAGCTGGAAGTAACCCTGTCAGCTGATTGTCACTCAACTGGAGATACTGCAGATGAGGAAGTATGAAACCTAATGCTGAAGGAAGACTTCCATGTAATTGATTACTAGGTAGAGACAAGACAACGAGTTGAGAAAGATTATACACAGAAGTGGGGATGATACCGTTTAGTCTGTTTTCACCTAATCCAATATATTTCAACATTTTCAACTGACCTACGGCTTCAGGAATATTATGCTCAAAATGATTTGCAGCTGCAGATATTAAACTCAGGGAAGTAAGATTCCCTATTGAAGGAGGTATAGCTCCTGTGAGGCTGTTGTTATGAATAACTAGAGATTCAAGGTTTCTCAGAGAACCAATTTCCGGTGGTATGCTCCCAACTAGCTTATTGCTGCTCAGGTAAAGATGCACAAGCCTGGAGCACCGGGATAGATTGCTCGGAATTTCACCTTCCAGAGAGTTCCTTGACAGATACAGTTCCTGCAGCCTGAAGAGATTTCCAAAGTGGGAAGGGATTCGACCTTGGAAGGTGTTGTTTCTTAGCATCAACACACGAAGAAAGCTGAGGTTCCCAAGAAAAGGTGACAAGAAACCAACTAAGCTTCTGCCTTGAAGATCTATGCTGGTCACTCTTCTGTGCCTGCGACCGCATTTGACACCCTCCCATGAGCAGAAATGATGAGAATCATTCCAAGAGTTCATGATTCCATAAGGGTCATGCTGTATTTTTGACTTGAAATCCAATAAAACAACATGATCATTATCATCTGCATCTTTTCTGTGCATGGATTTTGTAGAAGCCATGCTCAGAGGAAGACCTTTTGCATGTACCTCCACTGTCAGTAGTGCTAGCACGAGACAAATTCTTTTAGTTGCAGGAATTAAGATCAGAGTTCTAGCCATTTTTCAGTGTGGAAATGTGAATGTGATACCCTTCTCAAGTAGGAAAATTCTCAGCTGCTGGAAATGTGGATGTCATTCCCTTCTCAGTGTGGAAAGTGGACAATCAGTACTGTAAGCATTATTTATAATTTCATCAGTGACTTCATATGTAAAGGACAGATTCAAGAATTGACAAAATTGAGGTTAGATTCCAGTGAAAATGTAGGGAAGGTTGGTTAGAGTGACTGATTGGGACTGAGGTCTTTCATTATTTGAAAAGTTGCATAGCTAAACTTGATTGAATTAAGCTAGGTTGTTAAGCCAGGTATAACCTAGCTTAGTAATCAACTACACTAGGTAAAGTGTATATAGACACCTTGAAAAGTACCAAAACAAGACAGGAACTTGTAATTCATTAATTATACTGTATGAAGTTAGCTATTGAATTTGTCATACTACTATCAATCAAGTATATTATGTACTTAGGAAGAATTTATATAGAGTGTTCTACGTATCCTAGCTTCGTTTACCACTAGTGGCAGCTAATCCATCAACTCTGATTAGCTAAGTATGTCATTGACTCCAGCAGTAATTACCTAGTAGGAAGATGCCTAGGTAAGTATATATGCGCCATTAGCACCTACCAAAAAGTAGGAAGATATACCTAGGGAAGTATATAATTACTTCCATTTGTGATACACATTAATTTTTTTCCTCCATTTTAGAGGATCAATAATGGTTCTCCACTTACCTTGATAATTCGAACCCACGACCCCCTTGATACGCATTGGTGAATGCAAGGAATCAGTATCCCTTGATGTTCCACTGCAGAATATATATCACTGCAAAGTTAGTCAAAGAAATCACATTTGTGTCCCTAAATTATGCTTTTTGCCTCATGATTTTGATCCCCTTAACTAGGGTGTTCATGGTGTAGTGTGGGAATTTTTGTATGAATTTGTTCTACTCACCATGATATGAGAATTAAAAAAAAAAAAAAGAGTATACTACCAACCATTAAAATTTCTGGTCGTTTATTTATTATAACTATTTTTTGGTGTCCTGAAGTTGCAGTAGCAATCAAATAGCAATCTTAATTGTAGTTACAAGATATATTTCAGCAAAAGGGAATAGATATTCATGTATGCAGAAAGCAAATTAAAGGCCATTAAGTGTTGGTTTAAATAAGCGTAAAGTTCACAAGATATACATGACAAAGATGTTAAGAGCTTACCTACAGGCCTCATGCTTAAGCAAAAGAACAAAATAATTTCATTCAGTACTGTAAGCATTATTTATAATTTCATCAGTGACTTCATATGTAAAGGACAGATTCAAGCACTGATAAAATTGAGGTTAGATTCCAGTGAAAATGTAAGGAAGGTTGGTTAGAGTGACTGATTGGGACTGAGGTCTTTCATTATTTGAAAAGTTGCATAGTATACCTTAGTTGAACTAAGCCAGGGTACAACCTAGCTTAGTGATAAGGGATAATTTCAGAAACCTCCTTTGAGGTTTCTGACAATTTCACTCACTTTCCCTAATATTTACAAAATTACATAAACCTCCCCTAAGGTTAAGGTTTTATAACAAAATTAGTCCAAGTCCAAAAAGTAATATTAAAAAAGTATTTTGAGGAGAGAAATGAAACTTTTATTCCACAAATACCCTATATGCTTGTGTAAAAGTTTATTATAAATGAATGAAAAATATATCAATAAAAGTGAGGGAAGGTGAGTGTAAATAGTAAAGAACTAAAATAAGTAGCAACTAACTTTTTTTTTTTTATTTTATAAAGTTAGACCCATGGCTTGTTTTTTTACATCTTTGCAATTTTGCATATAAAGACAACAAAAGGCATTAAAGATGGATCTCATTTTCATTTGAAGTAACAAAATTTAAGGTGAAAAAACAGTGATTTTGTGTTGATTCACAAGTTGAAGGTGAAATATAGATGCAGAAACTATGGTCTTGTCAAACTATTGGGAAAAATCATGAAATTTACCCACACATTTTAGAGTCAAGAGCAAATATTGCAAGTGCAATCGCAAGACAACTAGAATATTTATAGAGAAAAAATTCAGACAAATTGTTATTTGATGTATTGATTTCTGAGAGCGAACAAATATTTAGTGTATCAATTGGTACCGTCTTGTAATTGCAAGTTATAGTTCATTATTAAAGAAACCCTCAATGACTATTTTTGTTAATTAGTTACTAACAATTAATTAGTACCCTAACTACTAAATTGCCTATATTAATTTTCAATAGGGATAATTTTAGCATCTTCCTCTTAAATGGCCTAACCACTATTTTTCCACCTTAAATTTTATTGCTTCAAATGAAAATAAGATCCATCTTGGTGCTTCTTGTAGCATTATATGCAACATGGTAAAGATTTGAAAAACTAGCCATTGTCATTCAATACAGTAGTCATTGATCTTACTTTATAGAAAAAATCAGTTGCTACTTATTTTTAGTTCTTTACTATTTGCACTCATCTTCCCTCACTTTTATTATATTTTTCATTTCTTCACAATACAACTTTATACCAGCATAAAGGGCATTTGTGGAATAAGAGAGATGAAGTTTCATCTCTATTTTCAAAGTACTTTTTTAATACTACTTTTTTTTTTTTAAATTGGACTGATTTTCTTACAAAATCTTATTTTCAGGTGAGGTTTGTGTAATTTTATAAACCTTAGGCGAGGTGAGTGAAATTGTAAAAAATTTCAAGGGAGGTTTCTGAAATTATCCCATTATCTAAAGTAGGGAAAGTACATATAGATACCTTGAAAAGTGCCAAAACAACGTAGAAACTTGTAATTAATTATACTATACGAAGAAGGCGTTGAATTTGTCATATCACTATTAATCAAGTATATTATGTACTTAGGGAGAATTTATATAGAATGTTCTGCGTATCCTAGCTTCATTTACAATTATTCGCAGCTGATCCATCAAATCGGATTAGGGATGTAGTCGATTCCAGCGGAACTTACCTAGTAGGAAGATGCTAGGTATATGTGTCAAAATGGATGATTTTGGTATATTTGGGTAAGTCATAATTGGGTAATGGGTATGATTGAATCAACCTATTTATACCCATTTAAAATAAATGGGTATAAATGGGTACCCATTTATACCCATTTAATAAATGGGTATGGGTATACCCAACTATCCATTTATGACTTGCTCAAAATATTATTTATTTTTTTAAAGATTTTTCGCATGTTATTTGACAATAAATAATGGCATTTTATTATTATTACATTGGTAAGAAATTCAAATTTATTTCCTTATCACTCACTAAAATTTTGAACAAAATGTGTATTTATTTTTAAATGGGTTAAATGGGTGAGTCAAGTCAATCCATTACCTATCAATTAAATGGGTATAAATGGGTACATTTAAAATTAATGGGTTGATTTGGATAAATTATTAATGGGTTGGGATTGGGTGATTTAATACAAATGGATAGTGATTGACACCTCTAATGCTAGGTAAGTATATATGTCTGCATCATCAATACTTACCAAAAAGTAGGAAGATATACCTAGGGAAGTTTACAAGTATATCCACTTGTGACACACGTTGATGAATACCAGGAATTAGTATCCCTTGATGTTTCACTGCAGAATATGTGTTACTGGAAAATTAGTTGAAGAAAACACATTGGTGCCACTGAATTGTGCTCTTTGCCTCATGATTTTGATCCTCTTAACTCGGGTGTTTATGGTGTAGTTTGGGAATTTTTGTATAAAATTTTTTCGCTCACCATGATATGAGAACTAAAAAAATAAAAAAAAGAGTATACTACCAACCATTAAAATTGTGCTTTTTTTTTTTTTTGGTTTTTTGGTGTCTTGCAGTTGCAGTTGCAATCAAAATAGCAATCTTAATTGTAGTTACAAGATGTTTTTCAGCAAAATGGAATAGATATTCATGTACGCAGAAAGAAAATTAAAGAAAGAAATTGGAAAAAAAAAAAAGATGTTTAGGCTTATTGCTTGAAAACCTAATAGTCTCGTGCTTAAGCAAAAGATCAAAAATCACTGGTGTTGGTTCCATGGATTGGACGGGCTGTTGGAGTTCTCCCTTTCGTTGAATTCAGGATTCAAATCCTATGTCTATAGTTAGGGGTGTGAAGAGTGTAGAGAGGGGTGAGAGATAAATGATAAAAATTATAATAATAATAATAATAAAAGAACAAAATAACAATTGAACTCCATTAAATTTGGCTAGTCTTGAACAATTTAAATAGAAATGCTGTTAAATTTTTCGAGTTTTTACCTAATACCCAAGATTTTTTTTTTTTTGGCGATATTTGGTTTTAGCGACCAAACTGCACCAAACCATGCAATTTTCACGAATGAAAACCAAAACCAACCATGTAAAGATTGAAAAAAGCAACTTATTGTGGGCGTTTTGCAAAGCCTGCTGAATAGTCAATCCTAAATTGAGTTTTATGCTAAAAGTCGGATATCAACTTTTAACGTTAACTTTTTTAATTTGCTTCAACATTTAATTTTTGCAACCAAATCTAATAGTAGGAGAGTCACTTAAATCAAATCAAATCAAATCGAAATCAAATCAAGTCAATTTATTAAGTCAAATTGTTAAGTGGTGAATCTAATACAACTTTTGTCCAATCTAAACACCGAACATATTATGTTTGATAATTATAGGTATTTTACAATTTTGTCCTTATATTGACTTGTTTATAAACTGAAATATATTATGTGTATTTTACTAGTAGTACATATGATTTAATTTTATTTAAAATAAGAATTATTTATTAGAAAAGAATGAATTAAAATGAATGAACTATTATCAAAAAAATAAGAATTATTTATTAGAAAAGAATGAACTATTATAAAAAAAGAAAAGAATGAGCTAAAATGAAAATAAAATTATAATATAACAAATTTATTTGATAAAATATAAATGCTAGTCTATCAAATGTTATAAATACTAGGGTTATTTATGTCCTAAAAATTGTATTTAAACCCTAACATTTGAGCGTACTTTTTATTAAGTGGTGATAAGTGATAAACTTATTACTTATTTTTTGGGCTCCATTTTGCCTGGACAATTCAGACCCACTTAATCATTAAGATGTAGTATTTTTTGTTATCAAACTCATTAAGATTAAGTTATCAAACGCCTAAACCGGAAAAGCTGAGTATTGCTATTGCAAATCTGTTAAAGAAAATGAAAGCATGTTATTAAAATTTAAGTGTCCTAAAGGTTCAATTTTATTTCCAAAAATATTTTTCCCACTTTATAAAATCGACTTTCAGCAACTTGCAAGAAGCTAAAAGGAAAAGACAAAAGAAGGTGAGAATACCTCAAAACAACTTTAACAGCAACAAAAAAAAAAAAAATCTGAAAGTTAAGTATTTGGAAGGTGTGTAGGGACGCTTTTAAAGACTGGACATTTGTGCAACATTTGTTTGGATAGAAGGTTATTTGAAATATTATTTGGAATACCTCAAAACAACTTTAACAGCAACAAAAAAAAATATCTGAAAGTTAAGTATTTGGAAGGTGTATAGGTATGCTTTTAAAGACTGGACATTTGTGCAACATTTGTTTGGATAGAAGGTTATTTGAAATATTATTTGGAATACTCAGTGCATCATTTTTTACAACATGATTTATGCAAAATAAAAAGATGATTAAAAATTAAAAATTGTATTGAAAAATATGTTTGTGATACAAATAAATAACTTTTTGATAAACAATTCCAATCCAAACAATTTGCAAAAACAAAAAAAATATATATATATATATATTTTGCTTCCATCACAAATATATCTTCTAACTACCATTTTATAGTCTGGATTGCCTTTTAGTTTCACATATATTATATAGTAAAAAAATGCTAAAGTGTTATTCCAAATAATCTCCTAACCAAACACTTTCCTCTTACATCTTTCACATAAATTCATTCTGGTGGTATTAGATACATCTCCTTGTTTACAGCAAAATCTTGTAACTGTTGCTGCAATTTGATTATTTGATCATCTTTCACATAAATTCATTCTGGTTGTAATAGATACATCTCCGTTTTTACAGAAAAATCTTGTAATTGTTTACAGCAAAATCTTGTAATTGTTGCTGCAATTTGATTATTTGATCATCACAATTTATTTGTTTGAATCACCAAGAAATTTGTTGTTGAAAGTTTTTCCCCCTTATTCAGTTGTACTGTTAACTATTAACATCATAGGAATGGCGATTGATTACAAAAATACATCATGGTGAAGAGTTTACGTAGGGCTTTTGATCAATCTTCCTAGGGTGTGTATATGTATATGTGTGTGTGTATGTATGTGTATATATATCCATATACATATATATACACACATACATGTATGCATGTATATGTGTGTGTATATCCGTTGACTGTGTTAGAGTTGCTAGACTTAGGGTACATTTGATAAAACTGAAATCTGAAAACTAAAGTTTTAAATCTAAAATCTGAAGTCTGAATTCATTAAATGATTGAATTGGTAAGTACTAATCTAATACATTTGAATGTATATCACATTTAGTGATAAGTGAATAACTTATCACTTATTTTTAGAAGCAAACTTTGACATAAAATTCAGTGCCACTTAATTCATTCAGATGTTTTATTTTCAGTTATCAAACGGTCTAAACGTGTTAAAATCTGAATTCATTAAATTTAAGTAGGCCCCGTTTGATAACTTAATTCATCATTTAAATTTAATGGGTTCAGATTTTAACCATTTAGATGCTTTTGATAATAAAAAAAAAATAGAACATCTGAATTAATTAAGTGGTACAGAATCTTTTAGGCAAAACTTGCTTCCAAAAATAAGTGATAAGCTTTTCACTTATCATTAAATGTGATAGATATTTAAATGTATCAGATTTGATACTTAACAATTCAATTACTTAATGAATTCGGAGTTCAAATTTCAGATTTCAGTTTTATCAAATGCATCCTTAATCCCAATATGTTTCTTGAGATAGCCACTTCACCATAGGTTGATTGACTCGGCTTTGAGACGATGATGTTTCGTCGAAGTATTTAACCAGATCATAACTTATTGAGAAAATTGGAAAAAGGACAAAGAGAGACTCGAAAATCATAAGAAGATGAGTTTTTGATATATTGTTAGAGGCACTATTCTTGAAATCCTTAAACAAAAAAGATAACAAAAATGTTGCAATTGAAATGACCAAATTACAGCAACAACGGTACTAATAAGTCAATTCTCAAATTCCCTTGCTTCCTCATTTTGAAAACTAATCTAATTTTAGATATTCATTGTCTGCTCATATGCCTCCAACATAGTGTCATGTAAAGATTGAGGAGGTCTCAAGATGTAAGGGTTTGGAATTCATATCCCCTTTCTCCTCCCCACTTCTTTAATCGCACCCTTTCATTATTGGGACTAAAAAAAATGAGTGAAAGGGACAGACTTTTGACATTAAGACTGGGATGAAGTAAAAGGCAGGCCTCTCTCAGACTAGGGTTAAATGCACTAAGCCTCTTAATGTTTAGGGTGATTTGAAAATTTTCCCCTGACATTAATACATTATTTTTATTGAACTTTCCCCCCTCCCATAAGCCACATTAGGTTCTTCCATTAAAAAGGATTCCAATTTCTTATTTTTCTCCGTTCTTCTTCATACTGCCCAAATTCTCTTGTCATCCATATTCTTAGTGCTGATTCTTTTTTTTTTTTTGGTTGAGAATCCAAAATATTCCACTACTACTAAAAAAATCACCAAATTAAATAAATCCAAAACTTTGTTATTATCCAAAGTATTCCTCCCCAAATTATGAACATTAATAAGTGAAGGTGATATAGAAATATGGTAATATATCCCTTATATGCATGCTGTGTGTAGTTAAAAACTTTGATAATGTTTTTAAAAAGGGGTTTTACATGGTAATCTTTTTGCATAAATATTATATACACTGATAGTATATACACTATCATGGTTAGATTCATGATACATGAGCAAGATTTGAGTTTTAAATTTAAATTCAGATCAGTTGTCACGCATCTAGTGGTAATCATTTTATAATTTTTTTTTACACTAAAGGACTTATGTTACATTTTACAATACAGAATGTATTCAGATACAAAAACTAGTAGTAGACCAAATTCACATTACTATATGTAAAACCATGTTTCTTTCTTTCTGATATCGAGCAGGAACCCCTCAGTTCAGGAATCCGTCGTTCCGTATCTCAAGAAATTATTTAGGGTTTTAATTAAGTTATTTTCTATGTTTTAATGTTATTTTTAATTAATTTTATTAGAAATATTATGGTTGTAAGCAAGTAATAAATAATGAAATGCGTGAAGGAGAATAGCAAGTAGACTTCCAGCAGAAGTCCGGCCCCAGACATCGTCCCAGTCATCAACCCGTACATCACCAGAAGCTAGCTCTTATCTCAAAAGATCAGCGCCGGTCATCAAGTCGCGACGATGTTTTTAATTCCTTTTAGTTATTTTTCTAATTTCATTGTATTCATTTAGGGTTTTAGTAATAGCTTGTTTCTTATTCTAATTAGGTGTTTTAGAGATTTCTTATTAGTCAAGATATCTAGTTAAGAATTTCTTGTTGACCCGAGAAAAATAATGTTGAATTTCTTGTTGACTAGGGAAAAATAATAAAATTTGTTTGGTCAGTGGAGGATGGGGTAATCGTGGGTTTTGAGTTTTCTACACGGGTCCAAAGATCATATGCGTTTTCTTGTGTTCACAACTAGGGATGTGAATCGGAATCGAAATCAGAATTTGGAAGTTTGAAATCGAAATTTTTCAAAAAAATTAACCTCTAAAATCCGACCGATTCCAATTTCGATTTCCAAATTTTCGATTTCGAATTCATTCCAAAATGAATTCGGAATTCGATAAATAACCGAATTCACCGAATTCAATTTTCTATTTTTAATTTTAATTTTTATATTATAAGTTAATTAAACATAATAATATACTAAACTAAAATTATTACATGGGTTAATCAATAACATATTTGCATATAAAATATTTATAAGATTAACATAATATTGTTATATAATAAAATAATATATATATTATATATTATATATATATGTATATTATATAATATTCGAATTCGAAAATCCAATTCCGATTTCAAAAAACCTTTTCGAATTCAAACCAAATTCGCCACTTTCGAATTCGAAAGTTCCGATTTCATTTTTTCCGAATTCGAAATTACGAATTCAATTCGAATTCGGTCTGAAATTCGAAAATTTTAGAAATTGCACACCCCTATTCACAACTAGATGCAACGGTTCCACCGTAAGCATAGTTCCTAAAGATTCGTGGCCATGCCTTCTCATGGTTCGTGTGTCAAACTCCTTCATGGAATTTGAGAACGAGTTCTTTTCAAATGGTGGAGTCTGATATGGAATGAGAATTCCTGAGTTCAAAAATCCATCGTTCCATATCTCAAGAAATTATTTAGTGTTTTAAATAAGTTATTTTCTATGTTTTGTTGTTATTTTTAATTAATCTTAGTAGAAATTTTATAGTTGTAAGTAAGTAAATTATGGAATGCACGAAGGAGAATTACAAGTGAAGGACTTCTAGCTGAAGTCTGGCCCCAGATATCGTCCTGGTCATCAACCCAGACGTCGCCAGAGGTTGGTTCTTGTCTCAGAAGACTGGTGCCGGCCATCAAACTGGTGTTCACACGGTCATTGTTGTGGCAGTTTTAATTCCTTTTAGTTTTTTTGATTCGAAAAAAGTTTGGATAGGTTCGACTTCAGTCATCACCACGGGTCAAGGCAGACCTCAGGAATTCCTTTTAGTTATTTTCCTAATTTCGTTGTATTCCCTTACCCCTCGTTTGGTACGATGGAAAGGTCTAGAATGGAAAGATCTTTCCACCCAGAATTCTTTTCCTGCCAGAATGGAGAGGAAAAAATTTATCATTCCAGTGTTTGGTAACCAAGTCAGAATGGAATGTTAATTTCTTTTTCCATGTCTGGTATAATCATATTAAGAAGTCAGAATGGAATGGTAAAAACTACTCTATTGACTTAATTGTTCTTATATATAACATTCTATATACATCTTGATTTAGAGACAAATGAATTATTAATTAATAAATAAATTTTTAATAGCATAAAATCACAATAAATGAATTATTAATTAATATATAAATTTTTAATAGCATAAAATCACAATAACTTATTAAGTGAAAAAATAACTTTTTTAATAGCACACAATTACAATAGGTAAATGCTAACTGTAATACAATTACAATAGGTGAATACCAGTTGTAACTAAATTAAAATTTTAAATTATATGTATGTTGAATCTTGTGTATTTTTCATGCATGTTAAATCCGTCATTCATGCATGTTAAATTCTTTACCCTTGATTTGCTTTTGGATGGTTTTAAGAACTATCTGTAAATAGAAAAATGTAATTGTGCCTTAATAGATAATCTAGTGGGTTTACTCTTTTTTTAAAATTTTTTAATTTCATATGAATGCATTTTGGCATGTTGTTGTTTGTTTAAATTAACAAATGTTATCATATAATCCAATATTGTGAATAAAAATATATTAAAACTGTCAATTGAATATTTTATTTCAAAGTAAAAAGAAAGAAAAGTCATTAAATAGAATTAAAATTATTCCTAAGTAAAAAATAGTAGACTTATTAACTAAACTCACAAAATAGACATAATATTTGACAAAGTAAATGACAAATTAATATATATATATATATAAAAGATAAATAGGTACATAGGAACTAGAGATATAGAATATAGAAGGATAATCTTGACTTCTGTAATTTAGGTATTTATTGGATAGAGTTGGAATGACATTTCTTTAGATTTTTGTGAGCAACGGGATTCCAGGAAAAAGTTGGAATAAGCTTTTTAGGAGGAAAGGGCTTTCTAGGGGGAAAGGACCATACCAAACACTAGAATGGAATGAAGAAGTTGGAAAGACCTTTCCATTCTAGACCTTTCCAGCGTACCAAACGAGGGGTTAGAGTTTCAATAATGGCTTGTTTCTGATTCTAATTAGGTGTTTTAGAAATTTCTTATTGGTTAATATATTTAGTTTTCTATCTCTATTATGCATCTACTAGGAATAGCTTATAAATAGGCGTGACTAGAACTATTGTAATCATTCTCTTATCAAACCTTTCTTCTAATAAAATTATTTTGTTGGTTTTATACAATTATTGTTGAGAGTTTCTCTCGTTCTTCATGAATCTTGATTAATGCCTAAGTCGCGTTGGAGCAATGTTTCCCCTTTGAAGAGTGTTCTTGAAATCCCTTCATTGTACATGCTTCTGCTACTGCATCACTTTCTTCTTTCCCCTAAATATCTGGTTGTGAATCTGTGGATTTGATCTGGAAACATAGAGCTTGATTCAACTTCATTTTGAGCTCATGCTAAGCCTTTTTCTTTTGCTGATTTTTCCCCACTGTTATGCACCCCATTCCGCTACTGCTACAGAAAACCATCGGTTATAGATGAATCTTAACCCAGTATCCAATTTTTGCCTATACCTCATACTTTATGGATCGGATTATAACCTAATACTCATATTTTCTACCTCTTTAATGGTTAGAAGAAAGATATTGATATGCAAAAGAAGATCATAAAGTTCCTTGTTTGATCATCTTTTCTGCAGAAGTCACTAATTTGGCTGAGGCAAAGGTTCCTCGGATGATTAAGCAAAGGGTCAATCATTGCTGCTTAAAGATTCTCAAACCTGAAGTTATCAGTTCACTGCCACTCTAATAAGATGAGCAAGGCAAATTTGACAACATGTGAACATTATTAACTAGAGTAAGTGAGAAGAAAGAAACTGTCATCTCAGCCTTAAGGAAAATTGAACCATTTGCTTTCAACTCATTTGAGAATGCGCGAAAAGGCTAGTGTTAAATAACTTGATTAACCGCAATGTGGAGCGTAAATTGGGGGAATTTTATCAAAACAAATGTGTAAAGCCAAGAAGAGTAAAAGTTAAGTTGCATTAAAATTGTAGAACCCAAAAAATTCTACTAATGAGCCATAGGAGACAAATTTCATAGAACCAATATATGGGGATAGGCAGCAATTTACACACATACAAGTAAGTATGTGTAGAAGAAAGAGAAATAATATAACAATATATCAATAATTACACATAATAATAACAAAAGTTTCAAACCTCCACTCTTCTTAATTGATAATAATATTAGCACTCCCTATTTATAAACTAGAGACTTAATAAACAAGCTTTAAAAGTACAAGAAATTTTCTAATCAAATACTAATTTCTAAACAATAAAACTACTATAACTTGACTCCAATAAATTACTAAAATCTTAAATTGATTAAAACACTACTAAATAATAATATGGAGGCCTGTATTTTTACACCTTGATTTAATATGCCAACAAGAATGAGAGACTTGTAGATCAGAGAACAAATGTCAGAGTACACTGTGAATTTGAAAAGTTTTGGAACTGTCAGAGCAATTTCAAAGTTCTGCCATGGTAAATGTGTCCTTAATAGATTTTAACGTATAAACAACCTGTGTCATATTTATTCTATCTTCTGGTAAGTGCATGGAGCAAGACAAGCCAACTTTAAGCAATGAAATCAAACACTGCTCTGGTAAACTGCATTCTGTTTCTCCTAGTGCCGGATCCACGATGTCCATCACACGCTCGGGAATTGCCATTTCAACGTATGCATGAATATCAAGGCCTCCGGTGAACAAAGGATCCGTGGGCTTCTTCCCTGTCATCATCTCCAACAATAGAATCCCAAAACTGTAGACATCTCCATTACTTGATACCTCGCTACCTAAGCCATACTCTGCATTAATGTAGAAGTATGTCAGACAGCCGAAGTATGAAATGTCAAAAATAGCATAGGTTTAAATTTCGTTTTATATGATGTTGCATGAATTTTAGGCAAGAATTGAAAAAAAAAAAAGTTAGATATGATCTTTCTTTCCTGGAGCTACATATCCAATAGTTCCCCTGATTCCAGCAGATTTGGTTTCCTGTAAATTTGGAAGTGAGTGAACATATTTAGCCAGACCAAGATCTCCAACATGGGCTGTCAGATCGCTGTCAAGGAGAACATTACTTGGTTTTAGATCGCAATGAACAATCTGCTTGTGGCAATGATGATGTAGATAATCAACTGCACAGGCCACATCAATAGCAACATTAATTCGTTGAAGAAGGGTCGGTTTAGGAAAAAGGTTCTGCTGATGTTCATCTGTTCGATGCAACCAAGTTTCTAGACTGCCGTTGGGCATGAACTCGTAGATTAAAGCTTTAAAATCATTCCCTTGGAAATCCAGACCTGAGGAAGAACTTATAATCTTCACAAGATTCCGATGCCGAATGTTTCTCATTGCATCACACTCAGCAATAAAACTCTTTAAGGCTCCATGGTGTTGAAGGTTAAAGACTTTGATCGCCACCAAGAAGTTTCCTCCTTCAGTCAGCATTCCTTTGTATACGGAGCCAGAGCTACCGGCACCAACTATATTTTCCGCAGAGAAACCATTAGTGGCTTGAACAAGTTGTCTGTAGCTGACTCTCGGGAAGAATATACCTGATAAGTTTGGTAACTTTGGTTGGTTCCCTTTCCTTTTGAATGACCATAGTCGGAAAATTGAGATGGAGATTACTCCCATCACCAGGAAGGTACTTGTAATTACCACTGGTATGATGAACCTGAGAGGCTTCTTATTTTTCTTCGTCTCTCTTTGAGGGTGGCACTTTGGCAGTTGTAGTTCAGGAATGCCTCCACAGAGTCTCCTGTTCCCAACAACTGATACCTCACTAGCATTTCCAAAAATACCCTGTTTCGGTACCTCACCCGAAAAATCATTGAAGGACAAATTCAGGGTCGTCATTGATATACTTGCCATATATTCGGGAATTTGTCCAGATAAACTGTTACTAGAAAGGTCAAGAATTTGGATACTTCTCAAAGATCTAATGAATTCAGGAAAAGATCCCTGGAAAAAGTTACCAGCAAGAGAAAGGTTTTGGAGGCTACCACAACCACCAAAGGTCTCAGGAAGTTCACCTGACAGGTGATTTTGTGATAGATTCAATCCAGCTAAATTTTTCAAGGTGCCAACCTCTGATGGGATGGTTCCAGATAAACTGTTTTGAGAAAGATCTAATGAAATGGACAGGGAAGATATCCCAAAAATCTCTTTTGGTATCGTACCACTCAAGTTGTTTTGAGAAAGTCCTAGGAGTAACAACTGCTTGCAGTTTCCAAGAGCAGGTGGAATGGATCCCTCCAGGTGGTTATCATCTAAATATAGTTCATTCAACAGTGAGAGGTTTCCTAAGGACTCTGGAATTTCTCCTGACAATTTATTGGAATTAAGAGACAACCGCTGAACCATACGAAGATAACCAATTGTATTAGGAATTGTGCCAGTGAGTTGATTACTTGCAAGATCTAAAGTCGTTAAGCTGATGAGGTTACCTACTGTTGAAGGAATTCCTCCTTGTATTTGGTTTCCAGCAAGTGACAAGTATTGGGATGATAAGTTACCGATACTGTCGGGCAAGATCCCTTTTAGTTGGTTGTACTCTAGGCCAATTGCAACTAATTGGCTGCAGTTTGTCATGGTACTGAGAAACTGCAATCCATCCAGTACTTCCCCACTTCCAAAATTATTATATGCTGCAAATAGCAAAATAAAATTTTGCAGGCCTCCAAAATCAACCGTTATTCTGCCGCTGAATCCATTGTCTCCGATGTCAATCCGGCCTAGCTCAGAGGCATTTGATAAAGAGGCTGGAAGTAACCCCCTGAACTGATTGTCTCTCAACTGGAGATACTTAAGCTTCGGAAGCATGAGCCCTAATGCTGAAGGAAGAGTTCCATGTAGCTGATTACTTGGCAGAGACAAAATCTCCAGTTGAGAAAGATTATAGACAGAAATAGGGATGTTACCAGTTAGTCTGTTTACACCAAATCCAATAGCTTTTAACATTTTCAACTGACCTAATGTTTCAGGAATATTTCCCTCCAGATGATTTATGGCTGCAGATAATACACTCAGGGAAGTTAAATTCCCCACGGAAGGAGGGATGGTACCTGTTAGGCTATTGCTGTGAATAAAGAGAGATTCAAGGTTCCTCAGAGAACCAAGTTCTTGTGGTATTCTCCCAACCAGCTTATTGTTGCTTAGGTTAAGGTGCAAAAGCTCGAAGCACTGGGATAGGTCGCTTGGAATTTCGCCTTCCAGGGAGTTCCATGACAGATACAGTTCCTGCAGCCTGAAGAGATTTCCAAACTCGGGTGGGATTCCACCTCGAAAGGTGTTGTTTCTTAGCATCAACGTACGAAGAAAGCTGAGGTTTCCAAGAAAAGGTGACAAGAAGCCAACTAAGCCTCTGCTTTGAAGATTTATGCTGGTCACTCTTTTGTGCCTGCGACTGCATTGGACACCCTCCCATGAGCAGAAATGATGAGAATCATTCCATGAGTTCATAATCCCATAAGGGTCATGCTGAATTTTTGACTTGAAATCCAATAAAGCAACACGATCATGATCATGTGCTTCTCTTCTGGCCATGGTTTTTGTGGAAGCCGTGTCCAAAGGAAAACTCTCGGCATGCAACACCAATACTGTCAGTAGTGCTAGCGCGAGAGAAATCCTTTCAGTAGCAGGAATTGAGATCAGAAATCTTGCCATTGTCCAGAGTGGAATTCTGGATGTGATTTCCTTCTAGAGTAGGAAAATACTTAAAAGTAGACTAGTGAAAGTGGACAATCAGTACTTAGGTTAGAAACAATTATAGCTCCATCAGTTACTCCATATGTGCAAGGGCAGATTCAAAGCATTGATAGACTGAGATTAAATGCTAGTCAAAGTGCCTTAGAGTGTCCATGACTCGAACTTAAGTTCTTATTTTCTAAATGAAAAGCTGTACAATAAACCTTAACGGACTTCAGACCAACACAACTGTAAACTGTTAGTGAAGTTTTTGCATACATTTGATCGGGGTTGGGGCAGGTATGATCGAAATTTAGTATAATTAGTATGGTTGTTATACTTTTTTAGAAGTTAGTGTACGTTACAGATGGCATTGTATTTGTATACTGATGATGAACATGAGTAAAATTCATGTTTACAATAAAATAATACCAATGTATACTAAATTATATAAATATACACAGATCAAATTGGCGTATGGAAACCTCAACATTACTTGTCCTAAATTCTATTCTTTTTTCCTTTTTTCCCTATTTGTTATACCTTATTGTGTCCAATTAGCATATTTTTGGACGAGTGCATGGGATATTTTATTCATCTATATCATTCATAAATGTACGGGACGTATTATACAATAATTGTAACCATGGTACTTAATTACATCTTGTATACAAGTCCCATGAGAAATGTAACGAAGTCATTTTATGCTTTATTATGGATTCATTGGATCTATCACCTATTATTGGTCTGTTCAGTGCCATAAGAACACATGAAGAATGTATAGAATTTTCCACATGGTCAGCTAAAGCATGACATCTTCTTTTTTTTTTTTGGGTCAAAACTTCAGCATTTTATATTCACACTTGAATGAGAATCAAATTTTAGTTACAAAAGGAAGCGACTTCTCCAATATCTTCCTGTGCACATTGTTTGAGCCACAGGGGAAATCATTTTCCCACTTTATATTATTGACTAGATCTAGAGCAAACTTAACTAGCCTATGACTACTATATTTCCTGATCTAGTTAAGAAGGAAAAAGTGCATTGTTCAAACGACTCTAGCTCTCAGGTCTACAGTTCATTGCTCAAAAGACTCTTTTCCAGCAGTGCTCACAAGTGGGGAAATACTTGGGGCAATGACTTGTTATGGGCGTTGAATTCATCAATACAAGAAACAAATATGAAATGTCACTTCATTTTTCAGTGCAGAAATGACGAGTAAGAAACAAAATTGAAATATCCCTTTTCATATGAATTCCATTTGAATTATTGATTTTGAGGCATGTAATGTTGATTAACCCTAATTCTTTGGTTTTAATAATGATTTTGACCATCTAATTGATAATAAATAAGTGTTCTTTTTACCACCACTTCCACCGATCCATCATATTGAAAATTTCTTAAAACTTAAATTCTAGTTTTAACTGAATTAATCAATAGTTTTTTATTTTCAAATAAATGCTTTGTTTCAGTTTTAAGGAGAAAAAGACAGCGAGGCAGTAAAATATATCTTAATAAAGGGCCATGAATTCTTAGCTTATCATATATACAAGGAATTTTCTACAAAAATATGTATTAGAATTGTTAATTGAATTACCAAATATACTTATGTTCGAACAAAATAAAAGATTAACATATCACTTTTATTGCTTTTAAATAGTGATTGAACACTTAAATTAGAAATGTTTTTAAATATTAGGATCTCCTGCACTAAATTCAGAGGGTTTTCATGCTTTGAATTCTCTATTTTTGTTATTTTCAGTTTTGGAAATCAAACTCCCCCAAACCACGCAATTTTCACAAATGAAAATTCAAATCAACCGTATAAAGGTTGAAAAGTAGTCATTTTTGGTGTATTTAAGCGTATTTTGAATGGTTTGGGAGGTTTTCCAAGCTTGCTAACAGTCCCACCGTAGATTGACTTTTATGGTACAAGTAGCCATCAATGGGTGGTCGGTCACATCAATTGAAAAGCCACCGATGAGAAAATGGTTACGTCAATATGGATTATGGCTAGCGCTACAAACGAATCTCGAGTTCAAGTGCGAGTTCGAGTAGCTCGTTTCTATACAAGATTCGAGTTCGAGCAATTTTCTTTCAAACTCGATAGCTTGCGAGTTGATTCGAATAGGCTTGAATATGTATATATATGTGTGTATATATATTATTTTTTTTAATAGTGAAATTACATATATAACCCTAATTTTTTATTATTTATTAAGAAAAATAATTATTTTATTTATTTAAAAAAAATAAATTTGTTTTTTTGAGTTCGAGTAGGCTCGAGTTCGATTTTGACTAAATTCAAATTCAAACTTGAGTTAGAACTGGAGTTTCACTTTGAGAGTTCGTCAAACTCACGAGTTTGGTAAAAATGATTTGAGTCTCTCCTTAATTAGGCCAAAACTTAACTTGACTCGATTCGTTTGTAACTTTAATTATGGCAATACAAGATTAAGGGCCCCAAGAAAATTGCTGGGATGATTTTGTTCAAAATGTATAGGATGTAACTTCATTTATTAGTATGTAATTCATTTTTAACAATTTATGATTATAGAACAAAATTTTGTGAACCCCACATATGATATTAAAATCAATGTATAAAATATAATTTAGGCCTTACATTTTTTTTCAATCATGGCAGTCAACATTTATGAATGGTTGCTACCTACAATCATTCCCTCCCCTGACGCGGGCAAGGACATTCTCAAAATCAACCTTCTACAAATTAAAAATAAAAAAGCAAGACAAGATGAGAGCACCTCAAATCAACCTTTCACTGCCAAAATAACTATTAGTATCAGCTTTTGGTAAGTTGTTCGGACTAACCCATCTATAATGTGAAGAAGTTTTAAGACAAATTCCCCATGGAAAGCCTATGTGGCTGGTAAAGATTAGATCAAATCGTACTAAATGTTTCAAGGCTTGATTCCATTCGACCACGAGCTTGAATTCGAGCTTGAGTTCAATAAAATAAATTCAACAATTAGACTTTGTTTAAAGTTATTAGAACTACTTGAATTCAAGTTCAAACTTGGTGAATGTGAGCTCGAACTCAAGTTTTAACCGTGAACTACTCGATTGAGTTGCAATTGTTTGCACATGCTAGATGTTAATAATGGACCCTTGGCGTCAGAAGACTTGTAACCAAGCATGGGAAAATCAAATAGAAATTTACATTATTGCGTGGAAACGTGCATATGAAGTCAAACTATGTGCACATTTTTTTGATCTCACATATGCTAAGAAAATATTGGGTTAGCTGGTAAGGTGGGAGGGAGAACTCTTGCTTACCAAAAAAAAAAAAAAGATCTCACGTACGCCTCAAGTTTGGAATACACCAAAAGAGGGAGCAGTAGATAATTATGTACAATGCTGCGTTTCAAATCCTCATTTTTTGGTTACTCCGCAAAGCCACAAGTTTACAATAAAAATATGGATAACTTTTTTATACAATGTATACTTTTTTTTAATTAGTAGATTTGGATTATATCACATAACACAAATTTAAATTTAAAATTCAAATCATACACATATGGCATGCATCCAAAGTTACTAGTGTAAAAAAATCACTACATGTATAAAAAATTAATCTTAAAAACATTGGCCAGAAAATACAAATGTTATATTTATGTTCTGACTTAGGCATGAGAATCCAGAGTTTAAACCACCAAAATACTAAGACTATACAGGGAAGGAAAAAATACTAAGTCAAATTTACCATTTCTGGCTTCATTATTCCCCTTTTTAGTTGGGCGTCAACTGCACCTTGCCCCTAATAAATCATTTTATCAGCAACTTGTCGCGGTTAACTATCTTGGATAAATTTACCATCCAAATGCATGTGCAACAAGTCTTTTACACCATTTTATATTTAGGGCACTGATTCATTTGCCCTTTCTTATCTCTCTTTTCCATCTCTTATGGATGTACTACTAACTTTTTCACACCAGTCACAATTATTTGTATCAAAATATTTTTCTACTTAACCCGATTTCTATTGTATTTTAAGTTTTAATTTGTTATTTTTATTTTAAAAATCAATTATTCACTATGTATTTTAAAGCTGCATTACTTGATTAAACATAGTTTACAATTAAAAGTCATGTCTTTTCATTGTGATCTATTTTTAATCCAATAGAGAAAAAAAAACACGAAACTCATAGAAAGAACTAATAATATTGGTCAATAAAATTAACATTTTGAAAGAAGTAATGAGCATCCTTAGTTACTTGTATTCGTTAATTTTCAAGTATCAAAGTCATATGATGAATCAACTATTAAAAATGAAAAATTTCAAACTAAAAATAAAAATGATTGTTATTGTAAAAAAAAGAGTAATCCAAAATGATTTTGGAAAGGAAATAACATTTTGAAGTTTTCCTAAATAGTTGGGTGAGAGAGAAAATGGTGGCATGACAAAATTGAGAGCAGAAAAGAAAATATGGAAAAAAAGCAGGTTAGTTCATATAGTGTATACACTAATAAATATTTTCTGACGGAAAAGTGAACCGATAGTTATTGACCATTAATTCTTGACGTAAAGTGATGATAAAATAATCTCAGGAGGGGCAAACTGCCACTTACCCTAAGTACAAGGACGTTTAGTGTAATTAACCTTTTTTTTTTTTTTTTTTGTTTTTTTGGCCCTTTCGAAGACTCCTGGAAGGAGGAATGAACGAGTCAAGATCGAAGCAGGCGGAAGCAGTCAACTTTCCGCAATAAAACCGCGTTAAAATAGCCACCTTTCAACTGTTTCCGTCACTTCTAATCTTTCAAATCTTTTATTATTCTCTTCCGCTAACAAAACGTTTTCTCCAAACTTTCGACGTCCAATTCCAATTTTCTCCCCTTCGGATAATGACTGCGTGTGCTACTTAGCTATTTGCTGCACCCCTTTTCTTTAAATATCATTGTCTATCCAAAAAAAAAAAAAAATCAGTTCTTTGTTTCTAAATGAAAGGCTGTGCACTAAACCTTAGTGGACTTGAGGCCAATACAACTGTTAATGAAGTTTTTGGGTATGTTTGACCGGGATTGTGACAGGTATGATTGAAATTTGATGTAATTAGTACGGTTGTTGTATTTCTTTCCGAAGTTAGTGTACATGTACAGACATGATTGTATTTCTATACTAAGTTGATGTACATGAATAAAATTTATGCGTACAAAAATAATAGGGGTAAAGCTTTCCTGCACCAAGAGTGCATATATTAGTAGATTTAGATGCATGCCACATATACAAAATTTGATATTTAAATTTAAATTCAGATGATATGACATACATTCAACCCCATCAGTGTATACGCTGATAGTGTAGGAAAAATTAATTCAAATAATATTAATGTATACTAAATTATATAAAATATACACTAATCAAATAGGCGTATGGAAACCTCAATATTACTTGTCCTGAATTCTTTTTTTTTTTTTTTGGTTCTACTTGTTATATCTTATCTTGTCCAATTGCTATATTTTTGGACGAGGAGTTCATGGGATATTTTATTCATCTATACTATTTATAATTGTATAGGAAGTATTATACAATAATTGTACACCAATCGAATCAAATTGGAAGTTGTAACCCGTGGTAAACATAGCCGTGGTTCTAAAACCGCCAATTGTGATTTAAAAACTAACGGTTCTACTTTTTTTGGAAGGTGGAACTTGAACGGATCTTTATAAGGACGGTTATAATTACAGTTCCTGAACCTCTAGTTATACTTTCAATTTCTTGTGGTTACAGTTTTGGTTCTATTAGTTATGCTTAAATACTTGTTGTTATGGAATTGATCCTAAATATGACAATGAATATAAAAAAATGAATTTTTTTTGCATTATCATGTGACTAGGAAAAAAGAAAAAATACATATTTTGTGAAAAGAAATACCTTTTATATTTAAATGTTTGAAATAAAATAAAATAAAATAAAAAGATATATTATTTTTCATTGTTAAAATATGGAAGAGGAAAAAAATCTTAATTAATTATACTCAAAGCGTCATCAAGTACTAGTTTAATATCTTGACTAGTTTGATTTTAACATTTTGGCTAAATTGGATGTGAATCTACATTAGTTATTGCGTTGAGATTTACTAATAAGGTGGGACAATAGGTTATTAGACTAGAATTGAGGTTGTTGGTGTTAGGTGTTAGGTGTTGACTATTAACATTGAACTCTAGATTGAACTATACAGGCTCAAGATATATATATATATTAGATGGTTTGAACAATTCTTGAATCTGAGCCTTTAGTTGTGATTGTAATTCCGGTTCTAATTCTCAAATTTGGTTCTGATTCAATAAACTATTGGTCTAATTCCGATCGGATTTCAGTTCAAAATTGAACCATGACCACACCCTAAATCATTAATACTTAACTGTTGTATATAAGTCCCATGAGAAATGTAACGATGTCATTTTACGCTTTATGATGGATTCGTAGCATCATCATCTTATTATTGTTGGTCTGAGTACCATAAGAACACATGAAAAATGTAAAGCATTTTCCACATTGACAGCTAGAGGATGACGTCTGATTAGCCAAGCATGTGATTTTTTCAAGCAGTGCTCACTAGTGGGGAAATACATGGGGCATTGACTTGTTTTAGGTGTTGATCAATATAAGAAACAAATATGAAATGTCCTTCACTCCTCAATGCGGAAATGACGAGTAAGAAACAAAATTCAAATATCCAATTTCATATAAATTTTATTTGAATTATTGATTTTGAGGCATATGATGTTGATTAACGCTAATTCTCCAGTTTCTAATATTAAGTTTGACCATCTAATTGAGAGTAAATAGTAATAATAATGTCCTTTATACCACCATTTCCATCGATCCATCATATCGAAAGTTTCTTGAAGCTTAAATCCACATTGAATGTTTCTTAAAGCTTAAATTCAAATTGAATTATGCAATAGTTTTCTATTTTCAAACAAATGTTTTATTTCAGTTTTATGGAGAAAAAGAAGGTGCGAGGCAGTGAAAATAGATCTTAGTACATGGCCATCAACTCTTAGCTTATCATAGATACAAGCTTGAGTTCACCTTTGGCAAGTCTAATTGTGGTTTTTGGCAAATAAAATAGTGAAATTGGACATATATGATCCACTAGTCTTAGTTAGTTTATATTAAGAGTAAATTTTATATCTACTGTCAATGAATCTTATATTAAATGAAGAATTAATAGGTTCCACAATCGTATTTAGAATATTTTCTTTGATTGAAAATCAATTATTAGATTTGCCAAATAGTTAGTTCAAACCATAATAAAATTTTTTAACTTTAAGTTTCCAACAAATAATTCTTGTGAAAACCTAATGCAAACACTCGATCCCCTCGTAGTTGTTTGCCAATGAAAATGCTCCAAATATACAGTATTAACTGTTTGTCAATTGAGATGTCGATCAACTTTGAATTATGTATGTTTTGTAAGAATTCACCATTATTCAACTTGACCATATGAGCCATAAATATTTGGTAGACATGTAACCGTGCCATATATATTCACTCTTCTCTTGTCTATGCGTGTTGGTTGAGCAGCAAAAACTTAAAGGTTGTGTTTGGATTGATTGATTTGGACTTGAAAAGAATTTGAAAATGATGAATTTCAAATGACTCTTGTATTAAATGGATTTGAGATGTTCTAAATTAGCATATGCTACCTCATAGGTGGATTTAAAATTTCATTTTTAAAATAAAATTTTCAAGTATTTAAATTGAAGATTTGAAATCAAATCCACTCATCCGAACATAGAAAAAATGGCTAGTGAGATTTCCAAATCTTTCATGTTAAACCATTCAAAACCTTCTCAAAGTATAGATGCGTTATGCTTCCAAATTTGTGCAAATTAAGGCTCTATGACTAAATTAAAGGATTGAATGAGAAAGAAAATGGATGCTGAAGAAAACAAGTGCCCAAATTCGTAAAAAGTCGATGTGATCAAAACTTTTGGCCTTTTCTTAAGTAATTTTCTTCATTAGTGCACGGTTCACAAATTTTCGATAAAAATACTGCCAGCTTCGTCTGGTGGATATGGCATAAGGATGACAAGTCCACGTAACGCATTTAATGCTAACATAAAACCTTGAGAGAGAATTCTAATACTAATTGACCGAATTGGTTCTCTAATTAGATTGGATGTGGGAAAGTCTCGTTGACTAGTCAACCAATCAGCAGTTCAACTGGAAACATTTGTAGCTGTAGGAAAAATTTGACATGATACCACCATGGTTTGAACACAAAAACTCAACTACATAAGCGAGGCGTGCTTGCCATTGGATCAACAAGCCCATTTTAGCCAACAAATATGGTGAATTTTTGGCCAACATGGGTGCAATGGCAGATCAAGGTAAATCATTGGCGCTTGTTAGCAGAGTTGTTAATCAAGTCAAGTCAAGTTTTGGATTTTCGAACTCGTTCGTTTAAATTAACAAATCTTAAGATATGGTCGAAATCAACTCGATAAAGAGGATATGTGACTCAAACTCGACACATTAATTACAAGCAAGTCAAACTTGCGCGAGTTTGAGATCGAGTTTGAAAATTTATATTGTGTGAAATAACAAAAATTAATAAATCTAATGTGAAATGACAAATGAACCCTCACTAACGAGCCTAATCGAACTGCTCGACAAAGACAGTAGTCGAGTTTAACTCACATCGTTTATTTGTCGAGTATTTTTCAAACTTGAGATCGGCTTGTTTATTGAAATAAACAAACTAGTCAAAAGAGCTTTCGATTAGCTTGTTTCAATTAACAACCTACTTGTTAGGTTGCTAGAAAAAGATTGTAGAAGCTTTTGTTTACCCCATTTTGTAGACATTAATTGACATTTTTCATTATGCACAATTATCTTTCTTACAAAAAAAAAAAGCCCATTTTAGTTAATTTTTTATTCTTTTTTTATTTTTCTAAAATAAAATTTATTTGGAATCTTTTAATAAAGCTTATTACTCCCAAACTTTGTAAGTTATGAAATGAATTTCAAAAATAACATATTACATAAGTTATTTCAAAGACAAATATTGTTTCTAATAATCTTTTACTCTTAAAATTTGCAAATAAATTAAGTAATTACACTAAATATAGGTAACATTTTAAACTTGAAATCTAGTGGATTACTAATTAAATTTAGGTTTTATTGATTCTTATAAGAATTAACCATTCTACAATGAATTATATTAAATGAGTATTTGTCAATGGTGTAATTTATTACAGTTTAAACCATATACTTTATATAAAAAATTATGAGATATACTCCCTCCGTCCCACTTTGATAGTCCTGTTTTCCTTTTTTGTCTATCACAAATTACAGCCCACTTTCCTATTGAGGATGTTAGTTTGCTTTTAATTTTTCTAAAATGCCCTTATTTACTATAGTTTGTTAATAAATATAACTACCCTATTTAATGTAGTTAACTTTTCCAAAAGCATATTGGTAATATAAAAAGCCATGTTTTGTTATCCTTCCAAACTTATTTATATCAATAGAGGAATACTAAAAGCCATCATTTTCTAACATCGTGTAAAATAGGAAAGTACTCTCCTAAATTAGTTTTCCAATAAAACTACATGACTTTTCTTAATCTGTGTAAAAAACACATGGGACTATCAAAGTGGGATGGAAAGAGTAATATTTAAATTTATTTAATGACCTAGTGATTCAACCACTCACCCACTAGTTGAACCAATGACTCTTTGACCCACTTCCTTTGCTAGGTTCCTCTTAGGATTGGGTTTCATAACTATGCTAGTACTTGCCCTAGGATGGCTGAGGTTTAAGGGTCTTACAAGTTGCATTTTATCCAATTCAAATTGGTTTATATAATTCTTACTAAATTTGGTATAAACTTGTACATTTTTTGATATAATCTCTAACTTAGTTGTGTGAATTGATAAATTAAAGTTTACACACAAATTATATAAATTTATACTAAAAGTTGTAAGAATATGAATCAGTTTGAAATGGACACAACACAACATGTGATGCCCTGCTCTGGTTTCATGGCCCTCATTGGGATCCTTTCATCATCATCCGACTGCATTCAACTGAACAAGACTTGTGGATTAAGGATAGAAGAGGGTCGATATAGCTCCTATATGAAGGCAATCAGTAGCGTTCAAAAACTAAAATAAAATAAAATAAAAATAGGTCTAGCTTCATATGGTAACGGACAATGAAGCATTTCACTCTCAAAACAAGGGCATGAACTGGTTTTAAATTCAATTTAGGGTGAATTATAGTTTAATCCTCCTGTAGTTAAGCATTTTTCTGAATGACCCTCTAATAGGTTAACAAGTTATACATGGGGCTTCATACTTTAGACTAAAGTATTAAAATAACAAATCATCCTTCATAATAAACTGACTAAAATATCAAAGTTACCCTAATGCCAAGATATATAAATGTAGAACGAATAAAACTTTAGCTTTCTGCAATTTAATTTTCTTTTTTTTTTACATATCTTATGGTTTCTAAAGTATGAATTTGGTGCTATGTTTTGAAATTTAGACTGGATCGAATCTATCTGACCAGCCAAACCAGTAACTAGTCAAGCATCTGATCCAAGTTTTCTTCAAAAGTTGGCGGTAAAAAAAAATCTAGTCAAAACAACTTTTTTGGGTCAGGAACCGGTAAACCAGTTAGAACCCAATCTTTTATTTTTCCAATTTTAATTTTTTCCCCTTCTTTCTTTCTTTGAGCTTTTGACCAGAGTTTCGTGCTTGTGTAACTGTCCAATAATTGAAAAATCGAAAATCAAATGATGAAACATCAAGCAATTCAATTTGACCAATATTGTTGCTAAAATTATTCTAGCGATTACAGCATGATTCACTCCATGGCCATGCATCATTTTCCTTTAACTTTGCTCTTATTTATAGACTATGGAGGAAGAGGAGGAAAGCCCCTCTTCCTTGCTTGAATCTAAGATGCTTTCAAGGGCCTAGACTAACTGTCCTTTTGAAAACTTAATAGAAAATTACATTCTCTAAATTCTTTAAACCCAATTCCTCAACGAACCAAATATGAAAAAAGGAGCAAAGAAGGGAAGAGATGAGAAAGAGGGGAAAAAGAAAATAATGAAGAAAAAAAGAGTTTTTGTGTGCATGTATTATATGTGATGAAAGAAAGAATAGAGTCCTGATACAGAGAAAGAATAAGAAACAACAGAACCAAAAAAAAAAAAAAAGGAGAGAAACGACGGTGCATATGGAAAGAAGGTTTGACATTTATTAGCATTGAATATCCTAAAACTTTGTAACATTTTTATTTTGAACTTCATTGCTTTAACAAAGTGTAAAATAACCTAATATATTTTTTCAAGTTACATTTCCACCTATAGTTTTTAAAAATCTTTTAGTCAAGTCCTTTTGGACTGAATCTAAACCTATCAAATATGTATGTGAAACTGTAAACCACCAATTTAAGGGTAATTTCTATATATTATTTTGATTATGCACTACTAACATGTATTTCTGACATTTTTGCGATGTCATTCGATTTGACCCCCAAGTCTAATTGGCTAGACCCACTAATCCCCTGCTTTGAAGCTCAACCGAGTCACATCCTAGTTCTGAGTTTAAAATAGATTTGACACTAACTCAAAACCTTTACAAATAATTCTACAATTTGTCTTGGGATGGTTGAGGTTTCATGAACTATGAGCTTGTTCAAGTTCCTGTAATCTTCATTGGATTGCGATGCTTCAAGTGAACCTAGACATTTGGATTTATGAAGATAGAAGTGAGTGCCTTTATCTCTCACATGAAGGTATACATACAGTGTACACAGAGAAGGGGGAAAAAGTCTAGTATAGTAATGGGCAATGGAGTGGTAGAAACTGGTTTTAAATTTTAAGTTCCTACATGTATGAGTCTAATAAAGGTTGGATACCAGTGCTACTGTGTTGTGCACGATTTGTCCAGTTATTATGGATGTTTAAATTTTTTATATATAACTACATTATAGTGTTGTATTAAACATATGTAAAATATTTTATTTGTACACACCACGTCGTATGAGTACAATAATGTAATATGGTTGTACATCAAATCATGTAATAAGTATAATAATTGAAACCAAAGTACAATCGCACCAACGCTCATTCCATCCAATACAGTGTCATGTAAAGGTCAAACATTTGAAATTGTTCTCATCGTAATGTGTACTACTTATTGCTGTCTAAGTCAAGCTTTGATTTTTCCAAAAAAGGAACTTAACAACTGTGTGCTCAATCGACTTGAGGATTCTACACCAATAACTATCATATTTGCATGTTACTCGAAGAAATTGAAATTTGACACTTCCAACCAAATAATCAAATAGTTTAGGTTATGTTTGATGATTTTGGTAGGAGTTTAGAGGTCACACTCAAGCACTGTCAATAGGGTCAGGATGACTCAACTAACTTCGTCTAAAAAATAAGAGTTAAGTTTGATTGATATATGAACTAAATTGAGTCTGAACTTAAAGTATAGGATAATAGGCTCGAACCTAATGTGAGGCTGACTCACATCTTATTATTGTATTAAGTTTCAAAATGAAATAAATACATATTTGTTAACATTATTTACAAAGTTTTGCAATCCTAATTAAGATTAGTCTTATGTTAATTATCTAAATTTTGATATATTTAATTAAATTTATGACTTTTAATGATATATAATATTTAAGGTATGAATTTTGGGGAAGGATTGAATTGGTAGTAAGATTGGAGGGATTGTAAATAGGAATTCTTGGTTTAAGATTTCCCATTTATAAAATTTTTTTAAAAAAAAGGGAATTTTAAAATTTGGTCCAACCCATTCTCCAACCTGAAGCGTTACAAATACAAAGAGTTGACTTTGGGCCCTCATTTTCAAACCCAATGGGCCAAATCTGAAGCAAAGAATAATGTATTCTTACATGGGCATAGTTTTGGACATTTCAAAACTCGGCCTATTAGGCCCAATATTTAGGTGAATCAAGATATTTTGATTTATAGACAGATAGAAGTGGTTGGCATTAGCTTCTTCCACACAAAGGTGAATAGTGTGCAGCAAAAAGTTGGAAAAAAAGGGCACATTTGGTTAGCATGATTTGCAAAAAAATTTCTCAAATATTATTTAATTTGCATTAGAAATATAATTTTTAATTTTTTTTATTTCACATATAGTACATCACAAAAATGCTACAGTATTATTTCAAATAATCGTTTTCAAATAATACACTATGTAAACAATTGAAATGCTACGGCAAAAACTAGTTTTAAGTCTTAGTTTCCTATACATGTGCATTTGATACAAATTGGGTGTCGATGCTTTTGTGTTATGCAGTTCACGCAGTTATTATATATATTTAAATTTTTATGTACAACTACATTATAATATTGTATCAAATATATGTGATGTATTTTATTCATATAAAACACAATAGGGTAATGTGATTATACACCTAATCACATAACAAGTACAATAAACAAATTAAATTACACGGAACCAAAACCACACTAGCACTCATACCGTCCAATATAGTGTCACGAGAAGAGTCAAATTTTTGAAACTTTTATCATCATAATGCATACTAGTTAACCTTTGATTTTTCTGAATGGAACTTAGCAGTTTTGTGCTCCATTGACTTGAAAATTCTTCACGAATAAATATCAAATTTGCGTACTAAGCGAAGAAGTTGAAATTTAAATTTGACAATCCCAACCGAATAATCAAACGGTCTAGGTTATATTTGATTCATTTGGAAAGAGTATAAAGGCCACACTCAATTCAATGAATATTCTCCATCAATAAGTTCATACTAGTACCATATGAAGCGAAAATTTTGACATTTTGGAGCTAATTATTCGAAAGAATTGACATTTTGCAGCTAATTATTCTAATGGTTTAGTTTGTATTCCTGGACAAGAATTTATGCTAAGGCTAGAAACACAGGGGCATTAATGTGCTTGAGATCCCACATTATATGGTTTGTGAAAAGAAAAATCCAAATTATAGTAGTGGAAAGAGTTAAAAGTTGTTGAAGAGATTGATGCAATTGAGGCAAAGTGGGAAAAGGGTACTTTTGAAGAGGCAAATTGGAAACCTGATGCACACATGATACAACTGGTTTCTCACCCCCAAGTAAAGGTAAAGCAGATGGCCAAATTCTGAAGAACTGGGGAAAGATAAATGTTATTAGAAAAGTTCATTGACATGACAGAACCATTTTTTGCATCCTCGATAAGTTGGGCGGCAAGTGTTAATGTTAAGAAAATACTTGAGCTTGGATTCGAATTCAAGTTGGTCGAACTCTTGAAGGTTGTGATAAAGGTTAAACTTGATATTTTTGGCCTTACTCGAATTTGATCAAATTGAGTTCAGTTGAGTTTGAGTAATATAATTTTATATTTTATATAATTTTAAACGAGGGATGAGATAGACTTTCAAACTAATAAATAGATATTAAAAAGAATACACACACACACATATCTAAAGCTCAATTAAACCTGATTAAGGTCGATGAGTGTCCGAACTTCACATATTCGAACTCGAGTTTGTCAAGCTATTTGACTAATTGAATGTGAGGTCAAACTCGATCAATGTGAATTCCAACTCGAGGTTTTAGTGAATAAGCTGGCGAGCTACTTGATTGAGCCCTAATCATTTGCACAAAAGAGATGTTAATAATGGACCCTTGGTGTCACAAGACTCACAAGTAATAACTTGAATGGGAAAATCGAATAGAAACGTAAATTACTAAGTTGAAACGTGCATATGAAGTTAAATTATGTACACATTTTTTTGATCTCACGTATGTCTGAAGTTTGGCATAAATTAAAAGAGGGAGAAGTTACAGGCATATTGTGTTTTAAATCCGCATATATTTTTTTGTTACTCAGCAAAGTCATAAGTTTACAATAAAAACATGAGTTAATCTTTCCTACACTGACAGTATACACTATAATTGTTAAATCCATGACACGTGTAAAAGTTAAATTTCAAATTTAAATTTTGCATAGTTGTCCTTTGTCATTCATCCAATGATGAAAGTGTATACACTGTCACTGAAAAACTAATTCTAAAAACATTGCCCAGGAAGGACAAATTTTATACCTATGTTCTGAGTTAGGCATGAGAATCCACAATTTAAACCACCAAAATATTCAGAGTAAACAGGAAGAGAACATCTTATGTCAAATTTACTATTTCTGGCTCAATTATACCCCCTAATAATTAGGAATTAACTGCACTTTGCCCCTGATAAATCATTTTATCAAATTGTCCCCTAAGACTAGCGGTTAACTATCTTGGATAATTTTACCATCCAAGAGCATGAGAAACAAATCTGTTACACACTTGCAGTTTTAGTGCATTAACTCATCTGCCCTTTCGTATCCCCTTTTTTCGTTTTTTACCTCTTATGGATAGACTACTACTTTTTTCACAATAGTTACAATCATTTGTACAATAATATTTTTCTATTTAAACCCATTTTATTTTATTGTAAGTTTTAATTTTTATTTTCATTTTAAAAAATCAGTTAGTCACTATGTGTTTTAAAGCTGAATTACTCGATTATATATAATTTATGAGTAAAAGTCACGTCATTTCATTGTGATGTAATTTTAATCCAATAGGGAAAAAACACGAAGCTCATAGAAAGAACTTAATTATTTACTTTTTAAGTTGCTGAAGAATAATCTTAATCAATGATTAGTTACTTGTTAATTATGCAAGTATCAAGTCATATCATATAGTGATAAAATAATCTCAGGAGGTGCATACTGCCATTTACCCCAAAGTACAAGGAGGTTTAGTGTAATTAACTTTTTTCCCCTTACCAGGGCTCGTGGAATGAGGAATCAACAAGTCAAGATCGAAGTTAGGAGTGTAAACGAGTATAATCAAACCGAACACCGGTGTTCAATCTTGTTTGATTATTTTAATGAATTTGAAATTTTGTTCAAATTTAGTTTGTTACTGAGTTTGAACGAGTTTTTATCGAATCAAACTTGAACGAGTTTTAATTGAACTTAATATTATTGAACATAAAATGATAAAATGATCTACAATCTTGGTTTGACTAACTAGCGAACCAACTTCAAACGAGCACTAATGAACATTTATTAAGTCGAGTTCGACTCAAGTATAAATAGTTTGATTCATCTTTCAGTTCTGAAGAGGGTAAGAAAGCATGAATACTTTTATATTATATTATATAGAGATTTTCACCCTAATTTATTACTCTTTTTCCCTTAATTTTTACTATTTGATGTTTAAGAAATTTATTATAACGAATTAGAAATGTCATTAAAATCAATTATACCTATCATATGCTTGCTATTTTAAAAGATGAACAACATACATGAATGAAAGAATTGGAACTATATGCATATTTTAATAAAATTTACTTGCTTTATATGTTTATGAACATATCAAGTCGACAAACTAAAAATTATAATTTGTTCATATCATTTTTAAATTCAAATCATGCTTTGAATTTGGATTGATACGTAAATAAACAAACTTAGAACAAGCCTCATTCCAATCGAATCGAGGACCAAGATGCTTGGTTCGATTTACTGCCCAAATCGAATCGAAGAAGCCGGCTGAAGTAGTCAACTTCCCACGATAAAACCGCGTTAAAATAATCATTAGTTCAACTGTTTCTGTCCGCTTCCAAACTTTTTCGTCTTCATCATCTTCTAATTCTCTTCCAATAAACAAAAGCTTTCTCCGGACTTTCCACATCCAATTTCAATTTTCTCGACTTCAGATAGTTACTGAAGTGTTCCACTTGCTGCATCCCTTTTCTTTAAATATCTTTGTCTATCCCCCAAAAAAAAAAAAAAAAAAGGATTCCCAGTCATAATTCTTCACGACAGCCATGGCTGCTGCAACTGCTATCTTTCAGTACATGCTTTTACTGATTCTTGTTTATCAATTTCACCAATCGTACAGCCAGCAAAGCTATCTTGACAACAAACAGTTTGATTGTAACGTAAACTGGAGCACAGCAATGGGGTTTAAATGCAATGGAGCAGCTAATTCTTGCAGGTCGTACCTGACTTTCAGGGCAACTTCCACCTACAATACTCCAGTTACCATAGCTTATTTGTTGGATACAGATGCGACTGAAATTGCCAGAATGAACAATATTTCTGATATGGGCAGAATCCCTTCTGGTAATTTGGTTATTGTTCCTATAAATTGTTCTTGTTCAGGTCAATTTTATCAGCATAATGCAAGTTATGTGTTGAAAGGAGACTTGGAGACTTATTATAGTGTTGCTAATATAACTTATCAAGGTCTGACTACTTGTCAGTCATTGCAAGCTCAGAATTCGTATAATCTCAGGAATTTGAAAGTGAATATGAAGCTTAATATTCCAGTTAGGTGTGCTTGCCCTACCAAAAATCAGACTGCCTCTGGATTTAAGTATATTTTATCTTATCTTGTAACATGGGGTGATTCCTATGAAGCTATTGCTAGCATGTTTAATGTTGATGTGCAGAGTATATATGATGCTAATGAGTTGTCTGCTGACCATCTTATTTATCCCTTTAATCCTCTTTTGATCCCATATAAATCTGAGCCTACTCATATCAATACCTCATTGATTTCATTGCTTCCACCTCCTTCCTCTCCACAGCTGCCTGTGGTGCCTGCACCACCTACTAGTAAGAACTCTTCTCACAAATGGGTTTTTATTGGAGTTGGAATTGGTGTTGGTACTTTGCTGCTTTTGCTGGTTGGCTTTCTTGTTCCGTTCCTGCGGTATAGGCACCAGAAAGGTACTTCACTGGCAGAGAGGAAGGATCATGATGATAAGAAGTTTGCTTCTGAATCTGTTGAAGCTTACAAGGCCTTGCCAGAATCAGAAAGTAAGTCATGGTCGGAAGGGGTTAAGTTAGCAATTGAAAGTCTCACTATGTATAAGTACGAGGAATTGCAGCATGCCACAAGTTCTTTCGCAGAAGCCAACAGAATCAGGGGATCTGTTTATCGAGGCAATTTTAAGGGGGATTATGCAGCAGTGAAGATGATAAAAGGGGAGGCACTAGAGGAGATTAATGTGCTCAAGCAAATTAGTCATTCAAATATAATAAGACTTTCTGGTTTCTGTTTGCATGATGGCAACACATACCTTGTGTATGAGTATGCAGACAAAGGAGGCCTGAGTGATTTGTTGCATTCTCAGAATAAGGAAGTGATAGCTATGGTATACTTGAAAAGAAGGTTATTCTTCTTCATGTACACTGAATTGGAAACAGAGGGTTCAGATTGCTCATGATGTTGCTGATGCTCTGAAATTACCTTCACAATTATGTCAATCCTCCCTACATTCATAAGAATTTGAGGAGCAGCAACATTCTTTTGGATGGTAACATGAGGGCCAAGGTTTCCAATTTTAGTCTTGCAAGGTCTTTAAATGCTGACAACCAAAATGAAGATGAAGGGAGCTTGAATGCGCAAATGACAAGGCATGTTGTTGGGACTCATGGTTATATGCCGCCAGAGTACATCGAGAATGGATTGGTCACCCCAAAATTTGATGTGTTTGCCATTGGAGTGGTGATTTTGGAACTATTATCTGGAAGGGAGGCAATTCATTATCAAGGTGAAGCGGGAAAGCCTGGGGAAGAGGAGTTGCTCTATGCAACAATTAAGAAGGTGTTAGATGGGGAAAATGTGAGGGAAAAGCTACGAGACTTTATGGATCCCTCGACTCAGAAATGAGAACCCATTAGACTTGGTCTATTCAGTTGCTCAACTGGCTAGGAATTGTGTGGCTTATGATCTCAATAGTCGTCCCCCAATGGCTGAGGTTTTCATGACACTGTCCAAGATTCTTGCCTCATCGTTGGACTGGGATCCTTCCGATGAACTTGAACACTCTAGATCGCTAGACCACAGCAGATAGCATGAGAAGCTAATTCATTCAATCTCTGTCTTATCTCGTAACATATTCAGAGTAAATCAAATGTCGAGCATTGGCCAGGCCAGCTTTCTTTGCTTAATAGTCTCAATATACCATGTGTCTAATAATATGTACGTCCTGTGCACGGATTTCACCTAATGTATTTATTTATAGCTTCTAGGCTTGTATTGGTCTCTCAGATCTAAAGGAAACCCCTGTTGTATGTGTTGTATGTTTTTTCATGTATTTGCTGCCATTAGTGCAGCATCCTCTGAATTAATGAAATTCTCTGGTTTATTAAAAAAAAAAAACTTGTAATGCCAAGTGAAGTTTGTTGATGTAATAGTATCTAATCTCCTGCTAGCTTGTCATGCATCAAGTGAAGACGATTGTGTTAAACATACTAGGTATATAGTTCACAGTTTATTTAAGAATATTTCTTTGAATATTATAAGAAAGTGTTTTATGATGCAAGCAAAATAATATTTGGAGGAAAAAATTATACAAACAGCAACTGTGCAATACCACTTTCACACTGTTTTCCTTGATTTGATTGAAAAATATTTCAGACTTTCATCTGTGGATTACAATTATGATGTTATCTTTACCCTTGCTGTGGAGAATTTCAAGTACCTAAATTATTATTTCTGGTTCCATCCAAATTGTCAATATCTACGTAGAAATGAATGCAAGTTTCAATTTTGTTGCATTCTGCTGCAAGCCTGCAAATGATACAGAAAATATGGGCAGTAAGCTAGTAAAGCATACGATGCCAAGAGAGGTAGATGGGAACCGTGAACAACATTTTGAATTTGGAAGGGCCCGAGAAATACATGGACAAATACATTATACATGGATTTAATGGGCATTCAGGTAGTAGATGGTTGTCAAATTATAGAAGCAACATCAAAGAAGATGATAAATGACGTCTGCAGAGCCTCCAAAGTCCAAAGTCAACTGCCCAAATCTAAAATATACATAGATGGAGAAGAACAAATGTCTTAGTTAGTCAACTAAATAATTATTTATCACTAGCTCACCATCCCAGTTTTCAACACCTTCTATCTCTGATTCTCAGTATGTGTATGTGACTTCTGAACTTGATTACTAATGGTAGCATGATTTTCAACAGAAACTATACTGGTAATGGTAACAGATAGATCACAGATGGCTTTTATGACAACTGGGAAAGGCTGGTCACAGCTACTCTGCAGGAGGGAGGATCTTCTCCGTACCGGTCAAATGTCTCCCAGTGACCTTTCCTTAGTATCATTGTCATCATTTTCCTCGTTCAGTTTAAGTCCCTTCACCTCACTGAATTTCACCTGTCAACTTCTCAATTTCGCTTTTAGGAACTTCATTTACTTATCTTCGAATTCTCCAAGCAACAATTACTTAAGCGAGTCCAATCTCATCAAGCATGGTCAATCAGGGGATCTCTTTTATGGTGTTTTGGAAGGTGGGGCTCAAGTAGTAGTCAAGCAAATTGATCTGTCGTTTGTTAAGAAAGAATTGTATTTCATTTCAGAATTGGAAGTACACAGGAAGTTTTCTGATCCTGTATTTGTCCCTCTTCTGGGGCATTGCTTGGACAATGACAATGAAAATGAGAAGTTTCTGGTTTACAAGCATATGCCTAACAAGGACTTGGCAAGTTGTCTGTCTAAGGAAGTTGTTTCAGATTATGATAAACCATTACCATGGCTGGATTGGACAGCGAGGTTGAACATTGCAACTGGAGCTGCAGTGGTTGCGTCTTTTCTACATCATCAATGTATTCCACCCCTCGTTCACAGGTAGCACAAGTAGTTTTGTCATTTAATGTGTAAATATATTTCTTTATTCATTTTTATTTTTTGTGTTTAAGATGGAAGAGGGTTGTTAGATATCCAGATTATTATCTTGTTATGTTCACTTGGCATTCTTTTTTTGTCTCCGTAGAGATATTCAATCTAGCAGCATACTTCTTAATGAGAAGTTTGAAGTGCGATTAGGAAGCCTTTATGACATCTCTTCTGAAGAAAAAAAAGATAAGTCAAGATCAGTTACGCTCTACAAGGATCAGTCAGAAAGGGATTCCCAAGTTCCTGCAGTTCCCTGATGCGATACTTATTGTGTTCTATTTTGACCAATATTTTAATAAAATATCAAAGTTTAGCTATACCTTGGTAATTTGCAAGGAGAAATAAACTATACAAGAAATGGGGATGCATATATGCTCATTATAGTAGAGGCATAATTTTTGTTTTCAGTTTCATTGGAAAAGTTGATGGATGTATATGCAAGCATCATCATCTGAGCACAAAACATTGGTAAATGACTTATCTAGTTTGGCAGAAAATCTACCTTTGTATAGTGAAAGTTTGGCCTATTGCTAGAACCTTGCCAATTTCACCAATGACCAACAGTTGAGCTGAGACAAGAAAGATATGTAGTCTGGCCAACTATAAAATGTCTTTAAGAAATTAAAGATATATGCCACATGATTCGAGTTTCTATCTGTATGCTTGAAAGTGAAAAAAGTTGCATACTAACTTCTTCATTTTGGGTTTGGAGCTCAACCTCATAAGCCTAACATTATTTAAATACTGTCTCTATGTACAGCTGTGACCTGGATTAGAATCTACATTTCCATCAGTGTAATGGTAATCACTTCCCATGGAGCCTTATTTGTATCCTTTTTTTAAAATTACGTACTATTTTGCTTACCCTTCCATTTCTACTGCTTAACTGTACAAGTCCTCTTTTTTTTTTTTTTTTTTTTTTTTTGGGTCAAAGTCATTTGTATTGTATTGTGATAATATATAACTGTACAAGTTTTAAGATGGACTAAGTTGTCAGTCTTTCTTCTGTGTCTGTCTTCTAGGGGCTCTAGAGAAGGCCGTTCTGGTATGTAACCTTGATTTAGGATATGATCACTTGCTGTTTCTTTATTATTTTATTTGAAGCAGAAGTAGTGTAATGCTGATTTCAGAGTCTTTGAAATAGATCTCATGGTTGTGTAAGGGAGGTGATTGGTGATTAGCGTTAGCCATAGACATACATGTAATGTAATTGTAGCTACCTAGCCTACCTGGTGGTCTGTGTAAATTCTTGAAGGTGATGCGCTTGTACCTATTTATGTCAGATTTTGCTGCAAAACTATGTCCTGACCATTTAACAGTATATTTTACTCGGACTCAGGTGTGGGAGTCCCAAGGACAAGGGTACTCTAGTGCAAAACTAAGAGTCCGACACAGGTACAGCAAGGCAAAGTGAAAAGTATGAGTAACATATCAAATAAACAATTGAGCTAAGAAATAAAATTTAAGGGCTACCAGCAACTAGAACCTTTTGCAAGCTTCTTATAGGATACACTTCTCCATTCCACATGATAATCAATTTTGGCTTCACTTCTATCTTCAAACCTCCAACTATCTTCGTCTCTCTGGGGATCATTGGAGGATTTCCTTCGAAAAGCATGTACAGGAGTTACCTATTTCATTCTGATTTTTAACTAAATCTATTCTGAATTGCCAGGTACATCTAACGCCATGTGCTCTGATGATGTTTATTGCTTTGGAAAGATTTTGCTTGAACGAATTACAGGCAAGTTGGGTTTTAGTGCTGGTGAAGGTTCCAGGATGGGGGATTTGATGATAACCTTACTGGATTACATAACTTCAGGCATTGAGGAGCTAGCTCTAAAGATTCTGGACCCTTCTCTAATCTTAGATAAGCATCTTTTGATGCAAATATGGTCAGTTGCCTTTGTTGCTAAGGTCTGTCTTAGTCCCAACCATTCTGCGACCCCAAATGGCACATATACGTGGGGCTTTAAAACGGATCATGTCAGCAAGCCTCACTAGTAATGGATACTATCAAACCACTGATTATTTCCACCGATTTGGAGCTCATGACATTTCAAATATGCTCGAGGGATCTGGAGTAATAGGTGGACTAATGATTATTTTAGCCTTTTGAGAATTTCAAATTACATTATACTAACAATTTGGGTGTATCTTTCAGGAAAGACATGTATGGCAACCGCTAATGATACATATTCAGGCAGCAGCTCTGAGTCAATAAACGATGAAATCTTGGAAGCTGGAGGGGTCGAAGAGGCTTATCCAAATGTGGAATTCTTTGCTGACCCCAATTTAACAATATTCTCTTTTGCAGAGCTCATGGATGCAGCCAGAAGTTTTAGAAAATCAGTAGAAGAAACTGAGTCTTGGACTCCGTACCAAGCGTGGGTTAATGAGGTGTCCATGTCAAAGAGTGGCAGTGAACCTTTTGTTGCTGTCAGAGATTTTTACTCAGAGAACATGAAAGTATTAGACATGTGGCAGGTATTACTGAACTTCTAAGTTGTAATTGAAAAATGTTTAACTGACTAGTGAATTGGTATCTAATTTCTTTAACCTCACTAGCCATATTAATCCCACTTGTGAATATGGTTTAACTTTTGGCTCATATATGATTGAAATATATTTCCTTTCTGCTGATATCTGCCATCATCTCCCTCAATATTATTAACTGATTTTGCTTCAACTGAGGTAAACACATCAATCTTTCTTAGATATGCAAATTCCTCCAACTATGGTTGAAATAGAGAACATAATCTCGCCTGTGGGTACATGTACTGATACAAAATTTTCTGAGTTGTTTTAAATGTTCTACTTCACCCTTTCTTAAACAGTCTCAGGTAAACTTTCTCAGAACCCTTTCTCATCCAAACATAATCAAATACCTTGGATGCTGTTTCAAGGGCAAAGAGCTATGCCTTGTTCATGAATTTATGCAAAATGGCAGCCGGAGAACCATCTCTTTAATAGTGAGATTCTGATTATGCTGCTTAAATATTATCTTGAATAATCTAAGCATTAGCTATTGGTCATAGTTCCTCTCCATTAATCTGTTCTTGATTATTTGATTTCTTTAGAAGGTTCTGCCATGCCGGCGCTTACCTGGGAGTTGAGGCTTAAAATTTTGATTGAAGCAGCTAAAGGCCTAGAATTCTTGCATGAATCAAGGCAGCAAGGTTTCTATGAATATATTGAGGTCTCCAACATATTGCTTGATGATGTAAGATACAGATTCATATTGGATGAATAAAAGTCAGTATATTGCAATTTGAAGTTTCCCCATTTTAAATATTTTGTTCACTGAAGCTTAGATATTTCTTATTAGAATTCTTTAATTGAAGACGCATTCTGACTTTTAATTGAACATGCATGCTAAATTTAATTGTCAGTATAGCTGATGACAAGGTTGATTAATTACTATGAATCTTCATTGCCGTTAATGTTAGTCAATCAATTTGATTTCAGTTGTACAATGCAAAGATACTGAATTTTGGCATAGCAAAGATAGGTCGTCCAAAGCCTTTCGATGATGTACATCCATGCTTTTTTGATAGATGTGTGTATGCTGCTCCTGAGTATATCCCGACTGACAGGATCATAACAGGTAATCAAGCTACTTCAACTTCTTGAAGTTATGCATGCAGTTGAGGTATAGCAGTTCTACACTTCTATATTAAAGCTTGAAATGACTTGCTTGCTTGATTTTAGATCAAGTTTGAGTAAGAATATAAAGAAGGTTGATACTACTATTTACTAATTAACTTTCATATAAATATATAGGGCTCAGCATGGACAACGACGTGTATGGTTTTCGTGTTGTACTGGTGGAAACACTAATTGGTCTATCAGGAAAAGCAAAATATCATCTACCAAAACTAGGTGCATGCCTTCTGGATGAATTTTTTAGGTTCCATTTGTCTGACGGAAGGCAGTTGGAAAAATTATCGATCCCCGATTAGAAGGAAAATATCCCCTCCAAGCTGCTCTTGGTTTAGCTTTGCTTGCTCTAACATGCCTTGAACCAGAACCCAAAAGGAGACCATCAATGGAACAAGTTGTGGAGAGACTTCAACACATTCAATCTGCTCTGGGAAAACCAGAAATCCAAGGATGAAACAAGGAATACAGGGCTAATTATAAACAAGATCAACCGAGGCTGTCTTTTGGACCTCAGTTTTCCTGTCCTTCTGATGTGGAATGAAGTTGATAAGTGGAAATCGCAAAGTAAGGCAAAATTGTGAGGCCAACATAAACAAGCATGTCCTCTTCTAAAAGATGTTTCCTAATCTTAATTTGGAAATGAAGTGGCACTTCATTTTATAGATGTTATAGTAAATACTATATGTCCACAGCATTGTGGAACGGCTTGGTAAGATTATGGTAAGAAAAAAACTCAAAGAATGCTCATATAGGTACAGTTTGGTTAGTACAATGCAAGAAAACTTCTCCAGTAGATTTTCGTTATATTCTGAAAATACTCGTACTTGTTCAATTAAAAAAGTATAAAATACCTAATATAATTTCCCCATATCAGACTACATGAATAATACTTTAATTTATGACAAAAATTTAATATTTTTACTTAGAAATACGTGTGTGTGCGTGTTTGTGTTAAGAGATTAAGAGGACGTAGGAAGCATAATTCTGTCCATAAACAATTTGCTTTCTCTGAGTCATAGTGAATACGGTTGAGGATCTTCACAGTAAGAAGCATAATTTGTAACGCAGCCTAGCTAGGCAGGTTGTACTCCAGCTGAATACAGTTTTGATCTTTGTGAGGAGTTTAGATTGAACACTTTAGGTCACTAGACCATGGCAGATAACACAAGAAGCTAATTCAATATCTGATTTGTGCCATAACGTATTCAGAGCGAATCACATGTCGAGCATTGACCAAGCCTGCTTTCTCTGCCTAATGGTCTCAATATACCATGTTTCTGATAATAGGTATATCCTATGCACAAGTTTCGCCTAATATATCTTGCTTCTAGCTTGTAATGCCAAGTGAAGTTATTGAGGCAATAGTATGCTAATCTCCTTCTAGCTTGTCATGCATCAAGTGAAGATCACTGTGTTAAATGTATTTAGTGAAGAACATTGTCGCAGAATAAGATCTTTTTGAATAAACCCACAGCATAATACCACTCATTTACACTGTTTTCATTGATTTGATTGAAGGATATTTCAGACTTTCATCTGTGGAATACAATCGCAGAACTATATTGATCCATACTATGATTGAAAAGTTTTTAAGTAGTTCAATTATCATTTCACATTGTACAATACCTAAGCAGATATGAACTCAAATTTCAACTTCTTTGCATCCTGGAGCAAATGACAGAGAAAATATAGATGGAATGAGAGGTTGGTGGGAACTGGGAATAACAATTTAAACCTGGAAGGTCCAGAGAAATACATGGAGTCTAAAGTGCATTCAGGTTGTTAGACAGTTGTCAATTTACAAAATCAAAATCAAAGAAGAGAATAAAGTAACGTCTGCAGAGTGCAGAGCCTCCTCCAAAGGCGACTATCCAAAACGCCAACGTACAACTAGATGGAGAACAACAAATGTTAGTCTGTGAACTAAACATATTAGCGACCACTAAGTCAGCATCCTGCTTTTAAGCACATTTCATCTTTGATTCTCAATTTGTGTGTAGTTCTGTCTCTTGCTGATGGTTCCATGATTTTCAACAAGAAACAATACTGGTCACTGTAACAGATAGGTCATAGATGACTAGAATTTATGACAACAGGAAAAGCTAGTCACAGCCACCCTGCGGAGAGAGGATCTTCACCGTACTGGTCAAAGGTCTTTCAGTGCCCTTTCCTTAGCATCATTATCGTCATTTTCATCCTTCAGTTTAAGTCCTTCACCTCAGCGAGTTTTATCTTTCAACTTCTCCAGTTCTCTGCTGGGGGATTCATTTACTTATCATCAAATTCTCCAAGCAACAAATAACTTTAAGTGAAGAGTCCAATCTCATCAAGAATGGTCGATCAGGGGATCTCTTTTATGGTGTTTTCGGAGGTGGGACTCAAGTAGCAGTTAAGAAAGTTGATCTGTCATTGGCCGAGAGAAGAATGTATTTCATATCAGAACTGGAAATACGTGGGAAGTTTTCTGGTTCTGTATTTGTCCCTCTTCTGGGGCATTGCTTGGACAGTGGGAATGAGAAGTTTCCCTGTCTGGATTGGACATCACGAATGTGTTCCTCCCCTTGTTCACAGGTAGCACAAGAATTTCGTCATTTAATGTGTAAATATATTCCTTTCTTTTGTTTTAATTTGTTCCTTTAGGTAGAGATATTCATAATCTTTTGATAAACCACTTAATGTGTTCCTTTAGTCAGATTTTTGTATTGTGGTGCTCACTTGGCGTTCTTCTATTTTGCTTCTTGTAGAGATATTCAATCTAGCAGCATCCTTCTTGATGACAAGTTTGAAGTGTGATTAGGAAGCCTTTGTAACATCTCTATTGAAGAAAAAAAGATTAGTCAGAGGAGGATTCCCAAGTTCCTGTGTTTACCAAAGTTAGTATTTATGTGATACTTTTCTATTCAATTGCTTAAATTTTCAAAGTTAAGCTACGCCTTAGTTATGTAATCATCTTGAATACTGAACCATCCATTCTTTTGCTTACCCTTCTAATTCTACTACCTAAGTATATAGGTTTTCAGATTAACTAAGTTTGTCATTCTTTGTTCTGTCTCTCCTCCAGGGGCTCTGAACAAGGAAGTCCTGGTATGTAACTATCATTTAAGTCAGTTGTATATCATTTGCAGTTTCATGCTCTTTCTTTATCATTCCGCCTGAAGCAGAAGTAGTGTAATTCTGCTTTAGAGTCAATTCTAAATGTGGTGGGCGTGTAAGTGAGGTAATTGGCAATTAGCATTTGTCAAAGACATACATGTAACGTAGTTTTAACTACCTGGAGTTCTCTGTAAATTGTTTCAGGGTAATCTTCTGTAGTCTGTACCTACATTTACCATATTTCCTGTAAAGCTCACAGTAAAGCACTTGATTTAAGAAATAGAGTTTTATCGGCTACCAACAACTAGAATCTTTTGGAAGCTTGTTAGAAAGTTACTCTTCTTCTCCATGCCACATGATACTCCATTTTTTACTATACTTAATCTTCAAGGCCCTAATTTATGTGTCTCCCTGAGAATCAATGGTGGATTTTTTTAAATTTACTTTTTTAAAGATAGGGTACAAGGATAGTCTATTATACTGTGATTATTGTCTAAATCTACTACTGAATGGCCAGGTACAACTAACGCCATGTGCTCCTATGATGTTTATTGCTTCGGAAAGGTTTTGCTTGAATTAATCACAGGCAAGCTGGGTTTCAGTGCTGATAATGAATCTACCATGAGGAATTGGATGGAAAATTCACTGTCTTACATAACTTCAGATGCTAAGGACTTTGTTATCAGGATCTTGGACCTGTATTTAATAGTAGATAAGCATCTTCGGATGCAAGCATGGGCAGTTGGTTTTGTTTCTAAGGCCTGCCTTAATCCCAAGCCTTCTACGAGACCCCAAATGGCACACACACGGATGGCTTTGGAACATATCACGTCACCAAGCTTTGGTAATGGAAATTTTCAACCCCCTGGTCATTTCTGGCCACTTGATCCAGTTGATAATATTGCAAGAGTCCTCAAAGGATCTGCACTAATAGGTGGACTAATGACTTTCTTTTAGCTATTTGAGAATTTGAATTTACATTGTTGTAGCAATTTGGGCATATTTTGCAGGAAAGACATATAAGCAACTATTAATCGGACATATTGGGGTAACAATGTCTCAGGAAACCATCAAATCCTGGAACCTAAAGGGATCAACAAGCCTTATCAAAATCTAGAGTTCCTGGCTCACCCCAATTTAACTGTATTCTCTTTTCAAGAACTCATGGATGCAACGCGGAATTTTAGAACGTTTGTTGGAGCCCGGAGACGGAGATTTGGACTATATACCAAGCTTGGCTTCATGAAAAATCCACATCAAAGAGTGGTGGTGGATCTGTAATTGCTGTTAGAAAATTGTACTCTCAGAATATGGAAGTATTAGATGCGTGTCAGGTAATTCATCTCAACCTGTTAAGTCGTAAGTGACTTATCTCAAGCTGATGTGTGAGCTGATATCTAATTTTTTTAATTTGACCAAGTCCATTATACTCCCATTTAAATTTGGCTAAATTCTCATCCAAAACAGAACATATTTGTTCTGCTAATGTATTAGTTCCATCTCTTTTAAATATTAACTGATTCTGGTAATATTGTGCTGCTATCTCTTTTCTTCAATATAGTAATTTCTCCAATGATGGTCCAAATGGAGAACTTGAGCTCTTCTATGTCTATGGCTAGAAACTTTTCTAAGCTGCTGTAACTGTTCTCTTTTGCACATTCTTGAACAGTCACAGATACACTTGCTTGGAAGCCTCTCTCATCCAAACGTAGTTGAGATCCTTGAATACTGTTTGAAGGGAAAAGAGCTATTGGTTGTTCATGAATTTATGCAACATGGAAGCTTGGAGAACCACCTCTTTAACAGTGAAATGTTGATTATGCAGCTTAAATGTTATCTTGAATAATCCTTCTGAATTATCCACTGGTCAAGTGGTAGAACCTTCCACTCAAAATCTACTCTTGATTATTTGATTTACTTAGGCGGTTCTTCCATTCAGTCACTGTCCTGGGACATGAGGCTCAAAATTTTGATTGGAGCAGCCCAAGGCCTGGCGTTCTTGCATGCATCAAGGAGACTAGGTTTCTACGAATAGTTTGAGCCCTCAGACATATTGCTTGATGGTGTAAGATACAGATTTAAATTGAAGTTCAAGACAGTTGATTGCATGTGGTGTGTGCGTGTGTGTGTGTGTTTTTTTTACTGAAGCTTAGAGGTTTCCGCTTAGAGTTCTATACTTCCATGCGCATGTCATGTTTGATCATCAGTATAGCTGACAACGAGGTTGATTACTAATTATCTTTATACCTGTTAACATTGGTCAATCAATTTGTTTACAGTCTTACAATGCAAAGATAATGGGTTTTGGCATAGCAAAGATAGATTGTCCGAAGCCCTTTGATGATGTGCATCCGTGTTTCTATAGTAAGAGAAGATGTGTCTATTCTGCTCCTGACTATTTCCTGACAGACAGTATCTGAAAGATAATCAAACTTCTTGGATCAGTTGCGGTTAGAAACTTGCAGTTGAGGTACAGTACTATGCGACTGCTGACCAAAGTAAAGCTCGAAAAGTCGACATGACATGCATGCCTAGACTTGGGACAAGTTCTTAGAAAGATCACAAATATGGATGACATTTGTTATTCTACTAATTAACTTATATTTAACAGGGCTCATGAATGCCAAGAATGATGTGTATGGTTTTGGTGTTGTATTGGTGGAAACACTTATCGGTCTATCAGGAAAAGGCAAATATAGTCTATCAAGATTAGGTCCATGTGATCTGACTGAGTTTTTCAGGTCCCATTTGCCTGAAAGAAGACAGTTGGAGAATTTTCGATTCCCAGTTAGAAGGAAAATACCCTTTAAAAGGTGCTTTGCTTGCTCTAACATGCCTTGACCCTGAACCCCAAAAGCAGATCATCAATGGAAGAAGTTGTGGAGACACTTCAAAACATTCAATCTGCTCTAGGAAAACCAAAAATCCACGGATAGATAGCTCATCCAACAAGGTCAGGAATGTTTTAGTCTTCGTCCTCCACTTGTACCAAGAAATTCAGGGCTAACCATAAACAGGATCAACCAAAGCTGCCTTTTAGACCTTAGCTTCCTGCCCTTCTGGCGTGGTGTGTTAGGTAAATGGATATCACAAATATGGATAGCTTCCAACCCTTCCCCGTATGAGAATTTCTCTCTTAAATTTTCGCTTTTACAGTTTTAGCTCTTTAATTTCGCTTCTCATCAGTCTCATTTAATTATTTCCAAAAATCTAAGGATGCAAACATGCTAAAATTTTCAACAATCAAATAAAGTTTGAAATTTGGACATATAATTTATCTTATTCTGTATCTGACTTAAATTTTGATTACTCCTTTTATTCAATTTCTTTATCCATTTATCCAATCTCACTCTCGTGTGTTGATTTGAGTTTGAGAAAATTATAAGGTTGTCGTCAGGTGATGATAATGATGATGATGGCGGCACATATGAAAGTTTAGAAGGTCAACTAGTATTTACGTTATAATACTCTTAGATCCCGTAGAGACATTTTGAAATCAAAATGGAATAAAATCAAAATAACAAGCACTTAGACTTGTGCTATGCATGGATTCATTATCTCAAAGAAAGTAGGTAATAATAAAATATTTATACAATAAGTTGAAGATAATAAGTTCCAAGAAAGTATCAATTTACTATCCTTATAACATATAAAAAGGAGTTATGTGTCATCCTCCTCCTCTTGATTTCTTCTACCTCTCTAGGGCTAGTATAATCATTTCAATTTAGGTGGTTATGCATTTGTTTCATTGGGTACAAATTCTCTAAGCATTGTAGTTTAGTGAAATTACTTTAGTGCCCTTGCTTTTTGCTTCCAACAAGTTTGTGATTTTTGAGATATGGTAATTAAATTCTAATGACTTTTGAAATTACTTTTATGTCCCTATCTAAATGTTTTGCAAAATTTTGAGACTGCAAAGTCTTATTGGTTTTTATGTAATTTTAACATTCTCATTAGATTTGGGTTAATTATGCAAAATTATTCTATTTACTACCATTTCTCAAGGTTTCAATAGCCACTCTCATCTTCTGCCATTAATTTCTAGTTGTTATTTAAGTTACCCTCTTCCATTCCTTTTATGATCTTTGCTTCCCCTTCCTCCCATATCTTCTTTTTGGTTTGCTTTCCTACACTTCCACTTGGTTGTCCTTGATTTGCCAGGTATGATCTTTTATCTCAACATTGTTTGTTTCTTTTGTATGATGTGATATTCCTCATATTTTACTGAAGTTTGTTTGCCATTTTTTCTTGTTATTGTAATCATTTTTGCATTATTTAGATAATTAATCACTGTAACTTTTAGATTCTGACATTGTAAAGCTAATTTTGTTTATGTAAATTATCATATTTATTTTGGCTTTTATGGTTCTGCTTCTAGAGTTACTATTGTGTAGTGATTCCATATGTGTTAAGGTATGGGTATCTTCCTTCTCCTCTACTTTGTGATTTCTTGGTTTTCCTATGCTGCTCACCTAACTTGCTTGCTAAAGGCCATTAAGGGCTAAGTAAGGTTTGCTACTGCTAAGGTAAACTTGAGCTGCGGACTTAGTAAAGAAGCACAGAGAGAGCAAAACGAGTCAGGATTGGTTTGGCTAGTAGAAGGAAGGGAAAAATATGCACTGCATCTAGGTGAGCAGCATATTGGAAGCTGCATCTTTGACATTGTTTAAATAACTATCCCAGAAATCCAAAGTAGCGTATGTGAATTGATAGTCCATACCTTCGTTCTATCACCGTGGGGTGCCTCGGTCCTTTCTCTGGATGTCTTTGGCTAGAATAAGGAATGACCAAAAGAATGATGAAGGAAATCGACTAGGCAAAAGGGAGCCAGAGCAGCAAGCACCAAAACCTTTTTCACAAGAGTTTCACCTAAAAGGGAAAGTCGACTATAGCAAGAACAGCTTATCCGTCAAGTGACTAAGATGGGTCATTTCTCTCACTTTTAGCGTTTAGGGTTATGCCTTTTCTTAATGGCTTGACTACAGCAGCTGAAATAGCCATTCAAGCTACCTTTATTCATTCCTTCAACCCTGAAAAAGGCTCTCGCTAGCTCAGAAAAGAAGGAAGGTCTTATCCAAGGTCAACCGCACTTGAGACACATCCTTCTCCTGTTGCTTATTCATCATATTAGGGTTAGCTTTCAACCCTTATGGGTACCTATTCTTAGGCAAGCGACTAAAATGATAGCTTTCAATTATGTCATGTTGGGAGAATCCAGCTATCTTTCCACCGTAATTGGATTCAATCCTTGTATTGGGATAATATAAAGTAAAGATCTCACTCATTTTTTCTGCTTTGTATTTTGGCCATAGCCTTTTTTCACATCGATTGCTATGCTATAGGAGTTCCATCCTCAACCTAGACTTAAGATCAGTCTCAAATCACTACATTTCCCCCCAAGCCCCAAGGTCAAGACATAGGGAAAGTTTTTAATGACTTAGTTCTTCCACAAGTGGTTCGTTTGGCATGCTATGATTCTTACTATATATGGAAAAAGAAGGATTCCTTTTCCCTCAATCTCTAAAAGAGATAGGAGTTATTGTAGGCCTCTTTGAATAAATGAAAGGGACTTACTTTTAGGCAGAGGAGATCGAAGCCCCTAAGAAGCATTCGTTCCCCAGACGTAATGCAGTGCATTAAGAACACAGAGCAAGAATGATATTTGATACTAGGATACTCTATTGGGTGATAGAAATAGGAATATCTGGCTTCAAAGTTCATAGAGCCTTGGAAATGAAAATTGGCTTGTTGAAATTTCTTCTTTCATTCATGGGATACAAATGTATCCATGAGCAGTTGAGAAAAGTGAAGGTTGGAAGCCGTAAGGCACACGCAACAACACGAAAAGAGTTGGAAAAGCATTCACTCGCCTTAACCTCGTTAGTACCTTTAGTCCCTTTTAGAGCTCCCGAATGGGCGAAGGGGAAAGCTAGAAAGAGCAAAGCCGTGAAAAGAGCAAGTGGAGAGATAAAAAACCTTAGATTCGATCTATCCCTTTTGAATAAGATGAAATCCCATTATAGAAGACAGTAATGGAATCGGGGATCACAGAAGCTCTCATCCACTTCTAATCGGAGTCAGGAAAGCAAGGTGGAAGAGCTGAATGGTAAGACTCGTTTACTACATAATAAGTGGAAAGGGGGGGGGGTAGCCATTAGATATAAAATTCTCCACCTTGAACTTATATTCCATGTCTCTTGATCTTAGATACTATATTTGACGATCTATCTCTATTTGATGGACTTGCCCATCACGCATGAGATGGGTTACCTCCTGTAATGTTTGATTGATAATCGCATCTCCTGTCTATGATTGAAGAAGGGAAGGAAAAGAAGAGAGATAGACTAGGACTTTTTTTAGAGAGAACATGAACCCTCTGTCATATGTCAGATCAATAACGTAGAACAGAAAAAATGCATAGTTTTATGATAGATCCTCAAATCTCACTCTTATAAAAGAAGCCTTACCATCAGTCTTTGCTCTCTTATTCTTCTAAATGAGATTTTAATATTCTAACGGACTCGGTTAACTTTCATTGGAGTAACTAAGTACTGACCCATCAAAAGAGCTACCTTTGCTAGCCCTGTCCACTTGTAACTTGTAGCTCTTCCTTCCTCTTGCTTCTATAATGTCATTGCTATGCCTACCATAATACGTAACCTGTTGGCCCTTTCATTTCACTTTCTTTATACTATCCAGCAACCCAAAGAAAATGGCTTTCTCGAGCTTCTTAGAGGGCTTTAAGACGAAATTAGAACTCATGGATCGAAAGCTTTCTCAAAGGCTCTTTCCGTTACTTGGCAATCTACAAAAGCACCTTGTCAATCGGTAGGGTAAAATTCTTACTCTTACAATGCACTGGCTTTTGGGCACTGCTGTAGGCTTCCTTCCTCTATACAATATCCCCAGGGAATGAGTTACTCGAACGGGATTAGCTGGTAGAAGAACTCAATACTGGCTGGTAAGTTAGCGGGTACTACTACACACCAAGCTGAATAGAGCGAGGGGATAGCTGGTTTTTCTATATTCTCATCTTGAATTTCTCTAATTCCTGCCTTCAGCTCCTCTAGCGCACGGTAACTTATACTCTCAAATAGCACGCTATAGCTTTTATTCCAGAGGAATAAAAAAGGACATATATGGTAGAGTAGAACCATAACCATAGAATACGACCCTAATCAAAATGTATACATTTGTATCATGCACTATAGCGATGGTGAGATGAGATATATCTTACATCCCAGAGGGGCTCTAATTGGAGATACCATTATTTCTAGTATAGAAGTTGTTCCTATAAAAATGGGAAATGCCCTTCCTTTAGGTGCGATTTGAATTATTGATTTACATAATTGGAAGTAAGCAATTAGGTTTACGATGAAACCTAGAAATTGATCACTGATCCAAATTGAGTACCTCTATAGGATAGACCTCAACACAAAAGGAAGAAAAACCCCTATTGGAAAAGTCCGTAGCACTGAAAGGGTTGACCTTTTCTCTTCCAAAAATTGAGACAATAAAGGTCGATTTTCCTTTGAAGGTATTTGTACGTCCAAAAAAACCTCCCACCAGAGAACATGGCACCCTGTCTACCACAAGAATCAAAGAAGGCTTTGATCCAATCGCTTACAAGCTCTTGGAAAAAGCTTTTTCTTCATTCAATAAAGGTGCTTAACACTTTATATTGAAGTAGTAGGGAAAGGTGCACCATGCGTCAGTCAAAATCTTACTATCTATATTGACTAACGTTGGAAGGAAAGTATGTTTTGTTGATCAACCTGGAGAGGGAAGCATTCCTTCATGCTCGCCTAGTTCTAAACTCACTTGCTTTTTTTGCCAGTACTCTTATTGTTCATTCCTATTCTACTATTCAATTATCTTTTTGCCTGCCTAATTCATATACATCAATAGATGAGTGAAGCGAAGAGACTATCCACCGATAGGAACGAGAGGAGTTCCCTCAATCGCCGAGGGCTTAGTTACACCTAAGGCTCATAAAGAACTCAAAGTCTAAAATAGGGCTTCCACACCTAAGATCCCAAATTGAAGGGTGAAGATTGTGAAGATGTCCCAAAGCAAAGAACGAAGCTGGATGGAGAGACAGATAGATACCAAAAGCACAAGACGAAGCAATAATAGTTGGCTTAAGTCGACCAAATGTCGTTGCTTGCCTATCTCAGTAGAAAATTGTAACAGCCTCGATTTCAAAGGCAAAGACGAGGCAAAAGTGAAAGGGCAAAGGGCCGGTGTACTGGGAAAGCAATAATGTAGTGTGATCCAGGCTTGGGTGGAATGAGAGCATACCAATGCAAACTAGCTGACTTGAATCGGGGCTACTAAGTTGCCATGGGGCACTTAGCTTGCTTAGACACTTCTTGGTAGACTTGGTATGGTATGCCAGGGAGCTCGCACCATACTTGTAGCGAGTAAATAAGCGGAAAAGATAAGGTAAAGATGATACACCAGCTATAAGCTGTAGATATATATGGACAAAAGTAGCTGCTTAGGTTGCATATCTTAAATCATGCATTTCACAAGTTTGGTACGCTAGAGGGAAAGTTCCTTTAGTTCTATAGGCTCTAAACCTAGCAACCAAATCGATGTCAAAGAACCCAGTGAGGGCCTTCTCTTATTCCCTTGGAGAAAGCTCCAAGCTACTTTAAAACTAGTCTCTGTATTGCGAAAGAAGATCCTATATATACTTCTTCTGCGAAAGAAAGATGCCTAAGGGGGAGCAGTAAGAGGCAAGGGATAGGTGGGTATGATAGATTTCGGACCATATAAATAGGTCTGTTGAACAGAATCCAAGTCAAATATCTCCCGACCGTACGACCAATGTGAGAAATAGACTGGATTCCTCCTATCAAGCCTGTTGGAATATGCCAACTTTTTCTACAGATATTTCTAGATTTTAATAAATTGTACTTGATTTTAGAATAAGTTAAGTAGTAGAAAAATAAGTCTTATTGTTAGGATATTTGTTAACCAAATATTATCTTGATTTGTTAGCAAATATTTTAGCTAAGATTTGATTATGTTATCAAGTAGTTTTTGTTGAGATTTTTTAGAGTATTGTTAGCTAGTTTGTTTCATGTAATCACTATAAATAGGGTGTTGATGAATAAAGAAGGGAAGCTCATTTTTCAGCCTTCAATATCTTTTGTGAGTTATTTTTTGCAACACTAAGTGTTGTTTCTTAGTTTATGCCCCAAAAACCAACAAAGATTACCAGGGAAGTAGATATGCCAACTATGGTGGTACAGGAGTTGACCGGAGTTGATTGGGTCCAGTGGATTTGGAGACAGTTCTATTACTTAAGGATCCAAAATGGTTGCTTTTGGATCAGGGAAGCAACATGTTGTTTGTGGCCTGGAGTTTCCAGATTACACATCTTTTGCTGTGACCTCTGCTGGTATACTTTTTCCACACTTTTTTTTATGTCTGAAAAGAAAAACTTATCCCTTGTTAGAGGTCTGGCAAGCAAGTTTGTTTTAAATTTTATTCTTGTTTCTTCTTTATTTGGGACCATGTATTCTGCTGGAAAGGGTTCCTTGACATGTTAAAAACTCATGATACTTAAAAGTCTCCAATTTTAGGCATGTTTGATGAAGCACAAAATGCTGAATTTGTTGAAATTAACAATCAAATATATGTCTAATTGTTTATTGTGTCATTTACGTTCTAGCTTGATACATTCTGTCCATTGGACAGCACACTTATGGGTGATCTAATTTTGTGGCTTACACTGTCTTGATTATGTTTCTTTTTTCCGTAATGCAGGGAGCTTATTAAAGATTTTGTTGTTGCTGGAACTGCTTCTGAATCCTTATATGGTGCCCATGAAAAAATCTTCAAACTGGACATGGCTTGTACTATTCTTAGCATTATGAGCAACTGTTACTTGTTTAAGTTTGCTCGATAATGGCTTTCTTTAATTTAATCCTTTTTTTTTTTTTGTGTTGCGTATGGTAGCGTAGCTATTTTATATGTACAATTTTGTACAATAAAGATATATAATGTGTTCTTTGTTGCCTAATATGAGTTTATCGATCAGAGGGTTTTGGATTTAGGAAAATATTTACACTTTACCTACTGCAGCAGAAATTCAAGAAGTTATTAATCTCTTTCTTTTGGACAAGCCAAATTGTAGGACTAAGTGAAATTCTTGACCATCACGTCTTGCCTTATTTTTTTTCCCCTTTTTCTTTGTATAGCAATATTGCCATTACCTTGTGATTTGTGGAAGCATTGATTGGTTAAATTCAAAGTAGGAGTAATAATGTTTAAGAAGTATATATCTGTGCGATTACCTCATCTTAGCATGTGCCTTTATTCGTTAACTTGGGCTAGATTTAGCTAGTGGTTTTGTGCATACACTAGAATTATCTGTGGTGACAACATCTTGTCAAAATTTCTTATCATTCTGTAGTAGCTTGTGTAGGAAAACAAATGCCTGACAATGCTAACACTAGTAACTAAAAATAAGAAATACGAACACGCTTGAATCGCGTTAAATAGCACTATCCTAAAAAACTATTTCAGGGTGATAAAATATTTTTCCAAGGTTAAATAAGCCTTCTACTTTTCTTTCAAGAAGGATGAAGAATTGCAAGGTGCAGTATATCCAGCAGAGAGGGAAAAAATAACGTGAAGAGAGCAAGAGGAAGAGAAAGTGGCTTTTTGGAAAGTGTAGTGGTGCAAATGAAAAAGTTAAAGAACGTTAGACTTGGGAAAGAACCATTAGACTCTAACGCTAGAAGACAACATGGTTCTATTATCCGCAAACTGGATTAGCCCAACTCAACTTTCACCTCATGCGCGCGAGCGCACTAGTTCTCAACTCATCATAGACCCGATAAAGAGTCAAGTATTATAAACCAATAAAGATTTTTCAATGTGGGATAAAAATCTTTCAAATACATTCATTTACAACAGCTTGGACTTTATTTTCTAATTTAGGTTGAGTCTGTTTTAACTTTTTCAAGAATTTGTGTTTCTGCATGCTATAGATTCCCTTTTTCATTATTTTAGCTCATCTGCTAATTCCATAACACGGCTATCTTTGACATGTATAACAGTTAACATATTCCTTGAGTTGGCCATTTTTGCTTCACATGTCGATTGGTGTTGGTTTAATATGTTATGAAATCTGCTTTTTTGATGGTCAGTTCTCAACTTCTATAATTTATGTACGATTAATTTTAGAGTAAGCCAAAGTTTTCAACCCAGATTAGTTGCATTTCCCATGTTGAAATTGTTTTTTGGGACTTCATTTTGAGTTATTTACATTGCTTTCACTAAATTCAGTTAAACAGTTGCACTCTCAGGAGCGTGATGTTTAACATGGTAGAAACGTAAGGAAAGAGAACAAGAAAAATTGTACTGCATCATATTTAGGAACTCTTATTGCAGAGAAAGTGAAAGAACTGCAAGAAACTTGAGAGCCAATAGTAAAATCTTGGGCCTCAACTTACAACCATGAAATGCTGCACTTTATGTCGAGCCATGCGGATGATCAAATCAACCACATGAAATTGCAAGAAAAATAACCGATGTATTAATACAACAAAGCAGCAAATACTACTTAGTAGATGCAAATAAATAATAACACTAGGAGTCAAACATCACAAAGATAGGACCCTCGGTGATCTTTTCTGCCTTTTGTTGCCAAGGGCGACCATCCTCATGAATTTCCTATAAAGTCACAGTGGTTTGGGGGCAATGGAGAATTACTTTCTAGTAGGTGTTCATATTGTTTTAAGGTGTGGCTTTTAAACCTACTTGCAAGTGGAATCTTCTAATTGTATTTTTTCTACATTTTTTCCCCTTGTGTATGCCTATTGGATTTAATTCTTGTACCATGGTCCTTTTGTGTACTTTATGACAATCTTTCCACCAATTTTTCGGGAAGCTGAAAAGTTGTTCGAGACTCTCTCAGGCACTCCCATCCTCAGTAGACCATGACTGTTTAAGTGGGCTGGGGAGACATGTTTATGTCGTGTAAGCCTTTTAATGCCCCCTTGTCTTTTGTTTTTGCCCTTCTATCAGTTTCGTCTCTTGTATCTTGTCAAATTTGTTAAGAAGCTCGGAGTGTAAATTTTATTTAATTGCGTACTCCTGCATTTCTATTATCTTATTCTCCTATCCTACGCTGTGAACCATGTTCCTGCAATACACCTACAGATGTCAAAGAAAGGATCTTAAAAGGAAGGATGGATTGACGTATTTGGATGTGTCTTGTTTTCTTGTAATTTGGGTATTTGACTTCTGTCATTGGTCATCTTTGATGATTAAAGTTGTGAGAATGAGTTTTTGGGGAAGAAATTGCCATATTCCTTCATCCATTGACAGTGATCTATTCCACAAATTTACAAACTCAATCTACTAGCTGGACTTATTACTTGGACCAGAACATATGACCCCTCTTTGTGATGACTTTAACTGCAATTTTAGCCCTGGACGTGGTTCAGGAGTGCAGGTCACTGGCATACACGTTTATGATATGCTGGACGAAGCGGTAGTGCTGACTGCCGAGCGAAGGCGCTGGCTCAGGTTAGCTTTAGGAAATTGAGAAAACCCAAAAAAAAAGAAGAAGAAGAAGAAGAAGAAGATATAAAAGGAGAATAATTCCATGTATTTAGTATTGATGGGTGAATGAGACCTTTGTTGGAAAAATGGGAAAACTCATTGTAGAGTGAATGAGAAAATTGTTCTCATAATGGCACTCTTGATAGAATCCAAGAATAATTATCTATCATTCATGTACCTGGAAATTCATGTACTTAGGAATTAAGTATTCATGTACTTAATTATTAATACATGAATTTGGATCTTCATGTACCTAGGATTCATGTACTTAGGAATTAAGTATTCATGTACTTAATTATTAATACATGAATTTGGAGTTGTCTTATTGAGAATACATGTATAATCAAAAGTATTCCAAATACAAATACATGTATGTACATGAATGTGGTACTTTGATAAATGTGAAGATAATTAAATGGAATTTAACACTTGTTGCTAATTTCTACAATCACCCTTGACCAGCATCTATAAATAGATAACTCTCTTTTTGTTTTGGAGATCTTTCTCTCCTTTCCTTCTTTGCATCATCATCTTTATAGTGTTCTATATCGCTTCTGTTCAAGTTGTAAGTTTGCTAACATATTCACCTTTGATCCGTTGTATCCTGGGAGACAGACGCCTACTCAACCTCAAGCACTCTACCTGGAGGGGGCGAATCTGTTTTAAGGAAATTGTGCTCACAAGTCTCGGATTGTTATTTTCAATCTCCGCTTATTTCTATTTTTCAGTTTATATTTATTCTTTTCTGTATTGTACCAGCCTACTTTTACTAACAACCTTTTGTGTCTCTATTATCAAATACTAGAAATTTAAACATGATCTTTGACTACTGTTTTAACACAAAGTCAAAAACCTGAGTGGGCAAACCTTAAACCTGAACTCGGACAGCTTTGTCAGCTAAACTGATAGTAATGGCGCAATCCATGTTTGAGGATTTTTTCTTCTTGAACATAAACAACAAAGTTACCTTTCCACTCAATTTGGATTGAGCATTCAACTTCAGCACCCCAGAGTTGAGATCATTTCTGAATTGAGAACTGTTAAGCAAATTGTTTGATGAGATGTCTGCCACAACATTTAGCTTCTTGGTTGATTGCTATCCTGCTTTCTCATTAGGAACAAAGGCGTCCCCAGTTGTTGTGCCATCATAGAGGAAACGTATCATGCTGTTTTGGAACTTGGAATTCCATAGTTGGTGTTTTCACACCAATCTCAGAATTCATCCTCAAATTCAATGAAGGATTTGCAGCTGAGCCAACATCAAAGGTCTCGAAAGTTGCTAATTGTACCTGAAATTTAGGTGTTTTTCTTTTTTCTTTTTCTTTTCTTTTCTTTTTTTCACTATGGTCAAAGAAAAGAGCACTATGATGCAGGGTACTTGATACGCTTGTGACGAAGCTCTTTCGATCGATTTGAAGCTGACTCTTCATCGTGCTTGAAATTAAAAGCTGCATCATAATTGTAATTTTGAGACAATGGATAGAATTGTTGATCATTCCTTCTGGCAGCCATTTCAAGTATGCAGGAAGAAAGATTGGAGCAGAAGTTTCAGGTAAAGTTTTCCTGAGTTCAGACTGCTTAAAATCCTGCTTGTGTAGATCCATGTTTAATCCGCTGGTCGATATATAGACCAATACCTGGCTCCAATATTAGTTAATACCAGAAACATTCTCTGTAATTGGTCTCAATGTTCCAACTGCAGAAGCTGGAGAGTCCTTAGATGCGACCTTGTTTGGAATTCTAATTTACTAAGTTGGATTAAACTTGCCCTTTGCATAGTCTTACATGCATTAAATGATGTGTATACAACCAATTTGTTTATACGCTTTTTCCATGACCATTTTTCAATCATGACTTTGAACTCAGTTATTTTTATATGTACCTTTTCTTGAAAAATTTGATTCATTTGCTGGACTGACTAATGAGTCCGTTCTACTTAGTATATAGCTTTGAGAAACAGTGATGTTTGATAGAATTTCCCATCAAGCTACCTTACTTCGAAAATTCTCGCATCTCATGTCTGTTTTTTTTTTTCCCCTTGTCCTGATTCTTTATTTTAAGTGAACTGTTATTGATATTGGTGAAATGGTATGAGCATCACCTGATCATGCAGTCATTGAATGGCAACTAAACAGACTCTTTTAATTAAATGGTAACTTGTTCTAAGTGAGGCTATCAAACGTAATTAGAGCATTGAGTCTATCTGCATTTTGATATTAATCTTCTCTAACGAAACTTATATTTACCAAAAATCTAGATCCTTAGATGATCAGGGTGCATGTAAGAATTAAAAAATAGGTCAAGCAAAGAAATTAAAGAACTCTAGAAGCTCCGTGCTATCATGCAATGAAAATATCAGCAAATCACATTTACCACTAGAGTAACACTTGAGATGATGAGGGGAATATCAGAAGAAAACTATGCGCTGGCCAAATCCCCTTGGAGATCAATTAAAAAACTTCTTGTGTTTGGCATATTGTGACGTAACCCAAATCGCACTAGTACCATTCTCCATTTTACACAAACTGATAATAAAATTAAACTCACCGCACGATCAGTAAACATCCACGAAGTCCAAGCTCCAACCGATTGTGCCACCAATAAAAGCACGCAAATTCCAAAATAAACGACGTTTTCTTTTGGAGGCGAAACCAATTTTAACATATTGTTGACTTTTTTTAAACCACAGTATGGATTAGCTATTTTTAGATATGTTTTTTAAAAATTTTACTATAATGGTGTATTTAAAAAACTTTTACTATAGATTATTAGTGTGTTTTTTGAGGTTTTTTTTCCCTCCCTCCCTTCCATGTTGTTCAAAATTGTGGTTGTCGTTGCGGCCTACATCGTTCCACATCGGTCTCGACATATCGGTTGTAGTCTCACTAAGATGCATATTTTAAAGTATTTAATATTCTAAAAAAATATGAATAATTATTCAAAATATTTAAAAAAATACTAAAAGAATAACAAAAAAATTTAGTAAAAGCAAATCTCTAGAATGTACTATCTTTACTAATATTAAAAATAGTGAATATCTTTGATCATTTCACATAATGGCATCAAAAACAAGATCAAAATAGTAACAATACAATTTAAAAATAATAATTTATAAGTAATACTACCAACCTTTAGCAACACAAAATAAGGATTTGTTTTTGAGACAAGTAGAAATAACTTCACTTGTTTCATTTTCAATTTAAAGAAAAAATTAATCATATTAAATAAAATACAAATAGTTAAGGAGACCTAATTATTTTGTGTTTTCAAACTTGTGAATACCAAGAAAAATGACAAAAAACTAATTACTAAATGAGAAAAATTATATGAAAGATATAGCAAGAATATTATTTTTCACTGTTTATCAAATACATATCAAATGGATTAGGGTCCAAATTAATCCAACAAAGGAAATAAGTAAAACTAAGACAAACCTCTAAACTTTAATTAGACATAAGTTGGGTTTGGCCCAATACACAAAGGGCCACAACCAATCCAAAATGGAAAACTAATGTGTAACCTAAAATATGTATGCATCAAACTTTATTTAAAAAAAAAAAAAGAAAAAGGTAGAGTTCTGTATGTATATTTGCTTGTGCCTCCAATTGCTCTAATTTAAGGGTGGCCACGATTCTAGAACCACCGGTTTCAGTTTAAAAACTAACGGTTCCGATTCTTCTAAAAGGTGGAATCTGAACGGACCCTTATAGGGACGGTTACGGTTTCAATTTTTTGCGGTTCTAGTTCCAGTTCTAGTTCTTCTAGTTACGTTAAAATAATTGTTATTATAAAATTGATTTTGAATAAATATGCCAATGAATGCAGGGAAAAAATATGAATATTTTTTATTATCATTTGGCAAGAAAAAAAAAATATTTTTTATTTAACAAATTGCTATTTTATGATTTAGCAACGACTTTTTTTTATCCCTTAAAAAAATAATCTTTGTGAATTTATCATAATGGTGAATCAAACTCAAAGAATCATCAAATGCTAACTTAATAGTTTGATTAATTTAATTTTAACACTTTGACTAGATTGGATTTGGATATAAATTAGTTATGCTATATTGACTAATGAATTGGGATAATAAGTTGGTGACTAAAACAATGCTATTTGTGTGCTGACTATTAAAATTGAACTTTAAATTAAGGTAAAGATATCAAAGTATTCAAGATATAAGTCTATTCTTAGATGATTTGAACAGTTTTGAACCTGTCAGTTCCGGTTTCGGTTCAAACTTTTTGTGAACCTGAACCGTAACCTTTAGTTACAGTTATAGTTCAGTTCGATTTTGGTTTCTCAAATCCGATTCCAGTTCTGATTCAATAAACCGCCAATCTGGTTCCCATACAAATCTAAACCGTGGCCGTCCCTATCCTGATTCTCTGTCTTCATTGCGGCTCCCTCCACTTGAGATCGTTCTATTTTTTGAAGGAAGAAGGGTGTGAAAAAGTTGTTATCAATTTAGCCAGAGATAGATATGATTTTGCTGCCTCTTTGAAGCTGCTCAGTCCAATTGTGATTGCTCGAATAAAAAGCCATAAAATGCATCCAAGAGTTGAGCTTTTAGAGGAGGATGAAGTTTTTCACCTCACTTCACCTCTCCTCCTTTTGCCTTCTAACTTCTTATTCAATGGACGATTGGGGTTTTTTCTCTCCTTTCTCACATGGAGGATTGAAGTTTTGGGATGAGGAGAAGGAAGACAGGTAAAGTGATGAAGTTTTGTGATTGGAATTACTTAATGAATTATTATCTTGATTTGGTGTTTTACTCTTTGTTGGTCAAATTTTCAAATGCAGTCGTTTTTTGGCTGTTTTGTCACTTTCTTTTTGGGTTTTGTTTGGCTCGTGCTAACCCAAGATGAATCCGTCGGATCGGCTGCTTCTTTTTAACTTGGGGATGACTCGGTTCAAGTCAACTGAATCTGGCCGAGTTCTGGACGAGTCTACTTTCTCGGAATTGACTCCGGAGCAGAAGGTGATGGACTTGGCCAAGTCTCCAAACCGTCTCCCTTCCCTCCCCCTCCCCCTCCCATGGCAAATCTTGACCAGATAGAAAAGAAACAAAATAAATATGGCATATAAGATATATGGCACTCTGTGCAGATAAGAAAAGAAATAAAATAAATACAAAAGAATAAGAAGCATCTAATGACGGTTCTACATAGATTATGAACAATTTGGGTTACGTATAATCTTGGAAAACATGGCAGTCAGGTTAAGTACGAGCTCAATTGGCAATCGTAGCTTTTAAGCTTTACTAATGCGGACAAAATTTGTTAGGAAGGTGCCAGATGTAGACACCTGTGTAAATGAGCTCATGATCCACATTTGGATTCAACGCTCAGGCTTTGTGATGGTAACTTTTTCCAGGTTTGACAGGTGAAGAAACCCTTGAATGATGACTATTTCAGGATCTCTCCGGTCATGCCCATTTGAGATCTGGTTGTGAATGGAGTTCCGGCCATGACTACAATGGGAGGGGGGGGGGAGCGAGGGAGAAGGAGCGGAGGAAGAGAAAGAGGAAGGAAGGAAGGAGAGGAAAAGGGAGAGGCAAGAGATAGGAGAGGGGCACTTATGGTAGTAACGGATGGAAGAAGAAAATATGATAGGCATTGTCTAAATATTTTAGTAAGTTGCATGTGAGTTTATGTGTGTTTTTAGGGTTGCTCTTAGGCTGTGTTACTATAGATTTATATATTTCCAAAACACTCCAACCCAAACAGAGCCGAGAGTTTTAATTACCAAAAAGCTCGATGCCTTGAACTAATAACACGATATCAAAATTTTAATCACCATGCGACTTTAACATAGTACGCTTGTTTGACACGCATGTTTTAACAGGTTAACTTTACTGTGGCCCTTTTAAATAGACTACCCGATCTGTAGAAATGGACTCTCATATTTCATGTACATTTATAAGTACTATTATTGGTTTAGTCACCGAATAAATAGCAGGCTAAACGGGAAGGCCTTCTTTGTTAAACATTTCACGACATAAGGGAGTGTCTCCAACTCATAATTTAGCCCAATCTTAGGGGGAAATAAATGAAATTAAACCTTTGCAGAATGTAATACTGCAAAAACTAATGAAGCTGACAAAAAACATGTACAAGACTGAGACATGCTGGTAAAGTTAGCCAACGCCAGAGACATGGCCTCAGCCTATCTAAGCAAAAAGCATTGATATAACAACTAGACCATCCTCCCAGAGCTATTGCTTACATGGCACAAAATGATAAATTAAAAAAAATAATAAAGAGAGAGAAACTGGCGATGATCAACCATACCAAATCCAAACCGACAAAGCTACGTCTACAGTCTATTTCGCCAAATATCCATCCTTTTTTCTTGCTCCCTAACGTCCACTCCTCTTCTACTTCGGTTCGGGAAAGAAACACCTAACAACTTCGCGCACCCCATATATCTACCAAAAAGAGAAAACAAGAACAATTGATATAAATAAATCACTCATGGGAGCTACTACTCATTTACAAGTCACAACAATAAAATGAATGAATATACGAACCCAATATGGTAAAGCTGCTGTCTTTCGGAATACCACTTCAATTATTTGCATCAGTGGAGGATGCGGCAGAAGTGCACGACCATCAAAAATGAGCATATATATCATCATGCTGGAATTAAGTACAATCTGAAATACATGGAAAATGTGCAGATATTAACTAAAACCTTAAAAAATCAAAAATAAAAACAAATTATGATCTTGGAGAAAAATGGCACAGCAAAGTAACTAACAATGTTGGGCGGGTATGACTTAAAAATGCTTACAAAAAACTATACTGTAACTCTGTATATTAAAAATCTGTGTTTTCAAACTCGGACCAGACTGGCCGGTCGAATCGGTCAGACCGGGAACCGGCCAGGCAACTGGTCCGAGCCAGGGGGAAAAACTGCAAATAATTGACTCGGTCAAATCTGGTCAAAAACCAGGTTTGACCGTGTAAACCGGTGACCCGGGAAAAACCCGGTTCTTTTGCTATCTAATTTTTGGCCTTTTTTTTTTTTTTAAGCAATTCTACTTTGACCAAGTGACCATTGACCGAAGCTTTTCCCTTCTCGTCTTCCCCATTTTACATCTTCTGCCCCCTACTCTAAGTCTGAAGCCAATCACCCAAATTGAAGCCAATCTCTCAAATTGAAGCCAATCTCCCAAATTGAAGCCAATCATCTCGGGTTCTTCTTTCTCCACAACCACCAGTCCACCACTGATCATCTAGGGTTCTTCTTTCTCCACAACAATCCAACCACCAGTCCACCACTGCCGGCTGCCGTTTTTGCTAATCCGTCACTGATCGCCGACGCTGCACTGTTCCAAGCCTCAAACCACTGCCGCAAGCCACCATCGCTGCAAGCTGTGCTTCAGCCTTCAAGTTCTGAAGTTGAAGACGAAGTCTTCAACTTCTGCTGCACCTACATTTCGCAATTCCTAATCCTCAGGAACAAGCTCCTCCACTGGCATATTTTGTATCCTATTTCCGGGTTTAAATTCAAGGTAATTTTCGTCAGTTTTTTTTTTTTATTTATAAATCTTGAAAGGGGTTGAACTTGTTGATTGGATTCTTGTTGTTGTTCGGTTTCCAATTATTTAGTATTACTATAATGGGCAAAAGAAATTTATTTCCGTATGTTTCACTGGGAAACATTTTTGCAATAACTGTGTTGTAGTTCTGCTTATTCGGTTATTACTTATTCCTAGGTGCAAATGGACGTAGATTGATGCTACTAGACCAAGTAGAATAGAATTAATACCTGAAGTTGTTTCCCCATGAAATATTATATATCTCTATACATGCATCATAATACTAAAGTCAACTGTTGCTCTTCTGATTTTCCACTTTGTTTAAACTTTAGGTATTATAGTATGATGCTTTTTGCTTTTTGTTTACAGGAAAAAAAAAAAATCAGAAGCATCATTTTTCTTTTTTGTCTTTTTTTTTTGTTGAATTGTTGTTTTTGTTAGTTAAGACGGTTGAATGTTCCAGTGAAGCTCCCAAACAACAAACAAAAAAAAAATCACTGTTGTGTAGTTGTTAAAAAAAATTTCCCCACAAATCTATTATACGTTTTTGCCAAGTAATGAAAAATTTAAAAATGTCTCAGAACATGCAACTGTTGAATATTATTAGTCTCAATCCATTACTCAATGAGAATATCTAATGGTAAGAATCTGGGAAGATAAAGTTTGTTATTTCCTTTTAAATTTCTTGTCCTCACTTGCATTTCTCATCTCTTTCATTCTAGTTGGTTCAATTTGATTGTTAAAGGGGCCTGACATTGCAACTTGATGATGAGGATGATATTGATTTGGAAAGTTATGAAATTGGAGACAAGGAAGATGAAGATGAAGATTGGCTTAAGTAGTTCTAAAATGTGTGATTTTTAAGTATTATCAAAAAACTTGTTGCATTATTTGGATTTATATTTGTTGAGGATTAAACATGTATGAAAGTGTTACTTTGTAAAAGTTTTTAAGTTTAGATGAATTTGGTGAATTGTTTGGTGAATTCAACATGGATAGAACTTTAGATTCTTGGTTATATCTTGTAAATTTGATTGGTAGAAAAAATGAATAGGTTACATATATATATATATATATATATATATATGACGTAATTATGACATCATCCGGTTCGACCCGGTCGAACCCATTAACCCCTAACCCCTAAGCTCGGCCGAGTCGCTCCTCGGTCCGAGTCTGAAAACATAGTTAAAAATCTTTCACTGTAGATGCATTTTGGAAGTGTATTTAAAATTCAAAGCTTTGTTGGACTGTTTCTAATTTTTTTTGTTATCCTCTAAACCACCCACCACCCTAGTCCTCTCCTCCCTGCCACTGCGTCTCTCCCGTTCACTGCCAGCAGCAACCCCCCCCCCCCACTTTCTACTTTCCTCCCTCTTCCCCTTCCCCATCCACTCCTTCCCTGCAACCAGTTTTGGTTGCGGCGACCAGATCTGCAGGGAAGGTAGGGAGGGTAAGCAGAGAGGAGAGAGGGAAGGGCAGTGGTGACTGGTGGGGAAGGGGAGGCGGGAGAAGTGGAAGAGGAGAGTGAGGGTGGTGGTGGAAGGGAAGGATGGCAGGGGTTGATGGTGGAAGGGGAGGCTAATGAAGGAAGACAAGGCTGGTGATTTATTTTTTTTAATCATTTTTTGGTAGGTGTATTTCAGACAAATTTGGAGTGTTTCTGGGATGTATTACTGTAGCATTGTACTTGAATATTGGTTCTTTGCGGAAACAGCAAGATGTCCAAACAGAACTTGAAAGCATTTAAGAAGTCAATTATGACATCGTTTTTCAAAGTCCTCCATATTGTCCAATTCTAAACATGCTAGAACAAATGAAGCAAAAGAAGCTTGAAAAAAAGTGAATAACACTAGAGATTTCCCACACCCCACGCTAACAAGACTCCCTCTACTTGTGTGTTTTTTTTATTTTTATTTTGATAGCATAACCCATAAAAGTCCATCTCTCCCAAGGTCTCTAAACAAGGTCTTGTTAAAACAATAATCGAGGTCTTCATATTTTTTTTTTTTTTTTTAAGGAGCTTCTTGTAACTTTCCCATTTTCTTCCAATTTTCAGCTAAGGAATGAAAGATAATTTCAAAAACTTCCCCAAGGTATCATACAAATGCAGTCAATTCCCTGAGCTTTCAGTAATTACACTTACCCATTTGCTTATCAAATGACCATCCTATCCATCACACTTAAATTACCAAGCTTAAAACTATTATACAAAAGAAAATCTAAGACAGAAAAGAAAAACAAAAATAACCCCTTCCCTCCCCTTTCGTTTTTGCCCCTCCCTCCTCCATCCATGTACATTCAATTCACCCTCTCTTCCATCTCCATCCATGTGACCCCAATTCACCCATTAGCTTTTCACCTTCTAAGGTGTGTAGTCAATGATGAAATTATGGTTAATGTATTATGAATTCTATGTTACGGTTTTTGTGGTTTGAGTTGATTGGTGATTTTGGTCCTTGAGGTGGTAAATACAATTTTTAAGAAAAAGGGGCATCTTCCGAGAGCTTGGAAGGTGTTCATAAGGAATTTAACAATAGACAATCACAATGACAAACCTGAAACTTCAATACTTGCAAGGGCTTGTGAATGTGAAGAAGTGATTTGATGACTCGGACTATGAAGCCTCAAAATTTTGTTAAAGCTAATTTCCCTCACTGTTCAATTGCTTAATTAGTAGGAAAAACCCAAGGGTACTCTCGGATATTCATGGCATTAGCATATATCACCAAAAAAAAAACACATTTTTACCAAAAAAAAAAAAGGTTGATACAAGGAAGGTAAGTATAATTTTAAAGACAACCCTTTACACACATCTAAAATTCACCTAACCTGTCATGTATATATACATACTAATAATTATTATCTTCTCTTGCATTTATATACTTGCTCTATTTAATCTTACCAACCCTCCCTCACATTTATGCACTTTCTTTGATGAATCTTACATTTCCAAAAATATAACAGCTGAAGTATATCTTAATGAGTACCCAACAGGCACCCGTTAGACAGACCCAATCTTAAAAACATGAAGAGAACTGTCTACAAGTGTTGCAAGCCTAAGGAAAGGGTTTGTGAAATTACCACCACCACACCCAAAAAAAAAAAAAACCAAAAAAAGGCCAAAAGAACTAGCAAAATCAATTCAAGGTGACTTAAACTTTTATGCCACTAGAATTAATATGACATTAAAAGCTATATGTTTTGGATGAAAAACTTACCTGCTAGGCTAATTTTTTTGGGGTATATCATAAATATAAGCATGACATCTAGAATCCCAATCTTAAAAACCTTGACAATTGAAGGAAAGGCACATGACTTACCGAAAATAAAAAAAACACTCCTGCCACCTTTAATATCGTATTGTACATCCATCTATATATCCCAGATGTAGCATCATGAGAAGCAGGATTGTAACTAGCTGTATCACCGTTGGTCGAATCAGAATTGGTTCTAGCTGTGGCTTTCACTACAATTGACAGCAAAAGGACATGCATACACAAATCAAAACCACATATAGAAAACCAAGACAGATAGCATGACATAAATTAGGCAGCAAGTACCTAGCTGGTCTTTGGAAGGAGGATAAGTCCTTTGACAAAGGGTTGTGGTCGGACCAGGCAGCAGTGGAGGAATTGCAGAGGTAGAAAACAAGCCAGTATGAGGCGAAGTTGAGAAGGCAGCAGCAGCACAAGCCCGCCGCAAATTCGCTAACAAATTAAGAGCATCAGTACGAGTTAAAACAAAAGTGCAAAGGTAGAGACCAACACAAGAAAAATAAAAGATCCACCAGATGGCCAGATGAAATGTACAAATTCAATCTCCAAACTTCCTTTAGAACATACAAGCCCGCATTGAATTTGCTAACAAATTAAGAGTATCAGTACGAGCTATTCAATCTCCAAAATTCCTTCAGAGTGTGAAATATAAGACCATAAAACAGAAGTGGAAGGATAGAGACCAAGACAAGAAAAATAAAAGATCCAACAACAAATTTACTACAAAAAACCAGACTGTACCATGATTATTAAAAAGTACCCATTTGATCTCCAGAATTCCTTTAGGACGTGAAACATAAGACAAATTATACATTCGCACTCCCAATAACAATATAAGACCAAACTATTTAAGAAACAATTACTATAAGACCATCAAATCATGTTAGTTGTGCGGTTGTCCACCCTATCCTAAGTGCTCTCATCATCTCACACGATATGCTATACCTTTTAGACGGAAGAAAAAAGAAATATAAGAAAAGAAATAAACCAAACTCACAAATCAAATAACATAGATGGCCATACCATATCTACATTTATAAAATAAAAATGTATTAGCTTCAACATGGATGTCCATGCTACATCTAACTTTTAAACTTCTGCGTAAATTTCTACCAAAGAAAAAAGAAAATCGATCAGGATGAAAAGAACTTACCGCGGATGAGAGGAGGTCTGACGGGCAAAGAGATAAAGGAGGCCCTCCTCCACCCCAAGATAGGAGGTGGTGGTGCGGGAACAGATCGGCACAGCATCTGCGTCTCCATTGGCATGAACAGAAGAACAAAGAAGAACTATGGCCCTGTTTGGTTCCAGGAAACCAGTGAGGAAAGGAAAGTAAATCAATAGAAAGTAAATTCCTTTGAAAACCCTAATAATTTCTCTTGTTTAGTCAACAAAGGAAAGTGATAGAGAAATGGAAAGGAATTCTAAAGAAAGCAATTCCTTTGTTTGGATTTTGAATTTTCTAAAGAAAATGGAAATGGAAAACAAAACAATTTGTATTTTAACTAAATGATAACCAATTATATGGAATTATCAATGTGGTAATTATATGAAAATTTTCAATTCGGTAACTTGAGTTTGTAAAATATTAATAATCATCCTCTAAGTATCATTACTGCTTCAAGTACAATTGGTTTGCGCCAATCGCTTTTTTTAAACTAAAAGCCTTGTTTTCAGATTAAGATTACAATGAAGTAAAAGAACAAAATTTTTAGCTACAAAAGTGCACACAAGAATGTTATATGCTCTTGATAATACACATCAAGTAAGATTCCATGTCCAACAAAACCTCACAAATAGAATTTTATTGATGAGGCAAAGTGGGTTTATCCAAAAAGTATTGTAGGACCCTTTGAGCATGACATAATGCTCAATACATATAAAAGCTGCGCATTGTGCATTCTTATGGCGTACCTGGTGTAATCCAGAGTTAACTAGTTCAAATTACATAGTCAAAGAAGGAGAACTATACAACTTACAAGATACATGAATTAGTCTCTCTATATAGGTTTCCAACTTTTAACTGAAAGAGTTAAAATGTAGTTCCAATTCAGAGGTTATGGTGATGCAAGGAAACTCCTGTAGTTACATCCTATTCATAATGTTTCTCTGCTAGCAAAGCCATTCAATTCCAAAGTACATATAGACAAACTAAAACTGATAAAGGAAACATAATTGATCAAGTGCAGCCGTTAGCATCTAAAACTTCCTCAATGGGCTTTATTTCTTCACTCACAAGATCAATGGTTCTTAGTCAACAGGATGCAGGCAATGAGCGGTCGCTATCCTGGATGGTTGGAGGATCGAATTGAGGATCAGAAAGATGAGGAAGACAGAGGATTGATATGAGGGCTTGTTTCCAGTTGCAAACTTGCGATGTTTAACTCTTAAAATTGACCTGAATATCATTTTAACCCATCTCAGATCCACGCCTCTACCCGATTAGGATCCCATTTCCTTCCATTTCCTCATAAAAGTGTGAGGAAATGATTTTTTGGCAAATTGCACTACTAGTTTCCTCAGCAAATTCTAGGATTTCTTTTCGTAGGTACTTTACTTTACAGCCAAATACAGGAAACATTCCGAAAGAAATACTTTTCCTTTTCCTCACTGCTTTCCAAGAACCAAACAGGCCCTAAAAGAAGAATCTGTTACATAGTTTAATAAACTAAACAATTCCTATTGTTTAAAGAGATGAACACATGCTTCTTATTATTCATTCTCTTTGTCCCACAAGCAAAATCATGCATGCTATATTGCTAGAATTTTCATTAAAAAGACCTACACCAAGCCCATTTCAAGATGCTCAAACCACACTACTCATATCTGCACTTTCCCTTTTTATTTCTTAGCTAACTCTTTCCACTCTTGAAACTTCAAATCATCCTAAATGTAAGCCCATAATATTGTGGCTTCCAAAGTACTAGTGTGTCGTTATCATCATTTGCAATCATACTCATGCAGTTGTGCCCATTCAGATGCTTTCACACATTCCTTTGATGAGGATATTGTGGCTATATGGTATAAAATGACCAATAATTCATTATCAAATCTAAATTTGTTAACCACCAATTCTTCAATAAGATGCCATTTATACCAATTGCAAGATAGCTTCTCAAAGCATTAACACGACAAGCCTTTTTCTCATAAAGAATCGCAGAAACAAGGTTGGCCAAAGTTGCAGGCTTCATGTCCCCCTCTTCTCTCAGCTGATACAACTTATGTGAAAAACAAGCCGTTGATACCATCACGCATTTCACACAAATGCACATATATCAATACCAGCTATACACAAATCCAGTCACAAAAATAACTGAACTAACAGACTCATATATCAACAAAACTTTTGAACATAATTTCGCTCTTTCTTAATTACTTTAAAACTTGCAAATTCACCCTTACAAACATTAAAATTACTACTCTAACATTAAATGATTAATAAATTTACAGAAAAGAAAGTTCAAAATCCTAGGGGAACTTAAAACTCAATAGTGTATCTGAATAAATAAATGTACAAAAGGGAGAGGGGATTTTACTTATAAACTTGCAAATTTATCTTTATAGACCTAAAAATTACAACTTTAACAATAAACGCTTGATAAATTTACAGAAAATCGTTCGTAAACCTGGGGGAACTTAACATTCAATATAGTTTTCAAATAAATAGATATACTAAAAGGGGGAGGGGATTTTGCAGTTAGAGCAATTAATTACAGGGTTTGTGCATCGGTAGCCAGACCAGAGAGCCCTATGAAGAGTTAATCGCGGATTCTGTAAATCCTCTGGAAATAAGTGATGATTGTCTGCGCTGCACTCCAAATCGCCGATCGCTGGCAATTGCGGAGCAATTCTTCCCCACCACTGCCACTAGGGCACCCCCATTGTACTCGAAGATCTGCCGTTCAAAAGATATAAATCAAAATACAAAAAAAAAAATCCATCTTTTGCAAGAACAAAAAGACCTAGGGTTTACGGAGCTGAAGAGCGAGAACCAAAATTATCGGGATCGAAGAAGAGCTTACCGACTTATGGAGAGATTAAACGGATAGAGAATTGCTTGTGAGTTAAGTGTGTGTTGTGGGTGTTTTTATCTGCTTTGAAGAGCAGAAAAATTGAAGGGGAAGAAGAGTGGTATAAAGTGACAGGCTTGGCGGATACAAGATACTCGATCGGGGACTCCCTAAAAAGGAGGAGCAAGGGGACCTGACCTGGTTGAACCGGAAATTAGTTGACGTCACGGGTCAATTGGACCGCTAGCTTTTTGTTCTAGGCAATTGGACAGCTGGGTTTGGAAAACCGAATTTCCTTTTTTTTTTTTGACAATTCCAAATTATCATTTTGTCATCATACATACATATATAGTATACATCGCTTGTTGATTATGTAGCATATATCTTTCTTATCCATGGTCTTCATCAAATTGGAAAAGTTATCAAAGCTGATAAGCACTTTGAAATGCTTAGAAGAGTATTGGAAGGAGAAGCGGTCACTTATACAACACTGATTAATGGACGTTCCAAACTGGTGAAATTAAATTTGCCTTCTCTACAGAACCAAACAGTGTAATGCAAAGTGACACCAAATGTCGTCTCTTATACTACACTAGCGGATGGACTTTGTAAACAAGGTGAATAAATGTACCAAATTAACTTCTACATGAGATGCATGAAACGGTCTTAATATGAATATTGTCACATATAACTCAGTAGTCAATAGTTTTTGCATAGTGCAGGTTTTTGTTTAATGCAATATATGAAGGCATCTAGAATTCAGCCAGATAAAATTACTTGCTCCATGTTGATAGACGCATATTGTAAATCTAGAGAATTGATGAGGGCTCATGAGCTTTTGTGAAAGACTTCAACCAACTATTGTTACATCTTCTGTACTGATAAATGGATTTTGTATATTTGGAATGTTAGAAAATGGTGAAAAGGTGAACTATTCTTGGACTACTGGCAAGAGAATGAAACTTTTGCTGGCTTGGTTACTGATATCCCTATTTAGGAGCCCATTTTTGATTTATAATTTCTATAGGTTATAAGCATTATAGTGATAGGCAAAACACAATGGTAAACTGATAGCTTTTTGTTTGGAAAATATTACAATTGTGATGTTTCAATCATGTCTTTGCTTTTGTAGTAAAAGTAGTCAGATAGTACTTTTTTAGGTGTTGTAGTTTATACAGTTTGTGTTGCCAACTTGAACTCAAAGTGTTTATTTCCATAATGATGGCAACTCCAAAGTTACTTAACATATATAAGTTGTAGCTAAGGTTGAGGCATCAAAGAAATTGAGGCCCTAGGTTCAAACTCCCCTCCCTTACCCCACTTTTTGAATCTCATCCCTCTTCAATTAAAAAAAATTAAAAAAATACTTTTAAGTTTTAGTACAACTCAGTTGGTTTTGCTTTATTGAATGCTAGCTATTGCTTGCAATTATTATTTATTTATTTTTATTAGCTTAGAAACAAAACTAAGAGAGATTATTAGTGGTGAAAAACAATCATGTAGTGGCTAAAAAAAATCATATAGAGAGATTACTAATCTGTGGCAATTGTTCAAGTAATATTGACTTTTCTGTAATACCCGGAGGGGGGGGGAGAGAAAACTCATGTTGCAATTATTGAATCAACAAATGACTTTTTCTTAAATACGAGAAAATGAAATCTTATAACAAACATAAGTTAAATTTTGAATAATTATCATTATTATTAATTTTAGATAATATTTTTATGTTAGTGTTGTTTTCTATTTTCATTTCCTTCAAAAAAAAATCCGTAATCCAAATAAAGAAATTACTTTCCATGGATTTCTTTTCTATTTCCCTAACAGTTTCCTTCATTAACCAAACAAAAGAAAGAACTAGGATTTTCAAAGGAATTCACTTTCCATTCCTTTGTTTTGCTTTCCTCACTGATTTTCACGAACCAAACAGAGCCTAAATTTGTTTTTCATTTGTAAGTGGGCTGTATTTTGGTTTGTACAGGATTAAATTTGCTTTTCATTTGTAAGTGGGTTGCATTTTTGCTTGAGCCCAATAAGGATCAACTATTCTGAAGTAAACATTGGGTTGTTAAAATCACCTTTTAACTTTTTTAATTTTTCAATATACTATAACTTTTTTCACCATACTATAACAGTTTTAACACCGTTCGGAGAACAAGATCCTTATATCTAATAAAAGGAACAACTCTCTGGCTCACGTAAACAAACATTTCCTCTTTTGGGAGATGTATGCTTAACTTAATCTGGAAATAAAGTGGCCATCTTTTCAGAGATATTATACCAATTTTGCATTCCCAACATTCTGGAACGGCTTGGTAAGACTATAGGCCTTCTTTCATCTTCCTGGACCGCACACCAGAGTCCAGGTGGTGGTAACTTGAAAGTTGAAACACATCCATGTTCCTATAGGCCATATCTAGATATGTTGATTTCATTAAGCAGATTTTTCTTCTGTTTGTTTGGATGTATGCCCTCCCATATTTTCTAAGGCAGGTCAAATCAGATGAAGCATATACTTGCTATCTAATAGCTCTGCATCAATTGGTAATCTCTCTGGTGTATCTATGTCTCAGGTTCTGTGTGTTTATCTATATATGTCTCTCAAACTGTATATTCCATCTTTTGGTTCTTGATATCTGAAGTCTGTTTGTACACCAAATAAAACTTCTGTAACGATGACATCGATTTTTTTATATCTTTTATTGATTTATCTCTTTGGATTACATTGTTTACATGTCCAGCTTCCCTTTAAAACATGTGCATGTGGAAATTCCCCAATCTCATGGATAATTTTCTCCCAGCCTGAGCATCTAGTGCAATTGTTTCTTGCTGAATCTTTTGAATCTTTCATTTACTTTTGAGTATATGTGCAATGAGGCATTTGATATAGCAAATCAATCGTCCGCGTGACCTTTCATAGTTTGGATTGTTGATCTTCAAAGGTTCTATCTTATTGCCAATTGTTAAACAACTCTTTGAGGCTTTGTTTCATTTAGAAAAGGTGTTAACATAAGTGGTTCAAGTGATCAAATGATATTTCTGAGGCTGAGGCATCCTTTGGTGGCTAAATACCAATTTAGAATATAAATAGGTGTCAGAAAAGCAAAAATAAACTTTGAACAGTTTTAACAATTGACAAGAATCAGACGCCAGATCCAAGTGATCCGGACTGGATTTGAAGCTAGATCATATTTGACAAAACTTTGCAATTCTCTGAATGGATCAGGTCTGGGATCTGGCTTGAAACAAGCAAGATCCAATACCAGATCCTGCAAGGGAATTTTTCCTCATCCTAAGAACCCGAGACCCGATTTAAAGCAAACCCAGATTTAGTGCTGGATCTCGCCTAGCTTTTTTGGGATCAAGGGCCTCTAATGAGAGTAAGATGCAGTATAGACACAATGGAGGTGGACACCAATATAGTAAATATAGATACTAACAGAATAAAGTGAACAAACACAAAAAAATTTTGTCATTGAAATTTGTGTCCAACAATTTGTTCTGTTTTTACATATTGTGTTAATATCCACATTTATTGTTAAGGATGGCGATGAGAACAAATGCCAACCCCACAGGGAAGGAATGGGACAAGAGATGGATAGAGTGGGCTTGGGTATCGACCAGCGAGGAATGGGTTGCGGGTGGGGAAACTTTACAGAACCAATGTTATGTCTGTGTCTGCATTGTATCCTACTATCACTATTGGTGATAGCAGAGGGCCGATCCAATTTTTTGCTGTAACCAGATATTTTGAAAGTTTCCAAAATCAATTGCAAATAGACCACTTTATCACGAATAGTGCCATGAAAAGCTGTAGAGGTGATCTGTTTACCGCTGAATCTCTTGACAGAAATATGTAGTTCCTCTATGGCACCTTAAAAAATATGTCCAGTCCCTGTAAGGTCAATTCTTCTGGTGAAGTTGTTTGTTGCACTAATGAGCTCGCTGGCTGTGAAGCAGCGAATGGGATTTTTGCATCTTCCACCAAAAGATGCAACTAACTCCTCTAAGAAGCAATGGTGATGCTCAAAGAAGTAGAGTGATGTTTATTGTTTCTTTCTTTGTCTGTCTAAAAATTGTCAGTAGCAGTTTCGTTCTTTGGTCCATTAGGAGATTGCAGAGGGATTCAATTGAATGAGACAGTAAAACAGTTTGGAAGAAGAATGATCAGAATCTAAGAGCTGCCAATCTAAGAAGGTTGCCCCCCCCCCCCCACACACACACAAAAAACAAAAAACAGAGAAAACTGGTACTAGGAAAGGCACTCTTCAAGAAAGAACCAAGCAGATGGTAGTTGGGTCTGTTGGACCTTTGGTAAACATTTGTTTCCTTGAGAACATTTCCAGGTGTACGCAAAAGCAGAATGAGGCACTAGCATAATTTTTCACATGCCACCACATCTTACCTAGTTTTAAATGGATAAAGAAATATCTGACTTACCTATGATTGAGCAATTTACATAATTCTTAATTAGCCATTAGGCCTACATGTACTATGTTGCCGCCTACCTGCACTATGTTGCTGCCTACCTGCCTGTTTGTTTGTTTTGTTCTTTTTCTTTGATTATTAACTAGATCCTGAACTTTGCTCATAGTTCTTTGTATTTACTCATCATTTAACGAAAAGGGAAGTTCTGGTCTCGGAATTTAGGTAGAAGTTTGAGAAGAAAGAAAATTTAACTGTTATTACTGTGTCGATGGACATTATCGTTGTTTACAAACAAAAGGAAGTGGGATGACAAGGAGATATTTAAGGATTAGTATTCTAGGACCTTGTTTTACTAGCTTTGCTAAAAGAGAAATTGGATAGGTTTTAATGGGAGCATTCAAGAAGCAGAAAAAGGGGACAAACTGAATGTTCTGTACAAGACTAGTAGGAATGACTTTACACGGATTTGCTATTATACAAATATGGACTCACATGGACTAACAGGAAATTGCGGGCGGTTTGCTTGGGGTAAATTTATTTTATCAAACACAAAATGGTAGAGGAGAATAACAAATCTCTGCGAGGCCTCCAAAGTCAACTAAACTACGCACAAGCAGTTCAAACATTCTATCTGCCGAACTAGACATCGGATTAATTCCTCCACCATCAGTTTCCAGTGGGAACATATTTGTTGATTGTGTCCCGTTAATGTGTTAAAGAATCTCAGAATGATTCAGGATGCATATGATTTTCAACTGGATCGCCTCTTACTAATGATTTTCGAAGAAACATAAGACAGTTGTGATAGATGGCTAGAATCTACGACAACTGGGAAAGGCTGGTCACAGCCATCTTGAGAAGAGAAGATCTCCGCCTCACCGGTCAGATGACTCCAAGTGAGATTTCCTTGGCATCATTATCATCATTTTCCTCCTTTAACCTTGCTTCTTCCTCACACCAAGCTTCATCTTTCAGCTTCTCCAGCTCACTGGCAGGGGATTCATTTTCCTATCTTCAGATTCTCCAAGCAACAGCTAACTTGAAGGACTCCAAGCTCGTTAAACAGGGTCAATCTGGTGATCTCTATGATGGAGTTTTACAAGGGACCCGAGTAGTAATTAAAAAAATTGATCTTTCATCAGTCAATAATGAATCCCTTTTCACAGCAGAGTTGGAAGTTCTGGAAGGTTTCTCATCATCATAGATTTGTTCCTCTGCTTGGCCGTTGCTTGGAGAATGGGAATGAGAAGCTTCTGGTTTACAGGTACATGCCTAACAAGGACTTGTCAACTTGTTTGTCTAGGAAAACTGTTCAGGTAATAATACACAATCACCATTCCTTGACTGGATAACGAGGTTCAAGATAGCAACTGAAGTTGCTGAGAGTTTGACTTATCTACATCATCAGTGTGTCCCTCCCCTTGTCCATAGGTAATAAATATTCTCATCATTTCAGACCAAGCACAAATTTTTTTTTATTTTAAATAAATAGTATAAGCTTCAAGTCCTCTTTATATTCGTGTAGAGACATTCAAGCAGGCAGCATACTTCTCAACGATAAGTTTGAAGTGAGGTTAGGAAGCCTTTATAGAGTCTGTGCTGCAGAAAAAGATATTGCTCCGAATACCATTGCCAGGTAAGGGCACTACTTCCGATACTCTCTCAACCTTATCTGGGATTTGTTTTTGAAATATTGCAACTCACTGCTAATGAAGACTACAAAATTCTTTATGATAAAGGAAGAATATTTGTCAGTTAAAGAATAATTTGATAAATTTCATTGTGATTCTGATGCAAGCATCAGCTAGGGAGTCAAAAACATTTGTCTGAAACATAGATACCTCCTACAAGACATATTTAAGCACTCTAGAACAAGAGCAATGCCTCCTATCTAGCATAACTTAGCTTGAAAACTGTCCTGGCTGGACATCTATTGCTATATCTAGTATCCACGAGTAGCTGTTGCAGCTACCACTTTGTTTAACCATTCCTGAGCTTAGGATGAAAATGATGCCAGAAATAAACTGCTTTATCTGAAATATATATGTATTTTCGGAGGGATTGAGGACTCTGCCCTATAAGCATGGGACAGTTTTGATGCTCCTCAAATTTCAAATTTTTATACATTAGACTGAGGATAGATTCTGCTTTTCCATGAGTCTACAATATGTCATATTTTTGAATCTATTAGCTGTGAAACAGAAACTATCCACTATTTTGCTTAATGCTAACTTGTGAGTTTTACCCTGTACTAAGTTTGCGACATTCTTTCTTCTGTTATACAGGGAATCCAACCGAGGCATCCCTGGTACATGGATTCCAAATAAGGATACTTGTAGACCATGTTCCTTTTAACATTCCACTTGAATCTTTTTAAGTGGAATCATGTTGCATATGAAGCCAATTTTGGATTATGTGTGGAGGTTGCTCAATTGTGGTCATAAGAAATGAAAATTACTCTAAGACATGTTAGTTTAACAGAAACTGCCTAGACTTGGTTCAAATTGAAGTTTTGTATTCTTGCACATACTAGATTCTACTACAAAAGCCTCACATTATTGCCCATTTCTTCCTTATCGGACCTACATGGCAAAACCATTTGACTCGACCATCTTACAGTGTTAAGAAATAGTAGGGCAGTTTGGGATTGATCTTTCCCAATAACAGAGGAAATGACTATAGAAAATTAGTACACATTTGCATTCAAGGTATGCAAATGCTCTTCTTCTCCATGTTTCATGATAATCTTTAGATCATATAGATAATGTTTGGTCCTTTTGTCTTCAGTATCCCAGTCATCTTTGGCTCCAGGAACGAGGTGGAATGTTTCCAATTTAGGTAACAGGATCAGCTATTTATTAAGCATTCTAAATCATATTATCTTGAAAGGCCAGGCACATTTAGTGCAAGTTATGCAACGTGTGCCTATGATGGTTATAGCTTGGGAAGGTTTTACTCGAGCTAGTCACTGGAAAGCGGGGTTTTAGTGCAACTGAAAATTCTATCATGAAGGATTGGATGGAAAATGTGCTGGCTTATATCGTTCCTGATAAAGAGGAACTCCTTGTAAACATTGTGACTGACTTTAACCACAGATAAGCATCTTTTGCCCCAAGTATGGGCAACTGCATTTATTGCTAAGGCCTGCCTCAGTCTTGAATCCTCTAAAAGGCCCAGATGGCACAGATACTTTTGGCCTTAGATCATATTAGATCAGCAAGGTTCGCTGATGAAAATTCAGGCCCATCAGTCATCATGGCTCAGTTAGTATAGCTCTTGTGATAGCAAAGGTACTGCAGGGATCTGAAATAGTAGGTTGGTTTATGACTTTCTTTAGCTGTCTTAAGAAATTTGAAATGACAAAAGTTGAAAATTAAGTTGTATATTGCAGGAATGACACCACAGGCAACTGGCACTACAATACCAGGCAGCTGCACTGCCTCAAGGAGCCATGGAATCTTGGAAGCTAGTGGTATACAAGAGGCTTATCAAAATCCGGCATCTTTTTTCATCCCAATTTAAAAACTCTCTCTTATTCAGAACTCATGGTTGCAACCAGAGGTTTTGGGAACGATGCAGTGACAAGAGAAGGTGAATTTAGTTGAATAACCCAAACTTGGCTTCACGACAAATCTATTTCCAAGAGTAGCAGTGGAGCATTGGTTGCTGTTAGAAAACTTTACTCACAAAATATGCTACTATTAAATGATTGGCAGGTAAATGAAACTAACATCTTTAAGTAGCAACTACCTATTCTCTGACAAGCTTTTTCAGTTCATTTGGTGTCCAATTTCCTTTTGACTCACAATTATTGCTCCAAATTTCAATTAGTTCTTTCTGGCTCATAAAAGACTAGAATATAATCTTCCCAAACTTTCTGCAAATGCATGCCTTTGTCCCTCTTGAAATAATTTCAACTCGCACTTTGGCACTTATGTGGTATTTGCACTAGTATTGTATCGTCATTAAAGTAAATATTGAAGAACTTTAATTTGCTTTGTGGTTAATTGTCCAATCTTTTCTAAGTGGCTTCAAGTGTCAGTTTCACATGTCTTGAGCAGTCTTGGTTGTGCTTGCTCGGAAGACTTTCACATCCAAACCTAGTCAAATTCCTTGGATATTGTTTGGAAGACAGAGCTATTTGTTGTCCATGAATATATACAGAAGGACAGCCTAGAGGACCATCTCTTTAGAGGTGAGATTTAGACTATTATCCTCTAATAGTTACTCAGATCAACTAAGCATCATTTACCGATAGTAATCTTCAGATGAAATAATCTTGATACTTTGATGTGATTAGCAAAGTCCAATGTTCAGCCACTTTCATGGGACATAAGAATTAGGATTTTGATTGGAGCAGCTTGAGGCCTGGCATTCTTGCATGCGGCAGAGTGGCAAGGTTACTACGAATACTTCTGTACCTCAGACATCTTGCTTGATGGTGTAAGTTAAAGTGCAAATAATAATATGCTATAAGTACACTGCATGTGCAATGTTCTCATATAATCTACTTGCCAAAATTTAGAGATTTCTGTACTTGTCAAACTATATAAAGTTTATTATGAATGCAGAGGTTTTTCTGTGAATTATTGTTGGCAATATCGGTTACCAATGAAAAGCTAACTTAAATTTAAATCATACTTTTTGCCCACAGTCTTACAATGCCAAGATATCAGGTATTGGCACGGCAAACATTGCTCGTCGGAATGTCTTCCATGAAGTACATCCTCTCTGGTATAAGAAGACCATGTATTTTGCTGCTCCTCCTGAGTATGATCTGACAAAAAATATCCCACAAGGTAATCTAGCCAGCTTGACTGTTTGATTTTCTATTATTGAGCCACTACTGAGTTCTCAGCAAAGTTAAGCTTGAGGATATGCGGTTGATTGGATTTAAAACACATTTGAGTAACAAAAGAATATTGTTATAATTTCTAATCATCATCTTATATGTAACAGGGCATACGAATGTGAGGGGTGATGTATTTGGTTTTGGGGTGGTGTTAGCTCAAATGCTAACAGGTTTATCTGCAAAAGGTAGATATTGCCTTAGTAGGGGAGAGTGCCATCTGGTTCCATCTTTCAGGTACATATGAATCTTGAGAAGAACCACTTGGAGAAAATTATGGATCCCCAATTAAAAGGCAAATAACCTGCAAAAGCTGCTCTAATGTTAGGTTCTCTTGCTTGGTTGTGTCTTCAAGATGAACCTGAATTCAGACCATCAATGAAACAAGTTGTGGAGGTATTGGAATGCATTGAATCTGCTAAGAAGCAAGCAAAAGAGCCTAGGACAAAACAGATAGTTTATAATCATGACCACCGACCTCAGCATTCTTAGTTTTCCACTTCTACATAGCATTGGTTGAAAGCTGTCCCGTAAAAGCTGAACTATTGCTCTCATAAATAAATGTAACAAATCCTTAAGTATTTTAGTCCTAATTGATTTGTTGATTTCTAGCTCTGTTCTTGTTCCTTCTCAGCCTCATTTTGTTGAAAGGTTAGAGTTTCACTGGTTTAAAAGCAAGTTCTCTGAAGAATCTGCTCAAGGGACCAAGGAGTGCATAACCTACACAATGAATTAGTTTAGCATTCAACACACAATTAATTGTACACTCAATTGACTTTGAAAAAATATATGCGCAATTAGAGTCTAAAGTAAGAGAAGATAATAATTTGTTGAATTGAGTCTATCAGTCTCATCTTAAGAGTACTGATGAAGGATAATTAACATGGTATTGTGAAAATCAATGGTCGAGAAGAAAATGGAGTAAACTTTTCGTGCAAAGATTGCTGAAGTTTGACTCTATGACTTGGAAAGGAATTTGTTGAGATAGCTACTGGAGACATTAGATAAAAGAAAAGGGGAGGGGCTTGAGGATTCTATCTATCATAAGTTAGAATGTTATCAATGGTTTAATGCTCTAAGAGATGGCGCATTTTTCTCTTCTAAAATGTGAAGAATACGAGGAAGCAGTCAATTTCCAGTTCATTTAGATACCAAAGCCGGAATTTCAAGCCAGAATCGGTGCTGGATCCTGTAAGGAAATTTTCCCTTACTCTCAGAAATTGATCTGGCCTGCGCTTCGGTTTGAAGCAAACCCGAATCTGGTGCCGGATCTCACCTGGACATTTTGAAAGTTCCCAACATCATCTACGAACAGACCACTATATCATGAATAATGTGATGAAAAGCTTTAGAGCTGATCTCTTAACTAAAATTTGATGTTCCTTATAACACCATGAAACATATGTCCAGGTTCTGTAAGGTTAATTCTTCTGGTGAAGTTGTTCATTATGCTGATGAGCTCGTTGCCCGTGAAGCAACGAATGGGAGTTTTTGTATCTTCCACCAAAAGAACCAACTAGCTCCTCTAATAGGGAACTGCCATTCTCAAAGGAGAGTGATGTTTCTTGCTTTCTAAAATTGGTAGTAGCATTTTCATTCATTGGTCCATTAGGAGATTTCAGAGGGATTCGATTAAATGAGACAGGAAAAACAATTTGGAAGACGAAAGAACAGAACTAAGAGCTACCAATTTCATCTGGTTTACTTTTTTGAACTGAGAACTTTTCAAGAAAGAACCAAGCAGATACTAGTTGGCTTTGTTTGAAACTTGTCAAACATTTGTTTGATTAAGAATATGCCCACTTGTATGGAAAAGCAACAACATCTTGCCTCATCTTGCTCCCCTCAGCATATTCTTACTTTGCCCTGGAGCTTGTCTCAGTATGAGGGAGTCATTGCTTAGAAACCAGAGAACAAGAGTATGTAGAAGAGAAAGTAAGATCGAGTGTCGTTAGCAAAAATAGAAGTCTATGAATGCAAATTTTGGTTACTTATCATGTGTAAAATGGAAGAAGATGATCAGGAGAAATGCAATATGAGGAAAACAATTACATCAGCAACATCATTTAGGCTGCATGGTCTATTCTCCAAGGCAGTATCACCTTATTTGGAAACATGATCCACAACTCCAAGTGATTGATATAAACCTCAGCTTGCATCAGTTTACCACTTCCTATGGTCATGATGTAAAGGAAATTTAAATGTGTCATTTTTTATTCTGATCCACTAAAATTCACATGTGCAACTATTCGAACTTGATCATATTTTTGCTGCATAGCTGCTATATTACCAGTCAGGGTTTGTTTTCTGTTTAACAATTTAATGCTTGTCTTCGATTAATCTTTATATTCCTACTTTTCGCGAATGTCACAAAGCCTATGACTTTTACACAATAAACTCGCCTCCGATAACTTTAGCAAAGTTTGATCTAAGCCCCATTGTGGAGCATTTCTCAAAAACCGACAGAGAAATTGAACAGGGGCTACTGTATAAATGTCTAAATACACTGTTCAAAATCAATTATTGCAAAGTACAGTAGCTTTTCCGACTGTAAAATCATACATCTAAGAGGGTCTTCTTATTATTTAAACAAAAAGGACTTCATACAACAGCAGCAGAAACACTTGCCTTTGTAATCAATGAGTGTGTTAAGCTAGAAACTACGAACAGCCTTTTCAATCTGAAGGAGCTCTTTCGCAACATCCGTCATTTCTGGCCTATCAATTTCCTCATACTCCGTGCATCTGAAAGCTAGATGCAGGAATGCTACCAAATTCTGCCTTAGCTCATTATTGCCTTCCTCTTCAAAAATCTTAGGATCCACAATTTGGTTGATTTCATTACTCTCACGGCATTGTTTAGTATAATCTCGAACATGAATTCGTTCTCCTGTTCCTTCATCATATTTTATAGTTCCTGTTTCTCCAGTAAAGAGCACAAGCATCAGCATGCCAACACTGTAAACATCAGTCTTCTGAGTAACAAATCCTGAGATAGCATACTGAGGGTCGAAATATCTGTACGACCCTTTGCCAGGATCTTCGACCTGTAGCTCTCCAGGAGGAAGGGCTATGGCTAATGTGAAGTCAAACAATTTAGCAACCCCACACTTGTGATCTATTACGACTTTATCTGGTCTAAAATCTCTATAAATAATAGGTCTAGGAAATGCTGTATGAAGATGAGCAATAACATTGGCAATATCACTCGCAATCTTTATTCTACTTCTCCAAGAAAGTTAGTAAATGTGCCCTCATTTTTGTGGCTGAGGTACCTAGGTAGAAGATCAGTACCAGCATTTTCATATACCATAGCTGGATACTCAAATTCCAAACTGCATCCAACAAGTTTTAAGACATTCTTGAGGTGGCTCACTTGTGAAGTGATCACTATATCTTGAATATCTGCATGCAAAAAGCTCTCATCCATTGCAGAAAAACCTCTGTTTACTTTAATTAAAACTGGGCGACCTTCAAAGTCACCTCTGTACATGTACCCACTGTCATCCATGTGATGGACTGGTTCACAAAATTTCTTCGAGGCTCTGTTGAGTTCTTTGGCAGTGAAGCTCTTGATTGGTAGTTTATATCATCCTCCAAAACAGGCAAGCAGCTCCACTAAGACTAAACTTCCATTCTTTTGGAAGTTCTGTTCTTCTTCCTTCATTCTTGCTTTAAGAAATGGTAAAGCTTTTCTGATGTAATCCATATACAGTTTATGCATTCTATAAAACAGTAAAACTACGCCTTAAAAGGGTTTGGATAATGTCAGAACATAGAAAAAATTACAAGAAGGATGAAGGATTCGATACTAGATACTTTAGGTTGAAGGACCCAAAATGCCAAGAGAAATGAGCCTATACTTACCTGAAACTGTGTAGAGATCATAAAGAAATCCAGCCAATTGCAACTTATATTTTGAAGAATAATTAGTTTCCTGATAACTAAGAAATCTAGAAACAGTATTAGGTGTTTTCCAAATCAGGGTGAATGACTTCATGGCATGTATCAAGAAACTTCCAAGCACTTGCCATGGTGCTCTTAACTGAAATTCCGAGAAACCACATTTGTTAATACTAGTGATACTTCATACTTCACATGCTTTGCACCTGATCTTATCATCTCAGTATGTAGTATCGTAAGATACTAAAATATTTTTTATAATTTTGATTGTCAGTTTCACACTAAAATACTCTTTATTTTTGTTTTTCTTTTAATTGTCACAAAATATTGATACTTGCATATCTTACCAAAATTATTCAACATTCTTAATATCATATTTAAATCAGGATATCACAATTTTTTACTTACAAATTAATATTGTTGAGTGAGAAAAAATGAATTTAGATGTTAAGCGTGAGTGCAAGAAATATATATATGAGCAATGTAAAAGGTTAAATTGTGTTATCAATTTCTAAAAGGCATTAAAGTAAATGAATATATTTATATCAATTATGTAAATTCAACTCAAGTATAATATTATATATTTATTTCAATTCCCTATTCTTCCTACACTCCAACAAAACACTTTCTAATCAAAGTATGAATTAGAACCATCAAACTACAACTTTTGAAAAGATTTGAATAAACTACTAAAGATTTTAACATAAGTATTAATGTATTGAACAATATGCCAATCTGTATATATTTGCTTATGGATTTCTTCCTCCCTCCCCTTATGGCTAAGTAAAATAAATTGTTATAGTAAAATTATAGAGTGAGACTGATATAATCAATTTATATGAAGTATATGAATAATTTTTATTTATTTCTTTTTACTCGAGTCAGTGGATTGAACATTCATAATAAAACGTAAATCTTGCATATATGTTTGTATTCTATCATCACGTAATGTGAAATGAATTTGTTAATGATATGTGAAATAGTTCAGTATTAAATCAGAAACATGTTTTTACAATTGAATAGATGTGAAGTCTATATATATGACTCTTTGTATTCCTTTATAATAATGGAATATAAATAACCTGACATATTTAATTGATTCTTTATTCTTGTTCATTCTTCTAAATTGAAATTTTGTTTAGAGATAGTTTTGCATCCTTTTTTCTTTTTGGTTTTTACTTTATTTGTATTTTACTTTTTTAGTAGACTTCATTAGAAAAGCATAAGTAATAACTCCTATATAACTTGAGAACACTTCTTTTTGGGATAAAGGTAACGACATTTGTATTTTGAATCATTGTCATTTTTTCTAGGTGATCTTATGGTTAATATAGAATATAAATGATTTATACTACTTAATTATATTAGATTAACTATTTCATTATCAATTGACATTCAATTGATAGAAATAGTCGGGTTCTTTTATTTTTTATTTTCTTTTATTATTTCTTCATAATGATAAAGAGTACATAATTATATATATATATATCATATGATATGCGTTTCAAAATTGTCCAAATGAATGTGGACTCTTTTTTCTTATATATTTCTTTTTTTATTCTAAAAGCATCTTTTCTACACTAATAATTTTTTACGATTTTAAAATTATGGTTAATACAATTGGTCACATTATTTTGAATAAGAAACTTTAACACACACAAGAGTTGGAGATAGAGTGTAAGAGTCACTAAATAGTTTTAATAAGGAGTTTTTCATTTTAATTACCATTATTATTGAGTTTAGTAATTTGGAATGTTGTATATTTTCAGTTACTACCACAACTAAAATGCAATAACTCTAATTAAAAGATTGGAGCAATATGGGCATAACAAAAACTAAGATAAAAAAGTGATTACAACTTACACCAAGACTCATCATACTTTTAATATAGTAATGATAATGATAATGATAATGATAGGATTGAATTGGAAGAAACCCCAAGTGATTTTACTTATTGCCACATTATTTATTACAGTTTGGAAATGGCCACACAACCGCCCTTTTTGGTCCAATAAAAAGTGAAAATAGATGAAAATTGCCTCCACTAACGGATCACAAGACCGTACAGCCAAACAAACTAATTCCAAGTATTGAATCACATTCTTCATTACTAAACGAACAAATTATAGATACTAAATGACAAGTTGTACAGTCTCAAAATCACATGTAATTCAAATATTTTAGGGTAAATTACTAATAACCCCCTGTAGTTTTATCTATTACTACATAATTTTTCTAATGTTTTAAAATATCCACTTCACTCCATGTAAACTGAAAATTTGATGGAAAATAGTTTATGTAACATTATTAATTGAAATAACAGTAGTGCCCTTATTTAACTGTTAAGTCAAATGACAATTTAACCACTTTGTACAAAATCATAGAGGGATTATGTGAATAAATGCAAAAATCACGGTACAGTAGATATTATGTAAACTATAAGGTGTTAAGGAGATATTATGATTTCATCACATGTACTTTTAAAGCGCATATGGTCTAATTGTCATCATTGATTATGCATTCTATTCATTTTCCATTTTATATAAAACTATAGGGGGTTATATGATTATTTTAAAAACTTAGAAGCATCATCTGATATTATATAAAATTATAGAGAAATTATAGACAATTTACCTAAATATTGGATGAGCTAACTGTAAGATTAATGACAAAAAATCATAAAATTCATATACATATAAACAAAGTGCAATATCAAATTACAGTACAACAAAACAGAGAAAATGTAAAAATCGATTGTTTAAAAGTATAACAAGCATTTCAACTAACACTATTGCTGAGTCAATTATTATTATTATTATTATTTTTACTTAACGTAAAATCACAAGGAGATGAGTGGTGATGTTAAAACCACCCCCCGGGGGAGGGGGGGGGGGTGGGGGCTGTTCCGTCATATCAAGTAAACCCAAGGGCAGATAGATATACACAAATTAGTTCAAGTGTTCGTGAGGCTAGCTTTCAAAGTCAACGGAATAATACAGACCAACTAGTTGAATATTTCATTCTCTCAGTTGTCTACATTGCTGCTCCTGTTAAAGAATTTAAGATCATCTGAATTTGATGTCTTATTACAATAGTTTACGTGATTCTCAAATAAGATTATGATTTTAATGATCGATCGATCATAGATGGGTAGGAGTCATGACAACTGGGAGAAGCTGGTCACGGCCACCCTGCGGAGAGAAGACGACCGCATCATTGCTCAGAGGACCCCAAGTGAACTTTCCTTGGCGTCATTATCATCAGTTTCCTCCTTTAATCTTGCCTCTTCCTCTCGCCGAGTTTCATCTTTCAGCTTCTCCAACTCATTGGCAGGGGAATCGTTTTCATACAATCAAATTCTCCAAGCTACAGATTGGTTTAGTGAATCCAACCTCATCAAGCATGGCAGCTCTGGGGATCTCTTTTATGGAGTTTTGGAAGGAGGAACCCAAGTTGTAGTTAAGAAAATTGATCTTTCATCGGTCAACAAAGAATCCCTCTTCGTATCAGAGTTTGAAGTTCTTGGAAGGTTGCTCATCATCATAGATTTGTCCCTCTGGTTGGTCATTGCTTGGAGAATGCAAATGAGAAGTTTTTCGTTTACGAGCATATGGCAAACAAGGATTTGTCGACTTCTTTGTCTAGAAAAATTGAATCAGGCAGTCGTAGAAAATTACCATTTCTGGACTGGATAACGAGGTTGAAGATAGCAACTGAAGTTGCTTGAGGGTCTGTCTTATCTACATCAATGTGTCCCTCCCCATGTTCATAGGTTGCCAAGTTTTTCCTCATTAATTTTGTGACTAGCAGGCTTTGATTATTTGCATTTTTATATTGGTTTTTGGAACATAACCTGCTGCTTGTCTTTACTATTTTAGCGACATTCAAGCAAGTAGCATACTTCTTGATGACAAGTTTGAGGTGAAGTTAGGAAGCCTTTATGAAGTCTGTGCTGAAGAAAAAGACATGCGTCAGAATGTTACTTCCAGGTTTGTGCAGTAGCCAGAGTTAATAATTCTTGTGTTCATTGTGACATCCTTTCAATATTTCTCTAGAATTATCTGCATTTTAGTTTTTCTGGTTGCACAAAAAGAGATAAGTGGTATGAGAGTACTTATATCTCAAATTCGTTACTAGGGTGAAAGGTATCTCGGTTAAGAAAATCATATAAGCATCAGTAATTGAGTCAAAATGATTGGAGCAATGATTCCATTTCTTGTTTTTCACATTGGTAGAGATCATAGTTGTAGGTTGAGGGCATCTGGATTTGGAATATAATGCTAAAAAATCAAATATAGAGAGTGTATGTATAACCTGACCGCTTTCAACAAAATTTATTGGCAAAGCAGTCTATCATATTCATATCAAGCCAAGCTTAGCCTTATACTTCATTGGCATAGCATTATGATTGTAACATCCCTGAATAGCCACCTGCTCTCTTGAACATGGTAAAGGGACCAAGAATTAACACCTTTAGTTGATATGACTTCTTTCAGTTGGATTAACACTATGCTTTTGAGATTTACATGTGAGACAGGTGTTACATTCTTCTTTTCCATGATTCTACAAGTGTTTGGTTCGTAGGGGGCATCTTAGCCATATATAACTGCAAAAGTGAAATTAACCATTCTTTTGCTTACCCAGTTTTCAAATTTTACTTCTGATTTGTATATTTCGTTCTTCTTGTACACAGGGCATTTGGACAAGGCACTTTTGGTAAGTAAATTTCATTCATTTTGAGTTCTACACCATCTGACATTTTATTCCAAATCATTGAATCAACATGAAGTATACAGTGTTACCTTAACTACTTAGAATTCAGTTCAAAAAATTGCATATTCTTTATTCTTATGTAGACCTGATTTTGCTAAACGTACCTCACATTTAGATGCCTATGCTATACCATGCTAGGAAAAACCATCTTTATGAGCATTTTGCTGTAATAAGGATATATAGAGGTGTTGGAATGATATTCCCTGTTAAAAGAAGGAAAGGATAAAGCAATTAAATAGAACTTTCCAATTCAGTTACGGGGTTGCTCTTCTTCCCAATGTTCCATGACCATTGCTAAAGCAAATAGGTCCATTATTGCTTGCAGCTGCAGCATCAGCAACTTCACTACTACAAGAAGCTGATAGGTATGTTTCTGTCCCAGTTTCAGCTTCAGATGCACATGGTGGATCATTTGTTCCTGGAGGGTCAAAAACAAGTGCAGGATTAAAAAATGATGATCTGAGGCCAATAACTTTTTCATCTCCTGGTAATCATTAATGAATTTTATGTAGATAGTAGTTAAAACGGTTGCTAATGTGCTGCATACTCTTGTCTAAATTAGTCTATTCTCTTGAAAAATCAGGTACATCTAATGACAGTCATGCATCATGTGCCCATGATGTTTATAGCTTTGGAAAGGTTCTACTTGAGCTAGTCACTGGAAAACTGGGTTTAAGTGCCACAGATGATTCCGCATTGAATGGTTGGATGGAAAATGTGCTGTCTTATATTCTCGCTGATGATGTGGAAATAATTGTAAACATCATTGACTTGTCATTGGTCAGAGCTGAGCATCTTTTGGCCCAGCAATGGGCAGTTGCTTTTATTGCTAAGGCATGTCTCAGTCCTGAATCTTCTAAACGGCCCCGAGTGGCTCAGATACATCTTGCTTTAGAGCATATTACATCAGCAAGTTTCATTAATAAATACCTCAAGACTACTGGTAATCATGACTCAGTTAAAGCAGCTATGGAGATTGCAAAGATACTTTGGGGATATAAACTAGTAGGTTGGTTTTGTGAATGTCATTAGCATTTTAAGAATTTTAAATGAGAAATGCCAAAAATAAAACTATATCTTGCAGGAAGGACCACGCAGGCAACTGCTTCTGCAACAACTCCAGCCGGAGGCACTGCCTTAGTGAACCATCGAATCGCAGAAGCTGCTGGCTTTGAGGAGACTTATCCAAATGGAGGGATCTTCTCTCAGCCCAGTTTAACTATCTTCTATTATGCAGAACTGAAGGCTGCAATTAGACATTTTGGAAGTGATATAGCAGTGAGAGAACTTGAATTTGGGAGAGTATACCAAGCTTGGCTTCAAGACAAATCCACCTCAACGCATGGCAAGGGATCTGTAGTTGCTGTTAGAAATATGTCCTCTGAAAGTAAGCAGCTATTAAAGGTAATGGAAGCCAAACTTGTAACTAGTAACTAACTTTGGATACTCTAACAAACTCTATTCCTCGCAATCGGTATCTAATTTCCTTTTACCTCACAAGTATTGCCCTTATTTCAAATGTAATCATTCTGCCTCATACAACATTAGAACATATCCTCCTAAGCTTTCTAAAAATATTTTGCTGTCAGCTCTATTTCAGTAATCTATCATTGGCAAAGTTAGTGGTAATTGGAAATCATGTAATCAAGAGCGTTTGCTTTGTGGTAACTTATTGAAACTTCTATCAGTTGCTTATGTTTTAGTTTGCATTTTCTGGGCAGTCTCGTATAAGCTCACTTGGAAGACTTTCTCATCCTAACCTAGTCAAGTTCATTGGATATTGTGAGGATGAAGAGTTATATGTTGTACATGAATTTATGCAAAGTGGCAGCCTAGACAGCCATCTCTTTAGAGGTGAGATTTTGATTAGCATCATCTACATGTAGAAATTTTCCATTGAAAAAATCTTGATACTTGGATGTCTTTAGCAGGCTCTGATGTCCAGCCACTTTCCTGGGACACAAGACTTAACATATTAATTGGAGCAGCTCGAGGCCTAGCATTCTTGCATGCAACAGAGAAGCAAGGTTTTTATGAATATTTCGGTACCCCAGACATCTTGCTTGATGGTGTAAGTTGAGAAGCAAATATTTGTCCAATGCAAGTTTATTGCATGTGTAATACATATCCACCAGATTTTATCAAACTACTCTAAAGAAATTTAAAATGCGCCTTTTGTATATCTTTTGTAAAACTGCTGACAGATCATTTACTGATGCAATTCTCATCTATCTCAATTTTGGTTCACTATCTCGTTTTCAGGCTTACAATCCAAAGATATCGGGCTTTGGCACTGCGAAGATAACCGTTCTTAGTCATCTCTATGAAGTACATCCTAATTTTTTTAGGAATGGAAGATATGTTGATGCTCCTCCTGAGAATGTCTTTCCAGATGCAGATGCAGGTAACTCATCCAGATTAATCTCCTGAGATTCTAGACTAAAAGTTGCAGATCTTGTGCAACAAAAGCACTATTAAGAAAAGTAAAGCTCCAGTGGTAGCTTAATCAGATTCCAAAAAAATTTTGAGTTAACAAAAAAAATGAGATTATAAGACTAATAATTTTCTCACTCATGTAACAGGGCTTATGAATGTGAAAAGTGATGTGTATGGTTTTGGTGTGGTAGTGGTTGCAATGCTAACAGGTTTACCTACAAAAGGCAGACAGCGGCTTAGTTGGGGTGAAATTCATCCAGTGTCGTACTTTATGAATCTCAAAAGAAACAGATTGGAGAAAATTATGGATCCAAAGTTAGAAGGCAAATATTCTCTTAAAGCTGCACAAAAATTAGGCTCTCTTGCTTCCTTGTGTCTTCAATTTGAACCTGAATTCAGGCCATCGATGAATGTTGTTGTCGAGGTACTTGAAGGTGTTGCAGCTGCTAAGGAGGAAACATGAGAGCCCTGAATAAATCCGAAAGCTGTCTTAATAGTTCTAGGATTCTATCAATGTTTTGATGGAATCCAGCTGATAATAGCTAACTGTTGTTTTCTCCAATAAAAATTAACAGACCCTTACATATGTATGTCCTGATTAGTTAACTGGTATCTACTGCAGCTTCCTGTTTATTTGGCAATCTATGCCTCACTTGTGTGTAAAAGGTAATAGTGATGAGAGCTTTATAGTCCTTTGACGGATGTCCTTTCAAGAATCAGCTTGAGGGACCAAGGTGAATCAACAGTTGCGAATGATAATCACTGAAAAAATGAACATGCTTACGTTTCAAATTACTAGTACAGTAACTGTACATGGTTGACTACAATTCCATTATCAATCAACCCCCTAATGTAGTTTTTAATTATTTGGGCTTCAACTCTTAGCTTGAGAAAAGATGTACCCCATGTCAAAATTCAATAATTTTGTACTTTTAACAGCCTTCCAATTGAGCTGAAGCTTTACAACTCAAGAAAGTTGTGGCCACTCCAAGAAAGGTTAACTGTACCATTTATTGCCCTCAAGACTGTATCTTCTGGTTTCTTTTACAAAGACCAAAATTAACGATTAGTTCGAACAATTTGTCTTGTAAATTCACCCATTATCTCGAGCCTATTCTTGTGTCAAATGCTTTGGAACCTCTGTATAAATGCTTTTCAGGAAATCTTTTGCACAGCTTTAGTTGTAATCCTTCATCGCTAGTGTCTGAGTTTATTGAAGATGGGAAGTGGAAGTGGCCTAGTGGAAGGAAGGTTACAGCAGAAGTAAACGACTGGTTGCTGCTACTCCTAACTGTTTGATCTCTTAACTCTGAAGACCAGATTGTGTGGGAAGGCAGTAATTCTGGAACTTTTACCATGGAATCTGCTATGAAAGTATTATGTGGTCCTAAAGTTAGAACGGAATGGGCAAAATTAGTAGGTATGCATTTATATTATGGCTACTCTGAAAGAGGAAGCTGTCCATTAAGGATAGGCTGCGCAGATGGGGTATAGCTATGAATTCTAGTTTATGTGTGTTCTGTAATGATGAAGAGGAGAATATGGAGCACTTGTTTTTTGATCACTGCATTGTCAGGCCGGTATGGAGGAAAATACAGCAAACATGTTTGACATTTAGAGGAGATTATTCATGGAATGAGGAGTTAACATGCTTGTGTGTCATTGTGGATCAAAGTCTTTTGCACATCAGTTGAAAAGATTATGTTTAGCTGCTACGGTGTATCATATATGGAGACTATGAAATGCTGTCATTTCCCAATCGAGAAATGTGTCGACAACTGGACTCATGAAGAACATAGTGGAGGCAGTGAGGTATGCTACTAGTTCCTGGTCTGGCTTCCCAAGAACTTGGGAGAACTGGACTCTAGTCCTAGAATGGGGCTTAAACTGGGAATGCCTTGTGCAATAGAACAGATAAACGATGTTGTCCGGAATATATCCCTTGTGTCCCCTGTGTACAAGCTTCATTGTGCTGATCAATAAAAATTTCTCAATATTGCTCCAAAAAAAAAAAAAAATTCTTGTGTCAAATGATAATGTTATTGGATTTTAGAAGGCAAGAAGAACATATTTGTAATTGACGCAGAAAAGGAAGATTAAAAAACAGAAATGAAAAGGAAAAATTAACAAAACAGAAAACAGAACAGAAGAAAAACTTTTAAGAAAAGGAAAACTATATAGAAAGAAAGCAAATTATAATTGCCATTTGCGGATGTTACCCTAGGCTAAAACGTAACAAAATTATACAGTATTGGATTACTGTTTCTACATTGTCAGGTTATTATTATTATTTTTTAAAATAGTTTGTGCTTTGGAACTACAAAGGAGGCAGCGAAGAGGGAATGCTGGTGGGAGCAGAGTAGCAATAGGCTAAAGGTGACAAAATTTCACCTCTTTATTGTTTGAAAACCTGAATGAGGTTCTAGCAGGGTAGCACTGGCTCAAGAGGCTTTGGTCGCAGGATTACAACAGGAAGGATGAAGGATTTGATACCAGACAATTATTAAGGTTCAAGGACTCAAAAATATTCAAAAGATAAATGAGCCTGTACTTAACCTGAAACTTTTTGTAGAGATCGTAAAGAGATTCTGCCAATTGCAACTTACATTATGGAGAATGGTTTTTTCCTAATGGCTTAGAAATCCAGAGATAGTATAAGATTTTTTTTTCCTTTTTGCTAATTCAAAGTTAGGTGAGTTTGATTTCAATCACCGTTATGGATCAAATATCCTTCTGGAACCATAGGTTTCTTGTAGAAATTTTTACAAATCACCTATCAACACAATGTTCCAAAGACCACTTGTAGGAATTCTTACAGATCGTCTATCAACACAACATTCACATCAATGGTGAGACAATTTGTGTTGGCATATAAGGTGTTCTCCTAATCAGTGTATGGACAGGAGAATTCTCAATTTTGTGTAGATGGCTTTGTGCATTCATGGCACGTACCAAGAATCTTCCAAGCACTAGCTCATTGAAATTCCAAGAAACCAAATTTGCCGCTATAGGGTAAATTACAAATACCACCCAGTGATTCTACTTATTACCACATAATCCCCTATGATTAGTAAATGGCAGCATAACCACCCTTTGGTTAAATGGAAAGTGGAAAATCAACGAAAATAGCCTCCACTAACACGTGACAGAGCCATGCAACCAAATTAAGTTATTCTAAGTACTAAATGACATTCTTTACAACTATATTGACAAATTAATACTAAATGACAAGCTGTACAATGTGCCTATCTATACTTCTATTTAGGAAGTGGAATGTAAGTAATTTTCAGTTTTGATTTTTTTTTAAATTTTTTTCTTAAATCTATATCAAAGGATAGACGATGCAATTGTAACATTGATGATAAAAAGATCACAAGGTTCACAAGCATAAAAACAAAGTATAATAACCAGGCAAACAAAATATGAATTAAGCCTAGTATTTCATAAAGGTACAACATGCATTTTAATTAACACAAGTACTGACGTAACTTTTGTATATTTCCATTTTACATAAAACCACGAGAGATTGAGTGTCCTTTCTAAAATCATAGGGGATTTCGTGATATTAAATGAAAACATAGGATAATATAGCACATGTTACAGACTAGTGCAAAGACTAGTTGACTAGCTTTCAGCGTCAACTGAATAATACACAAGCTAGTGCAAACATTTCATTTCTCCAGTGTTCTCCCAACGTCATGAGTTTCCAGTTGAAATACATGCTGTTCTTATTAGAGAACCCGAGATCATCTGAATTTGATGATTTATTAGTATTGATTATCTGATTTTCAATAGGAGAGTGTGATACTAGTCATAATCGATAGATCATAGATGGCTAGGAGTTACGAGAACTGGGAAAGGCTGGTGACAGCCACCCTGAGAAGAGAAGATCTCCGCTTCACTGGTCAGAGGAGCCCAAGTGAGTTTTCCTCGACATCATTATCATCATTTTCCTCCTTCAATCTAGCTTCTTCCTCTCGACGACTTTCATCTTTCAACTTGTCCAGCTTATTGGTGGGGGAATCATTTTCATACAGTCAAATTCTCCAAGTGACAGATTACTTGAGTGAGTCCAACCTCATCAAGCATAGCAACTCTGGGGATCTCTTTTATGGAGTTTTAAAAAGAGGGATTGGAGTTCTAAAAAGAGGGACTCAAGTTATAGTTAAGACAATTGATCTTTCATCGGTCACCAAAGAATCCCTTTTCATAGCAGAACTGGAAGTTCTTAGGAAGGTTTCTCAGCATCATAGGTTTGTCCCTCTCGCTGGTCATTGCTTGGAGAATGAAAAGAAGAAGTTTCTAGTTTACAAGCATATGGCTAACGAGGATTTGTCGACTACTTTGTCTTTTGGTCAATTACCATTCCTGACAACGAGGTTGAAGATAGCAACTGAAGTTGCTGAGGGTTTGTGCTACCTACATCAATGTCTCCCGCCCTTTGTCCACAGGTAACTGAGTTTTTTTTTCACTTTGTGCCTACCAAACTTTCATTATTTCCATGTTTATTTTGGCTTTCGGGACATAAGCTGCAGCTTATTTTTCTATCTTTCTAGCAACATTCAAGCAAGTAGCATACTTCTTGATGAAAGGTTTGGAGTGAGGCTAAGCCTTTATGAGGTCATTGCTGAAGAAAACAACATGCATCAGAAAGGTATTTCTAGGTCAGTGTAGTGGCCAAAAGTTTAAAAGCTCTGAGCTTATTGTGATATTACCTTTCAACATTTCTCTAGCATTAGCTGTATTTTACTTTTCTATGTTGCTGTAAAAGAAATAAGTTGTGTGAGAATGCTTACATGTAAATTCTTTAGGAGAATGGAAGCATATACGCCTCAGCAACTGAGTCAAAATTGACTGGTGTGACAATTCATTTTCTTGTTTTTCACATCGATGGACAGTAAAATTATCCTGTTGAGGGCATTTGGCTTTGCAGATAATTCTAATTTTAGAGATGAAGGAGGGCGTAAATATAAGCTTACCCCCTTTATGACAAAATTAATCAAGCCAAGATTGCAACATCCCCAAATAGCCATCTGCTGTCTTGAAAATGGAAAAGGGGCCAGGAATTGGCTTCTTTAGTTGATATGCATGACATCTTGAGTCAGATTGACTCGATGCTCTTCAATTTTACATGTGAGACTGGTATTACATTCAGCTTTCCCATGATTTACAAGTATTTGGTTCTTGCGTTTGTCTTAGCTATACATGCCAAACTGAAACCATCACTCTTTTGCTTACCAATTTTTCAAATTTCATGTCTGACTTGTCTATTTCATTCTTAATATTCTCAGAGCTCTTGGACAAGGCATATTGGTACGTAAAGTTTCATTCAATGATAGGTCCACATCAACCAACATCTGTTATTCCACCTGATTTGGCTGAATCAACATGAAGCATATTTAGTGTGACCTTAACTACTGAGAATTTTTTAGTTCAATCTAGTTTATTCTATATAATTTCATAGACCTGATTTTGCTAGAAGAACCTCACTTGTACATGTCTATGCCATAGTAATACTAGGCAGAACCATCTACTTGATCATTTTGAAGTAATAAGGAAATATAGAGTAGTGTTGGACTGATATTCCCTATTAAAAGATGGAAATGATAAAGCTATTTTCATAAAACCTTCCACATTCAACTCTAGGATTGCTATTCTTCCCCATGTTCTATGACAATTGCTAAAGCAGATAGATCTTGCTTTTCAATACATTCAGTAACTTTTCGTTTCCCTGGTAATCATTAGTGAATTTCATTTTGAAAGTAGTTAAACTGAAGTTGATGTGCTGTAGTCTAATATCTTGAACGATCAGGTACATCCAATAAGAGTTACGCATCATGCTCCTATGATGTTTGTAGCTTTGGAAAGATCCTGCTGGAGCTAGTCACAGGAAAGCTGGGTTTAAGTGCCACAAACGATTCCACCACCAATGGTTGGATGGCAAATGCGCTGTCCTATATTCTCCCTGATAATGCTGAACTCATTATAAACATCGTCGACTTATCTTTAGTCTGGGCTGAGCATGTCTTGGTCCAAGTATGGGCAGTTTCTTTTATTGCTAAGGCGTGTCTTGGTCCTGAATCTTCTAAACGACCCCAAATGGCTCAGATACTTCTGGCTTTAGAGCATATCGAATCATCAAGTTTCACTAGTAAATCCCCCAAGACTATTGGCAATAATGACTCAGTTCGAGCAGCTATGGAGATTGCAGAGATACTCTGGGGATCTAAACTTGAAGGTTAGTTTATGAATGTTAGTAGCATTTTAAGAATTTGAAATGATGAATTCAAAAATAAAAGTATATCTTGCAGGAAGGACAGCACCGGCAACTGCTTATACAGAAACTTCAGGAAGTGGTACTGCCTCAAGGAACCATGGAATCTCGCAAGCTGGTCGCTCTGAGGAGACTTACCCAAATGGAGGGATCTTTGCTCAACCCAGTTTAACTATTTTCTCCTTTTCAGAACTTATGGATGCAATCAGACATTTTGGAAGTGACAAAACAGTTAGAGAAGTTGAATTCGGGAGAGTGTACCAAGCCTGGCTTCCAGACAAATCCTCGTCAAAGAATGGCAATGGATCTCTAGTTGCTGTCAGAAATATATCATCTGAATATATGCAGCTATTAAAGGTAATGGAAACCAAACTTGTAAGTAGCAATTAACTTTAGATCTCTAACAAAATCCATTCCTTTCAGTCGGTATCCAATTTCCAAGTTGGAAGTATTGCAAATGTACTTTCTGCCTTGTACAAAACAAGAACATATCCTCCTCAGCTCTCTGGAAATTTTTTGCTGTTATCTCTATATGAGAAATTTATCATTGGCAAACTCAGTGGTACTTGAGCTTTAATTTGCTTTTTGGCTACTTATTCAAACCTTTTCATGTCGCTTTATGTTTTTCTTTCACATTTTCTGAGCAGTCTCATATACGTTCACTTGCTGTCAGAAATATGTCATCTGAATACATGAAGCAGCTAGTAAAGGTAATGGAAACCAAACTTGTAAGTAGCAACTAAATTTAGATCTCTATCAAAATCCATTCGTTTCAATTTGTATTTGATTTCCAAGTGTTCTCCTTCCTATTTTAATTGTGCTTTCTGCCTCGTACAACACAAGAACATATCCTCCTAAGCTCCCTGGAATTTTTTTTTTTTTGCTGTTATCTCCATATGAGAAATTTATCATTGGCAAACTCAGTGGTAATTGAACTTTAATATGCTTTTTGGTTACTTGTTCAAATTTTTCTGCATTGCTTTGTGTTTTTCTTTTATATTTTCTGGGCAGTCTCGTATACACTCACTTGGAAGACTTTCTCATCCTAACCTAGTCAAGTTCCTCGGATATTGTGAGGAGAAAGAGCTATTTGTTGTCCATGAATTTATGCAAAGTGGCAGCCTAGACAACCATCTCTTTAGAGGTGAGATTTTGATTATATTTTTCTAATAGGATCTCAGACAATCTAAGCATCATCTATCTTTATTGAAATAATCTTGATACTCTGATGTCTTTAGCAGGCTCTGATGTTCAGCCACTTTCCTGGGACATGAGACTTAACATTTTAATTGGAGCAGCTCGAGGCCTAGCATTCTTGCATGCAACAGAGAAGCAAGATTTTATGGATATTTCGATACCTCAGACATCTTGCTTGATGGTGTAAGTTGAGAAGCAAATATTTGACCAATACAAGTTTATTGCAAGTGCAATCAAATAATATATATCCACCAAATTTCATCAAACTACTTCAAAATACATAAAATGCATGCTGCCTTTTATATATCTTCAGTAAAACTGCTGACGAATCATTTAGTGATGCAATTCTCATCCATCTCAATTTTGGTTTACTATCCTGTTTTCAGGATTACAATGCGAAGATAATGGGTGTCGGCACTGCAAAGATAGCCCCTCTACATCATCCCCGTGAAGTACATCCTAATTTTCGTTGGAATAGAGGAGATGTTGATGCTCCTCCTGAGAATTTCTTTCAAGGTGCAGATGCAGGTAACTCATCCAGATTGATCTCTTGAGATTCCAGACTAAGGGTTGTGGATATTGTGCTGCGAAAAATGAGATTATAATGCTAATAATTGTCTCTCTCATGTAACAGGGCTTATGAATGTGAAAAACAACGTGTATGATTTTGGGGTAGTATCGGTTGCAATGCTAACAGGTTTACCTACAACGAGCCGACATCGACTTAGTTGGAATGAAATCCATCCAATTACATACTTTATGAATCTCAAAAGAAACAAATTGGAGAAAATTATGGATCCAAAGTTAGGAGACAAATATCCTTTCGAAGCTGCGCAAATCTTAGTTTCTGTTGCTTCCAGATGTCTTCATCATGATCCTGTCTTCAGGCCATCAATGAAAGAAGTTGTCCAGGAACTTGAACGTGCTGCAGCTGCTAAGGAGGAAATAGAAGAGTCCTGATAAATCAGAAAGCACACATCAACATATCCAGCAACTTTAGCAGTCTTGGTTCTACCTTTTGATCACTGCAGTGTCTGGAATCATTGCTCAAACATCCAATCACTGGTACTAGGAATGGGCTTCAACTTTTAGCTTGAGAAAAGATTTACCATGTCAGAATTCACTAATTTACTTTTAACAGCCTTCCAATTGAAGCTGAAGCTTTGCAACTCAAGAAAGTTGTGGACACTCCAAGAAAGGTTTAACACTTTACCATTTGTTGCCCTCAAAACTAATGAGCTATTTTGTTTGAATTTCACGATCACCGATAGTATCTATATCATAGAACGGTCAATAATAATGTGTTTTAATAAAAAATTCAGAGTGTGTTTGTTATGTGAAATGGGTTTTATAATTTATTATTTTTCTTTTCTTTTCTTTTCTTTTTTTCCATTTGTTGAAAACAGAAGAAACAATGGATTTTTGTTTTCTTATTTTTACATTTAAGGAGAATATCCAAAGTTTGGAACTATAAAAGAGATAGCAAAGAAGGAATGCAGGTAACACGTTGGCGCTATCAAGTAGATTCTAGTCAGATTAGAATATCAAAGTGCAGAATAACCATAAACCAGAATTGCTTCTGAACTCGGAATTGTGCTTGTATAGAAAACTGAAGTATTTTGCCTGACAATGGCAGGTGGCTTGATCCAATCAATGAGTTATCTTAACAATTATCATCATTATCGTCTCCGTATCACTCACCCAGTCATGTTTATATGTAAGTTTCCCGCTGCAATGGAGAATCTCCCCGGAATGCCTGGAAGTATCCGAGTGCATTCACCCCAAATGTTCATTCCTCAGAATTCTGAGTCTTTGTCTATCTTTCTGTTTGTCTGTCTATCATTTTTTTTTGCATGATCAGTGAGGCTAATTGTGTATTTATCGCTTATTCATGATTCAATATTTATTACGAATCGATGAAAAGAAAATTTCACCTCTTTTTATTGTTTGAAAACCGGAATGAAGTTTGTAGCAGACTAGCACTAGCTCAAGAAGTTTTCGTCCCAGAATTACAGCAGGAAGGATGAAGGATTTGATACCAGATATTTAAGGTTCAAAGACTCAAAGTATTCAAAAGATAAATGGGCTTATACTTACCTGAAACCTTGTAAAGAGATAACAAAGGGACCCAGCCAATTGGAACTTAGATTTTGGAGAATCATTAGTTTCCTGATGGCTAAGAAATCCAGAAACAGTATTAGGTGTTTTGCAGATCAGTATATGGACAGGAGAATTCTCAATTTGTGTAAATGGCTTTGGCATTCATGGCATGTACCAAGAAACTTCCAAGCACTTACTCATTGAAATTCCAAGAAACCAAATTTGCTAATATAGGGTAAATTACAAATAACTTCCCGTGATTTTACTTATTACCACATAATCCCGTATGGTTAGTAAATGGCAGCATAACCTCATTGGCTTAATGGAAAGTGCAAAATTAATGAAAATAACCTCCATTAATGCGTGACAGAGCCGTGCAACCAAATAAACTTATTCTGAGGACTAAATGACATTCTTTAAAACTAAAGTGACAAATTAATACTAAATGAAAAGCTGTATAATATATCTATTGGCACTCCCATCTGGGCAAGTGGAGTATAAGTAATTTTTTTGTCTTAGTTATGAATGGCCTAAGCTTTTATTTTTTATTATTTTAATAGGAGAAGGGTGGGATTTAAGAAGCAAACGGGGAGAAGGGGGGGGGTTAAAACCTAGGATCCTAGATCCTGGAACCTCAACCTCAGCCACTAAATATGAATGGTCTAAGCAAATAGAGTATAAGCAATTTTTTGACTTAATTATATAAATAGTGTATGCAAGTCGAGAATAAGCAAAATATTTTTCTTTTATCTTAGTTTTGGCTATAACCAAAGTACCTTTTTGTCTGATAATTAGTGTTATTTTCATTCCAGTTATAGTACTAATTAAATGAATTTAACATTACCAATTGACGTAATAATGTGAGTAATTAAAATGAATACTAAAATGTTACCAATTAAGTCAATAACGTTATTCATTCAAATGAAAATTTCTCCTATTTGAAACTATTTACCAACATTTGCACTTCATTTCAAAATATTTCTTGTGTTCAAAATTTCTTGCTCAAAGAAATGACAAAATGTTAAATAGCCAGAATTTTAAGATTATTGGATGTCAATGTCAAAATATACATGCTCTTAGACAAACCGAAGACATGCAAGGAAGAAAGTCCTTTATTGGCTTGAAAAATCTTTACCAGAAGATCACAAGCCAATTGCACAGTCGTGTACTATTTTATATAAGTACAAAAAAAAAACAAATGACAAAATCCTATGGATTTTTGACATCCCCTATTAACGATAATAATACTCAAATAAAGAGCAAATAATCCAAATTCGATGAACATTGCATCTCAATTAATGTGATTCAGATCCATGAGAAGAAAAGAGAAGTCAAATTGACATGAGAAACAACAAACGTAAAAATAATTTAGCTTTAATTGTGATTATGTTCAACTTAGCTATATTCAAGCAAACAACTTTTTCTTTTAATTCTTTTTTGTAAGTGGAAGGTTTTGAATTCAAAATATTCTACTTATAGTCCATCCCCCTTACAATCTAACCCAACCTAACCCTCTCCCCTCTCCCTCCCCAATATCCAACAAACAACAAAAATTATTCATATACTTCATCTATAAACACCTAACTAACTCTAATTTCATTGCCATAGTTCCTTTTCCTTTAATAAAAAAATAGAATATATTAGATGTACATGTATTCAAACAAAAACATAATGACAGTAATAAAATAAAATAAAATAGAATAGAATAGAAATCCATAGTTAGAAAAGAAAAAAAGGCAGCTACTTAGAAATAATTAAATGTGGTAGATCATTAACACTCCATCAGTGTATATACCCTTAAAAAATTGTTTTAATAGTCTAATTCTTTACTTTGCTGATGTTTAGCAATTTTGTTTGTTACTCCTCGACATATGCATGTGCAAGAAATTTGCTTTACTAATGTTCATAATTATGCCTGTTACTTCCAGCTCAACATAACGCACATATATTTCTTTTAGAGAATCAATATTTGTGTATCAGAGTTTGGGTTATTGTTTATCTACAAAGATAAAAAAGAATTTCACAAAAGTTCCCAAATAAGAGTTCAAATTTTAAAACATATTTTTGCAAAAATTGATTGAAGGAACTAAAAAAAGATAAGAATTTCTTTATTCTAAAATTGATAGTTAAAATTTCATAAAAAAATTTTAGTATCTTAAAAATGTCATATTTTGGATTAATACAATTATGTGTAAAACATGTGAGGCATTACCAGTTCAATAGGAAGTGCAAGTATCAAAATCACGAGAAATTCAACCACATTAATTAAGTTTAAATCTATATCAAAGGAAGGACAATGCAACTGTAACATCAAAGATAAAAAGATCACAAGATTCACAAGCATAAACACAAAATATCAAGATATATAACTAGACAAACAAAATTTAAAAACTATTACTTAAAGATGTAACAGGCATTTTAGTTAACACTGTCATGCCCCATGCCCAAAATATGACACCGCCATATCCTACTACTAATCCACGAGGCAGAAAAGCTAAACAAATTTTGAATTTCATCAATATATCATACAATCATTGATAATATTTCTTTCCTCACAACCAAAAGAGATATCATCCCACCAATTCACTCCCAACAATCCAACCTAATAAAAACATATATAAACAACTTAGTTGCAAATGCTTGCAAAACTAAACAAAAGCCGATGATTGAATACAAATTTCCATCCCTTCATTAATTCCATCTCCATTAGGATCAAGTTATAAATGGCCCAAATCCTTCATTTGAAACATCTTTATATGCTACAATCTTTGTAAAATAATGATGAGTGGAGTGAATAATAATTTGCTCCAATAAGTAGTACGTATACTTCTTTATTGGCCTGGGCACGTTAGTATATATAACGAAGTTCAAACAAAATACATATGTAAGATTTTCACAAAAATGTGGTCGTCATGAAAGTTTCAAATGCAATGCATGCATCACAATGTTCATAATTATAATTAAGTTCAAGCTATAAAGTTAAACCATTGACCATGTCCAGTTGTTAACTGACTAGTTAACGCGGTTCAAGGTGCTAACTATAACATAATTAGCGCTTTAATGATATTAACTACTATACGAGTAGCTTGTTCAATAATAACAATAACATCAATTTTATTAATACTACTACTATATAAGGAACTAATTCCATCAAAAGTAACCTTATACAAAAGTTCAATAATATAGTATCCATCATTTTCATTCAATAACAATTTTACATTCATAATACATCAATAATATACATATGCTCATGTCATTTCAATATACTAGCAGGGTTAACACCGCGCATTGTCATGTAAGGTTAGCACGGCCCGTTATGCTCAGGAGGAGATTATTATGGTAAGTCAGTATGAAGTAAAATGAGGAAAACACTAAGAGTGTAATAATATAGATATTAGGAGTTATACAAGGTATAACAATACGTAAAATATCTTAGAAATTAACGGTGATCCAAAGTATGCAGTGATGTTTAACAATCATCCATTGTGATGCACGATAGGAATTCATTGTACTACCCATTTATATCCAACGAATGTAAACATGAAATTACCGTGCATTAGAAATTGGCAAAAAAAACTTACATATGCAATTTATTTGCGTTTAAACTACACAAGGTTGAGATTTGCAAAATTAGCGTGCATTAGAAGTTGACCAAAAAAAATATTTCCATATGCAATTCATTTGTGTCATAAATTACATACAATGGAGGTTAAATTTTATGAAATCAACGAGATTGTAACAAGAGAACTAACAAGAAATACGTTAAGATTCTGACAACAGCGCATGTATCCTTTCAAAACTGCTCCTCACCAAGTGAAGTGACCATATATCAGCTTTGTAGCCAGAAGACATATTAGTAAGGAGCTCAGGACACGTCTTTTGGAGTGCCAAACCTGTTTTCAAGCACCCAATGAGTCAAAGGTTGGCATAAACATTTGAATTATCTATCTTATTTTATAATAGAGATTCCTAGTAACTAAAATTGATTACAATAAACAATATATGTAAGACACTTCAGCTATATATAATTGATTCTAAGCACTGAGTAAGTTGACGAGAAGCCGAATCCAGTCAAGAGGTTTCTGTGTTCTATCTCAGAAGGCTCGTAGACAAAAAGCATCTACAACATGGATAAGGAAGAGGGTCTATGAGTTAGGTTTAATATCAGGAGGTTGGCGAAGACTCAAATTCAAGAAGCCCAATAATCACAAAATTTAAAACTACATCAGACCTTATATTTAAATAGAATGGATGTAATAATGCAGAAGTGTCTTTTCTGACCACCACTAAACACGAAGAGATTGTTCAACTAAAGAAAAAACCAATATAGTATAGTACATAAGAAGCCTACAATTCAGAGATCAAGGCAGTAAATAGCCAAAGAAGCCTTCAAAGATCCACATTTTTTGTCATTCTAGCAACAATTTCCAATCATTTAAAAAGCATGGAAGTTGCATGGTAGACTCATACATCAAACTAAGGATTATGTTGTATCTAGCCCAATTTATGTATGAACAGATTTAACTTGTTCCAAAAAAAAAAGAAGCTACAATTGTGCTGCATCATACAAGGACACCAAGGGATCTATGAAGAACAAGTCAATAAACGTTTCCATATAAGACCAAACTTCAGAGTGAGAACTGTTTGGGGAATATTAAGTTCCTTGATTCTGTCATTAAGCATCGGTGTTCAAGACATTTTTATGCTAAAGAAGCCAATGGTAACTAAGAGCAATCACTGATATACATATACCTATATGCCCCCCCCAACACACACACACATATATAGGTATTCCACTTATTTATATCTATTCCAAGTGATAGTTGAGTGATGAGAAGTCTACCTTGCCCTTGTATTGGTGAACTCGGAGAAAATCAAGGAGGCACTCTGCTCTACTTGTCATTAAACATTTTAACAGAGAGATGCTTGTTGAGGAACTCAACTCCATTGCTAATATACTTTGTTAGAGTTGGCTTGGGAAAATATTCTATAAATGGTTCAAAATCTAGCTCCAAAACAAAGTCCCCATTTGTGCTGCATTAAAAATTGCATTAATTAAGGAGAAAAACAATGGGACCAATATAATTGTTGACCAAAATCAGAAGTACTATATAACGTCTAAGACTGTTATTTACCTTCCATCAACAAGCTCCTCCTTGGAATGCAGGGACTCTTGGCACATTTAACTCCTCAACAACAAGTGCATGGACACTGACTCAAACATACTCACAGACTCCAGGTCCGAGACAAATAGCAAGTGCAACCCAGGGGGCAACACTATTGCTTCCTGGAATGGTAACAATTTGAACAACTCTAACAAAGTTGCTTTCTAGTATAACATAATAGTCGTAAATTGCAGAACCAATTCTACCTGTGAAGACTTCAGCAATTGTTAAAAGGCATGATCACAAAAGTTTTATTTTTCATCCTTGTTAATTGCTTCAAACTCGGACAAAAATTGATGGGGTATCAGGATTCCTTTCCTATGGCTTTCAAGCCTGCAATACAAAGCCAGTGTAATGGTAATAATAGTACTACTGTTGTTTGGCCCTAAGAAACAATACCTTGACATAAACAGCAAAACCTGGTTGCGGTGAACAGCGAAAGTAGCATCAAGTGTTCATGGATGCTGTGAACATTGATCAGAACATGTTTGGCCATAGCAGTGATGGATCAACTAACAAAATCTCACATATGCAGTTTCAAAACTGAACATTTACTTGCATATTTATGCACTTCTAAACAAAAAAAAATTAAGGTAAAAGATAAAGTCTTCCAGAAAGAAGAGGAGCATAGTAAAGAATATTGCTTATCAGTCAGAAGCCAGAGAAGAAAACAAACATAAAAAGATAGCAGAGAAGCCAGGAGGGGCTAAGATTGAAGACACAAGAAAACAACTTAAAAGAAAATCCAGTACCTTGGATTGGAAAACTCAATATTAAAATTGCAATTTTGCCATACAATCGTTCTTCTAAAAAAAGTAAAACAAAGTTTTCCCTATTGTTAATCACAAAAAGAAACCATAATTAGTGCTGACTTACAGGAAAGAGTTTTTTTTTTTTTTTTCCTATCTAATTATAGACAGGACAGTATTAGCTTTACTTAGGTTGTGGTTTATGAAGAACAATCTTACTGAATAATGATTTGTCTTGTGATCAGAATATAGTAGACTGAAGGAGACAAGAAACATAAGAGGGAGGGTAAGAATCTAAAACCATGACTAATATTCTCTACTCATTTTCTATGAGGATGAAACACTGAAAATCAGCCAAAAGAAATGGCTGAACATACATGGTGAAATATATAGCAGAGGACCTCTGGCATTGATCTTCGTAACCTCTCTCCATATTTAAAGATAATCTCCAATATAAAGAAGTTCATATTAATGGTCTTCCTCCTTCAAATATGGCAACCTGTATTTAAAGCATGTCAGACAAACTACTTGGACTTTGCGGATAATTATCTAAGATAATTTGAATGCAAAATGTCAATGGTATTTACAACCATAAGAGAAACAGTTACACTGCAAGCTGGAGAAGGGATACAAACTCTTGTCCTAGGGAAAATTCACTGAAGCCATTTGCAATCAATACACAAGGGAAACCTCAAGGGCAGAGGTGACAGAAAAGCCTATCATGGGACAAGCATGTAAGGATAGCACTATGAGAGTACATATCTTACTATATATTACTTTTTCTCCCCAGAAATTTGCACCAATTCGTATAATTTTTTAAAAAACTCAGGCATCAGCCAAGTTAAAATATAAGGAAAAGAAAGCTAAAAAACGACTCAAAAGAAGACACATTCAGGAACATTGAGAAATAAAAAAGGAAGAATAGAATAGGCATCATTTTTCTCATACAGAACCTTAAATAAACCATCAGAGAAACAAAAATAAACCAAAGGAAGAAAGGGGGTAAAAAACAAATACAAAAAAAATTGCCAAAACTCGCAACAGAGACAAACCATGGCATAAAAAAGACCAGTCTTACAACTCAAAAATCACTTGGAGGCCAACTCAACTTTAATGGGGGAAAAAATATAGTTAAGAGCTTACACTAATTGGGCAAAAAAATGAAAAGGAAAAAGAGAAACACAGTTTTGATCCTACAGATGTCGAGGTGAGAAAAGAAACAGAAAAGTAGAAAGGCTAGAGTGAAGAAGTTACCAATGTTGGGTTGTGTAGCTTTGAAGATCTGCAGTGTGCGGATTTCCTTACCTGAACTATTAGTGGAAAAAAAAACCTAATCAAAAAATTTGTTAGATGCATTTTGATGTTCTTTAGTCAGGGGGGAAAAAAGACGAAACAAAAGTAAGGGAATAAACTGCCAAAAAAAAATCCCTCTTTCTTTTCAGAAAATACCCGTACAAATCCCCTTCAAAAGAGGAATAAGATAGCTTATGAAATAGCCCGAGGATGGTGGAGGAAATCTCCAAATTGGGTACCTGCATCGCAACATCATAGAAGTGGAAAAAATTAGACAACAAAACTCGTAAAAGAAAGCGAAAAAAAAAGGGTAGAGAAGCACTGGAAAAGGAAGGAAGAAAAGATTTAGAAACAAAAAATTCATAAATACCTTGTGATTTTTGTTGTTGATCGATCAGAAAAAATGAAGGAGATAAGGAACAGGAGCAAGAAGAGAGAGAGAAGAGATGAAAAATACTTTCTCGGTGAAAGAGACGCACAACGAGGGCAGGTGAGGAGTAAATGGGGCTTTGATATTTCTTGAGCCGAACCTCTCAATAATGCAATTCAGAAGGACCCAAAAAAAAAAAAAAAAAAAGAAGGGGAGCAACATCACCTCACGTGCACGAGATGAGGTACGGGAGGACGACGAAAGATTTTGGCAAACCAACAAGCCGCTTATACTATATGTATGAAAAAATAGCTTTTAAAGTCACAAGACGCTAATAAATGTATTTTTTTAAAAATAAAGAGTACATACACCACTTATTTCCACCAAACAAGCTAGTGTCCAACTCAATCTCAAATCAGCACATGAAAAAAAAAAAGAAAAGAAAAAAAAAACTCACTTAAACATAACAAAGTACTCAACTAATTCCTAAACACGCTTATTCATACTAAATTATCTTAATAAGAACTCCGAACACTAAGCTTAAGTAATAACCTACAAGAAACATCTTCTTCTCACTCTAATGGAACACAAGAGTCAAATTTCAAGATTCATTTATTCTTACAATTACAGAAATAAGGTCAGATCTTTATTTATTATCAAAAAAAAAAAAAAAAAAGGTAAGATCTTTATATGGATTTAAAGCCCATTAAGTGTAGTTTCCAAAAGTCACAAAATGGCACGTAGTTTCGAGTTTCCTACACAAAGACATTACCAATTTATTAAAGTGTAGCAGGGCCGCAAGCTGAGTCCAGCCCGAGATCCCGCCATGACCAATTTCAGCCCGATGGCTGACCCAAGAAGCTTCGGGCTTCTGAGCCTAAATGGCACGTCGTTTCGAGTTTCCTACACAAAGGCATTACCAATTCATTAAAGTGTAGCAGGGCCGCAAGCAGAGTCCAGGCCGAGAACCGGCCATGACCAATTTCAGCCCGATGCCTGACCCAAGAAGCTTCCGGCTTCTGAGCCCAGCTGGCCCTTTGTCCAGCCCTAGCCTGATTTTGGCCGGCTCCAGACTGGCCTTGCCCTTTCTACCCAAGGCGAACCCCTTTTTTCTCAGATATTTCTTCCCAAAATTAGAGAAATCAAACCCAATCCTCAAATCCAATTATTCTATAACTAAAATCACAATAATGAAACCACAACAATATCCTGACCATCAAAACGTATTATATAAACCCCATCAAACCCAAGATGACTCCAACATCAAAGAATGCACAAAATCAAAGGCAAGAACCCAATTGTCTCAAATTCAAATTCAAATTCATGAAAACAACTCTCCAAATTAATTAAATCTAAATTAAAATTAAGTAATTAACACTTGCCTTGATTAATGGACAAAGAAAGTACACTAACTTCTCTCTTGCACTTACATTAAAATCCCTAAGCTCTTACCTTTAGAATTTGAAGAAGAAATTGAACCTTTAGAGGAAAAAGAAGAAGAAAGAGAAGAAGCACAAGCTATTGGGTGACAAATAAAACGGTAAAAGAAAAGGAGAAGAAATATCTTATCTTCTTTAACTAATGATTCAAAATTGTACCAAAATCCTTCAATTTCTGTATACTCTAATTTCCACCCTAAAAGTTTCATAATTCACACTAAAACTCCTACAATAAAAAGCTTGAATATCACAAATAGTAGTACTGAGATAGCTTTTGTTTTTACTTTTTATCGGAGAAAAAAAGAAAAAAATAGCTTTTACTTGTTTCCACTTTACATAAAATTATCAGTGTGTGAGTTCATTTTTAAATTATAGAGAGATTCTATGGTCGACTATTGATAATGTGAAACGACATGATAATGTGATACGCGCATGCAGACTAGTCCAAACTATTTCCGCGGGAGATGACTAGTTGACTAGCTTTCAAAGTCAACTGAATAATACGCTGACCAGTTCAAACATTTCATTTTCCCAGTGGTCTACACTACAACTCTGCACCACAGAGTTTCCAATTGAAATACATGCTGTTCTTATTAGGGAACCCAAGATCATCTGAATTTGATGATTTATTACTATTGGTTACCTGATTTTCAATAGCAGAGTATAATCCTAGTCATGGTCGATAGGTCATAGATGGCTAGGAGTCACGACAACTGGGAAAGGCTGGTAACAGCCACCCTGAGAAGAGAAGATCTCCGCCTCACTGCTGAGAGGACTCCAAGTGAGCTTTCCTTGGCATCATTATCATCATTTTCCTCCTTCGATCTAGCTTCTTCCTCTCAACGACTTTCATCTTTCGACTGGTCCGGCTTATTGGTGGGGGATTCGTTATCATACAAACAAATTCTCAAAGCGACGGATAACTTGAATAAATCCTATCTCATCAAGCATGGCACCTCTGGGGATCTCTTTTATGGAGTTTTAGAAAGAGGGACTGGAGTTTTAAAAAGAAGGACTCAGATTATAGTTAAAAAAATTGATCTTTCATCGGTCAACAAAGAATCCCTTTTCACAGCGGAATTGGAAGTTCTTCGGAAGGTTTCTCGTCACCATAGATTTGTCCCTCTGATTGGCCATTGCTTTGAGAATAAAGAGGTGAAGTTTCTGGTTTACAAGCAGATGGCTCACAAGGATTTGTCGACTTCTTTGTCTAGGAAAATAGATTCAGGTAATCTTAGAGAATTACCATTGCTGGACTGGATAACGAGGTTGAAGATAGCAACTGAAGTTGCTGAGGGTTTGTGCTATCTACATCAGTGTGTCCCTCCCGTTGTTCACAGGTAGCTGAGATGTTCCTTGCTTTGTGCCTAGAAAACTTTTATTATTTGCATTTTTATTTTGGTTCTTGAGACATAAACTGCACTTATCTTTCTATTGTTCTAGCAACATTCAAGCAAGTAGCATATTTCTTGATGACAAGTTTGAAGTGAGGTTAAGCCTTTATGGGGTCTGTGCTGAAGAAAACGACATGCTTCAGAATGCTATTTCCAGGTCAGTGCAGTAGCCAAAAGTTTAATAGCTCCGTGCTCATTGTGATATTACCTTCGAACATTTCTCTAGCATTAGCTGCATTTTAGTTTTCTGTGGTTGGGGAAAACAAACAATTTGTGTGAGAATGCTTATATGTCAATTCCTCAGCAGAATGGAAGCATGTACGCATCAGCAAATGAGTCAAAATTGATTGGGGTAGCAATTCATTTTCTTATTTTTCAGATCGATAGACATCAAAATTGTCCTGTTGAGGGCATTTTGCTTCGCATATAATGGTAATTTTATATATGAAGGGGGGCGTAAATATAAGCTTACCCCTTTACAACAAATTTAATCAAGCCAAGATTGCAACATCCCCAAATAACCATCTGCTGTCTTGAAAATGGAAAAGGGACCTGGAAGTGACTTCCTAGTTGCTATGCATGACATCTATGAGTCAGATTGACACTCGGTGCTCTTCAATTTTACATGTGAAACTGATGTTAAATTCTCCTTTTTCATGATTCTACAAGTATTTGGTTTTTGGGGGTGTCCTAGCTATACCTGCCGAGCTGAAACCATCATTCTTTTGCTTATCTAGTTTTCAAATTTGATGTCTGACATGTATATTTCATTCTTAATATTCTCAGGGCACTTGGACGAGGAACTATCGGTACGTAGAGTTTCATTATATGATAGTCCCGCATCATCAAACATTTTTTATTCCACATGATATGGTTGAATGGGCATGAAGCATACCTATGTAACCTTAACTAGCTAGAATTGTAGAGTTTAGTTTATTCTACATAATTACATAGACCAGATTTTGCTAAAAGAACCTCGCGTGTACATGTCTATGCCATAGTAGTACTAGGCAAAGCCATCTACTTGATCATCTTGAAGTAATAAAGCAATTTTCATAGAATCTTCTAGATTCAGCTACAGGGTTGCTCTTCTTCCCCATGTTCCATGACAATTGCTAGAGTGTATAGATAAATTCAGTAACCTTTTTGTTCCCTGGTAATCATTAGTGAATTTCATTTGAAAGTAGTTAAACGGTAGATGATGTGCTGGATATTCTTGTCTAAGTCTATTATCTTGAACGATCAGGTACATCTAATGAAAGTTATGCATCGTGTTCCTATGATGTTTATAGCTTTGGAAAGGTCCTGCTGGAGCTAGTAACAGGAAAGCTGGGTTTAAGTGCCACAGATGATTCCACCACAAATGGTTGGATGGCTAATGTGCTGTCCTATATTCTCCCTGATAATGCTGAACTCATTATAAACATCATCGACTCATCTTTACTCAGGGCTAAGCATGTCTTGGCCCAAGTATGGGCAGTTTCTTTTGTTGCTAAGGCATGTCTCAGTCCTGAGTCTTCTAAACGACCCCAAATGGCTCAGATACTTTTGGCTTTAGAGCATATTAAATCATCAAGCTTCACTAGCAAATCTCCCAAGACTACTGGTAATCATGACTCGGTTAGAGCAGCTATGGAGATTGCGGATATACTCTGGGGAAGTAAACCTGAAGGTTGGTTTATGAATGTCATTAGCATTTTAAGAATTAAAAATGACGAATGACAAAAATAAAAGTATATCTTCATCTTGCAGGAAGTACAGCATATGCAACTGCTTATACAGAAACTTTAGGAAGTGGTACTGCCTCAAGGAACCATAAAATCTCGCAAGCTGGTGGCTTTGAGGGGATTTATCCAAATGGAGAAGTCTTCGCTCATCCCATTCTAACAATCTTCTCTTATTCAGAACTTAGGGCTGCAACCAGACGTTTTGGAAGTGACATAGCTGTGAGGGAAGTTGAATTTGGGAGAGTATACCGAGCCTGGCTTCAAGACAAATCCTCGTCCAAGAGTGGCAGTGGATCGGTAGTTGCTGTTAGAGATATGTCCTCTAAAGATATGCAGCTATTTCAGGTAATGGAAACCAATCTTGTAAGTAGGAACTAAATTTAGATCTCTAGCAAAATCAATCCTCTGAATCCGATTCTTTGTGGATAAAATTGAGGTGCTGTTCCTTCCTAGTTCAAACGTACATTCCGCTTTGTATAACTCAAGAGCATATCGTCCTCGGATCCCTGGAAATTTTTTGTTGTCATCTCCATGAGAGAAATCTTTCATTGGGTAGCTGAACTTTAATTTGATTTTTCGTTACTTATTCAATCTTTTCTGTGATGCTTTATGTTTTTCTTTCATATTTTCTGGGCAGTCTCGTGTACACTCACTTGGAAGACTTTCTCATCCTAACCTAGTCAAGTTCCTTGGATATTGTGAGGGCAAAAACCTACTTGTCCATGAATTTATGCAAAGTGGCAGCCTAGACAACCATCTCTTTAGAGGTGAGATTTCTATTATATTGCTCTAATAGTATCTTAGACAATCTAAGCATCATCTGTTCTTTGAAAATTTTCAATGAAAATAATCTTGATACTTGCATGTCTTTAGCAGGCTCTGACGTTCAGCCACTTTCCTGGGGCATAAGACTTAACATTTTAATTGGAGCAGCTCGAGGACTAGCATTCTTGCATGCAACACGAAAGCAAGGTTTTTATGAATATTTTGGTACCTCAGACATCTTGCTTGATGGCGTAAGTTGAGAAGAAAACATTTGACCAATACAAGTTTGTTGCATGTGCAATCAAATAACATAAATCTATCAGAGTTTATCAAACGACTTAAAAAAATTTAATGTGCACACCGAGATTTGTATGTCATCATTAAAACTGCTGACATATTGTTTAGTGATGCACTTATCGTCCATCTCAATTTTGGTTTATCTTGCTTTCAGGCTTATAATGTAAAGATATCGGGTTTTGGTAGAGCAGAGTTAATTCTTCCTAGTGATGATGTACATCCTAATTTTTTATGGAATGAAGGATATGCTGATGCTCCTCCTGAGAATGTCTTTCGAACTGCAGGTAACCCGTTCAGATTGATCTCTTGAGGTTCTAGAATAAAGGTTTTGGATCTTGTGGCAGCACTTCCAAAGAAAATAAAGCTCCATTACTAGTTTAATAGGATTTGGAAAGATGAGATTTTTATAATGCTAATAACTCTCCCTCATGTAACAGGGTATAGGAATGTGGAATCCGATGTATATGGATTTGGTGTGGTATTGGTTGCAATGCTAACAGGATTATCTACAAAGAGAGTACATCGACTTAGTTGGGGTGAAATCCATCCAGTTCTGTACTTTAAGAATCTCAAAAGAAACAGATTGGAGAAAATTTTGGATCCAAATTTAGAAGGCCAATATTCTTTTCAAGCTGCACAAAAATTAGGTTGTCTTGCTTCCAAGTGTCTTCAATTTGAACCTGAATCCAGACCATTGATGGAAGAAGTTGTCGAGGTACTTGAAAGTGTTGCAGCTGCTAAGGAGGGAACATAAGAGCCCTGATATATCAGAAGGCTCATCAACATGTCCAGCAACTCTAGCAGTCTTAAATCGATGAAAGTTGTTGTCAAGGCACTTGAAAGTGTTGCAGCTGCTATGGAGGAAACATGAGAGCCCTGATAAATCAGAAAGCTCATCAACATGTCCAGCAACTCTAGCACTCTTAATTCTCCCATCCTATCAATGCATTGGTGGAAATCTGGCCCATAATAGCTAAATTATTGTTTTCTTTTTTAGAAATTACTAGGAGGCATAACCCGCGCATTGAATAGATAGCATGTATGCTCATTTAGGCTTGGTCAAGTAGAAAAAACATAGAGGAGAAATAGATAGCAGTTTCACGTATCTTTACTCATTGAAATACATACAAAATTTAGAAAGAAGAAAGAAACAGTATATCATCAATTCATGACAAGCATAATTTCATTAATGAGTTGGAAGCTACAATGGCAACACCTAAATTTGAAATGTGTGATGCCACGGGTACATAATTTCTATTCCAGCAGCTCCAAAAATTAATACAGCAAATGAAGTGCAAGATAAGGAAGGAAGAGTAGACTGTATCTGTCTTCAAGAATATGACCAGTAAGAAAGCATTCCATTTTTATCGAAATCTGTCGTTTGTCATCCCAATGTTCTAGGTTCTAGTTCCACTTGTGAAACGATGTTTAGAGTTCTGGACTCAATTAATTTCTGATCAGCGTAGTGCGAAATTTTCTACAAGCAAAAAATAGCACAAGAATGGATCAAATGCACAATCAAACATAAAAGCATTTGAAAAAAAAAAAAAAAAGGCTATCATGTTGTAATTACAACAGGGAACAATTATTCATTATTCATACCAGTGAAGAACCGAAAAAACACAACAAATGAAGTCATGCTTTTAAGATAACAAAAGTAAGCTTGGAATTTATGAAGCATGACCACTCAATGCTCGTCAGAAACATGATACAAATACCTTTAAAAGAGCTATTAATCGAGCCGAGTTGACTCGAGATTTGGATTCTCGAACTCGACTCATGCATCTATCGCGTCAAGTTTGAACTCGCTCATTTAAGTTAACGAGTTTTAAAATCTGGTTGAGATCGACTCGATAAAAAGGATATATGGCTCGAGAGCTCGACTCATTGATCATAAACTAGCCGAACTCACACTAGTTCGAGCTCAAGTTTGAAAGATCTATACGGTGTGAAATGACAAAAGTTAATAAATCTAATGAAATATGATAAATATACCCTTACTATCAAGTCTAATTGAGTTGCTTGACTAAGAAACGAGTCGAGTTTAGCTCAACTCTTTTATTTATCGAGTATTTTCCGAGTTCGAACTTGAGCTCGGCTTGCTTACTGAAATGAACAAGCTGAACTTGAGTCTTGTTTGGCCGAGCCCATTCAAATTACACTCTCATCTAGCCATTTCATTCATGCTTACCATTTCATCCCTATCAATATTCACTGCCTTGTGGAAGACAGCCTTGTGTAATGGAAAAAACTTTTAATTTGAAACTAACTTTCTCCGGCAAACTTTTTTCATTTCAAGTGGTGGCTAATTTTCTTTTACCTTACAAGATTTGCCCTCCCTATTTCAATGTGGTCCTTTTTGCTTCATACAACACTGGAAGATATCTTTCTAAACTTTCTGGAATCTTTTTGCTGTCATCTACATTAAAGTTATTTATAGTTTGAAAACGGTTTGATAATCAAAGGTAAATAGTGGAGAACTTTATTGTGCTTAGTGGTTATATATTTGAACTTTTCTAGGTTGTTTCAAGTGTTAAATTCACATTCTCTTAAGTATGCAGTCCCATATATGCTGGCTTGAAAGACTCTCATCCTAACCTGATCAAGTTCCACGGATATTGTTTGGAGGACAAAGGGCTAATTATCATCCATGAATTTATGCAAAGGGGCAGCCTAGAGAACCGTCTCTTTAGAAGTGAGGTTTTCATTGTATTGCTATGATAGCACCTCGGACAATCTAAACATCATGTATTTGCAGTGATCTACAATTTCAATAATGTAGATACATTGATGTCTTTAGATAGCTCTTATTTTCCTCCACTTTCCTGGGACATAAGGCTTAAGATTTTAGTTAGAGTAGCTCGAGTCCTAGCATTTCTTCATGCAGCCAAGAGGCAAGGTTTTATGAATATTTTGGTACCTCAGATGTCGTGCTTGATCATGTAAGTTGATGCAAATATTTGACCAGTACAAGTTCATTGCATGTGCAACCTCGTATACCTTCCTGTGCACTGCAGTTTATCAGACTGCATTAACATTTTAAGAAGCTTGCTGCTTTTATATATTTGATCAATAAAACTGATGACAAGATCAGTTGCCAACGAAATCCTCATTCCCTTTTTTGGTTACATATGCTCTTTTCAGGCTTACAATGCAAAGATATCAAATTTTGGAACAGCAAAGTTGCCTTGTCTAAGTTATTTCTATGAAGTACATCCTAATTTTCTTATGAGGGAAACACAGAGGGATGCTCCTCCTGAGATTGTCCCGTATCATATCCCCACAGGTAACTAGCCAGACTGATGATATCTCATTCTCCATTTGAGGCTGTGGATCTGTGGTACGGCAGCACCACTGAGCAAAATAAAGCTCGAGAGCTTGCTAAAAGAGTCCAGAAAAAATTTGACTAACAGAGAGATAAGGTCATAATGCTAATAATTGTCTCGTGCAATGGCTTATGAATGTGAAGAGCAACAAACGTGTATGGTTTTCGTGTGGTATGGGTTGCTGTGCTAGCAGGTTTATTCCCAAAGAGTAAACTTCAGCTTAGTTGGGGTAAAATCCATCCGGTTGATTACTAATGCACCATAACAATTTCAAGAGTCAATTGGAGAAAATCATGGATCCACAGTTAGAAGGCAATTATTTCTCAAAGTTGCTCAAAAAATAGTTTCTCTTGCTTCCGTTTATCTTCATCAAAATCCTAAATTCAGGCCAATAATGGAACTAGTTGTGAAGGTACTAGAACATATTACATCTGTTAGGAGGAAATAAAAGAGCTCAGCATAAATCAGAAAGCTCATCAACGTGGCCTGCAGGCACTGCAGTCTTAGATCTTCACTTGTACAAAGCATTGGTGGTAATCTGTCCAACTATAGTTATTACTCTTGAGAAATGGTAATCCATAAAATAATAGCTATAATTCTTGCTTTCTCGAATAACAATTAGCAGATCCTTTCATATGTTTGACCTAATTAATTGACTGATAATTTTTACTGCTGCTTGTTTCGAGCCTCATTTGCATGTTTTTCGTGGAAGATGGTAGTTTTAATGTAGATAGATCGTAATGGCTAGAGTTTTAAGATAACAAAGAAAGGGTGGTCACCGCCACACTGCACAGACAGCATCCTGGCCTCACTAGTCTGAGGACCCCAACTGACATTTCCTTATCATCATCTTCCTGCTTTAGTTTCAGCTGCTTATTTCACCTAGAGACTTCTTCCAACTTCTTGAGCTTACTAGTTGGGGATTCACATCAATTATAGGATAAAATTCTCCAAGCCACAGATTAAATGTGTGATCCAAAATTATGATGCAGGCTGCTCTTGGGATTCACAGTGTTCTAGAAGCTGGGAATCGTGTAGCCATTAGAAAATTGATTCATCTTTGTTCAAGAAACAATCATATCATTTCAGAATTGGAAATTCTCTGGATTGCTCTTATCCTAGATTGGTCCCTCTTCTTGGCCATTAACTTGAGAATAGGAATTAGATAATTGTTTAAATCTTCCACAAGGACTTGCCAAGGAGTTTCTTAGGAAAATTGCTTCAGGTAATGGAAGCTGATCACCCTCTTTGGATTGGTTAATAAGGATGGTACTCCTAAACTATTTGATTTCTCCCTCTCTGTAACGCTTCCACCAGGAAAATCAAAGGTGGAAGATGTTGTAATGGGAACATGGGGTTTTCTAGATCCTGAGCATTTGGAATCAGGCATTGTTACTGAGAAAACTGATGTGTACAGCATTGCTGTGCTTCTATTGGTGCTTTTAACTGGAAAGGAAGTCATGTGCAAGAATCATGAAGGGAAAAAGACAGACATCGTGGATTATGTCAAGTATTATATTGACAAGACTAAATCCGACAAAATTCTTGATCCTAGAATCTGAATGGAAGGAAATGTAATGCAAGACAAGCAATTGCAAGCTTTTCTGGACCTTGCAATGATGTGTACTCAGACAAAGGCACATGATAGGCCAGATATGATTCAAGTTGCTAAAGAGCTTTGCAAGATAGAGAATTGTGCTATACTTGGCCAGCTTTAAATGGAAAGCACCACAGGATGGGGTTTCAGAACTAGGGCATGAACTAGCTAAAATTGGAAGCTACATCATTATATGTAATAGACAGGTAAGTAGGGTTCATCACTGAATAATGTTGTCATCAGTTCAGTAAATCAACTGGAACTTCCAAGCTTCTAGCAAGCAAATTAACAGACCTGTATCTAATGTATCTTTATTGAACACCAGAACCATATGTATGAGGGTGTGAATAGTCACTTTGATGAATCCAATACTGCTAGGCCTTGAGCTGTTTCCAGTAAAAACATAGGCCTTTTTGTGTCAGAAAAGTGCTAAACCAAAAACAAAAGAAAAAAATGGGATGGTAGTGTTGCCTAAGGACATTAAATCATCAAGTCATCAAAACATTAGACTACATGAATAGGAGGTTATTAGTGGTTTGTGAACACAGATTATCTGAGATACCATAAAAGCGTTACAAGTGAAAAAAAAAACTTTAAAAAAAAAAATTTACCAACAGGCAGTTCCTCTAAGCAGCCAATTTGTCTATTACATATAATGATATAGCTTCCAATTTTAGCTAGTTCATGCCCTAGTTCTGAAACCCCATCCTGTGGTGCTTTCTATTTAAAGCTGTCCAAGGATAGCACAATTCTCTATCTTGCAAAGCTCTTTAGCAACTTGAATCATATCTGGCCTATCACGTGCCTTCATCTGAGTACACATCATTGCAAGGTCCAGAAAAGATTGCAATTGCTTGTCTTGCATTACATTTCCTTCCATCCAGATTCTAGGATCCAGAATGTTGTCAGATTGATTGTTGTCAACATAATACTTGACATAATCCACGATGTCTATCCTTTTCCCTTCATGATTCTTGCACATGGCTTCTTTTCCAGTTAAAAGCACCAATAGAAGCACACCAATGCTGTACACATCAGTTTTCTCAGTAACGATGCCTGATTCCAAATGTTCAGGATCTAGAAAACCCCATGTTCCCATTATAACATCTTCCACCTGTGATTTTCCTGGTGGAAGCCTAATAGAGAGGGAGAAATCAAATAGTTTAGGAGTACCATCCTTGTCTAAGATCACTGTAGACGGCTTCAAATTCCTATAGACTATAGGTGTAGCAAATGCGTTGTGTAGATAAGCAATTGCATTGGCAATGCCCTTTGCTATCCGCAATCTGCTTTTCCAACATAACAAGTTCTCACTGTTTGAGTGATAGAGGCGATCATTAAGCAGCTCAGTTGCAGAACATTCATACACCAGAGCAGGAAATTTCAATTCCAGGCAGCAGCCTTTTAGTTTCAGGATGTTCTTGACGTGGCTCATCTGGGAAGAAACTGCTATATCACGAACAGGTCCACGGAAAACACGAGGGCTGATGTCTTCAAATTCGCAGAATCTCTTAACCAATATTTGTTGTTCTCCAAGAAAGCCTCGACACATGTATCCCCCATCTCTCAAGCAGATTTTTTCAGTGAACTCCTTCGTTGCTCCGATGAGTTCTTTCAGCTTCAAGCTTCGAATTGGATTTTTATATCTTCCACCAAAATAAGCCATTAACTCCTCTAGCAGGGCACCTCCATTCTCAAAGAAGAAGGCTGAGGTTTCATCTTCCTTCTGTCGTTTTCTGAAGAAAGTTAGCATTTTTTTGGCTTTGGTCCTCAAGCAAATTGCTGAGATATCAGTAAACTAGTAGTTCATTCAAAGGTATGGAAGAATCTCCAGTTGCCTTATGTATCAACTTAATTCTGATTTAACTAATTGATCAGCTTAGACAATGAATAGAACTTCTGAAAAGATCCAAGGGGATTTTGTGATTTTCTTTGACTTTGGGCATGATGCATTTTTGTCATCAAAGTCTTATCCGGAATCGAGGGTTCAATAAACATGGGACACTTGTACAAGAAATACTATCCATAGTCAATGATAGGGGAGAAGAAAAAAAAGAAAAAAGAAAAAGTAAACTAACAAGGTAGGACCGAAATTCCAAATTCTGTACAAGCCCTTGTTATAATTTTTTTTTCTTAATTAATTCTTAATTGGTCTTTTACAGAATTTGCAGGTATCCTGTGTTATTGTCCTTATTTCCCTCTCTTTGGATCAGAACAAGTTAGTTTAGGCCGTTTTGCTGGTATTTCATGCAGTACGCGGCCTTGAGGAAATGAGCAAACTGAAATCTCATGGCGCCTTCACGTCTTTGTCTAGGTGCCCTTAGCACCTGCATTGCGCACTTGACCAAGGAATTTCCAGGTAATGATGGAAGAGACGAAATTGTCCACGAAGTCTTTTCAAGTGAAGTGAACTGGGCTGAGTCAAGATTTGTCACCAAACAAGTCAAATTCGTAGACAATCATTCCCCGTTTGTTGTTGTAGAGTTTTCCACAGATGAGGGGTAGTGATGGGTTGTCAATAAACTGTAATAATCTTTGAACAAAATGTAAATTATGGAAAATGATTTGTATAATTTTGTAACACAAATATTATATTTGACTGCTGTTCATGTGAGCTATACTTATTTATTATTGTGTCATAATTACATAACATTAACTGTGTTTTACAATTTGGATTTGTGCTTTGTTGGAAAATATGGACCATGAACGGTTTGGAACCATTAACATTGACAACCATCCATGCCTTTAGTCTCTTTTCTACAATGCAAAGGTATTTCACACATCTCAAATAGACCTCTACTTAGTAATTCCAACAGCATTAGATTTTAGTGGAAATATATGTCCGATTACCATAGCAGAGAATGTGAGATTGATCAGAATCTGCTAAAAGCTTTCATAATTGATGAACTCCTACTAATGATCATATGATTGCTGTGGAAATATAGGATAATCGTTCTAGATGCTTAGAGCACGGTTTTAAAACTTAGCCCGGACCGTTCGGTCGAACCGATTGAACCGTAGATCGGATAACTGTTCGAGCCTTAGGCCTCAAAACCGGTGGGATAAAAAACCGCTTTATTTAGTGAGAACTAGTTGACCCGGACGGTCCAACCAGTGAATCGTTGAACCGGAACGGTTTTTACTAAACCAGTCCGGTTCATTCAATTGGTCAAAATTTAAAAAAAAAAAAGAAAAGTTCTAAAAAAATGTAACAAAGAAACTAATTAGACAACTGCAACTTATAGTCAACTCAAGTTAAAACTAAAAGACTTTACCTTTATTCTTTATTTTATTTATAATTTTTTACCTAATTTCTATCGATTTTTTCTCTTCTTAATCATCCCTCTCTTCATAATCTCACCATTACTCTCACAAATTCCTCCAACAATGTTTGAATTTGTGTTTGACCTATATGCACAAGTTTCATTTCCTAATCTATGATTTATTTTATTTTATTTTGTAATTTACTAATTTTCTAAAGTAAGATTTTTATTTTTTGGTATCAAACTTGTCATATTGATATAATCATAATTCTTTTTTCTTTGTTTTTCTTTTATTTTGCTTTGTATCTTTGCTTTTCTTTTAGTTTGTTCTATTATAATCTCATTAGCAAAAGAATTATAGTTATGACCATGTTTCTAAACCTCTATAGAAGAATGCGCAAATTGCAGATATGATAAAAGTAATAATATATAATTTATTTATGACGTCACGGGTCAAAAACGGTTAGCCCAACTGTTGAACCAGTGACCTGTGACCCAGTAATTTTTCCGGTTCAATGAACGGTCTGAATTTTAAAACCTTGGCCTAGAGTATATGACAGCTGGGAATGGCTGGTAACAGCCACCCTGCCTCACTGCTCTGAGGACCCCAAATGAGGTTTCTTTGGCATCATTGTCGTCATTTTCATCCTTTAATCTTGTTTCTTCCTCAAGATGTACTTCATCTTTCAACTTCTCCAGCTTACTGATAGGGGATGTGTTTTCGTGTCATCAAATTCTATAAGCAAGAGCTTACTTGAATGAGTCCAAGCTCAGCAAGTGTGGTTAGTCTGATGATCTCTTTTACGGAGTTTTAGAGGGAGGGACTCAAGTGGTTGTTAGGAAAATTGATCTTTCATTGGTCGACAAAGAATCACTTTTAATATCAGAATTGAAGACTCTTGGGAAGGTTTCTCATCATGGATTTGCACCTATGCCAGGCTGTTGCCATGAGAATGTGAATGGGAAGTTTTTGGTTTATAGACACATGCCTAACAAGGACTTGTTGAGTTCTTTGTCTAGGAGAATTATTTTAGGCAGTCATAGAAAATCATCATTTCTTAACTGGGTAACTAGATTGAAGATAGCAACTGAAGTTGCTAAAATTCTGTCTTATCTCCATCATCAATGTGTCCCTCCCATTGTTCACAGGTAGCCAAGATTTTCATCCTACTGCTTGATTTTATTTTATTTTATTTTTTAATTTTCTGAGTATAAGCTTCGGATTCCCTTTTTATTCTTGTATATAGAGACATTCAAGCAAGCAGCATTCTAGTAGATGATAAGTTTGAAGTCGGGTTAGGAAGACATTATAAGGTCTGTACTGAAGTACAGCACAGCGATCCGAATACCACTGCCAGGTTAGTGCAGTTGCCACTTGTCAAAGCTATTCACTATGTACATCTGATACTCCATTTCAACATTTTTAAAGATTGATTTTAGAAAGTATTGCTGTGTCATTAGTCTTTCCTTTAGAACTTTGAACCATTCCTCCTAACGCAATAGCTCAAGTCAAGGAAATATAGTCTAATCAAGTTTCCAAACTTATTGAGTGACAATCCCATTTTAATCAATGGCTATTGCATTAGGGATTGAAAGATTAGACTATATTTCTTTAGCCGAGGAAATTTCCATTTGGTGTTAATCTTTGAGTCATATTCAATGACCTTATTGTCTAATAAGCTCCTTGGATCAACTCAAAACAATACATCAGTACCTTTGCATGCCTTGCCTTATGCTGAAATAGTAATTACATTTCTGTCATGCCAAAGACAGCAAACCCCAATCCCAAAAGCTGATTTACAGATACAATTTAGAAAATGATTTTGATGTGAATGCTGAGATAACCACGCCACTCCTCCTTCCAACCAAAATCTTCTCTAAACAACAGACAATAACCTGAACTCGAGACCACACATAAGCTGCATATTCGCACTGGAAAAACAAATGATCTATAGTTTCCAAGCCTGTGCAACACAACTCACCCCTCATATCATAAATGTCCCATTTGATTAATCTATGTTTAGTAGCTAAATGAAATCTACATCACATCCACAACATAAAAGAGTATCTGGAGTAATATATACACAATACTAAATGGTTACACATACATGGGTTTGATGTGTAAATGGCTTAGCAAAGGAGGAACTGGTTGTAAAAATGACCATCTCCTATTTGAATTGGAAATCATTAGTAATTCTTTTATTAGGGAATGTGTATATATGTAAAGGGTTAAGCGTTTCTAGCAAATAACCTTTCTACTTCTTGTCTCCTGCTCTCCTATAAATATCTGAGTGTTAAATATTAGGGGTGAAAAGTTTCACAACTATCTAACCTTACATTTTGTACAAGTTCTAGAGTCTAACTTTTTAGTGGTTAGACAATGACTTTGTATATACTACATAGATGGTTCTCATTCAAGGAATTGAAAATTTTCAACTTTGGATCTACCTAAAAATTATATTTTATGCCTCAAATCCTTTCAAGTAAAGCTGTAGCCTACAAAGCTTGCAAAATCTTTACCACAATGGAAGAGCACTTGTCAGTTGTGAACAATTTGACAGAACTTCTAGATTTTGATGCAAGTATGAGCAAGTGCACCAAGAACATTTGTGAAACAATTTCTTTACCTTTTCTCTTTGGTTGGAATCAAATTGGTTTGGCATATCAATGCCAAAAAATAAAGTACAGGGAGGGAAATATCTCTTAGCCTCCCCTATAAGACAAATTTCAGCACTCTAAAACAAGAGCAATGTATCCTATGCAGCCTGACTTAGCCTAAAACTTTTCTGTCAACCATTTTTATGTTTAGGATGAAAAATACACTGGAAATGAACTATTTTATCCAAAGTGACTTCTTTTTAGGGGGATTAATTTTAAAGCTTGGGACAGTTTCGACGCTCTTCAAAATTTATAAATTAGATTGGGGTAGATTCTGCATTTCCATGAATCCACATGGAGTGTCTTATCTGTATTTGCAAAATTGATCCTATGTACTCTTTGGCATACTCGTGTAGTTGTATTTTGATACCAAGTTTCTGACATGTTACTTCTGTCTGCGCAGGGCATCCCAACAAGTCACTTTCAGTATGTAAATTCATTCAAAGATAAATCTGTAGTAATTTCTGTTATTCCATTTCAAGCAGTTCAAGTAGGTAGCATGATGTTGCTTATAGAGTGAATTTTGCAATATACGTGGAAGTTGCTCAATTGAGGTCATAAGAATTGAACATTACTCAAGACATGTATACGTTTTAAACTAAACTACCTAGAATACAGTTCAATGAATCTTCTACTCCTACACATACCAGATTTTGCTTCAAAAGCCTCATATTATTGCTCATCTGCACCGTATGTATCATACTTGGACAAACCATCTGGCTTGACCGTTTTACAGTGTAAAGAATAATCATGGATGTTACGTACTAATTGGTCTTCCCCAATAAGAAAAAGAATGCTAAAAAATTTAATAAGTTCCAGCAATCTGGTTATGTGACTGCTCTTATTCTGCATGTTATATGACTTGATCTTCCCAAATAGATCTTGGCGTGTCCCTTTTTCTTCAATACTGCGGTTATTTTTGTTTCCCTGAATGACGTGAAATACTTTTGAATATGGGTATAAAGATCAGCTGTTTCTTGAGCATTCTGAATTTTACTATCTTGAACTGCCAGGTACATTTAATGCAAGTTATGTGATGCGTGCTTATGACGTTTATAGCTTTGGAAAGGTATTGCTTGAACTAATCACTGGGTAAATGGGTTTTAGTGCAACTGATGATCCACATCATGAAGTGTTGCGTGGAAAATGTGCTGGCCTATAATCTTCCTGATGGCAAGGAACTCCCTGTAAACATGATCGACGCAACTCTAATCATAGATGAGCACATTTTGTCCCAAGTGTGGGCAGTTGCTTTTATTGGTAAGGCCTGTCTCAGTACTGAATCTTCTGAACAGCTGCAAATGTTGCAGATACTTTTGGCTCTACAAAACATCAAAGCAAGGTTCACTTCCCAGAACCATAAGTCTCTCACTAATCATGGCTCAGTTAGTACACCATTGGCATGGCAATTGCTAAAATACTCCAGGGATCTGAAACAGTTGGTAGGTCTATGACTGTCTTTAGCTGTTTAAGAATTTGAACGACAAAATGTTTAAAAAAAAAAAAAGAAAGAGTATATTTTGCAGGAAGTAAACAACAGGCAGGTAGTGGCGTTCAAGAGGCTCATCGGCTCAGAGGCATCTTAGTTCATCCCAATTTAATTATTCTCTCTTATGATGAACTCATGGTTACAATCATTCATCTTAGATTATGAATGATACAGCTGTGAGAAAATATGAATTCTGTAGAGTACACCAGGCCTGGATTCAAGACAAATCCATATCAAAGAGTGGCAGTTGATCACTAGTTGCTGTTAGAAAATTTTACTCAAAAAAAATTGCAATTATTAGAAGATCTGAAGGTAATGGGTACAAAAATTGCAAGTCCTTAGCAAATACCTTTTCTCTGAAAAACTTCATTTTGTTCTGTTGGTATCTAATTGTTAAATTGAGTTATGATTGGTAGGTGAGAGTGTAAATATCAATTCAGAATTTGAATGTGTATCCATTAGTGACTGATAGGTGGATGTGTGTTATCTGTTAGTGGTTGATATCAATTAATGATTGATATCAATCAATGAGTGATAGGTGGTAGGACATTAATTCTTGTAATCCTATAAATAGGCATTTGTATCATTGTTTACCAAGTGAGATATATAAGAGAAAATTCTCTCCAAACTCTCTCTATAGTTTCTCTCTCTAGATTCTTTGTCTTTCCAACATGGTATCAGAGCAGGAATTCTAGGATCTCTACTCGAAGGGCTACTCTGATCTAGTTATAGACAGGAACCATGGCCGAATCATCTGCACTAACGGAAAGTGGGAAAAGACCGAATGAAAAAGACCGAATGACACAGTTCTAGAAGACTTAGCCACGAGAATGGTGGAAGTCCTGAATAGGTGTCAGAAACCCACACCGAGCAATGATTCCTCAGCCACTCAGATTGACATTAAGTTAGATGATACTAACTATACCTTGTGGTTCCGGATGGTGAGATGTACATCACTTGGATAGATGGGATACATCAATGGTGAACTTCCTCAACCTTCGGCACAATCCGGCATATCGACAGTGGCGGACTGAAAATTCTATCTTGAAGGGATGGTTGATAAATAACATGGACCCATCCTTGATCGGTACTTCATTCGCTACCCAACAGCAAAAGCGGTATGGGATGCTACTGTTACCACATACTTTGATGGGGCCGATACATCCCAACTATATGATCTGAGGCGAAAGGTGACTAGACTGAAACAAGTCGGTGGGCCGATTGAGAAGTATTACAACGACCTACAGGGCTTGTGGAGGGAAATTGACTTCGTCACGAACCTGGAATGTGTTGCCGATATCGGTAGATATAACTTTCTCATCTGAGGAAGAGAGGGTATACACTTTTCTTGATTGGTTAGATGACCGAATTAGACCAGGATTCGCATGATGTTCACGGATGAAACTATTCCATCGATAGAAGAATACGCCTATGTCCCGACGAAGAGGCGATGAAGCGGTCGGTGATCTTGTGAGGAGGAGATAATCAATCGGCAACGTGGCATCAAAGGGGAAGAAGAATGAGTGATCATAGTGCCGGGTTGAGCCACTAATGGAAGGATAGCTGTACTCATTGCAGTAAGAAAGGACATACACAAGATACGTGTTTCAAACTGCATGGGTATCCAACATGGTGGAAAGAATGCAAAGGGCGAAATCGACGGGTTGATCGATTGGATCTTCAGCGTCGAATGGGAGCCGAAAAGTGGTTTGTGCGGTGATACAACAGATTACCGTCTTAACATTGCTTTCGGTGCCTTCCAGGTCTTTTGAAAATCAGCATCAAGGTATAAGTTATTCAAATCAACGTGATAATAGTTGAATTGTCGATTCAGGAGCCACTGATCATATGACGTATGATCCTAATGATTTCTCGTTAGTCACTTAGCCAAGACGGTCAAGAATTTCTAATGCCAATGGTGTTCAGAATCCAGTTATAGGAGTCGGAACTGTTACTTTATCTCCATCTTTATCTCTACCAAATACTTTGCTGATTCCCTCACTGTCAAATAAGCTACTATCAGTAAGTCAAATAACTGCTGATCTTAATTGTAGCACTAATGTATCCAACCTTTTGTCTTCTTGTGAAATTCTTACAAGGAGATAATAGGTGTGGTACTTGGAGGGATCTATATTACATTGATGATTTCGGTCTGGTAGAGCCAATGATGTCGAGGAGTCTTGATAACACCAGGAGAACCGACTCCATTTTGTGGTATCGCCACTAGCTGACATCCTTCCTTTGGGTATGAAGTATTTATTTCCAAATCTCTTTTCGAAAGTATCAATTGCCGATTTGAAATGTGAGACATGTGTGTCCAAGAGTCATAGGGTCCCATACCCTACTAGGGGTTTACATAAGTCCTGATACTCGCTTTGCTTTAGTACACTTTTGGGGGCCATCTCCGGATTTCATCTTGGAGTTCGTTGGTTTGTCACTTTTTTGTTAGATGACGATGTGTACTAATGACTTGGTTGTACTTGTTGAAACATAAGAATGAAGTTCTTGATATTTTCAAAAACTTTATTCCATGATTCTGTACACACGTTTTCAACTTAGATCCAAGATTCTTCGACGATAATGGTGGAGAGTTCGATAATCGCCAAGAATTTTGTAATGTTAACAACGATACATGAAACATCGTCCAGGCCCAAACTCCACGAAAATGGAGTAACTTGAAAGGAAGAATTAATATACTCGAGAGCAAAGAAGAGCACTAATAATCGGTGCAAATATTTCGCTTTACCGATATGGTCCGATCCGCGAATAAATGCTAGCAACGATCCACTTTGTTGAATAGATTACCTTAAACCTATCAACTTTCGCACCATTTGGAAGCATTGTCTCAACATGTCACTCTGTCATCGATCCTGATGCTTCCAGCATGAGTGTTTGGCTGTGTAGGATTTGTTCATCTACACAAGAATCAACAGTAAACTGATCCTTGTCCGCTTGTCTTTTATGGGTAAAGCAATAAAGGGCTATCGGTGCTATCACCCGACTCCAATAAGATGTATGAGACAATGGATGTTACATTCTTGGAATTGGAGACTTATTTCATCGATCCAATTCTTCTCGAGGATAAGGGATACCGGAAGAAAAAAAATTGGTCGATTCGCGTCCATAATCAGGTGATAGGTTACTATAGATTCTCTGATAATAAACATGATGTCCCAATAATCCATAAGCACTAATGAACATGATGAACGTTTAGACTTGAGATGAATCGCGATGATGACCGCCAGCATTGATAGAAGTACTAATGACTAATAAGGCATGATGAACGTCTTACGATCATGATTAGTGGTATTGATGACCTACCATTGGCGGATAATGACCTTTGGCCGATATTTCTTGATATGATCCTTCCTCCTCGATTTTGTGATAATATATCTCTTGAGAATATTCCTAAGGTAAGTACTCCTACCGACCCTACTATTAATTTGGATAATCACATAAAATATGTATTGACGATCTAATAGTGGCAAACCCACTCCGGTATTCTCCGCTGTAAACTTGTGTAAAAGCGATCAAAGTATCTTATTGCCAATTATATATACTCAGTTATCCAGATCTCTTGAAGCCTTTGTGAATAACGTCGGTCATGAGATTTCGATCACTGTGCATGCGTTGGAGGATCCGAATTGGATTCAAGCAATTAAGGATGAAATATTAGCATTGCGTAGAAGAATAATCGTGGACTTTGGTCTCATCTACCGGATGGTAGAAGACGCGGTGGGATGCAAATGGGTCTTTAATTAAGTACAAAGTCGATAGATCAATTGCCGTGATATAATGTTCGACTTGTGGCCAAGGGTTACACTCAGACTTATGGATCAATTACGAAAACGCTCTCACCAAGCTAAATTAGACCAGCCGTCGAGTACTATTATCTATTGCAGCAAATTTGGATTGGCTATTAAGTTTGATGTTAAAATTCTTTTTTACATGGAGATCTTGAGGAAGAAATCTACATGGATATTCCGATGGGTTTTCTACGGCCGCAGATCAAATAAATGTGGTGTAAAGTATTGTATGGACTCAAGCGCCATCCACGATTGGTTCGACCGATTACTCTTACTATGAAGAAATATGGTTTTCAAGCAGTAATGTCACCACACTCTTTTGAAGTATCGGCGGGAAAAGTAACCGCCTAATAATCTATGTCAATGACATGGTTATTACGAGCAATGATGAAGTAGGAGATCTCTAGGTTACAAAATCACCGTCACGAAGTTTGAAATGAAGAACTTAGGAATCTCAAATACTTTGGGAATTGAAGGCCAAGATCAAGACAAGGCATCTTCCCATCCTGAAGTATGTACTTGATCTTTAATGTAGTTGGACTCTTGACCGCAAACTGCCGATACCCGATTGTGCGTAACCACAGGTTGGGAGATTATCCAAATCAAAAGCTGGCGACTCATTAAGAGATGTTAGAGGTTGGTCGATAAGTTGATCTCCTATCACATATAGACTCGACCGATATTACCTATGGGTGTATTGGTTAGTCGATTATGTGCATTACCAAGTAATCGACACCTGAAAATTGTGATGAGGATCTTAGGATTATTTGAAGGTTCTCACGGGAAGGGTATTTTATTATCAAAGAACGCCGTCAACATTGATAGCTATTGCGATGCCGGAGATTCCACCATGTCAATCAGTCGACTTGGTGTGATTTTACCTTGGTCGGGTAATCTAGTTATTTGAGAAGTAAAAGACAAAAGGTGGTAGCATTATTATTGAGCCAAAGCTGAATTTAGCAGGCATGGCTAACTGTATCTGCTTTTTGGCAGGCGAGCTAATGTCGAGTGACATCGCCCTCTAAATCGAGAAATGAACGATACGTGACAATAAAGCCTGCCATCGATATCAACCATAACCGGTTCAACATGATCGCCTAAGCATATTGAGATCGTTGATATACTTTATCAAGAAGAATCTTGAAAGAAAAATGACGGCTTTCGCCTAGTGTTGAGATCGACCAATTAGTGATATATTCACAAAAGCAGTCGACTAAAGACTTTTACAACTCTCTTTGGCAAGTTGGGCATGCATGACATCTATGCACCAACTTGAGGGGAGGAATGTTAAATGAGTTATGATTGGTAGGTGAGAGTGTAAATATCAATCCTGTGATTTGAATGTGTATCCATTAGTGACCGTGCATAGGGTGGATGTGTGTTATCTCATTGTTGGTTGATATCAGTAATGATTGATATCAATCAATGATAGGTGGTAGGACATTAATTCTTGTAAGCCTATAAATAGGCATTTGTATCATTGTTTACCAAGTGAGATATATAAGAGAAAATTCTCTCCAAACTCTCTCTATAGTTCTCTCTCTAGATTCTTCGTCTTTCCAACACTAATTTCCTTTTGCCTCACAAGCACTGCACCAGATATTTAATTGGTCCTTCAGGGTTCATACAAGACTAGAACATAATCTTCCATCTTTCTAAGCTTTTTGCAAATGTATGTCATCATCTCCCTTGTGTGGTGTGTCGAACTGATATGCTTTGTGGTTACTTGTTGCTCCAAGTATATTGTAAAACTTTAATTAGCTTTGTGGTTAGTTGTTCGATCTTGTCCAACTTTCTTTAAATGTTATTTTCATATTTCCTTAAGCACCCTCAGATATGCTTGCTTGGAAGACATTCCCATCCTAACATAATCATGTTCCCTGGATGTTGTTTGAAAGACAGAGCTATTCATTGTCCATGAATTTATGCAGAGGGACAGCCTGGACAACTATCTCTTTAAAAGTGAGATTTTTACTACCATGTTATAATAGTATCTTAAAGAAACTAAGCATCATCTATCATAGTTGTCTTCCATAAATAAAATCCTGATCCTTTCATGTCTTTAGTGGGCTCTGACTTTCAGCCCCTTCCTTGGGACACGAGCAGCTCGAGGCCTAGCATTCCTGCATGCAGCAGAGAGGCAAGGCTTTTTTGAATATTTCGGCACCTTAGACATCTTGCTTGAGAGTGTAAGTTAAGTAGCATATTGAACAACACAAGTTTGCTTCCTGTGCAGTCTCATGATACTTATCTAGCTCATTTTATCAAACTATATAAAGAGTTTAACATGCATGCTGACTTTTATACATACTACTAATATCTCACGTGCTTTTGCATGTGAATATATTTTCTCAAAATATAGCATCTTTAATATATACTTACTTTTTAAAATACACACACAAACTTTCTTTTCAAAAATTTTGATTGATAACATAATATTGACAAAAAAAAAATTTGCGACAAATAAATATAATAATTACAAGTCACATACAATCTTTATTGCATTAAAGGAAAAACTAAATGGTTATTGTACATTCTAGCATTATAAAAACTTTAAAAACGGAAAGTTATCATAATTAAACTAAATCACTATATATTTTATTGTAGTTACAACATCAAGAATAGGAAATATTCTATCATGTTTCAATCCCATGCATGCAATCATACTTGAGCAAAATATTTATTGAAATATGCTCATTTTAGCCATTGCAAAAGTGATATCCAGGATAACCTCTTAGTTTAGTTCCAAATAAAATATGTTTGAAGTCATGACCTCTAAAATTGATGTAAGAATTTAAGAATCTCTTAAATTTAAACTCGTAGAATTTCATAGAAAATTTAGACACGGCTAAAATAATATTTTATGGCCACTCTCAATTATATGCAAATTAAAGCTTCAAATTGAAACCTTCATTATATTTGCCCTCTTCATAATTAGGCCTTCTTTTTCATGCAACTTGAAAAGTATATTTGTAGTTTAATTCTCCAATAAATCTTGATTTAAGCGATTTTATGGGATATGAATAGCTCAATTCATGATTAATATTATATCTTTATTGTTCCATTTTTCCATTTTAGCAACGGTTACCTGAGGAGTTGGAGGAAATTAGGAATAGTGAAAAAATGAGATGAAGTGAAAGGAAATGAAGTAATCAATGAACGGTTTTAGATTTGAGCATTACATTAAATTAATCACCATTACAACTCCAAGTGGGGAAATTTTTTTTTTCTTTCCCCTATAACCATATGACTATTTCATTTCCAAGTTTTGTGCATAATTTAGCAAGTCTTCATTGATGGCTTAATAAAATTTCATTAAAAAAATGAAGTAATGATTCTTTTTGCCAATAACATGCTCCTCAAAAGAATAATTTGTAAATAAAAAATTAGGATAAATTTGAGAAGAACATTTGTGACAATATTTTGATGACTTTTTAGAGTTTAAAACATTAAGAAGTGAAGAAAATGGGAGAGAAGGTACATATAAACACAACCTTGAAAAGTTAAATATAATAAAAAATGTACATAGAATAAATATTCATTAGTTTCAGTATTTGTCAACCTTTCATCTAAGTATTTTGAAATGATTTTTGCATATTATTTTTCTTAATCAATCTGGTGTAGTATGGGAAATTTAATTATTAATTTAACTTTTTGTCAACTCATTAAGCATTGATTGATGACTATTTGTCTTCTCCTTCACCATTATTTTCTTTAAAACCACTATGTATAATATAGTGTACTTTAATCAACATTAAATAATAAGGGCACAATATAAAAATGATTAATTAATAAGGGTATAATGGGAATAAATAAAACTAAGATCACAATAGCGCTTGCACTTACACTCCAAATTACCAAGTTTCATGGTACTTTTTATAAAGAGTATAGATACTTAATAAAAGCAATGACAAGATGACAAGGTCGTTTTCTAGTGTAGTCCTGATTCCTTCTACTTTTGGTTAAATATGTTCTCTTTAGGCTTACAATGCGAAGATATCAGGTTTTGGCACAGCAAAGATACCTCGTTTGAATCTTATCAATGAAGTGCATCCTAATTTTTTGAAAAAGGGAAATTATGTTGATGCACCTCCTGAGAATGTCCTAAAAGAGGGCGCCTCAACAGGTAAGTTCACCAAAATATTGATCTCTTTAGCTTCTCAAATTGAGGCTGTGGTTCTTGTGGTAATGTAGTACTGCAGACTTAAGTAGAGCTCGAGTTCTTGCTTAAGAGGATTATGACAAATTTTGACAAAGCTACAAAAATAATGATAAAAGAGAGATAAGATTGTATATAATGATAATAATTACCTCTCATGTAATGGGGCTGCTGAATATGGAGAGCGAGGTGTGTGGTTTTGTGTGGTATTGGTTGCAATGCTAACAGGTTTATCTACAAATCCAAACATTCGCTTAGTTGGGGTGAAATCCATCCAGTTCTATTCTTTAGGTCCCACATGAATATTGAGAGAAACCAATGGAGAAAATTATGGATCCCCAGCTAGAAAGAAAATATTCTTCAAAATCTGCTCTAAGAATAGGTTCTCTAGCTTCTTGTGCCTTCAAGATGAAGCCGAACTTAGACCATCAATGAAACAAGTTGTAAAGATACTTGAACACAGAGCTAAAATGGAAGCAAAAGAGCGTAGGATAAATCAGAAAACTCATCAACGTGGCTTGAAACCTTAGCATTAAGTTCTTCATTTCTACCAAGCACTGGTGGTGATCCGGCCAATGATAGCTAAACTATTGCTTTCTCAATTAAACAATTAACAGATTCTTTCTTATGTTTGTGCTGATTAGATGACTGTTATCTTCTAAAGCTTCTTGTTTCTTGGCATCCAAGCCTCATTTGCCTGGGAAAGATTAATGATTAAATCTTTAAATTCGTCTGACTGAAGTCCTAAGAATCGGCTTGAGGAATCAAGGTCAAAGACCTAAGCAATAGCTTGTGATAGTTATTTAAGACAAATGTATGTGCTAATACATCAAATCGGTGATAAACTGATTCTGCATATTTCATTACAACTCCATGATCTATCAACTATCAAGTCGAATGAGCAATTGAAGCCTGCACCTATTTTAAGAGACAGTAATTGTTGAGATCCTAACTCTTAGCTGGAGAATTTCCTCATTGGGGATACTGATGATTAACGTGTGTTGCTAAATTCATTCCTGGAGAATACAAGGGATTTTAGAATGGTGGGGAGGGGAAGCGGAAGGGTGGTATTGGTTGTTATTGGTCTCTTCACTTATGGATGGCACACTAAGGACCCAACGTGTATGCTCTCTGGCCATGCTGCACAGAGAGCATCCTCGCCTCACTGGTCTAAGGGCCCCCACTTACATTTCCTTAGCATCATCATCTTCCTCCTTTAGTTTCAGCTGTTTATTTCACCTAGTGAAACTTCCTATTTCTTGAGATTATTAGTAGCGGATTTGCATGAATTTGCATGATCAAATTCTCCAAGCCATAGATTACTTGAGTTACTTTTATCAAGCATGGCAGCTCTGGGGACGTTTTTCATGGTTTTCTAAAAAATGGGAATCAATCAGCAGTAAAGAAAATTCATCTATTCTGGTTAAGAAATACTCAAATTCATATTAGAATCGGAAATTTGCAGGATTCTTTTCATCCTAGAGTTGGTCCCTGTGCTAGGCCATTTATTGGAGAATGGGAATAAGTTTCTGGTTGACTGGTATGTGTCCAACGAAAACTTGTCAAGCTTTTTTTTTCAGGAAAATACCTTTTGATAAAAAGTATGGAGACACAGTTATTGATTGGATGATGAGGTTGAAGATAGCAACTGGAGCTGCAAAGTCTCAGGTACACATGCTTGGAAAATTCTGTGCATCCAAACCATGTCAAGGTTCCTTGGATACTGGTCAAAAGATAGCTATTCTTTGTCCATGAACGTATGCAAGATTGAAGCTTAGAGAACTACTTTTTCAGGAGCAATATTTTATTTGTAATGCTTTATTAGTATCCCCTTTCATCTGTCATCAGCAACTGGCAATAATATTCCATTCGACCCATCTACTATTAATGATTTAATGTATTCAGGCGACTCTGGCAATGTTCAGCCGCTTACCTGACAAATAAGGCCTATGATTTTGTTTGGGAACAGCTCTAGGCCTTGCATTCTTGTATTCAACAAAGAGAAAATTCAAACTCTCAAACATATTGCTTGATGTTGTTAGATATAGCAATATATTTGAGCAACAGAAGCTAATTTATTGTGAATTGTCTCTTACAGGAGTATTTGTTTACTAAGAGCTTTGAAGTATCTACTCAATTGAATATGAATCTAATAAGGAAGTGAGAAGATTAGTTAGTGATCTATCACAGTTCCTTCCAATGGTAGCAAGCAATCTGTTTCCCGTCATTCACACGTGATAATATAGCTTCAAATTTAGCAAATTCATGCCCAGGTTCTGAACATCCATACTAGAGTGCTTTCTACTTAAGCTGACCAAAATTGGCACATTTCACTATTTTGTAGAGTACTTTAGCAACTTGAATGATATCGGCCAATCTCGTGCCTTCAGCTGAGTGCATTTCAATGCAAGGTCCAGAAAAGTGCAATGGCTTGTCTTGCATTACATTTCCATCCACCCAGATTCTACGATCCAGAATGTTAGATTCATCATTCTCAATAGAGTACTTGACACAATCCACTATATCTATCTTTTTCCCGACATGATTCTCTCACATGGCTTCTTTTCCAGTTAAAGCATGAGTAGAAGCACACCAAAGCTGTTTGCATCAGTTTTCTCGGTAACAATGCCTGATTCCAAGGATTCAGGATCTACAAAACCCCTTGTTCCCATCATAACATCTTTCATTTTCCTGGTGGAAGCCGTATAGAGAGGGCAAAATCAAACAGTCTAGGAGTCCCATCAGTATCTACAATGACTTTAGACGGCTTTAAATTCCTATGGATGATAGGTGTAGCAAACGCAGTGTGTAGATAAGCAATTGCATTACTAATGCCCTTTGCTATCTTCATTCTGTCTCACCACGATAACAATTTCTCATTGTCTGGGTTGGTGGAGGAGATCATTGACAGATCAATTGCAGCATATTCATACATTCAAGCAGGAAATTCGAGTTCTAGGCAACATCCTCTGAGCTTCAGTATATTCGTAACGTGGCTAATCTGATAAGAAACTGCTAAATCACGAATAGTGAACAAAAGAAGAACTGAATTGTTCATTGTATTTTTCCTAGGCTCTATACAACATTTATACAAATGGAATTTAACCTTTTGTCAATTCCATGAAATCTGTAATTTTCTAAAAATTAGGAGCTAATTTATTCTATCCTAAAATACATTAGGAGAAAATTATTCTATCCTAAAAGAAAGGAGCAAAAATCATGGGATATTATTCTATCCTAAAATAGAGTAGAAATCATGGGATATACTTAGACTTTATAGTTGTACACAAAGATATTTTAGATTTTCGACACTCCCCCTCAAGATGGTGAATAGATATTTTCCATTCCCATCTTGCATGTAATGTCTTCAAAGTTGGAAGTTTGCATTCCCTTAGTTAAGACATCTGCCAATTGATTATCTGATGCTACATATGGAGTGCAAATCATGCCACTGTCCAGCTTTTCTTTAATAAAATGTCTATCTACTTCGATGTGCTTTGTGCGATCATGTTGCACTGGATTGTGTGCAATGTTGATGGCAGACTTGTTGTCGCAATAGAGTTTCATAGGTCCTTCCCACTTGATTTTAAGGTCATCAAGTATTATTTTGAGCCATAGCAATTCACAAAATCCATGAGCCATTGCTCTAAACTCTACTTTAGCACTTGATCTTGCAACAACCGATTGCTTCTTACTCCTCGATGTCACTAGGTTTTCACCAAGAAATGTACAATATCCTGAAGTTGATCTACGATCTACAACAGAACCTGCATAATCAGTATCAGTATATGCCTCTATGAGCAATCCTTCATTTTTCTTGAACAAAATTCATCTATCCGATGTCCCTTTGAGATAGGACAAAATTTTGTTGACAGCCTGCAAGTGTTTCTCTCTTGGATCATGCATAATTGACTTACTACACTTACGACAAATGCTATATCCGGCCTTGTATGGGACAAATATATCAGTTTTCCAACCAACCGCTGATATCTTCCCTTATCTACTGTGCCATCATCTTTCTCTTCACTCAATCTCAAGTTTAGGCTCAATGGGTGTGCTTACTGCCTTGCATCCAAGATTGCTTGTTTCTTTAAGTAAGTCTAAGACATACTTTTGTTAGGAAACAAAGATGCCTTTACTTGAGTATGCCACCTCAATGCCTAAAAAATACTTCAATCTCCCTAGTTCTTTAATTTCAAACTCCTTTGCTAAGCACTTTTTGAGTGTTTCTCTTTCAATTGGATCATTCCCAGTGATGATGATGTCATCTACATATACAAGTAGAGCTGTAACTCCTCCTTTTGAATGTTTTATGAACAAGGTATGATTTCCTTGACTTTGTTTGTATTGCATTGCTAGCATCACTTTAGTAAACTTCCGAACCAAGCCCTTGGCGATTGTTTTAATCCATATAAAGCTTTCTTTAACCTGCAAACTTTCTTTTCAGAAAACATTTCATTGAAACCCGGTGGAGGTTCCATGTACACCTCTTCTTCTAAATCCCCATGTAAGAACACATTCTTAACATCAAATTGCTGTAAACAACAACCAAAGTTAGCGGCTAAAGACAAAAGAACATGCACAGTATTCATTTTTCCTACGGGTGCAAAGGTCTCTTGGTAATCAACCCATATGTCTGTGTATATCCTTTTACAACCAACCAAGCTTTATGCCTTTCTAATGAACCATCAGCTCTATATTTCAAAGTAAACACCCATTTACACCCCAATCTTTTTCTTTCCTTTGGGCAGGTTTACAATTTCCCAAGTTTTATTTCTCTCTAGGGCATTCATCTCCTCTTTCATAGCTTGTAACCAGTTCTTATTTCTAAGTGTCTCTTGTAGTGTTTGTGGGATTGAAATGGAGTTGATGGTGGTAAGAAAAGTTTTATGTTATGGAGAGAGTCTATGGAAAGATACGAACTTTGAGATTGGATGCTTAGTGCATTCTTGTGTTCCTTTTTGAACAGCAATAGACAGGTCTAAATCACTAAATTGACAAGGAGTAGAGTCAGATTGAGCACACAAAGGAACAGAATTTTCAGTACATGATTGTGGTTCAAATTATTGGATTTGCATAGGTTCAAAGATATGAACTTTCTTCCTTGAGTAGACCTTGAGTGGTACATTAGGATTTGAACCAGTTTTTCTCTCAGCTCCAAGATCAGGTTCAATTTCTTTACTGGCATGTTCAACTTCAAATTTAGGTTCAGGTTCACTGCTAGCATGTTCTCCTTGAAATCGGGTGTATGGTCAGGTTTGAAAGACTTCCAGTTTAGTGTGGGACTTTGAAATTCAAGGAGAAATTCCTTATCTTCCCAAGAACTCTCCCCCTAAAAATGAGGATTGTTACTTTGAGAGTAAGGTTCATTTTCAACAAATGTGACATCCATGGAGGTAAAAATTTTTTTGAAGGTGGATAATAACACTTGTATCCTTTCTTTGTGTTTGAGTATCCCACAAAAATACATTTTAGAGCTCTTGGATCAAGTTTCCCTCTTTGGTGTGCATGAACATGTACAAAAGCAACATAACCAAACACTTCTGGTGACAATTTGCAAGAGACATTTAAATCAGGGTAAAAATCAGAAAGAGCAGCAATGGGACTCTGATGATTATTTAGCACTTTGGAAGGTACTATATTTATCAAATATGCAGCAGTTAAAACAGCCCCCCAAAAAGTTTTTGGAACTTTATGTTGAAACAAGATTGCTCGAGTTACATTGAGTAAATGTCTATTTTTTCATTCAGCAATCCCATTTTGTTGGGGTGTGTCTACACAAGATGACTCATGTATTATACCCTCTTTTTGGAAAAAGGATGAGAGAGTTTGATTAAAATAGTCTCTTGCATTGTCAGATCTTACTTTTTTAATCAAACTTCCAAATTGTGTACAAATCATTTTATGAAACATTGGAAAAATACTGCTTACTTCTGATTTTTCTTTCATAAGAAATAACCAAGTAGTTTTAGTACAATCATCAATGAATGTGACAAACCATTTTGCTCCAGAAATACTAGAAACTCTACATGGCCCCCAAATATCAGTATGTATCAAGGAGAAAGGTCTAGTAGATCTTGTATTACTCAATGGAAATGATAATCTATGATGTTTAGCAATTTCACATGTATCACCATGAAAACTACTAACATCTTCATTCTTAAAAAGCGAGGGAAACATGCTTTTGAGTAAAATAAAAGATGGATGACCAAGTTGGAATTGATGAAGCCAAATTTCAGATTTATTAGGAGACAAGTTGCTTGAAGAGTAGGTGAGAGATAACTGATTATTGTTCTTCCTGTTGCCACTCATTTCTTCAAGGTAATAAAGCCCATCATTGACCTTAGCAAGCCCAATCGTCCTCCCCGTAACCAAATCCTAAAAAACACCGTCAGTGGAATAGAAAGTTACTTTATAGTTTAGATCTTTGGTAATTTGATGGACGGATATGAGATTGGAGGACCATTTTGGGACGTGCAATACATTATTTAGGGACAGAATTTGATAGATTTACTGTTCTGTGGCCTGCAACAGTTATAGGAGATCCATCCGCAACAGTAATTTTTCTATTTTCAAGACATGGGTTGTATGTTCTAAATCTGGTTGGGCTTTGGGTCATATGGTTAGTAGCTCTTGAGTCGATGACCCAAGAGCCTAGAGAAGGCATGCTTGAGGCACTTAAAGCATAAGAGTTATGGTACTTACCTGATTGAGCCAATGAACACGTACTAGAGGACTTTTCAAGGGAGTTTAGGAGGTTTCTTAGTTTTTCGATTTCTTCTTTCTTGAATTCTTCTATACCAGCTTGGTTGGATTTTCTTTGGGTTTGGTCTTCTCTATCAGTTAAGTGGGCTTTTCCTCCTTTGAATCCTCCTTTACGGCTAAGGACTTGTTCCTTCCCATGGAGTTTGAAGCAATCATCTAGCGTATGGCGTGGTTTTTGCAGTAGGTGCACCAAATTGTGTCTTTATTTGACTCTGTACGCCCATTACCTATCTTTGCTTCCTTATTGTTTGACTTTGTAGAAGTCATTGCCGAGCCTTCTAATGTTTTAGGCTCCAACATGACTTCTCGCCTATTCTCTTCAGCTCGGATCAATGATATCATCTCATCGGATTAATGATATCATCTCATTCAGAGATGATAATCTTTCCTTCCCCAATATCTAGATTCTAACCTGATCAAATTCCACATTCAAACCTGCAAGGAAGTCATAAACTCTATCCTTTTCGATAAAGCTTTTCAAGGTGGCTGCATCTTCACTACACAACATCTGAACACACCGATATTGGTCCATTTCTTGCCATAGATTTTGCAGAAGATTGGCATATTGAGTAACAGAAAGGCTGCCTTGTTCAGTGGCTGAGATCTTTGTTTTGATCTCATAGATTAGGGCAGCATCTCCTTCCTTTGAATAGGTTTGTCGAATAGCAGTCCATATATCTTTAGCCGTTGGTAGGAACATGCAAGTATCGCTTATTTCAGGTAACATGGAGTTCCACAGCCATGACATGACCATAGAATCCCCTTCATCCCAAGTAGATAATTTAGATCTCCCTTTTTTGTCCAGTTCCAAGCAAGTGGCTGCTTTTGCCCTTTCCTTTGAGAAATGTTTGAACAAACTGTGACCACTTCAAATAGTTTTTTCCGTTGAACCTGTAGACTGCCTGAATATTCTGCAAATCCCCTGTTTGTGGAATATTTGGGGTCTTTTCTGATTTGGTATTGGAGTTGATTTCTGATGTTTTAGACATGTTGGAGGTTTCAAAGAGAAATTGGCAATAAAGGCCTAATGAAAAAATCAGCAATGAAGGCTCGAAATTGCACTTGGCAATAAAGACTTGAAAAGAAGAAAGCACTCAACAATGAGTGCTGATAAGAAGAGGTCCCAAGACCAAAAGCTCTGATACCATGAACAAAAGAAGAACTGAATTGTTCATTGTATTTTTCGTAGGCTCTGTACAACATTTATACAAATGGAATTTGACCTTTTGTCAATTCCATGAAATCTGTAATTTCCTAAAAATTAGGAGCTAATTTATTCTATCCTAAAATACATTAGGAGAAAATTATTGTATCCTAAAAGAAAGGAACAAAAATCATGGGATATTATTCTATCCTAAAATAGAGCAGATATCATGGGATATACTTAGACTTTATAGCTGTACAGAAAGATATTCTAGATTTTCAACAAATAGGTCCATGAAAAACTTGAGGGCTGATTTCTTCATATTGACAGAATCTCTTAACCAACATTTGTTGTTCTCCTAGTAAACCTCCAATATCTCTCAGACATTTCTTTCAGTGAAGTTCTTTTCATTGCTCTGTTGAGCTTCATTTAGCGTAAAGTTTTGAAATTGGATTTTTGTATCTTCCACCAAAAGAAGCCATTAACTCCTCCAGCAGGGCACTTATATTCTCAAAGAAGAAGAATGAGGTTTCATCTTTTTTCCATTGTTGTCTAAAGCACGGTAGCATTTTTTGGTTTTGGTCCTTCAGGAAATTCCTTAGAGATCATAGAACTAGTAGTTCAGCTAAAGATATGAACAGAATCTCTAGTTGCCTATATAACAACTTAAATGTTCAGATTAAGTTATAAAGAAGGTGAAACTAGGAAAAGGACTTCTGAAACGATCCAAGCAGATTTGATGGTTTACTTTAACTTTTGGCATCATTTGTCTAATTAAAGTATTAGGTCCACTTCAATGAGTTCCTGACCCAGCACGCCACAGTGAGACATCAAAGTAATTGGTTTTTCATCATGAAAGTGTGGGACTTGGCAATAGAGATTTGAAGAAACATCTGACGGTTGTATGAGAAACGCCATCTACAGTCAATGAAGAAAAGATCAGTAAACTAACTTGAAAAGCTCTTGGTACTATCCTTTAAACCTTTCTTTTAGGTGATTAATGGATATAATGGACCTACAAAAATACCAGCTGGGATATTGAAAAATGGATGGATGACCTTTGAGTTCCTCTACAAAAATAGATAAGGAGATGTAATATAAAGAAACAACAATCTACCACCAGTATTACTTAGTCCGTTTTGGATTATCCAATGCAATAATCCTTAATTTCCCAAACGATGGCTAAAAATCTGAACCCAACATCTGTTTAGTTGAGGTTGTTGGAAATCTAAAGAGTACAGCTACATATTATGTTGCAGAACACATTTCGTTTCTAGTCAATTTTCAGTTACTCCAGATTACTTTTAATGTCAATTATGAAGCCTATTTGAAGTTATCTACGCAATAATTTTCTCAGAAATGAAGTCTGATTACACTGCTATAGCGATTCTTTTCTCAGGAAGTCATGGAAAATTGAGAGAGATTTATCATTTCTGTGTAACTGAAGTTCATATTATTATTGACATTACCTACAGACGTACTATTGCATCTTGAAGCTGTACTGTTAGAACATAGATTAGGCCCTTAAGCCCATTCAATGATGAGGTGGTGGTGGTAGAGCTAACAATGAACAGACTTCTCAATATGGAGGAGCTCTTTTGCAACATCAAGCATATCTGGTCTATCAGTTCTTTCATATTCTGTGCATCTTAAAGCCAGATCCAGGAGCGCCAGCAAATTCTGTCTGAGCCCATCATTGCTTTCACCTTCAAAAATCTGTGGATCCACAATTTGTTAATTTGAGCATTGTCAAGGCAAGCTTTGACGTAATCTCTGACATGAATCGGTTCTACAGTTCCTTCTCGATACTTCATTATTGCTGTTTCTCCGGTGAAAAGCACAAGCATGAGTATCCCAAAGCCATAAACATCTGTCTTCTGAGTAATAAAGCCTGTAATCGCATATTGAGGCTCTAAGTATCCATATGTCCCTTTAACAAGATCTTCCACCTGTAGTTCTCCAGGAGGAAGAGATATTGAAAATGTGAAGTCAAACAGTTTAGCAACACCACATTGGTCTATTATCACTTTATTTGGTGTTAGATCTCTGTAAATAATAGGTGTAGGAAATGCAGAATGAAGATAACCAATAACACTGGCGATGTCCTTGGCAATCTTTATTCTGCTTCCACAAGACAGTCGTCTAACATCATTTTTGTAGCTGAGATAGTCGTAAAGAAGTTCAGTTCCAGCATATTCATACACTATAGCTGGACACTTGAATTCAAAACTGCATCCAATGAGCTTCAAGACGTTCTTAAGGTGGCTCATCTGTGAAGTAATCACTAAGTCGTGGATAGCTTCATGAAGAATTTTATCAGAGTCGCCTAAATTGCTGTAAAGTTTAACTAATATTGGACGACCTTCTAAGTTACCTCTGAACATGTAACCGTTATCAGTCATGTGAGGAACTTTCTCTGAGAAATTGTTTGATGCCCTGATGAGTTGTTTTGCAGTGAAGCTTTTAATTGGAAGCTTGTATCTTCCTCCAAAAGATTCAATTAGCTCTTCCAAGAGTAAACTTCCATTCTTCAAGAAGTTGGATAATCTCTCGTCTTCTTCTTCCTTGTCCTTTCTTGGTCTAAGAAATGGTACAGCTTTTCTGATATGATCCATGAGAGGATGTTTTCAAATGTGGTTCTGAAATTACACTACAGCAAAAGGAATTTGATTATCTCAAACATAGACAGAGCAAAACATTGTTCAAATGAAGCATTTGCATCAGAATTTTGGGAACCAAAGTTTAAAACCTACAAAAGATAGATGAGAATTTGATTGCCTGAACTTTTGTAAAAAGATCGTGATGGGAACCAATTGAAACTAGAACACTAACATAGAAATGTTGTGCTTCTGATAGCTAAGAAAAGTCAGAAACAATTTGAGGTATTTGGAGATCAGCCTACCTGCAGCAGCTTTTCTAATCGATTTTGACATTCAATGCATTTACCAAGAAAAATCTAAGTACTTGCTTCCACTGAAACTCCAATTAAATTACAATGATGACCTTAATATTTTTTTATTAATGTGCTATTTTACCGTTTTTCATCTTTGGACAATGAAAGTGTCAAAGTATGATCCAACTGAAGATCCAATTAGTCAAAAGACAGCACACTTATATTGACTTTTGGCACATTAAGCCATGTTCCAAGAAACATCCAAGCAGTTACCGCTGACTTCAATTCAAGCTATCAAATCATCCTGAAAATGGTCACATTTATATGCCTTTGCCCATTTTGACTCAACTATAATTGTTTCAAATTGGAATCTTCATTTAATCAACCATTTATACTTACTAATTTCTCTAGAAATGAAAATTTTCAGTTGGTTTTCCAAAATCAATCATGATGGATTGTAAGTGACCGATCATGATAACTATTGTACCAGTTACATTAATTGACCTGCAAATCAAAACATATCAGAAATTCGATTTTCCGATTCTTGGAGTTATACTCGATCATTATCTGCCAACTAAAACGAAGAAATCTCAAGTTAATTTCTCAGCTATTTTTGTGCACTTGAAAATCTTGTTTGACATTCCATGAATTACAGAAGCTTTTTTTACAGTGGGAATACAGACATAAAGCACTTGATCCTCAGCCCATAGCCCATGGTGGTGGTAGAGCTAATTAAGAATAACGAACAGACTTCTCCATTTGGCGGAGCTCCTTTGCAACTTCAATCATATCTGGCCTATCTGCTCGGTCATGTTCTGTGCATCTGAAAGCGAGATCCAGGAAATCATGCAACTGCTGCTCTACCTCAAGTTCATTATAATTACCTTGCTGTTTGAACATATTTGGATCCACTATTTGGTTGAAATGATTGTTCAAAATGTGACTCTTAACATAATCCTGGATGTAAATTCTTCCTCCCATTTCTTCATCATACTTGATTGCATCCGTTTCTCCAGTAAAGAGCATGAGCATAAGCACACCAAAGTTGTAGACATCACTCTTCAGAGTAACAATATTTGACTTGAAGCCTTGAGGGCCTGACAGAACATGTATCCATTTCAGCTGATTTTCCACCTCTGATTTCCCAGGAGGAAGGGATATAGATAAGCCAAAGTCAAACAATTTAGCAACACCACGTTGATCGATTATCACCTTATTTATGGTTAAATTCCCAAAAATGATGGGTGTAGAAAATGCAGTATGAAGATAAAGCAAGACATTGGCAATACCAGTCGCAATTGTCAGTCTATTCTTCCAAGATAGCAGTTTACCATCATTATTACGATGGCGGAGGCAATTGGTAAGAAACTCAGATCCAGGAGCATAATCATACACCATGGCTGGATACTCAAATTCCAAACAGCAGCCAATAAGCTGCAAGACATTCTTGAGGTGGCTAACTTGTGAAGTAACCACTATATCGCGAATAATTCTATCAGGAGCAGTTTCATTCCAAGAAGAAATCTTTGTCTGTCCACTATAAAATTTAACTAAAACTGGTCTTTCTTTCAAGTTACCTGCAAACATGTCACCAATGTTAGTATCACGAACTCGTTCAGAAAATTTATTGGTTGCCTTGATGAGTTCCTCGGCAGCAAAGCTTTGGATAGGTAGTTTGTATCGTCCACCAAAGGAAGCAATAACCTCCTCCAATATTGAACTTCCATTCTTGAAAAAGCGTGATAGTTTGTCTTCTTCTTTCTCCTTTCTTGGTTTAAGAAATGGCAAAACTTTTATGATTTGCTCCATAAAGGATTTTTCTGTTTTCGTTGAAGAAGCGACTGTAAAGATCAGAACGTAGAAATAAACACAATGAATGAACCATATGCTTATTTAGATTTCATTTAGTGTCAAAATTAGCCTTTGATTATTCAAACTTACATGGCTGCTACAATTGGATGGAATGTCACAATATAATATAGATAGACATAGTTGACTTTGACGAAGAAGGCATGCACCAGAAACGTCGAACCAGTTCACTGCCAGTTTATATTTGGTTTCCTAAAAAACTAGCTTGACACGGATTATACACATGTCTTCCAAGTCAACAGCATGAATATCCAGTGGCGACCTGCTACTTCAACAAGAGTATTAGGTATCTAGTACCCCAATGATGATATCCAAGCAGAATTAACCGTATTGATGAAAAACTTAAAAAGGAAATTGAAGTTTGAATCATGATCTTTTCACTTTTTCCATTTGGCTTGAAAGTTAAAATTGAAGAAATCTAGGACAAAACTTATTCCTGGAGTGAAAAGGGATTTCATGAATACACAGTTTAAGATATTGCTTAGCTTATGACTAATTGCAGAATAGTAATGTAGCTTTTTATCAGTATAAGAAAAGTACATGAATCTCTTCTACCCACCCAAAAAATGAAAAATCTTTCATGGTACTTTGGTAATAGACTAACAACGATAAACAGACTTCTCCATTTGTCGAAGCTCTTTTGCTACATCAATCATATCCGGCCTACTGGTTTGCTCATGTTCTGTGCATCTAAAGGCAAGATCCAAGAAAGCTAGCAAATGCTGCTCTAGCTCACGCACACAATTATCTCCTACCACTTCCATTATCTTAGGATCCACAATTTGGTTGAGCTGATCATTATCAAGGTACCCTTTGACATACTTCCGGATATGGATCAATCTTTTTATTCCTGTATGATACATGATAGTTTCTGTTTCTCCAGTTAAGAGCATGAGCATAAGAACGCCTAAGCTGTGTACATCAGTCTTCTGAGTGACAAAGTATGATTTAAAGCATTGAGGATCTGAGTATACATCTGCCCACCTAAGCTGATTCTCCACCTTCAGTTCTCCAGGAGGAAGTGATATAGACAAGCCAAAGTCGAACAATTTTGCAATACCAAATTGGTCTATTATCACTTTGTCTATGGTTAAATTACCAAAAATGATGGGTGTAGAAAAAGCAGTATGAAGATAAAGCAAGACATTGGCAACATCACTCACGATCTTTATTCTATTTCTCCACGACAGTATTTCTTTACAATCATCAGCAGGCCGGTTAAGGCAGTCAACAAGAAATTCAGCTCCAGTAGCATTACAATACACCATGGCTGGATGCTCGAATTCCAGGCAGCAGCCAATGAGTTGTAAGACATTCTTGAGGTGCCTCATTTGTGAACCCATCACTATGTCGCGGATAATTCTGTTTGAAGCATTTTCATTCCACCTTGAATCTTTTCCCAGACCATTGTAAAATTGAACTAAGACCACACGTTTTCCCATGTTTCCTGTGAACAGATCACCAATCTTAGTTTGACGGACTTGCTCTGAAAAGTTCTTGGTTGCCCTGATGATTTCTTCAGCTGTGAAGCTTCGGACAGGAAGATCATAACGAGCACCGAAAGAAGCAATGAGATCCTCCAACACTAAACCTCCATTCTTGTAGAAGAAAAAGAATCTTTTTCCTTTATCCTTTCTCAGTTTTGGTCCTAAGCCAGCAAAAGCACGTGTCATTTTATCCATCATTATTTTGGCAACGTAATCTGTTTCAGACCTCAAACTGGGAACTGGATTATCTCAGAACAAATGAGGCAGATACTATCAATTACAGATGAATGAGCTTAATTTCTAATTACCTCAAAACTTGTATGTATTGCACATTGCCATTGACCGGAGAAATCTTGCAATGGAGACATTGTAGAGAAAAATGATGATGTCTTTGTTAGAGAAGGGACCATTATAGATTAGATTTAGAAATGAGGCTATCCAAGTATGATACAGTCAAGTCCAAGATCTGAAAACACAAGGTATTATTAGTCAAACAGCATCTAGCAGTCTCAAATATTGAATTTGCTTCATGAAGGCAAGTTCTAAGAAACATCCAAGCAGTTATCAGTGACTTCAAGCTATTGAATTATATTGAGAAGCGGCCGCTTTTATATGCCTTTAATGTTTTGAGTCAAATGCATCCATGTCTAGTTGGGTTTTTTGTTTTAGTTAGTTATTTTATGTAATACTCACTAATTTCATGCCTCTAGCTATTTCATTTGTTGGTTGATGGCTAGTTTTTCTCCAAGGGGTTAATTGGCCTATGCACCCCTTAATTATCATCAATTTGCACTTTGCAATTTAAGGTTTCAATTTGAGCACTTTAATTTCTTATACTATCAATTTGTGCCATATTGCTCATACCAGTTGAAAATCAGTAAATTTCTCTTGCAACAATTTGATCAAAAGAGTTTATTACCTTTGATTTGCGTCTATTCATTGGCATCTGCTTATTCACTTAGGAGTATAAGTTCTTTTTTTTTTTTCACAATTACTCAATAACGATCAAACTATATTAGTTTTCAATCAATTTGCATCATCTTCTACAAATTGATAGCATAAGCTACTTAAGTACTATAAGTAATATCTTAGAGTGTAGAAATACTAATTAATTATAGTTTAGGTGCGTAAGTTGCAAATAACTCCTTTTCAGTACATAAAAAACTATAACTTAATAGGTTTAGATTTTAACATGTTCATATGCGTTTGATAACCAAAAAGTAAAACATTTGAATTAATTAAGTAGTACTGAATTTTTTAGGCAAAACTTGCTTTCAAAAATTAGTGATAAACTATTCACTTATCAATTAATGTGATATACATTCACAAATGCTACTTGCTATTACCTATTTTGGTGTAAAACTTTGGAAAATATGACTGCCACAAATGCTGCTTTAAAAGTTTAGAATATCTTGCATTATCACTCATTTTTTTTAAAGTTTGAAATTATTGCTACTTGTATTCTTAATGAGTATTTCTACCTCATATTTTAGATATGATAATCTAACATCCAGGCTATACAAATATCTATGGAAAGAATTTTATTATCTATTTGTAATTAAAAGTTACTTATGACACTATCACGTTTTATATATGTCTATAACCTTTAAAATTATTCACTAGGGAAAAAAAAGTTACTTGCTCGTAGAATCCTAAAAGTTGGAACACTCCGAAGTAAATAATTATATGTTTACTTTGTCGTTCAGGCCTCCACCGTAGGCGGTGAGGGTTTAATTGTAATATTAAAATGTCTGTTGACCGTTGAATTCTTTCCGAAGACCAAAAACTGGGAAATTATCCCGGGAAAATTTGTCCGTACCATTATGGTACTAAGCAAAATGAAAACCTCAAAAATGGAGGAGGCGGAGAAGGGGGAGAGGGAGGAAGGAAGAGAAGGGAAGGTGGTGGTGGTCGGTTTGATCGAAAAAGCTACGAATTCTACCAGGCCAGAAGTGGACCCTCGCCTTCTCAAAGCCATTAAATCAGCCGTCCGGTACTCCGATTCCGAGCTCCGGCTCGCCGAACAAACCCTAATGTCCCTCATGAAACGCGACCACTCTCAGGTGCTTCATATTTCTCTTTATTTATTTATTTATTTTTCATTTGAGGAAATTTCTTTCTGTTATCTTTGCGATTATGTTATCAATTTTGTGGTGGTGGTAAAAAATTGATCTCAAAATTGCACACATTTTTTCTTGGTAAAGGTTTTAGAAAAGAAAAGCTTAAACTTTGAGGAAGAATTTGGAGGATTTTGACAGTATTTGAGATTTGTAAGCTTTGTTTGTGGTAGTGCCTTCTTTTTATCATTCTCCTTCTTCGTTCCTGTTTCTTTTCTAATTATCAATGTCTAGGTGTCTGCTTTGTTTGTCTAATAGTGGAACTAGATCAGGCTGCTGATTTTTTTTTGCTAAATTAGTGCTTTTGAAGCAGGTATAGGATGTTATAATCTTCTGGAAACTACTATGTGCCTACCTAAATCTTGCAGTATTTGCTTGTGTACTGATTTGGAGATGGAAGATTGCAAGCTAGTATCAATAATCTCATCTTCGGCACAAAAATGGTTGGCATAGGATGGTTGTTTATTTAGCCATTGTGGTTTTGTCATGTGGTACTAGTCTTGTAACTCTAGCTGATGTGAAATATTATTGGGTTCTGTGGTATCATGTATTAACTAGGTGGGATTAAGTCTTTAGCTAAAATCAAAAGAAAAAGGTCAGGTAACTCAGTGCTTATGGGGTTGCTGAGAGATTTACATGAAAATCGCATGCGATTGAATTATTTGTAGTTTCCTTTGCTCTATTTACCAAATCTGGTGTCTTGACTTGGAAGATGTATGGTTTTGTTTAAAAAGTTAGGATGCACTGGTTGACACAAAAGTATTGCTGGCAAATTTGGGAAAGCTAGTTTATGACTTAAAAAAAGGTTTCAACAGAGGAATATTTTACTTAATTGCCAAAAAGAAGACTGAGGGTTAGACTCTTTCCCGGAAAACATAGTAGGTTTCTTAAGTTATCACTTGTAGTCAAAGCCCTTGATAATACTCCTATGATCCTTTTTCATCTCAGCTCATTTTGATGAGACTTTGTTACAGCTAAAGCCAGAAAAAGTTTGTGTCTCTGTGTGTCTGTGTGTGTGTGTGTGAGAGAGAGACTTGTGGATCCTTAGGCCGAAGAGTTCAGATCTGTGTCTCAATTGTGGATTTGTGTGCATGAAAAGAATAAAACAGAAGAAAATGAAAATTAGGTGGAAGCTGGGGTAATAGCCTTTGCATTCTCCAGAAGGTGTTTGCTGTTTGGCATGGCACTTCTATTGCTTTGTAGATGGACATCGGGTTGTGTTATTTGTAGTCCTTTTTAAATCTTGCATCTCCGTTCTACTCCACATTCCATTCCACGATACAGGAGTAAAATTGCATGGTGGAGCTAAATACATTCAACTTTTTGCACAGGTACGATACCTTGCACTTCTCATAATAGATGAGTTGTTCATGCGGTCAAAGCTTTTCAGAACTCTTCTTGTTGAGAACCTAGATCAGTTGCTGACATTAAGTGTGGGGTTCAGGAGGAATCTACCGCTGCCAGCTCCTGCTGCTGTTGCATCTGCTCTGCGTTCCAAGGCTATTGAGTTCTTGGAGAAATGGAACACGTCGTTTGGTATGCATTACAGGCAGCTGAGGCTGGGGTATGACTATCTGAAGAATACCCTTCGGTATCAATTCCCTAATTTGCAAGCAAATGCTGCTCGGATTCAGCAGGAAAGGAGGGAGAAAGAGATTAGGACAAAAGAAATATTGCTGAAGAAGTTTGAAAGCTTGAAGGCAAATTTGCCATCAATCAGAGATGATATTCAGTCAACAGTTGATGAAATCATTGAATGTCTAGACATTATTCGAAATAAAGATGATGATGTGCCTTTGGCTCCTGTGGATGAAGAGGAAATAGAAGAATTCCACAATGCTGAACTGCGACAAATTCGTCTAGACTCCTTGAGAGAAGGGGAAAAGCTTGAAGAGAATAGTGAGAATAAGGTAATTTTTGATGCATTGAGAGAACTATACAAAGTTCTAGTAACAAAGCATTTGGCTGCAGTGCAAGAATGGATCTCTGTCCTCATAAGGGTGGAAGGGGCAGATAACAGGTTCCGAGACAACACATTGAAGGAGCTCATTGATATTCGAAACAACCTTCAGTCAGTTAAGAGAAAATGTGAAGATTCAGGTTGTGCTTTTCCTAAAACTACAACTTCTGAGGAAGAAGATATTTGGGAAGAGGGTACTCTGGAATCGTATGCAAATGGAGAATCATTTATTGAAGAGAAAAAGAGCAAGTTATGTGTTGCATCCACTTCCAGTAAGTTTGAAGGCAAAGCCTCTGAAGACAGCAAGTCTAAGTTGGCAGCTGCGAAGAAACCGGATGGTGATTACAGTCGTATGGAATCTAGCCCTCTGAGGAGTAAGCTAATGGCTGAAGCCCCAGTTCTGAAGTGGGGTTCGTTCTTGGATAACTGGGGTTCAAACTGGGGCTCAAACCAAGATGTATTGGCTAATCAGAGGGGTTTAGAACTTGAAAACCATTGGGGTAGGGTAGACTATGATGCAGTGATTCCGGCAGAAAAAATTGCTGAGTTGAATCTTCAGGCAATTGTTTACAGAGAGGACCCTGTTGAGATCCAACCATGTCGGGCCCCTTTGAAGAAAGGGGGTCTTTGTCCAAGAAAAGACTTAAGAGTTTGTCCATTTCATGGACCGATCATCCCTCGGGATGATGAAGGGAACCCAATCAATCTGAATCCAAGTCCTGAATTGGGTAGTAGCAACTCTTCAGTGGAAGAGATGAGTCCTGATTTAGTTGAGCAGTTAGTCAAACAGGCTGTGAGAAATGTTCGTGAAAGAGACAAAGAAGCAGCTAAGAAGAGACACCATGACAAACAGGATTTGAAAAGAGCAAAGCTTGCGAAAGTTAGAGAACACAATGAAGCAGTTCTACGGGATGCTGCACTTGCGTCAACTTCAAGATCTTCATATATTGGTGAGGATACAGAGGCAGTCAGCGGTCCAAGAGCTTTGCCTAGAAACAATAGAGACACTCTTGCATCAATGCTGAAAAAGAAAGAAACTGCTAAAGACAGGCTAGCCCAGAAACTACTGAGTACCCATGCCAAGGATGCTACAGTAAGACAGTTAACTGTGGAAGAGGAGTCAAATTACAGGGAAGCATTTCCAAACCAATGGTAGATGAAAATACACCTCTGATAATGGTGAGTTCAGCAAATGATACAAAATGTAGGGATTCTCTTGGATTTTTGGTGTAATAGTGAATGTAGTGTAATAGTTCTTGGCAGAGATTTCATTTATTTAATGGGAATCTTCTTTGCACTTTGTTTCCTTGATTTTGTAACCTTAGTGGGTTTGATGAGATCCATCCCCATTCTTCTTCTCATTTGGACATTAATTCCCAGTTTTCTTCTTCTACAAAATCATGCACAATATCAGTCTCATCAACAATAATAACATCATCAGCAACCAAAATGGAGGGTCCTGTTTCCTTCCTTTCCCAGTATCCATGAGCTCCTTAGTGGGTTTGTGCCAATTCTATGTACCCTCCAATCTGTCAGGTCTGTTCTTTTCCCTATATTGTTCTTTTTTCTTTTTCTCTAATTTGCTCTTTTAGCTGTCATTCCTCCAAATTTATGTCAAAGTTTGGATCTTTATTCCTCATGGGTTAACTGATGCAAGTTTGAATCTTTGCTATGGAAATTTGTCCATGAGATAACATACGTTTGGCTCTCTAAATTTAATGGACATATTATAGCTGATTACTCTTGAGCTGGTCAAATTAAAATAAAGATACATCCTCATGAAAGAGAGAGAATATATGAGTCCATGTGTGAGTATTTAAGCGCTAGAAGCATTCTAGACCCTTTTGTGGCATGTTGAACAGTTAATGCTGCTCCAGTATTTGCATTTGTTTTCTAGCTGTTTATTACATGTTTCATGCCAATTATTTTTTGATTATTTTCCAGTGAGAGTTGCTTTAATGGTTCCATCTCTCTCTCTCTCTCTGCTTCTCTCCGTGTGTTTTTAGGATCTAATCTATTGAAAGTGGCTTGTTTTAATCTGTTTAGGATCTTGTAGCATCTTAACTGGTATCCCAGAAAGATACTGGTTTTCCTTGTTTATCATTGCACGGATTCTCCTTTTAACATCTTTTTAAGCAAGCATACTGTTGTTTACTGCAGTGCCACAATGGGCATACACTGTTCTGCCTGTAAAGTGAGGGCACATAATTGCTGTCGAACATGTAGGCAGGAGCTTGGTGGTAGAAGATGTTTAGCACTGGAGAAAGTGGCTGAATCACTTGAAGTTCCACGCAAGTATTGCTTCCTTGGATGCCGTGAGATTGTTCTTATTACATAAGCTGAAATATGAGGCTGTTTGTAATTTCAGATCTTAAAACTGTTGATACACTGGTTCAGAGTACTCAGTTTTTTGGGGATATTTCTTACCTAGTTGCAGATATGCAAGATGTTCACAAGGTGGACATGCACTCTTAATCAGCATTATGTCAAATCTAATCCTTGAGAAGTAGAAACTGCTACATGGACGCTCACCGTAGGTAACTTTCTTTTTGTATACTTAAATAGTGCTTCCAAACTATATTGGAGTTTATGATGGATGTTGAATATTAGTTGTAACTTATGGGTCTTTGAACATGCTTTTAAGTCTTGGAGCAGGCTGTGTTCTGATTTAGCTAAAAATCATGTAGTTGATCGAGTTATACAAATCCAATTCCTCAGAAGAGCTCTTATTTGCACGATTTGCAATGCCTAGTAGTCAGTAACTGCTAGTCTTTCCAATGAGTATCTGCTCTTTTTAATTAAAAACAAAAATAGAAAAAATGAAAGACATATAAGGCATAAGGGAACCAAATGCTTGGTATTAGCAGTGGTTGTGGGTAGCTTAAAGAGAATTTTGCCAAGGACTCCACTTTTCTTTCCTCCCCTAACGTGAATGTGAACGTGTTGCACATGGTATTCCTTTTCAGGTTTTTAATCGTTTTGGCCACTGCGTCTGCCTCCATTTTGAAGCTTTTCAACTTTGCATGGCTCCTATTTATATGGCATTTCTTCGATTTATGGGAGATGATATAGAAGCTAGGAACTTCACCTTGGAGGTGGGAGGCAATTGCCAGAAACTTCCCAGTGCCCTAGAAGCACTAGAGACAATCACAAGAAAGTCGGTGACAGCCATGATGGTCTGATCATACAGCTTAACATGGTGGAGACGGGAAAGAGCTTAAACAGGAGTAGCAGAATCCGGATAATGGGGCATGCATACCTAATCTCTGTATTTAAAATTACTCTCACTGTACTAATCTTTCTATACCTCTGCTGAATTTTTTCTCATGTAATTTGTGCCTTTAGATGTCCAAAATCATTGGAGGTGCACATCAATTGGCTGGATTTTAGCTGCCACATTTTGTTTAATAAACTCTCTTTCTTTCTTTGCTTGTGTATGTTACAATTGAATGTAAGATAAGAGTTGCTAAAGAACAAGTTTTGTTCCGTGTCAGGAGCGATAGGAGTATTTCTGTTCTCTGTTTTAAGCATGCAAGAATGGACATTTTCACCTCAGCCAACTTCTTCAATTGCACGGTTAAATTTGTTTCAACTTGTTTCTCTTTCTTTGACATTTTCAGTATTATCTACTCAAATAGTTGCAACAATTGGAATCAATGTGTAGAGGAGTGTGCTTTGCGTGAATTCACGAAAGGAGCAGTGTGCAAGACTGTCACGTTCTAAATAATTAAATGAACTACAAACCGTTACCGAGAACAATAAAACAAAACTTAGAATAGAGAGAATAAACGATAGAATGCAAAATTTTTTGCAATTTATATTGAGTATGCCTTGATAAGGAATGGAAAACATTTTGGTTTACAACATATCTTCCCATTAGAAGAGGTTCATAGATGAAGTAAAATCTTCATTTCAAGGAATATAGCCATTCAAATAATCATTATCTAATTAAAATCAAGAAAATCTCATCCAATGGTGTTTTAAATTTCTGAAAATTTGGGAGCCCGATAAAGTATACATACATACCCCAAAAAAAAAAAAAAAGAAAAAAAAAAAGAAAAGAAGGATGCACTTAATTTTAGTGTTTAAACAACCATCAAGCTCTTCTACCAATCCAGAATTCAGGGGTGGTGATAAAAGGGATAATAAAGGTTCGACTTCTGAACCAACATAAGTTGACTCAGTTGACAAGAACGGATCATTTTCTCACAAAATGTTGTTCGAATCTCGCTGATTTGTAAGTATCTGTGTAAGTGACCTGTGATCACTGATACCTACCCTGACCCTTATTGGTGACAGGAGACGGACCCACCCAAATTTTTTCCTCACCACAAAAAAAAAAAAAAAAAAGTGATCGACTTCTTTAAATAACTTAGCTCTTTTGCATCATATTTATGAGCATTTCAAAGTCAGATCCAAGAATGCTAGCAATTGCTGCTTTAGCTAATGATCACGATAACCTTCCTTTCAATAATCTTATGGTCCACAATTTAGTTGAATTTGATCAAATCTCAAGGTAGGTTTACATATATTTGCAGATCCGAATCAATCTCTCTGTTGCTTTTACCATACATGACTTTACCTCTTTTTCCAGGTTTATAAGAGCATGAACATTTGCTCACCAAAGCTGTAAATATAAATTATAACTGGCGAAAATGCGGTATGAACTATGAGGTGAATGACAGATATTGATAATTTCACCTGCAATCTTATTCTACTTCCCCAGGACAGTACTTCTTTACGACCATCAGTTGGGTGGCTAAGCTGGTCAGCAGGAGATTCAGATCCAGGGGTACAGCCATACACCATTTCAGGATCTGGCTGCAAGACATTCTTGATGTGTCTCATTTGTGAAGTCATCACTATGCAATGGATAATTCTGTTAAGGATATTTCTATTCCACAATGAATCCTCTCTACATTACCAGTGAACATGTTCCCCTGTTTGCTCTGGCTGAACTGTGTAAAACATTCCTGGTTACCCTAATGATTTTGTCAGGGCCTACAGGAAATTTGTTTCTCGAGAGAATTGTCATAGACCATACCAGGAAATTCAACTTCCAAACAACCTATAATATGCAAGACATTCTTGAGGTGGCTTAATCGTGATTTCATAACTATGTCAGGAATAATTCTGTTGGTGTCCTCAACCCTCCTATACTGTGATTTTCTGCAAAATTTAACAAAATTTAAACATAAGTCCACTTCATCTGATTTTGCACCTCTGGTTCTCCAGAAGGAAGGGAAATGGATAATCCAAAGTTGAACAATTTAGCAACACCACATTGATCAATTTATCACCTCGTTTATTGTTAAATTCCCACAGATCATAGTTGTAGAAATTGCGGAATGAAGTGAACGCAAGAAACTGGCAATACCAGTTACAAACATTATTCGATTCTTTCAAGATAGCAGTCTACCATCATCAGGACAGTGAAGACGATTAGTAAGAAATTCAGTTCCAGGAGCATAATCATTCATGAGAGCTGGATATTATAATTCCAAACAGCACCGTAAGCAGTAAGACATTCTTGAGGCAGCTCACTTTTTGAACTAGTTACTATGTCGCGTATAATTCATATAGGGCAGGTTCATTTGTCGCAAGAAGAATACTTTTAGCCCAGTATAAAATTAAGCTATAACTGCTCGTTCTTTCAAATTACCTGCAAACACGTTAGTAATGTTATTTTAATGTCTCTTCGAGAGAATATGTTGATTGCCCTCATGAGTTCCTTGGCAGTAAAGCTTTGAATAGGAAGTCTGCATCGTTCAGCAAATTAAAGAAACAAGAAGCTCCTCCGATTCTGAGCTTCCATTCTTGAAAAAGAGTGATAGTTTGCCTTCTTCTTTGTCCTTTCTTGGTTTAGGAAATGATAGGACACTTATGATTTGTTCCTTAGAGAATTATTAGTTTTTCTCTGAGAAGCAACCTTGCAGCTCAGAACTCACAGATAAACACAATGCAATGAAGCATATGCTTGTATCTAAGCTTCAAAATAAGCAACATGGATAGGTTAGCCTTTGATTACCTCAAACTTGTATGGCTGCTACTTTTCTATGGAAACCCACAATATATGTGGGTATAGTTGACTTTGACGAAGAAGGTATGTATAAAACAACATCCGGCCATTAATTGTGAGCTTCTACTTGGATTCCTTTAAAACTAGCATGACATGGATTATACATATATCTTCAATTCAACAGCACAAATATCAAGTGGCGTCCTGCTATTTTAATGAAACATTGTTATGTATCTAATAACCTAATGATGATATCCAATCAGAGCCATATTGATGTAAAACTAGAGTTGTACTTGAAGTTTTTAAATCATGATCTTCTTCATACCCTCCTAATTAGCCTGAAAGTTGAAATGGAAGTAACTGTCCAATGATGAACCCTAAGCTGGTCACTTTTTGTGTCCTACAAAATAATTAGTTCTCTTGGACTTTATGGCAGTATAATTTCATTCACCTGGTGAAAAAACGTTCTTATGAAGGTGATAGAGAAAATCCAAAAGAACAAGTTTGCATAGGTAGTTGCAGTTTAAATTTTATTTGGGATTTCTTGAATATCTACTAGAGACAAAGAAAGATGTAACAACCCAAAACATGCTTCATGGAATTGCAAATAAGTACAGATCCTGACATCCAGAGATGTCTAAATATGGATAAAGGAAGCACTACACGCAGATATTACGAGATTAAAGAATATGACAGAACATAAAACCATTGATACCACTGCCAAGATTAACGGGGGTGGTAGAGCTAATAATTGCGCACTGACTTCTCAATTTGGCGGAGCTGTTTTGCAACCTCAATCATATCTGGCCTATCTTCTCCTTTTTCTTCTATGCATCTCAAAGCAAGATTAGTAAAAGGCAACAAATGCTGTTGTATCTCATGTTCATTGTAGCCTTCCTCTTCAAAACTCTTAGGATCCAGAATATGTTTGAATGGATCATTCTCTAAGCGGTGTATGAAATAAGTTACTATTGGTTCGCCATCCTTTACTACCTGCGTTTCTCCAGTAATTAGCACGAGCATGATTACTCCTAAGCTGAACACATCACTCTTCTCAGTGACAAAACTGGAACAGCAGTACTCAGGGTCGATGTATCCAAATGTGCCTTTAGGCTCTTCTTCAACCTTTTTTTCTCCAGGTGGAAGCGATATAGATAATGCAAAGTCAAACAATTTAGCAACTTTGCAATTATCTAATATCACTTTGTGTATTGTCAAATCCCTAAAAATGATTGGTGAAGGAAATGCTGTATGAAGATAAAGCAAGAGATTGGCTATGTCACTTGCAATCTTTATTCTATTTTTCCAAGAAAGTAGTTTACCGTCACGGGGATAGCTGAGGCAATGAACTAGAGATTCCATCCCAGGTGCATAATGATACACCATAGCAGGAAACTCGAATTCCAAACAGCAGCCTGTAAGATGCAAGACATTCTTGAGGTGACTCATTTGCGAATTCATAACTATGTCCCGGATGATTAAATCAGCCATGTCTTCATGATTATCGTCTTCGCAAAATTTAATCAAAACAGGGCGGTCTTGTAGATTACCCTTGTATAAGTTCCCACTGTATGTGATAATATGATTAACTACTTGTGAAAAGTAATTGGTTGCTCTGATGAGCTCTCTGGCGGTGAAGCTTCGAATGGGAAGCTTGTATCGTCCACCAAAACAAGCAATTAATTCCTCCATTAGTAAACTTCCATTGTTGCAAAAGTGTGATGATAAACTCTCTTCCTTCTCCTCTTTTCGTTTATAGCAAGGCAGTACTCTTCTCAGTTTATCCATGGTTAGACCTCAGGAAAGGAATTGGAGTAGGACAATGGTGCAGTTGGATATTAATGTGAACACTATGAGATAATGTCTATATCTGACTCATAAAGGCATTCCTTGCAAACAACATATGATAGTCAAGGTATGTATAAAGATATATCCAAGCTGTTGCCTGGGCAACTTCTCTTCAATTTCCTAGAAAATTAGCCACTATCTGCTTTTATACTTCAAGGCTACTAATTTGAGCTAAGGTTGGAGTAAATTGGCTGGCACCGAGGCTCAGTCCCTAATCAGAAGACTAGGACCTCTGTGACAAATCGTCAATCACTTATTATATTTTTAGTATTATTAATTGCGAACCAGTATATTACAGGACACAGAAATGGAAAGTTACAAGAAAGGGACAGGGAACCTACCGTTCATACTATCAGTCTAGACTTGAGAAAATTTGAGCACCAACTTCAGTTGAAATCTGACAGATTATGATTTCGTCAAAACTGTACAAAGAGATAAGAAGTCTCTTAATTACAAACTAGTGGTTTATTAAGTAAAATGACAATGAGATAACGGTAAGTTTCACTAACCATTGGCTAAACTGTTATCTAATGCGTTACCAAGCAAGAGGTTAATCAAACGTTTGTTTTGCAATTGAATTAATTGATATCAGGTTGAAAGAAAACATGAATCAATTTGTAATGCACAGAAAAAAGGATGAAACAAAGAAGCCAACCAAAAGGGATCAAGCATGGGAGATCTAATTCCAATAAACAATAAGGTCTGATTCAACAGCCAACTATACTTCTTTCCTTTCAATCATTTTCCAGCATGAGTCCATAAATTTCAAATGACCAGCCATGGTAGACCATTAAACACTTTACATTGACCATTAAAAGCATGTAGCTAATGCTATTGTCTTTCTTTCCTCCCTGTGTGGTTATGGTTCATGCACCACTTCTAGATGTCATATTGTTTTTTTTCCATCATTTTTTTCAGCTATTTTAGCAATTTATGATCTTAAAACAGAAACAAACCCTTGAGCCTAGTCCTAAATTCCTGGCGGTTGTAATCTGCTAGGTACAGATAGAGTTTTCATTTCATAGAGTTCCTTTGCAACTTCAATCATATTTACACTATCCATTAAATGATGTTCTGTGCTTCACAGATCAATATCCAAGAAACCTAGCAACTTCTGCTGTACATCATGCTCATTTTAATTACAATGCCCTTGGAACAAATTAAAATCCACAATTTGATTGAATCGATAATTTTCGACTAACCCTTTAATGATCCTGGATATTACTTCATTCTTCCGATTCTTGATCAAAATTGATTGCATCTGTTTCTCCAGTAAAGAACATGACCACATGCACACCACTGCTGTAAGCATCACTCTTCCCTGTAAAAATAGTGGACAAAGTATGGAGGATTTAGTAAACATTAGTTCACTTCAGCTGATTTTCCACCTCTGATTCTCCAGAAGGAAGGGCAATGGATAATCCAAAGTCAAACAGTTTAGCAACACCACATTGATCAATTTATCACCTCATTATTGATAAATTCCCACAGATAATAGGTGTAGAAATTGCAAAATCAAGTGAAAGCAAGAAATTGAAATACCAGTTGCAAACATCGTAATATTCTTTCAAGATAGTAGTTTACCATCATTAGAATGGTGGAGACAATTAGTAAGAAATTCAGTTCCAGGAACAAAATCATGCACAAAAGCTGGAGATTCAAATTCTGAACAGCAGCCAATCAGCAGTAAAACATTCTTGAGGACAGGTTCACAGAGGTGGCTCACTTGTGAACTAATTTCTTCGTAGCACACAATTTGAATAGGGGCAGTTTCGTTTATATCAAGAAGAATTCATTTAGTCCAGCACAAATTATGCTAAAACTACCTGCAAACATTTCAGTAATGTTATTTTAATGAACTCTTCCAGAAAATTTGTTGATTATCCTTCTGAGTTCCTTGGCAGGAAAGCTTTGAATTGGAAGTTGTACCGTCCACCAAATTAAAGAAGCAACAAGCTCCTCCAGTTCTGGACTTCCATTCTTGAAAGTATGATAGTTTGCCTTCTCTCAAACCTTTCTTGGTTTAAAGAAAAAAAAAATGGTAGGACATTTATGATTTGTTCCATAGAGGAATTTTAGTATTTCTGTAAGAAGCAACTTTACAGCTCGGAACATACAAATAACACAACGCTATGAAGCATATGCTTGTATCTAAGCTTCAACATAAGCAAAATGGATAGATTAGCTTTGATTAACTCAAACTTGTATGGCTGCTACAATTGGATGGAAATTGACAATATAGATAGATGTAGTTGGCTTTGACATACAAGGCATGTACAAAGAAAGAAACATCCACCCGTTAATTGGGAGTTTCCACTCGGTTTCCTATAAAAATAGCTTGACATGGATTATGCATATATCTTCAAGTCAACAGCACAAATATCAAGTGGCGTCCTGCTATTTTAACGAAAAGCCTAACGATCATATCCACTCAGAACCATATTGATGTAAATCTAGAATGGTACTTTAAGTTTGAATCATGAACTTATTCACGTTTCCAACTTGGCTTGAAAGTTTATATGCAAGTAATTGCCCAATAATGAAGTCCAAGCTGGTTAATTTTACTGTCCTATAAGTAGTTTCCTTTGGACTTTATGGCAGTAAAGTTTCAATCACCTGGTGTAAAAACATTCCTCAGACAGTGATAAATAAAGTCCAAAAGAACCGTTTTCGTACAGACATGCAGTTAAAAATCATATCCAAGATTTCGTTAATAACTAATAATTCCGCAGACACTTCTCAATTTGGCGGAGCTGTCTTGCAACCTCAATCATATCTGGCCTATCTTCTCCTTTTTCTTCTATGCATCTCAAAGCAAGAGTAGTAAAAGGCAACAAATGCTGCTCTATCTCATGCTCATTGTAGCCTTCCCCTTCAAAACTCTTAGGATCCACGATATGTTTGAATGGACCATTCTCTAAGCAATCTTTGACATAAGTTGTTACAAATTCATCATCCTTACACGCATATGTTTTTCCAGTAATTAGCAGAAGCATAAGTACTCCTAAGGCGTAAACATCACTCTTCTCAGTGACAAAACCGGAAAGGAAGTATTCAGGGTCTAGGTATCCCCATGTGCCTTTAGGCGGATCTTCAACCTTCTTTTTTCCAGGTGGAAGGGATATAGAAAGTGAAAAGTCAAATAATTTAGCAACTCCGCTATTGTCTAATATCACTTTGGGTAATTTCAGATCCCGATAAATGATAGGCGTAGGAAATGCTGTGTGAAGATAAAGCAAGACGTTGGCTATGTCACTTGCAATCTTTATTCTACTCTTCCAAGACAGCAGTTTACCATCGCAGGGATAGAGGAGGCGATGACCTAAAGATTCTGTCCCAGGAGCATAATCATATACCAAAGCAGGACACTTGAATTCCAAACAACAGCCAATAAGATGCAAGACATTCTTGAGGTGACTCATTTGTGAATTGACGACTACGTCGCGAATGATTTCATTAACGAAGCCTTTCCAACTTCCTTTCTCACAAAAATTAACCAAAATGGTCCGGCCTTGCAAATTACCTTTGAAGAAATTCCCATAGTCGGGGGAAACTTGATTGACCTTTTCTGAAAAGCTATTGGTTGCCCTGATGAGTTCTCGGGCAGTGAAGCATCGAATGGGAAGCTCGTACCGCGCGCCAAAACAAGCAATTAGATCCTCCATTAGCAAGCTTCCATTTTGGCAGAAGTTTGACGATCTCGCCTTTTCCTCGTTTCTTTTATAGAAAGGCAGAACTTTTCTCAATTTATCCATAGTCACAACTCTAGAAAAGGAAATTGGTGAACTTGGAAATCTGAAACTATGAGATAGATGTCAATATTATTCGACTCATAAAAGCATTCCGTAGTAAACAAAGTATGATAATATTCACGGCACGAACGAAGATAGATGCAACTCTTGAATTTGCTGGAAAATTAGCGACTATCATCTTTATACTTTCACTTTTAGGCTGCCGATTTGAGGTGGAAAAACAGCTGGCACCGTGGCTCAGTCCCTATCAAGGGACCTGCATGTCAATCAATCTCACTTAATCCCTGTTTGTTATTGACCCAATTTAGTATTTATACTTAGTAGGTTCAAATATTAATATTTTTAGTTTCATTTGATAATAGAAAAATAGAACATCTGAAATAATTAAATGGCACTGGGTGTCCTAACAAAATTTGTTCCAAACAGAAAACAAGTAAGAAACTATTCAGTTATCATTTAATGTGATCTATACACAAAATATATTAATTTAGTATTTAACAATTCAATAACTTAATAAATTTAGAATTTAGATTTTAATTTTTAATTTTCAAACTTCAGTTTTAACCATTCAATTTTAGTACTCAACAATTTAATACATTTGATGTTATTGGCACCGTACTGTCTCTTAATGCATTGCATTTTCTTTTTCTACTTGCACATTTTGCAAAGGAGATAAATTTTCATTAATCATTAATAAGTAGAGCGTCGTTAACAATGAAAAACTAAAATTTGAGACATGACAAGATGGAACATCGGGCATTAGTTTTGCTTTTTAGATTTATTTTGTGGTCTAAAATCTAAATGAGATCCAGTCCCATTTGAGCTGGAGAAGACTTCAACCCGAGGAGTTGGGGCTAGTGAAATGTGAAGCAGGACCAAGGTTCGATTCTCACTCTGCGATAAACTCAGGCCGCCTTCACCCTAAGAATCGACTCTGCGGCACTCGAATCCGGATTAGTCCGAAAGGGATACCGAGTGGTTATACCAAAAAAAAAAAAAACTAGAGAAGACTTCAAGTCAATGCTTTGAATCTTATTATTATTATTATTATTATTGAAAAGGAAAGTAGAGAGAATTAAAAAGCAGGAAGGGAGAAGGCAAATTCCTCCGTTTATTGCTATTTTGGCAAAAAATCCGTAATGTGTTGCTCAATTTTTGGGTCTTCTTCATCTATAGGTATAGGTGCCGCACGTCTAACGTGCGGCACCAAGGAGGAATATATATATATATATTTTAACAAATTGCAGAGGGACTTTTGTGCAATTAGCCAAAAATTTGGAAGGGCTAAATAGCAAAATTCAGGTTTCAGGTCTGTTGCTGGAGCAGACCTAAAGGAGCAGACCGGTCTGCCGCGACATGGAGAAGCGCGGCACTGACGCCAGATGAATAAACTCTTTTTTTTATACCGCATCGCAACACTTTGGTTCTCAAATTTTAGCAAATGAATAATATTTTTCTCGCTTAAATTTGATTTACTACAATGAAATATTTTTTCCCCATCAACTGCGCATTTATTTTTTCCCCGTGTGACACTTTTTTTAATTATTAATTATAACTCCCACCGTAAATCCAATATTCACAATCACTCATTATTTAAATTCTCTCGTTTATGTATATATTTTACAACTTTCAGATTGTCTTAATATCATTATTTTTTCCCAAATATAACTCTTATTTGTTTGAACCCTAAAACACATTGGGTTCTCAATTTTTATCAAATTAATAAAATTTTCTCTGCTTACATTTTATTTATTACTCTCAAATTTTTTTAGGGTTCCCGTGCCGAATTATTTTTATATACCATGCCGTGTAACCCTAAACCCTAAACTCCAAAGTAACAGCTTTTCCAACTTTTCCACTTTCATAATTAACAAAACTTTTTTCATAATCTGATTACAAAATAATAGCCTTGTGGTTTACTCTTTTTCACCATAAACCATAACGCCCATTGGAATATCAATATTCACTGGTTAATATTTCTCGCACTTGATGTATATATATTATATTTTTTATATTTTCAAAATACACAACCCCTAATATACGAGATTCAAACACATTGGATTTTTTAATCATATCATTGCAATACAATTTTTGTCAATTCAATTCAAAATTTTACCAAATTTATGTCATTTCAATTTAAATTTTTCCTATTGAATATTTTTTCCCTTAAGTCAAGGATAATTTTTTAATTACTACTCTTTCACAAGTTAAACCCAACCGTATAACATTTTCACCAAAACCCTATATCAGAATTACTACTTAAATTATTTTAAATTTTTTTTTTTTTGTAGTGCGGCACTCCACACAATTTTGTGCCGCACACTACACATGCGGCACCTGATCAAATGTTCTCTAATAATTGCACCGAATCCCCTCTGCAAATTGTTAAAAAAAAAAAAATTCCACTTACGTGCAAACGTGCGGCACCTATTGATGAAGAAAAAAAAAAATTTTCCAACAAAACATTGCGGACTTTTTGGCAAACCAGCAATAATATGAGGAATTTGCCGAAGGGAGAAATGGGATGTCAACCTTTACATTTGCTACACAAATTCTTATCAACTGACAAGAGAAGACTTCAAGTCAATGCTATACTTAGGACCCTTACATTTGCTATTCAGATTCAGATTTTTACCACTACATGCGATCCGACAAGAGAAGACTTCAAGTCAATGCTATACTTAACTTACACCACTTCACTCACTAGAATACCCAATAATACTTCAAAGGAAACATAAATAACCATTCCAATCCAAATCACAAGTAATACATAACTAAATTTAACTTACAACTTCAGGTTCTCGATTACAATGTACTTGGGTTCAACCACCAATCCCTCTTACAAGCCCGATTACATCAAACGTCTTACAATCCATGGTTACAAAGTATACAAGAAATAATCTAGCCAAATACACTAAGAAGGATCATACCCAACGTTTGAGACACGTGGGGAAAATAAAACATTTTGGGGTGAGCTAGAATTTCCTAAAACAAGAAATTCATGGACCTTTGAGTTAACATCACTTTGTAAAACAATTGAGTTTTCAAGCAATCATTCCATCAATACTCAATTTAACAACAACATACGTAATTCAAGACACAATCAAATCCATTGGAAGGATACTTTTACTTGGAACTATTTACTTCACCTTATAACTCCCGATCAATCCCCTCACCCATCACCCCTCCGGTGGTAATACTCAAGTATTCCTAATCGTGCGGTTCCAACCTACCCAAAAGCAACCAAGGGTAGGGCCAGTTCATAAAGGCGTACATCTTAAATAATGATCACCACCAAGAGTTTGTTTTAAGATAAAGCTTTTCCAACCTATCAACCACTAATGGCGTAATCAAGTAGGCTTTTGACCCATCGTTCAAGAAGGTGGTTTAGATAACTTTCTAGCAAAAGGTCTTGAGACCAGTTGATCGATCACGATAAAGTACACATCGACCTACAAGTAGTGAACGATGCGATAAAAGTACACATCTACAAGGTAAAATGCTCCTTGGTAACCACTATCAAACAATCAAGTTATCAATAAAACAATCAAGGAAACAAGTAATTATTTCAACTAATCAATAATACCACTTAAACAAATAACACTTAACACTTGAACATTTAACTTGAAACACAAGTCCTTTGGAATCAATTTCTTTTCAAACCATGAGTAAATCAGGTTCTTGACCAATATGTGTGGAAACATAGTTGAAATAAATCTTAAAATAGAAACATAGTGGTAGCGAAATATTTGATTTAAAATGGATTTGAACATTCATAAACTCTTCATAAATGGTTTCACTTGTAAAAGCATTTTACTTGAAAATAGTGGTAAATCACTTCATTGTAAATACTAGCAAATCATTTCACAAATCATTCATTTACAAACAATGGCAATATTTTCATTTAAAAGAGAGTTAGAACACTCACCTCGAACCACTCAAACTAGTGAGTAAAGAAGGCTAAACTTAGTTAGGTTCACCTCGACAAAGTCTTGGCCAGGAAAAGTTCAACTATCGATACTTGCCAAAATCTCATATTCCAAGTCTTAACTCAACTCCATGCACCAAACCCTCACTACTAAAGTCCAGCCATGTCTAAAATTACCCTTGTTGAAATAGTAAGGTCTCAAGCGTCAAAATCATTATTTTCGAATAACTTGACACTTACTCATAGTCAAAACTATACATTAATTTAAAATACTTCATACCACGCTCTTATATTCGAAATACATAAAATTTGACCAAAATATGGTAAAACCCCCAAATTCATTCAAATGACACTTTTCATTCAAAATACATGAAAACTTCACTTTTCATCTTTTAAAATTCAAACAATCCCTCCACTCAAGCGTGCACTCACAATTGAACAAAACACATATTTTCTCGGATGAGTTCTTCAAGAACAAACACAAATTTGAAATCAAGTATTAAATTTACCAAGCATGGTTCCATCACATCTATTTTCCTTCAAAATTCTCAACAACAAAACCCTACTTTTCTAACCATATCCTCATATATTTCACAAATACCATTCAAATCCACAATCGTTCTCAAATCCACTACCTAAAGGCCACCTCAAATCATACCTAGGTTGGGATTTCAAGAAACTTCATCTTTTCAGATGAGATCATTTTACCAAAATCAACCATAAATCTAAGCTATTTAACACTAATAAAGCTATATCTACGAGGTTCAAGCTTTTATACCTTCAGATCTGACTAGATTTGACAAGATCCGACAAGATCCACCGAGGCTTTGTGATATCTTCTCAAAATTGACCCTTTCCAAGCTCAACAACCATGAAAGCTTCGATCTTTATCCAAGATCTTCGAACTTTGACGGTGATCTACAACTCCAAGCTCACGATCAAGCAACCCACCACTCAAACAAACTTTATTTCTTCTTTTCTCTTTCTTTCTCTTCCAAACTTTGATGGCACCCTCTCTCTCTCTCTTGCCATGGAGGATGAATCTCAAGTCAAAATCTTCACTCAAGCTTCACAAATTCAAGATACAAGTTGAAGGAAAGAATGGAAGTTCAAGGTGCAAGCTTTAACGTTGCTAGTTGAAATGACAATAATGCCCTTATTTAAATATTAAATTAATAAATGGATTTACCACTTTATATAAAAGTATAGGGAAATTATGTGGACAATTGTAAAAATCACAGGGGGTAAAGTGGATATTTATATGAATCATAAGGGGGTTGTATGGATATTAAAATTTTATCACACGCGCTTTTGGAGCGCGTTTGGTACAAATGCCGTAATTGATTGTACATTTTGTCCACTTTCCACTTTACATAAAACTATAAGGGGGTAAAGTGGACATTTTGAAATGTTAGGGGGGTTATGTCGCAAAAGTCAAAACTACAGGGATTAAATGTAATTTACCCATTAAGGAAATATCCAAACAGTTCATTGCGAACTTCTTCTCAGTTTCCTATCAACAGGTACATATCGAGTGAAGTCCTGCTATTTTAACAGTAAGTGTAATCTAGGGAACTGTGTATAAGATGGTTACTTTTCCTGTCCTTCTATGTAATGATCTGATAATAAAGATTACGATCAATTACATATAACCCCATAATTTTGCATAATGCCAGATGATCTCGTAAGATTTCAAAATAGCCATATAACTCCTGTGATTCTATGTAAGGTAAAAAGTAGACAAAATGCATAATCAGTTACAATCATTACACAGCACGCGCTCTAAAAAATCCGCTTAACTGCCTATAGTTTGAATAAATATCCATTTTACCTCGTGTTGTTTTTATATTTATGTGAGTAAGCCCTTATGGTTTTATACAATGTGACTAAGTCACCATTTGATTTGACCTTTAAGTAAGAGCACTATTGACATTTCAATTAATGACGTCACACATACTATTTTTTAATTAAATTTTCAGTTTACATAAAACTATAGGGGGATGAATTGGATATTTTGAAACATTAGGTAGGTTATGTAACAATAGTTGAAACCATAAGGGGGTCCTTAGCAATTTACCCTAGAGTTAAACCTCTGTCCCGGAAAAAAAATAGTTTTCTTGGACTTTATGGCAGTATGATTTCAATCACCTGCTGGAAGAATGTTCTAATGAAGTGATAAAGAAAATCCAAAAGAACAATCCTTGTTGACAGCTGCAGTTTAAAATCTTATTCAAGATTTCATCAATAGCTACTAGATACAAGGAACTTGTAATGATCGAAAACATGCTTAAGAGAATTGCATATAAGCATAGATCCAGACATTGGAAGATGTTTGAATATGGATTAAACGAATTATTACATGCACATACTGCAGATTTAAAGTAATTAATGAAAGACATCAAACCATTGATCCCACTCTCTAAATCAATGGCGGAATTGCGTATAGCTAATAATTGCGAACAAACTTCTCAATTTGGTGGAGCTCTTTGGCAACATCAATCATGGATCCACAATATGCTTGAAGTCATAATTCTCAATGCGGTACTTGACACAATAGCCACAAAAGTGGCCAAATCACTTGCAATCTTTATTCTATTTTTCCAAGAAAGTAGTTTACCATTGCCAGGATGACGGAGGAAATTAGCTATGGATTCCATCCCAGGAGCATAATCATACACCACAACAGGAAACTTGAATTCCAAACAGACATCCTATAAGATGGAAGACATTCTTGAGGCGACTCATTTGTGAATTGATAACTATGTCATGAATGATAAAACTCAGCCCCATCTCGAGATGCTCCTCCCTCCTGAAATTTGACCAAACAGGTCGCTTGCAAATTCCCTTTGAAAAACTTGCAATCCTCAAAGGCATATGATTGACCTGCTCTGAAAAGTTATTGGTTACCCTGATGAGTTCTCCAGCAAGTGAAGCTTCGAATGGGAAGCTGGTATCGTCCACCAAAACAAGCAATTACTTCCTGCATTAGTAAACACTTCCATTTTTGCACAAAGTGTGATGAAAAACTCTCTTTCTTCTCCTCTTTTCTTTTATAGAAAGGTAGAACTTTTCTCATTTGATCCATAGTTAGAACTCAAGAAAGAAATTGGAGTAGAAAATTGGTGAAATTTAAAGTCTAAAACGATCAGCAAACTTGATAATTTCTCAGGTAAAGAGCATAGGCATAAGCACGCCAAAGCTGTAAACATCACTTTCAGGTAACAATATAGGAATTGAAGCACTGAAAGTCAGTGAACGTGTCCATATCAGAGGATTTTCCACCGCTGACTCTCCAGGAGGAAGGGATATAGATAAGCTGATAGACCCAAAATGATTATGAAATATAAACCCACAGAAAATTCACAAAAGATTGATATACGAGGCAAGGGAGCTTTTTTTATTAATTCGATGGAGGCTGTGGCTGGCTTTTATAATAAGAATTCAAAAACCCGAGGCTACTGACGTCCCTAAACATAACTGGTGGCTACAGACTTGTATATACATGTGTACCCACGACAAAGGCGATTTTGCCTTGTGCATCTCCAACTCCTATTAGTACTAGTCTTGAGAGAATCCTACGTGGCCATAAATATAAATTTGACCAATAAATTAAATATACTTGGTTTATTTTTCTACAATGTCTCTCTTAAACCAAACTCCTTAAATCTGGACATGCCTAACATCTTTTTCACTTTGACAAATGTCTCCATTTTCAAAACCTTTGTAAAAATGCCTGCCACTTGCTCCTCAGTTTTGTAATAATCTATCTCAATCTCTTTCTCATGAACCAACTCACATATGAAGTGATACTTGATATCAATATGCTTATTACGCCCATGAAATAGCCCTTAAATTCAACAAGGAAATTGTATGGAAAAAAAGGAACTTGCTTGGAATGGCAACCGAAGAGAGAGTTACGAAAGGGAGGCTGACAAAGAGAAGAAATCTCCGTTCGGGAAATAGAAAGATTGTTCGACTATATCTGGAAGAGAAAAGAAAGATGATAAGATGGTAAGAGAAAAGAAAGACCAGAAGAGGAGAAAGAACTCGACTGGAATGGCAACCAAAAAGAGAGCTATGAAAGGGAGACCAACAAAGAGAAGAAATCTTCGTTCGGAAAACAAAAAGATTGTTGGATTGTGACCAAAATAGATTCTTAGATGACAAGTTTTTGGATCAAAGACTGAATGCCCCCTTTAGTGCATCTTTTCCATTAAATAGAAATTCTGTACATCTATTCTAGGTAAGAATATATCTACCTATCTAATATATTAATTACAAATATTCTAATATACAACTAATAGACATGATAGAGCAGATTCCATAATTTCAGCCATAATCTTTGCAATTATGATAGAACAAATCCCATAACTTGCTGCCCTTGATTATTGCAATTAGTAGACCATAATCGTTGCCCCATAATCTCTGCCCTTGATATCCCCCCACAAATTGATGCTGGTCGATCAAAAAACATCAATTTGTCAACCAGAAAATTGTGTCTATGCCGAGAGAACCTTAGTAAGTATATCAGCAGTTTGAAGATCAGTGGTGATATGGGGAAGAGAGATGACATGAGCATCATATGCTTCTCGGATAGAATAACAATCAACCTCAATATGTTTGGTACACTCATGAAAGACAGGATTAGCAGCAATTTGAATAGCACTAGTATTATCGGCATGAGAGGAGTAGGCTCAAGTTGGGGAAACCCAAGCTCGCCTAAGAGGCCTCGAAGCCAAATGATCTCAGAACATGCAGAGGACATAGCACGATACTCTGACTCAGTGGAGGACTTAGACACCCTATCTTGCTTTTTGCTTTTCCAAGAAATAAGAGAATTTCCAAGAAACATGCACCAACCAGTAACGGAACATCTAGTATCCGAACAACCCATCCAGTCAGCGTCGCTATAGGCAACCAAATGAATAGGAGAATTTCTGGAGAAGAAAAGGCCACGAGAGGGAGTGCCTTGTAAATAACGAATAATGCGACGAACAGCAGCTAGATGGAGGTGCCTAGGTGCCTGCATAAATTGACTAACTTGTTGAACAGCAAATGAAATATCAGGCTGAGTAATAGTTAGATAGTTGAGATTTCCCACCAATTGCCTATATAAAGAGGGATCGGAGAGAAAATCACCCTCATCACGGCGATATTTAACATTTACTTCCAAGGGGGTATCAACAGACCGGCCATCCTGGAGACCAGCCAAAGCAATTAATTCCTGGATATATTTATGCTGATGTAAGAAAATACCAACTGAAGTAGATTGCACTTCGAGACCCAAACAATACTGTAGAGGACCTAAGTCCTTCATATGAAAGGAATGTTGAAGATGCTCCTGAAGTTGAGATATTAATTCAGAGTCATTCCCTATGATAACAATATCATCAACATATACCAGAAGTAAAATAAGTCCTTTATTAGTCTAGCGAAGAAACAAAGAGGAGTCATACTGACTCTGAACAAATGAGAAGCTAATAAGCATAGAACAGAACTTATCAAACCAAGCACGTGGAGCTTGTTTTAAGCCATAAAGGGAGTGTTTGAGCTTACAAACATCAGAAGAAGGTGTAGAAAATAACCCTAATGGTGGAGTCATATAAATCTCTTCTTGAAGATCCCCATGTAAAAAGGCATTCTTAACATCCATCTGTCGCAAGGACCAGCTGTTAGAAGCAGCAATAGCTAGAACAAGTCTAACTGTGGTCATCTTTGCTACAGGAGCAAAGGTCTTCTCATAATCCACTCCATACTCTTGCCTATTATCAAGAGCTACTAATCGTGCCTTATATCTTTCAAGTGAGCCATCAGATCTCAATTTAAGAGAATACACCCATTTACAACCAATGGGTTCAACACCATCGGGACAAGGAACAATATTCCAAGTATGATTCTCCTAAAGAGCTTGAAGTTCTTCGTTCATAGCTTTCACCCAACATGCTTGTTTAGCTGCCTGTGAATAGGATGTAGGAACTGTAGTGTCAGTTATAGTGGTAGAGAAACCATACCTATCAAGCGGACGACTAAGACGTACAGACCTTCTAAGAGGGGTAGGAGCAAGAACTAGATCAGGGTCAAGAAGAGGTTGTGATGAAGAAGCTTGTCGTCTCTGATAAACAATCACAGGTTTAAATCGTTCAATTGGTGGAGCAATATCATCAAAACTAGGGAGAACAACACCTTCAGATGTAGAAACATGGTATGGAAAGTAATACTCATGTTCAAAAAAAATCACATGTCTAGAAATGTGTAGACGATTAGCAATAGCATCATAACACAAAAATCCTTTATGAGTTGTACTATAACCCATAAAAGCACATTTTACAAACTGAGCTGTAAGTTTGTGACGTTCATGAGGAGGTAAGTGAACAAAGCAGACACATCCGAATGTGTGTAGGTTGTCATAATCAGGATGCACACCAAAAAGACGGTAATAAGGAGAATCAAAATTCAGCTGTTGAGAAGGCAGACGGTTAATCAAATAAATTGCAGTGGACAAAGCTTCTACCCAAAATGTAGATGGAACCGAAGACTCCAAGAGTAAGGTTCGTACCATATCCAACAAATGACAATTTTTACGTTCATCCACCCCATTCTGTTGAGGGGTATAAGGACATGATCGTTGAGATAGAATACCTTTTTGTTGCAAAAATGCTTGAAAGGCATGTAACATATATTCCCCGCCATTGTCAGAGCGTAACACCTTAATGCAAGTAGAGAATTGTGTCTCTATATAAGCCACAAATTTTTGAAAAATAGCAAATACCTCAGCTTTAGTGTGCAAAAAATATATCCATGTGAAACGACTATAGTCATCAATGAATGTGACAAAATATTTATATTGCGCATGTGAAACAATAGGAGTAATACCCCAAACATCACTATGAATGATCTCAAAACTTGCATTAGCATGAAGACCATGACTAGGAAAAGGTAACATTTTACTTTTCCCTAGTTTACAAGTAGAACAATCAAAAGACAATGTATGATTAGAACATAGATCTTTGTTCCCAAGAAAACCGCGCTTCACTAAATGAGATAAAATGACATTATTTGGATGACCCAATCGTTATGCCATACTTCAACTTTATTGTCAATAACAATAGAAGCCAAAGACAAAGTTCTAGGAACTGAAAATTGCAAAGGAAATAATCGACCCACTTTAGGCCCTTTTGCGATCACCTTCCTCGACATCTGATCCTGCACAAGACAACCATCACGAGAGAAATGTACACCACAGTTATTATCCACCATCTAACCAACAGAAATCAAACTAGTAGATAACCCTAGAGAGACAAATACATGACGAAAAGAAGGTCCAATATCACCAATGGCTGTAATTGGAAGATTACTGCCGTTAGCAATCTGAATATTTTGTGTACCAGTATATTGCCGTAGATTATGTAATGATGCAGGTGAACCAGTCATATGATTTGATGCTCCAGAATCAACTAACCAAAGAGCAGAAACAATTTTACCTTGACCTTGAAGTCCAAGAGCAGAAAATGCTGAAAGAATCATTTGTTGAACCATTTCTGGAGTAAGAGTAGGCTGATTGGCGCTGGTGGTTGTGGTTGTAGGTGTAGAACCAATAGTATTAGAGTTTTGGACAGTAGCTTGAAAGGCTTGGACTCTCCAATTCTCAGGACGTGTAGGACAGTCCTTGATGATGTGTCCATTTTGCTTACAATAATTGCAAAATTTCTTTCCACAATTGCATGCAATATGTCCAAATTCCTTGCAACTATAGCACTGCACTTGTCCCTTTCCTCGATTCCTCCCTTGAGCAGCATAGGCAACATTGACAACTTCAGATATCTCCTTCGATGCACCTATGACAGTTTGTGTAACCATTCTTTGTTCTTCACACAAAAAGTCACCAAGACATACATCTAAAGAAGGAACAGGATTTCTATTTAACAATCCAGCTCTGACCACTTCAAATTCAGGCCTCAATTTCATTAGAAACTGGTCACGCTTACTATCTTCATGAACCACTTGAAAACTGGCTAAGGCTTCCCTTGGCACTTTAGAATAGATTATACCAGAATATTCGCTCCATAAATTAAGAAATCCAGAATAATACTGCTCAATAGAGAGGTTATCTTGGCCGTAGTTACTAATTTCAAGTTCAAGCTGAAATCTTCTTGCTGTATTATCTTGATGATACACATGCTTCAAATGATCCCACATCTTCTTTTGCTGTATTAAAGGAGCGTAAATTGTTCACCATATGAGCTTCAATAGATGCTAAACTCCAAGAAATAATTCTAGCATCCTTTGCCTCCCATTGACTAAGTTTTTTTCCATCTCTAGGTGCTGTAGAAAACCCATCGATATGACTCCAAAGTTCTTTGCCTTTTAGAAACATCCTAAATTGAAATTCCCATGCTGCGTAATTTTTCCCAGTAAACTTGATAGCCAAAGATTCCGTATGTGTTTTTCCCAAAGAGTTTTCCACAGACATTCTTTCAAAGAATTCAAAAGAAAACACAGATCTGAATTACTAGAAGACTACCAACCACAATATGATTGACCCAAAAATGATATCTTGAAACCAAATGATTGATCAAAATAATCAACCCAAGAAGAACAGCAAATCAGAAAGCTTTGAAAGGCAGAGAAATTCAAATAACCAACTCTGATACCATGCCAAGTTTTTGGATCAAAGACTGAATGCCCCCCTTTAGTGCATCCTTTCCATTAAATAGAAATTCTGTACATCTATTCTAGGTAAGAATATATCTACCTATCTAATATATTAATTACAGATAGTCTAATATACAACTAATAGACATGATAGAGCAGATCCCATAATTTCAGCCATAATCTTTGCAATTATGATAGAACAAATCCCATAACTTGCTACCCTTGATTATTGCAATTAGTAGACCATAATCGTTGCCCCATAATCTCTGCCCTTGATATTAGACAACTCAATTGTTGACTTATTGTCACAATAAATCTTCATAGGATTAACTTGCTTGTGTTGTAGAACACCAAGCATGCGGCGCAACCACAAATCTTGATTTGCATTGTTAGCTGCTGCAATATACTTTGCCTCTACCATAGAAAATGCAATCACCTACTGTTTTTTGAACTCCAAAGGAACACTCCTGAACCAATTCAAAATGCATATCGTGAAACACTCTTTCTCTCAACTGTATCACCAGTCTGATCACTATCTGTGTAGGTAAAAAACTCAATTGGATCACTTCCTAAATAAAATATGTGGTCACTATGATTGCCTCCAATATATCATAAAATTTTATTAGTCGCTTGCAAATGTGACTGACAAGAAGTTTTCATAAACCTGCTAATCAACCTAACAGCAAAATTGATATCTGGCCTTGTAGACGTCAAATACCTCAAACTTCCTATCAAACTATTGAAGTAGGTAGGATTCACATAACCACTACAACTTTCCTTGGTCAACCTCAATTTTTATTCAACTAGCATCATAATTGACTTCTCTACATCGATCTTGAATTTCTTCAAAATATTTCCTGCATATTTCTTTTGAGAAATAAAAATCCCACTGTTAGACTGAAAAATTTCAATTCCTAGAAAATATGACATAAGTCCTATATTTGTTATTTCAAACTGCTAAATCATAGCCTCTCGGAACTCTATGATTATATCTGAATTATTTCTTGTAAAAATTAAATCATCTACATACAAGCACACAATAAGAATGTCATCACGGGTAGAAAACTTAATATGTATAATGTATGCTCATACAAACACCTTTGAAAACTACAAACCAAAAAATAAGAGTCAATTCTTGTATACCATACCCTTGGTACTTGTTTCAAACCATATAAGGTGCTCTTTAACCTATATACCTTTTTCCTGATCTCTTCTGATATATCCTGCAGGTTGCTCCACTTGCACTTCTTTATTGAGTACTCCATTCACGAAAGGTGACTTAACATTTATTTGATAAATTCTCTAGTTATTTTAGACAATTAGAGAAATTATCATACGAACTGCATCAAGTCTAGTAACAAGTGTAAACACCTTAAAATAGTCAATCTCGAGTTTCTGCTTGTATCCTTTCATCATTAATCTAGTCTTGTATCTATCCACTTTTCCATTAGATTTACATTTTGTCTCATAGATCCTCTTCATTTCAATGACTTTTTTACTAATTGGAAGAGAAGCAAGCTCTCACGTGTCATTTTTTCAATAGCATGAATTTCTTTATCCATTGCTTTCACCCAACGATCATCACGGACTGTCTCCTGATACACCACTAGATCACAATCTACAAGTAAAGCAAAATTAACAATATTTACGTCAAAAGGAATATCATCAGGAGTAATTACAAAATCCTACAAATGAACTGGTATCTGCTGCTGACGCTATGGATGTCCAGTTAATTCAGGCCGGGGACTCTAAGCAATTGGTGATGGTTGAAAAAATGTTGCCGCAAATCTATTTAAATGTCAGAACGTAACCTACAATGTTTATGTCTGGGATGTGAAAGTAGAGATACAAATGTCATTGCGAATTAGGATTTGTTTACACAAATTGGAAATTTGAAATCTTGTAAAATAATTGAAAAATATATTTAGTTTTCAAACTAAGATAGCTTTAGATCATATCAAAAAATTATTAAACATATTAGATTAATTGTAGACTTTCTAGACAATTTTTTTTTCCAATTGACATTTAGAAGATAGTTTATATTATCAAATAATAATTGATACTCAATTAATTGGTCTGAAAATCTAAACCAATACTCAATTAACACTCTTCATTAATCGATTGTTTTGGGATATCATACTTTAGGAACCTCTTTGGCACGAATATCACCAAAGTAATACTTGCAATTCAGATACTCCTATCCTAGTTTTTGTAAGGACATCATTTGTGAACATGAAAGATCACATATGTGAGGTGCATCTTTTTGTACAAAAAATATTTGCATGACTTAGATTAATGCTTGTAACAATAAATGCATAAATTGCACCTTCTTCATGAATTTTGTTTTGAGACGCACAATTTTTTGGAAATTTTCCAAAAGAAATTAAAATAAAATATACAACTTATGTATTATTGACTCTCAATATAAAAAGAGCCCTTTGAGAGCACCACAAGTGCCAAACACAATACAGTTAGCAAATTCATAAGCTAGGTATGGCAGCAAAAGTTTCACCACCATCATCCTTGACTCTTTGGCCCTCCATATCTGCAGAGCCAAGGCACTTTGTGCTAGTTCACGGTGCTTGTCATGGAGCATGGTGTTGGTATAAGTTGGTTTCTCTCCTGCAAGATGCAGGGCACAAAGTTACAGCCCTGGACCTAGCTGCCTCTGGGACTGATACAAAGCAGGTGTCAGATTTGCACACCATTGACGATTATCACGAGCCTCTATACTCCTATCTAAAGGCTCTATCGCTCGATGATAAGGTCATTCTTGTTGGCCACAGCATGGGTGGTTTTGCAGTTTCCTCCGCCATGGAAAGATTTCCTGAAAAAATTGCATTCGCAGTATTTGTTGCAGCATATATGCTTGGACCTGAGCTGAGTATAGACAAGCTCGCTGAGCACTACAATCCTGGGATGGATATATATGGAGACAGCAAACTTACGGCAGATAGAAACCCTTTGGATCCTCCATTGACTATACTCTTTGGGGCTAACTATACTAAAACACTTATGTATCAATGTTCATCGCATCTGGATTTAGCTCTTGCATCGTTGTTGATGAGAGAGACAAAGTTTTTCAACGATGATGAATCGAGGCGACAGCTTCTAGTTACAAAGGAGAAGTTTGGATCAATTGCTAAAGCTTATTTTCTTGCCGGAGAAGACAAGGCAATACCAGTAGATCTTCAAAGGTGGATAGTACAAAATAATCCGCCTGATTTGGCTGGAGTAATAGATGACGCAGATCATATGGCCATGATCTCTAAACCAGAACAGCTTTACAATTATTTGCTTGAAATACCTGTGCAGTTCAAGAACTATGCTTCTAGCTAGTCAGTCGACATTAGAAGTTAAGGCTTTCTTTTGCATATGGTCTACTAGCTAGCTTTCTTGATGCGTTTGCAAGTGTTTAGATTCTTTCCCAAGTTTCCATTTCAATGTAATTACTCCCTACTAGTGTCGTTCATTTTGAGGGAGTATTGATGATGATTTCTCCAGTATCTCTGGTCCTTTGCCTGATCAAATCAAAGTCTTGTTGAATTCATTAGTTTCCTATGACTTATTTATCGTTTAGTAGGGAGTCCATGCTCTTGCTTTTGCATAACATGCCAAGTCTATTGCCAATCTATTTGTATGGGAGCATAGTTCTCCAAACTTTCTTTTGCCAATTTTCTTTGCTGATCAGATTTTGAGTGGTCATCACTAATCAATTATGTTTCATGATAATGATGATGATGACGATGATGATGGTGATGATGATGATGATGATGATAATTCTTACTTTTGTCATGTTATTCTACAACAGCCTCTAACTTATTACCTCAACTTTGTTGCATAGTTCTCCCATTGTCAAATTCAGAATTCAGATAATTAACTTGAATGTTGCGCGCGTTACATTTAAAGATTTGGGTTGACCATGATTATTGACTATATATAGTCTAATAACTGATTAGATTATTGAAGCACATGATTTACTAGGCTAAAACTACCCCCTGTTGAATTACAGTTGGGTGATACTACTTTTGCATGTTTCGATTATCTGGCATTTTTCCTTATTTGGGATTCAATCTGCAAGTTAAGATGCATGTAAGCATGTTAAGCTATAATTGGTTTTATGCTGTCAATCTATGGATACCTATGAGGTAATTGGTTTACTTCTGTGTATTGTGCAATTCAAGGTTTAGATAGGCCACGATTATCGAAGAATTTGGAGTCTTGTTGATTCATCAGTTTCTTATTGGATCGCTAGGAGGTATAACAATCATGTGAACATTTGTACTTATCCAGGTATGTCCATAAGCATGTATTTTCATTTCATCCCTACCAACTGCTACTGAGAGTTCAAGTTCCGGATGCAGCTAACCTCCTTTCTTTTTCTAGCTATTACTATAACGTAAACCAATTATTATTTGATTTTAAAAAAAGTTGTTTTGCTTGTTGCTTTTCTCATAGTGGTATACTGATAGGCCCAGCGACCACATATGACACTCGAATTCAATATGATTATTATTATTATTATTAACAAATATAATACAATTGTGGGGCACAGCCAATTGATACAAGATGACATGAAGCTTCAAGCAAAGAGAGTTGATTACTTACCCAAATAAAACTTTTGAAAAAGACAAGGCATGCAATTACCTTATTGCTATTCATCACTTGAGGTATAATCTACAGCACCTATTGTAACGAGAAGTCAAGAGGGCAACGCACACGCCTTATAGTTTATCACCACACTAGGGCTGTTTATAGTTTTGCTGAGGCACTAGCTCGGAAAACTGTGCACCTACTATGTTGGAAAAGAGGTAGAAATGATTGTCAGTGCAACCATTTTAGATTATATGATATAATTTAAACGGGTCATAATATATCATAAACTAATTTGTACTGCATCCTTCTTAAAAAAAATATTACACTTGGTTAATTTAATTTTTTTTGAGCATTTCACTTAGTTAATATTTGTAATCAATAGTAATGGTCAATTGTATCAAAGTTACGTGACATTGTCTATGACTTAATCTTTCAAATTTTGCATTGTTGGCCTGATACTAATGGTTATATATCATTTTGGATAGTCGTTGCCGTCAATTGTCCTAGCCCCTTGTGCTACTACATTCCATTTTAAGTTCAAGGCAATTGGAATTTTGTAGAGTAGCTACTTATTGTACAAACACTGCTTTTCTTTTGCTCCAAATTAAACAAATGTTGATGGTTTTAGTTGGCTTCCATAAATATAGAGATTGAATTCTTAAACTTTACCGTTGACCTAGAACTCACCCTCTTTTGTTTCCTTTTTCACACCCGAAATCTGCGGCCAGACGATAAGTAAACTCTCTTCCAACTCTTTTCTAGTTTAATCGTGTAACGCATGAATCCCACATCCAAAAAGTTATGGGATAATAGATTGGCCAATGATACTCAATGTTATGCGCTACTAAAAATTTGAGCACTTTGGATCATTGGTTTTTGCTCAAAAGTTCAAGTGCAAATTCGACCAAATTCGACGTAACGGTGAGAGCTACATCTCGATTCTCTTTGCTCTATAAATTTTAATTTCGAATATCATTGTATCCTAACATCTTGGATCCGTTCCATTTCAGTTCAATCATTTACATCATAAGCAAAATTAATGGAATTAAATAAGGAGAGTGCAGATAATGTACGAATTATAGATTGGTAAAAGGACTAATCCCACTTTGTATCCTTTAACTTGAACCTAATTCTTACTTTGTACACTAAACTTTTTTGAAAACATTGCATCTTAAATTCTTGAATATGTCAGATTTAAGTCCAATCATTAATACCATAATCAAAATCAATAAAAGTAAAGATCCTGTACACAACATGCCAATGTAGCAATTGCACATCATTTAAAGATAAAAGTATAGAGAAGGATGCCTTTCTTTCCTTTATCAATAAACAAGTCTTGTATACCAAGTCTTTGGGTTAAAATCAAACTCAATTGCCAACAAACAGAGTAGATCGAACAAAAAATTGGAAAAATTGGGCTTCAAGAGGAATCTTTTTTTTTTTTTTTTTTTGACCAAGGCTTCAAGTATAATCTTCGAAACATGACAGCTTCCAAGCCTAACTTTAGAAAAAGTTTCCACGGATGTGCCAAGCACCAAAGTAGTGAAGTGAATTAGTCCCTAGACCTGATGCTCCATGTTGGTGCAACTTTTTTATTTCTTTTAACAACCTGAAGATTCCAAATTTTCAATGAGCTGATCCTGAACCATCCCCTAAACATTGGGAGTTTGTGAAGTTGTTGCTACATTCCATGATCCAACAAGATGATGAGATAACTAAATTACAATTAGAAAACAACATCCAGTTAAAGAACTACAATGTGCCATTGCTATTAATGCTCCACGTGATATTCACTTTTGTTGGCTTTTTTCACAAAAGCAAGTGATGAAGAATGGTGAGATCTCCTCATTTCCCCTAATTGTTTTTATTGTGTTAACTGTTGGACTCAAGTGGGACATTATTTGAGAGTTTAAAGTGCAATTTGTTTAAAATTAAAGTTTAAAGTGCAAAGTGGAATTAGTCCTTTTTTAAGAGTTATAATTCCTATTTGTCGTGTGATATGCGTGCTCCTTAATTCAGATAGTTTTGCTTACGTGTTAACTATTAGACTCAAATTAGACGGATTTAAAAGTCTAAGGTGCAATATGTCCAAAAGAGGCAAGAATTTTCTAGAAAATTAGAGAAGGAACTTGGGCAAGTGTTTGTGTAGTATACATTAGGGTCTAGACACCTACTTTGGCAGACCTAAGAGAATAGGGATGGATCCTAGTCTTACAAGTGACAGGTGTCCGGCCTTTGTAATAATAATTACCTACTCTAAAAAATATGAATTTTGAGTACAATGGCGAGTAGGGTCATCTTCATAGGGACTGGGGAAAATTCGTTTCCTTTTTAAGTGAGAAATATGGGGAGATTTTTGAGAAAATTTAGAAATAACTAATCAACTAAATAATAGAACAATTTACTAAAGTAAGCAAGAATTAAATTGATAGTAGATGAACTCTAACCAAAGATTGGACTTCTCAGACAGGTTAGTTCACTCAATTCATTAACAGGTTAGTTATAGTCATCAACAAACTCTGACGACCAACTTTTCCTTAGTTTGCTGATAATTAAGGTACGATCATTAATTACCTTTAACCAAGAAATAACCCTAGCTACGATCGTAGGATTTAATTTTCCAATTGTATTAAGAATTAGAAAAACCCAAACCCTAACCAACAACGCACTAAGAGGGTTGTTTAAGTTAGATTGCACGTTCCCCTAACGTGTGTTAACGTTAGTTACCACTAATTTACCTTTTAAATGCATCAAATTTAATTAAATGTGATCTTGACATGCATAACAGAGCAAGTTCTAGAATGACAAAACCAGGTGCAATACCACTCCAAAAAAAAAAAAAAAGTAGAGCAAATTTAGGATATACTGCTCACTAACAAGTTCAAAAATCTCACAAGTGGTCAAATTCATGTCAAATCCAACATATTCATCATCCAACTTCATCATTAAGAAAAGTAGAGAACCCAACTGGCATGAACTCACTACTTATACTCACATCTTGATTGTATTCATCATAGTTTAGATTGAAGAACTAACAAAGAAAAGAAAAATCAAAACAACAAGTAAAAGCAGATCTACTGAAGATGTACCCTCCCCCACACCTAAACCTTATATTGTCCCCAGTGTAAGAAATAAAGAACAATACAATACGTAAAGGGAATAGCGACACTGCCCTAAACAAGGAGAAGGATGCAATCACACTGAGGCTGGGCAAGAAAGGAACGCGTGAAGCCCACACGATGAAAATACTACACCAAGTTTTGGGACATGCGTGAAATCTAGCGCTCCATACACTCTAAATGAGTATCCAATTGGTGCAGCTGAAAACGAAGATTTGAGGACTGTTGCTCTTGAGAAGAGGATGGTGGTGGCTCAGAGGTGGAAGGTCGAGTCGCATTTGCACTAGCACCAGTAGACTGAGGAGGAACAACATGGAAAGCCTTCCTTTTTGGAGGAAACTGTATCAGACCCCAGGGAGTGAACAAAAATGCACAACCAACCTACTGCACCAAGCCCATTTTCTTCAATCAAACCAAATCGAGGGGCTCCATGTGACAAGCCAAATGCAAATTATGATTATTAAGATCTAAGACCCCAAGATTTACTGCCAAATGAGTAATATAGGAACCAAGATTCAGCGGCTTGTTCTTCTTAGTCAGGACGGTCCGGAATTGGGAAGCTAACCAACATCCTGAATTCACTTTAACCTCAGTAATCATGCACCAAATAAAGAAGAACTGAAGCTTAGACAAGATGCTGGAACTATTCTTCCTACCCGAGAAGCTGTAAGCTAGGAAACGATAAATATAATAAAACACCGGGTTCTTCAAGTAGGAACTCTAAGATTGGTTAGGGACATAAAATGCTATCAATAGATAAATTCTTCCAGTAACCAGTGTTACGAAAGAAAAAAATGCTAGGTAAAATCACATGCACTCTCCACATACTCCAGGGACTAAGAATAGGGCACATCAATGAAACCAAATGCCAAATTGAATTTAGTGATATACTGTTTAAACTCCTTACCCATTAAGCGGTAACGAATCACATTAGGAGTCGTCACAGAAAACTCAATAGGCAGATTAAACTCAAATGTAGCATAAAACTCCCTAGTTAATTCAGTAAAAACTAGTAAAGCAATAGCAGTATAATAACTCCAACCAATGGCAGTAATCCTCGTGGTGACCTCATCTTTAATATTCAAGGCATCAAATGTTGGACTATAAATAAATTTACAAGGGATGATTCGTCATTGACAACAAGCTTGGTACCTTTCCTTATCGGTTGCTTTGGTAAAAGTTAAATTACCACCAAAATGAGAGGGGGAGGAAATGTGAATTTCCTTGGCTCAACCAAAGCGAGACCATGGACCATCTGGAGCAGAAGTATGGGATGGCCCACTCACGAGAACACTGGGCTGTGGAGAAGGAGTGGTAGGTCGGGGTCTCTTTTTGTCTTATTTCTTTGCCATTTACGCAATGAAAGAGTGAGAAAGGACAAGGCAATTGTACACAGTCCAGCCGTAACAACAAGCCGAAAAGCAAATGCAAATCCACACAGTCTCGTACTTCCAAAATCAATTATCCGGTTAAGCTCTTACAATTCAAGTCCACATGACAATAGAGCAACCGAATGCCTACAAAAAACCAATGTTTTCAGAACCGGACCGGACCGGCCGGTTCGACCGGTTCGACCGCGAACCGGCAATGGCACCGGTCCGGTCTAGTATAAAAGCCGGACTTCAATATAGAACCGTCATAAACCGTTCAGACCGAATGAACCGTAAAAAACCGCTTGAACCGTAAACCGGCGGTTTTATGAAAATCGGTCCACTTAACTTTAAAAAATCAGGTTAAGAAAAAAAGGAACCCTAGCTATTTCAGTTCTAATTTCCAAACGCAAGCCCCAGCTATCGAAGTCTTCTTTTCTCTTCTTGCGATTCCGATCTGCAACTTCGAAGTTGTCGGAGCCTAACTTCAACCCAAGCCCAAGCTTAAACGGTTGGAGCAAAACGCTGGGACGGGGAGTGCCGGAGTGATGCTCAAGTCCCTTGTGCTAATCGGAGTTGCCCTGCCCTGCTCTTGTGCTAATCGAAGTTGTCGGAGCCTGACTTCAACCCAAGCCCGATCTCAAACGGTTGGAGCAAAGCACTGGGAGGGGGAGTGATGCTTAAGTCCCTTGTGCTAATCGGAGGTGCTCTGCCCTGTTGCTCAAAGTCTCAAACGCCTCACCAAGTCCACTACTCGCTGGGACCATGCTCGCATCGTAGCTCAATCCCTCGCCGGCGAAAAGGTAATTACAAATCCTTATTTAATATCTAAATTCTCAATTTTTTCTTTTAAATTTGGTATATTTGGAATTATTTTCTCCGATTGAAGTGTTAATCTTGTGTAGTTTTCAAGGGAGCAAGCTTCTAAGATCCTGATAACTACTTTAATTTGAGGTACAAATCCTTTGGTTTGTTCGTAGTTGCACGTTTTGGGTTTTGCAACGTTAGTTGTTGAAATTATTGGTAAAATGATATTTGGCAAAATCTGTAATAAATCTTTGTTAAGTACCATCTTGCTTGGTAATGGGGTGCCCGGGAGTACTATTAGAGCATACTTGGAACTACTTTCCGTCTTCTACCGAGCAAAAAAGAACTTTTCTGTCAACTCATTCCATAACTATTTTTTGCAAATATTACTTCAACCTTCTCAGGTTAGTGTTGAAAAATCTTCTTAGCTCATGATTACATGAAAGAAAAAACGCATCAAACTTTGCACATTGAACTACTTCAGATTGTAATTTTACATTGGATCCTTTTCCCTACATTATTGATCTGAGGTGCAGCAGGATCAGGTAAGCAGCAAATCTCCTTCCCTTTGATTAAACTGTGAAGCATGCCAGCTGACTTGGGGTACACTTGATCATTATATAAAGATAGAGAACTAAAACCCCAGGCAAAAATTAGTCTTAGTTTCCAAAAACATTAACGTATACAAGTATAAATTTCTCGGTAACATTAACGACATAAATTTGATGTTTTAAGGAATTTCAGGTAACTCTCTCTGTGTATATTTGGTGTTTCTGGCTTGCCGAGCTTTTGCATTCTTGTTCCTTCCAGTTTGGGATTATAGTAGCTGCATTCATGCTGATGAAGACACCATTGAAAATGAAAACAGAATTGTTGGTTTTGTGATATTTCATGATATGCACAGCATAATCCTGGCAGATTTTTGTTATTGAGGTTCATCTTTATTGGTGTCTTTGATGGGATTTTTTTTCTTTATTGCATAGTAGTTTTTGCATGTGCTTTCAACAGAAGGTTCCAGAGTCTTATGTCGGCAGGAGTTGATAGCTGTGAGCAAAGGACTTTAAAAGCTGGAGTCCTGCCTTGCTTTGCCTGTGAGAACTTGAAAAATTCATGGGTATCTGACGAAGCCAAGAACTGGAAAATGCGTACAAAAATTTCCTTGACAACGTTTTTGGTGATGTATTAGCCAAAAAAGGAAAGCTGAAGAAACCTAGCACTTCAATATTTGACAACGTTTGCATATAGACTTAAAATATGATAGTTTATTCCGCAATTGGAAAGTTGTTAGAAGTTGTTCAGCAAGGATCTTAAGAGTTAGTTTTTTGGGACTTTTTTAATGTTCTTCTATCATTGAAATTTTTTATTTTATTTTTATGTTTGTACACCATCTCGTTAAAATGAACTAATTATGTCTAAATTAACCGTGATAGAATTAACTAATTGTCCTTGGAAATGTTGGTTTTAAGCATAAGTTGTAAATTTAATGATGAAGTTAATGATAATCAAATATTAGACTTATTGGGACTTTTTATGAACCTTTTTTGAAAGATGATATTCAATGTGTACTTTCATTTATTTCTTGTGTTTTTGGCATTTGGCTAGCATTGTACTGATTGCTGAAGTGCTTGATGGGTCAACTGCTGATTGTTGAAGTGCTCGAAACTTGAGGAGGAGGAGGGACGCACCAAAAAAAAAAAAAAAAAAGGGTTGAACCGCTAGTCGGACCGGTCGGACCGGTTGAACCGTGAACCGCCCCTCCACCGGTTCACTGGCCGGTCCGAGTTTTAAAACATTGCAAAAAACAAGACTGTTCAGCAAAGCCGCAAGTAGGCACAACAAATTCCACCAAATTCCAACACACTAATCACAACAAAGAGTTGCCAACACACGAATCAAATTCCACCGAATTCACAATCTCAATACTATGGATTCATAAGTTCAGCAAGTCAAAAATCTATAGCCGCAAACTCATTAATTCTACAACCTCGAACAATCTAACTAGATGGTAAGATAATAACGCACCGCTGAAACAATCGAAGAGTTTCCACTATGGCAGGAACAGCAAAACGGTGAATCATCAGAGCAACCTGCAATAGAGCACTGAAAATCGGTGACGATTGATGACGAGGAAAAAGGGCAGTAGTGACCAGTAATGCCATCGCAATGACTGGCTAATGGTGGTGAATGAAATTGCGAGCGACAGTGGCGGAGCAACAACGCAATAGCAACAAACCAGCAGCAGCGGAGGCAGCGAACCAGGCACCAGCAGAGACTGCAATGGCGAACCAGTAGCGCGCTGAAGTAGCAACACAAACAACAGTGCGGCAGCGGCACAGTGACGACGGTGAACTAGTGGCGTGGCGAACCAGCAACTGTGGCAGTACGTGCACAGACAATGATGGCAGCGATTTGGAGAAAGGGATGAACAGCGGTGGTTGGTGGAGAAAGAAAAAGAAAAGAAAAAGGAAAAAGGAAAAGAAAGAGAGAAAGAAAGAGAGAAAGAAGTGGAAAAGAAATAGGGCTTCTAATTTTTTTTTTTTTTTACAATCCAACTAATCTGCTAGACGTGGGCACATCTAACTATATAGGAGTCTTCTGCCTAGGTGATATAAGGTTCATTCCTTAAGCGCAACCACTAGGCGTGGGCAGTCTAACTTGGAAGAAGTCTTTTGCCTAGCAACTTGAAATATCTACATCTAGACATGCCTTACAGGCGTGGGCATGCTTAACTGACTGCTTCTTAGCACAAAAAAACTCGTCATTCAAATGCACCTAATTACTTAACAAAAACATAAAGAACACAAAATAATCAAAATCATAGATTCTTGAGTTGCCTCCCAAGCAGAACCTTTTTTTAACATCTTTGGCTAGACATGACCCAAACCCCCCAGTTTCATAAGTGAGATCCTCAATGTGCATAAACTCTACTTTCTCCACTTGAAATCCTTCATGCTAGAGTTTAAGACGATGACCATTCACCATGAACTTTTTCTCCATCTACAAACTCTGAATCTCCACTACATTATAATAAAAAACATTAATGACTACAAATGGACCAATCCATCAAGAACGCAACTTACCTGGAAAGAGTTAAGCCTTGAGTGATAGAGAAGAACTTTCTGACCCACTGCAAATATCTTCCTAGAGACTTGTTGGTCATGAAAAACCTTGTTTCTCTCTTTATAAATCAAAGCATTCTCGTAAACCTCATTCCTAATTTCCTCTAACTCTTGCAATTGCAATTTCCTTTGAACTCCACCCTCCTTAATGTCCATGTCACATTGCTTAACTGCGCAAAATGCCTTGTGCTTGAACTCGACTGAGAGATGGCATGACTTTCTAAATACCAATCTATGAGGTGACATCCCAATGGGTGTCTTGTAAGTCGTCCTGTAAGCCTATAGTGCGTCTTCTAAACATATACTCCAATCCTTTCTATCTGGACGAACCAACTTTTCCAAAATTGATTCGATTTTTTTATTCGAGATCTCCATTTGGTCATTTGTTTGAGGGTGATAAGACATTGAAACCTTATGAAAAACACCATACTTCTTGAACAATGCAGCAATCGACTTATTACAAAAATGTTTCTCCCTATCACTTATAATTGTCCTTGGCATTCCAAAACAAACAAAAATGTTAGATTTTACAAAATCTGCAACCACCTTGGAATTATTAGTTCAAGTGACCTTTGTTTCTACCCACTTAGAAACATAATCAACTGCAAGTAATTTATATAAGAAACTGAAAGAAGAGGAAAAAGGGCCTATGAAATCTATGTCCCAGACATCAAAATTTTCAATAAAAATCATGAAAATTTGTGGCATTTGATCTCTTCAAGAGAGATTTACTACTCTTTGACATTTATCACAAGATTACAAAACGAGTAGGCATCCTTAAAAAGAGTCGGCCAATAAAATCCACTCTCCAACACTTTATGAACCATTCTCTTTGGTCCAAAATGACCTCCACTTACAAAAGAGTGACAAAATATTAATATGAAATGAAACTCACTTTCACTTACGCATCTCCTAATCACTTGATCGGCGCCTTGTTTCCAAAGGTATGGATCATCCTAGATGTAGTACTTGGCATCACTTTTCAATTTATCCCTTTTCACCTTAGGCCAACCTGCAGGGAATTGATTAGTAACCAAATAATTAACAATATCTACATATCAAGGAGGAGATAAATTAATAAAAAAAATGTGTTCTTCGGGAAAAGACTCCCTCAATGAAAGATCCTCTTCAACGACCGGTATGCAATTCAAATGATCAGCCACCATATTCTCTACTCATTTCTTATTTTTGATCTCCAAGTCAAACTCTTGAACTAGTAAAATCCATCTAATTAGCCTCGGCTTAGCATCCTTCTTCGTCAATAAGTATCGCAAAGCTGCATGGTAAGAAAAAAACTATTACTTTATCTCCTAACAAATGAGAAAGGTAAAAATGATAGCTAAAAGTTTTTTTTTTCTGTGGCAGAATAGTTGAGTTGAGCCCCATTCAAAACTCTCGAAACATAGTAAATTGTATGGACCGTCTTTCCTACTCTTTGGCCCATCACCGCTCCCACTGCATAATCATTAGCGTAACACATGATTTCGAATAGGAGGTCCCAATTCGGAGGTTGGATGATGGGTGGAGAAATCAAAAGCTCCTTTAGCCTATCAAATGCTCTTCGGTAGTCATCATCAAATTCAAACGCCACATCCTTTTGTAGAAGTTTGAATAACGGTGCTCCAATCTTGAAGAAATCTTTAATAACCTTCGATATAAAACCTGCGTGTCCCAAAAAAGAATGTACCTTCTACACACTTGTGGAGTAAGGTAAAGAAGACACGAGATCTAATTTAGTTTTATCCACTTCTATACCCCTAGATAACACAACATGATCCAAAACTATCCCGTACTTAACTATAAAATGACATTTCTCCCAATTGAGCACAAAGTTAGTTTTGATGCATGTCTTTAGGATTAAAGCCAAATTATCCAGGCAATCATCGAAACTATCTCCATATATATTAAAACCATCCATAAATACTTTTATTATCTTCTCTATATACTCAAAGAAGATACTTACCATGCATCTCTGAAACGTAGCAGGAGCATTACATAACCTAAAAGGCATCCTTTGATAAGCAAAGGAACTAAATGAAAATATAAACGTTGTCTTCTCTTGATCCTCTGGCACTATTACTATCTAAAAATACCTTGAGAACCCATATAGAAAGCAATAATAAGCACAACAGGCCAATCTTTCTACCATTTGATCTATAAAGGGAAGGGAAAAGTGATATTTCTTTGTTGCTGCATTGAGTTTGTGGTAATCAAAGCACTGGCACCAACTAGTAGCTCTCCTTCGTGATTTGCTTCCACAGTCACTCCTGCCTTCTTAGGAACAACCTGAATTGGACTAATCCATTGGCTACCAGAGATGGCAAAATTTATACCTACGTCCAACAGATTGAGTATCTCCTTCTTTACTACCTCCATCATTATTGGATTTAGTCTCCTTTGAGGTTGCCTGATGGGTTTTGCATTATCTTCTAATCTGATCCGATGCATACACACGGATGGACTAATTCCTTTTATATCAGCAATGGTCTATCCAATAACTTCCTTGTGGTCCTTGAGTACTCGGATCAGCTTATCTTCCTGACTGAGTAATAATTTTACAGGGATTATTACATGTAATGTCTTCATATCACCCAAATATGCATATCTCAAATGGTCTGGTAAGGGTTTTAACTCTACCATGGGTGTTTGCACAACAGAGCGTAACAACTTTTGGTGTGTTTCAGGCACAAAAATAGGAGCAAGCCCATGCCTTATTGAAGTAGGTGGCAATGACTGCAATGCCACAAACATACACAACAACTTAGCATTCAACTCCACATCACAAGTTGTTTCCAACTCGAAATGTTTGATTAGGACCACTTCTAGCTCATCCTACTATTAAATTTGAACACTTCCTGCACTACAAGGTCAATCACACTCACAAAAAAAAATTGTTGGACCCATATGGGTATTTCATAGCATCAAAGATATTAAAGTGAACAACTTCTCCATCAAATTTCATTATTAATATCAATTTTGGTACTTGCGCTACTTAAAAAGGGTCTGCCTAACAAAATATGTGAGGGGTTTGGGGAATGTTCATCACCCATGTCTAAAACATAGAAATCAACAGAAAAACTAATTCATTTACGCGTACGAGAATGTCTTCAATTAGCCCATCAAGATAAGTGTTAGTGCGATCAGCTAATTGAATTATAATGCTAGTTTCTTTTAATGGACCTAGATTTAAAGAAGCATAAATGATCTTGGTATTACATTTATAGATGCTCCTAAATCTAATATGGCATTTCTAATTTTAGTGTTTTCTATCTTACAGGGGATAGTAAATATGTCTGGATCCCCACACTTGAGTAGGAGTTTCCTCTGTAATACTGCAGGCACATTCCCCCCTACTACTACTCTCTCATTCTCTTGTAGCTTCCTTCTATTGACGCATAAATCTTTTAAAAATCTTGGTACTTGATTGCGTTCAACAGAGGGATGTTCATCTCTACTTTTTTGAACATCTTCAAGATCTCCTTCTCTTTGTTTGATTTTCTTGGCTCCTCCAACCTGCTAGGAAAAGGTGGAGTATTAGACTTATTCTTAACAACAGCATCAGAAATTACCTTGGGTTTTGAATTTTCCCCTCCTTCTTTCTCGAGCTCCTTCTCAATGTGCTCCTCACTCTTATCCTTGAGAACTACTAGTTGGGGTCCTTCAACCTCTTTACTACTCCTCAGGGTCATGGCACTCATATTCTTTGGGTTAGTTTCAGATTGAGATGGAAACTTTTCAAATACATGAGATTCCAGGTGATTAATTATTGCTGCCATATGACTAATTTGGGTCTCTAGATTCTGTATGCCAGACTTCGTCTCCTATTGAAATTGAGCAGCACTCTATTGAAATTGAGCAGTACTTGTTGCCAAATTTTTGACAAGATCTTCTAAGGAGTTTCTGCCACTAGACAATGAGGGTTGAGATTGTAGTTGACATTGAGGTTGAAAACCTTGTTGTCTGTTCTGACCAAAATTTGCCGTCAGTTCTCTCTGTAGCTAAAGTTTGAATGATCTCTCCAACTTGGATTGTAAGTGTTGGAGTATAGATCATATTGCGTTCTGAGCGTGGGTATATTGCCAGCCATATCGATTAGACTTCTCCTCTTGAAGCATCGAACACATATCAGTGGTGTGTCCTGTATTGATACAGATCCCACACACATTGGCTTATTGTGTATTTCCTACAGTTATTTATTGAACAAAAGAAGTTAGTTCGAATAACTACTGTTGAATAGATGAAATTTCTACCTCATTCACTCGACGAGTGGAAAAATTATCCCTAGAACCAAATTATTGTGAGTTCTCGGCCATTCTCTCGATCAACTCCTATGCCTCTTTAGGGATTTTATTTACCAGTGCTCTACCACTTACGGCATCAATAATGTTTCTATCAGACAAATTAAGACCCTCATAAAAATATTGAATTAGTAATTGATCACTTATCTGATATTGGGGGCATCTAGTGCACAATTTGTTGAATCTTTTCCAATACTCATATAAGGCCTCCCCGGACTGCTGCTTAATACCACATATCTGTTTTCTTAAACTTGCAGCTTGAGAGGCAAGAAAGTACTTCTCCAAGGACTTTTTCTTCAGTTGCACTCATGTTGTAATACTACCTACTGGTAAGTAGTATAACCAAACGTTTGCCGAATCCTTAAGAGAAAAGGGGAACGCTCTCAATTTTATTTGCTCTTCAGTTATCTTGGGAAACTTCATACTTGAACATACTACATCAAACTCTTGTAGATACTTGTGGGATTTCTCACCTGAAAGACCATGAAAAGAAGGTACGAGGTGAATTAATCCAAATTTCATTTCAAAAGGGGTATTTTCATTTAAATTAGGAAAAGTACAGAGTGGCTGCTGAGTTAAATCAGGAGCAGCCAACTCCCTCAATGTCCGATTGTTCGCCATGATAATCTCTTCAGCATCACTTGAAAAATCAGTTGAAAAATTCCTCTGGAAATGCAACAAGTGACTGTTCCTCTTTTTGTTTCCTAGTCTCCTTCCTCCACCTACGTGTGGTTTTCTTTATTTTGAGAATATATATCAAATTTCCTGTACGAGAAAAATGAGACATAAACTAGAAAAGAAATCCAAAAACAAAGCAAAGCAAAACAAAATAAATTATGAACTCAAAAAGAAATAAAAAAAATTCAGGCACCAGTCCCTGGCAACGGCGCAAAAAATTGATGGGTGTCGGGTTTGTGTAATAATCATTACCTGCTCTAGAAAATATGAATTTTGAGTACAATAGTGAATAGGGTCGTCTCAACCAGAATTGGGAAAAATTTGTTGCTTTTTTAAGTGAGAAATATAGGGAGATTTTTGGAAAAATTCAGAAATAGCTAATCAACTAAATAATAGAACAATTTACCAAAGTAAGTAGGAATTAAATTGATTGTAGACGAACTCTAACCAAAGATTTAACTTCTCAGACACAGCCCATATATCCGATCACTAATGCAAAAATGGTTCACTTAATTCATTAACAGGTTGGTTATAGTCCTCCACAAGTTCTAACGACCAACTTTTCCTTGGTTTTCTAATAATTAAGGTATGATCATTAATTACCCCTAACTAGGAAAAAACCCTAGGCACAACCGTAGGATTTAATTTCCTTATTGCATTAAGAATTTAAAAAGCCCAAATCCTAGACAATAACATACTAAGAGGGTTGTTTAAGGTAGATTGCACATTCTCCTAACGTGTGTTAACGTTAGTTACCACTAATATTAACCGACTCAATAATTATGGATTTAGTAGGTTAATTTGGCAGTAGATTATTAGGTTACTTTGAATATCGGACCCTTGACATTCAACTAACAAAATAATCTTAAGAACATAAAACAGAGAATGCACAAATATTGATAAATTAAATAAATAGGTAATAAATTAGTTAGATATTACAAATAGTTGGGAATGTATCATTGAGTTGATCTTTAACTAGAATAAGAGATTAGCCATACCTCATTGAGAAAATTCCACACAAAATTCCAGAAAAAAGATTAAAATCCATCTTTTTGTTCTTCAAGTAAAACTAGCAAAGAGCCTATTGCTCTATTTCTTGTTCACGACCAAAAAGAATAGTCGGCTACTTCCTATCGCTTTTTTCCCAAGTAAAAGTATGAATACCTTGATTCCCCTCTCTGGTACTGATCAAATAGGAAAATTCTAATAGAAATCAAACTAGTAGTTTCTCTAATCTCCTCATATAAAAGGTATTCTAATAATAATAATAAAATTAGGAAAGTTTTCTAACACAAACAAACTACTAATCAGCAAAGGAAAGGAATCGATCCAGCCTGATACAGAATTGGATTCATCACTTTTTGGAAGCTTCCCACACGCACAAAATTCCGATTGTCCCGGACTCGAAGGCAGGATTTAGACGTGCCAGCGCCTAACTGCAGAGAAGTCTTCTGGAAAAACTGCTTTTCAAGCCTTTTTTGTTTCCAATTCCTGCATTTATCACCAGACATAAAAATTAAGTAGAATCTATCAAGTAGTGCAATATGTAGTCTAACTGATTAGGAAATATTAACAAAATTACCAACTAATATGCACCCTACCAACAAGGTTTTGTTTGAGTATGGGTTCTAAATATACTTAGGGTTAGAAGGGTGAAACCATTTTCTTCTTGAAAAATCTTCAAAAAGGCATGAGGAAAGGCGAGAGCAAGTGATGGCTGGGCTTGAAGAGGCTGCGGTGTCCCAAGTAGTTCAAGATCAAGGAGATCAAGTACTTATAGACAAGATACACCTCTAATATTTGAAGTATTAGGGACAATTAGGATTTTATGGATCTTATTTTATTAGAAAAACCATGTGATGATTTTGATCTTGTCCTATTGTGTGATCTATTAATATTACGTGGTTAGAGAAAATTTATCAAAACGGATATGCTTGTTTAAAACCCAAGAAACAAAAGTTAGAGTTTTCACAGATTATTGTAGCAAAATTCTTGAATTTATTAACCACCCCAGAGGCCTTTTTTTCCATGAAAATTTGAAGAATTATAGGTATTGTATGTAGGGTTTTGTATAAGTTTTCATGGGAAAATTCTAAGTCTAAGGTGCCTTTTTAATTTTTGTAGTAGATCTAACTCTGTGCTAACAATTTTGTGTAAAGATTTTTTGTGAGTCAAGAAATGTTCTTTTAGCCATTAATCTTTCAAGAAAGATTTGACAACAAACTTTCAAAGATGTCAAAGGATCGGATTGTGAGGATTTTTTGGAAAACATTTTATATGTTTCTTGAATTTGGAAAAACTAGTTTCATAATTTGTCAAGTTTCTAGACAGATTTGGAAGCTTGATTTTTGAAGATTTGATCATGGATTTTATGGATGTTTTTATAAAATCTGACAATATGATTAAAGGATCATATGTATATGAGTACCCTAAAAATTCTGGGCATGAAATTATGTCTTTTATGGTGTGTTCCACAAGAATTATATGACTCATTGAATTTGGAAATTTTCTAGGTAAGTTGTGTGAGTCACGAATTAAAAATTTAAAATTTCATGGAGTATATTGGCAGAATTGAATTTTAATGAATCTAAACTTATGAAAAAAGTATGTTAAGATGCTAAATGAGATGTAAGTTTAAATGTTTAATTGAGTGGTTTTGAAGTTATTATTTTCGATGAAAATAATAGACAGATTGCACACCTGTTCTCTAATCAAATTTGATGTCGATTTTGCAACTAGAAAGCATCTAAACTTATGAAAAAAGTATGTTAAGATTCTAAATGAGATGTAAGTTTAAATCTTTAATTGAGTGGTTTTGAAGTTATTATTTTCGACGAAAATAATAGATAGATTGCACACCTGTTCTCTAGTCAAATTTGATGTTGATTTTGCAACCAGGAAGCTAAAGATTTTGGAAAGTTGTCTTTATAGAAGTTAAAGGATTTTGAGTCTAGTTTCTGGGAGTACCTTTTATTTATAATTCTGACACACAAATTTTGAGTTATAGCTAAAATACTGAACTGGTCAAATCTGAAAAATTTTTGCCTAAGTATGGTATAGGTGTAATGATCAAAGGACAATATTGATATGACCCCACAAGGTTAGAGAAGTTAATTTAGACTACTAGATGACATTGTTACATTATTATAGACTCACATGAGTGAGGATTCCAATGTCTAAGTAGTGATATTCGAAGAGTTGTTATCAAAAATTAAGGTGAGTGACCCTCACTTTCTTTGATTTTTGGAAATCAAAAGTTGTATGGACCTTGAATTATTATTTTATATATGAAATCTGGATCATATTAATTAATTTAAATGTTATCTAAAAATATAATTGTATTGTATATGCATGTAAAGCATTTCAAAATATGCAAATCTTTTATGGTATGTGCAACAATAAATGTAATAAGAAGCAGCCTTGGTTATGACCATGACTATATTCAACAATATTATCATATTGTATCGCATCCATCCTTCTAGTGGGGGTTAAACACTAGACATTGTATTGTATTGTATTGTATTGACCTTTCTCCGATCGGGGTAAAAACTAGATTGTGTCCACAGTGACCAATGAATGTATGGTCTTCTAATCAAGTAATTCAACTGTGTGTGTGTGTGTGTGTGTAAAGCCCATGTGGTCCAGCAAGGATAGGGGGGCTTATGTACTGGGCATATAAGTGCTTACTCCTCTCTTAACCCTTTTGCAAATAATAGTGAAAAGTATGAGCTAGTTTATGTGAAGAAGATAAGAGCTAGTGCTTGGACAGCTGCATTGGAGAAACTGATTCATGATATGAAGGGATTAGTTGGTCTTAGTTATTATTCCCAATTATGTAATAAGTGGTATTTTACCGCATATTGACAAGTATAATTTGTTAGAAAAGCTCCGATGCCACTATGGTACTTAAACTTTTATGTATCCTTTTATGGAAGTTGAAGGTTTCAAATTTTGTGGGATTTTTGCATGTTTATGTTAGTGCTAAACAGAATGCCTTGCGGAATTTGAGAAGTTTATTTCTTGAGTTTCACAACGTGTCACGTACCAAGTCGTAGTGGATTTGGGGCATGATAGGTAACCATATAATTAATTACATAAAAAAAAGAAAAAAATAATTCCAACCTTTATGAAATGATAGGTGTTAGGAGACCCTGCCACTAGAGGTGTTCAAAGAGAATCGAAAAAGTAGATAATTGAGAAAATCGAATGAGTTCAAATCAAAAAATAGGGTTGTCAACCCGTAGTTCGAAATGTTTAGGTTATGTAACTTATTTGAAAAATAAGGTTAGGATATGATTTTTAATTTTCATAAATCTCGGTTATTTGAACCTACCTGCACATGTGGAAGGTTGGTTAATTAAGATAACTAGTATCCAAACGTATATAATTATTTAATCATTCACTAATAATTTAAGCTATGAAAACTATTCCAACATATATTTTATTTTTCATAACTTATAAACTTGTATATTTAACCTTACTATTTATTTATATTTTCTATTTCCTACATTCATTGCTACTAGTTTCATTTACTCTACTCTATTTTTTTGTCTTTTTTAAAAATTTCTTTTTTTCTCATAAATTCTATCCACTTTACCATTCTACTTGTTTTGTTTTTAATTTTTAGAAAGCACATGTTTGATTGTGAAGCAACTTGTCATCCCTAATAAAAATGAATTAATAATTTTTAAGAAATAGAGAAAACGATAACAAACTTTCAGAATATTTTATACTTTAATTATCATTGTGTTTTTATTTTCTATTTTATTGGTAGTTTTTTAGAGTTTTATAATTAAACACTCTTATTAATTTGGATAGTTGTTATATTGTTTTTCTTGTTAATGTAATTCTATTTTCTTCTTTTCTTTCCCTACAAGTACAAAAGATAGCCGGTTAACAGTTAATTGATTGACTAAGGTGAGGATATGAAATGCAATTTTACTGAAATATTACTTATAGTTAGGGTCAATGAAATTTAACAAAATTACAAATGGACGCTTATCTAATCCATGAATACCCCTACTTACCATCCTTATTGTAGGATCCAGCCCAACTCGACCGGAATCAGTCAGGACTTAAGAGTGGCCGCCGAATATCAGGTATGTTGACCGGAAAATTCATTTCTTCAATGAGAAAAATTCTACAACCTGACTCCAATACGATTAACATAATTTAATTACAAACTGCTTAAAGCTTATTCTATTATGCGAACATTATCTCTTTCAAATTAAACTCTTTATTATTGTCTTTTTCAATTCCAATATGAGGGATAATCGCCATTAACAATTTTGTGACTGTTCGCATGACATGTAACACCTTATAGTACTCAACCAGAGGATAAATCTTTTACCGTCCAAACAATTTTCCCGTAATCTTTTGTGGATCAAAATATTGAGAGACAGGGACGGACCCAGAAATATATTTTGGTGGGGGCTGAACTACATTTATTTTTTTTGCGACGAAATAAATATATTTAATAAGTAAAATTTCGAAGCAATAATTATAAAAACAATAAAAAACAATAATTGTCTTGGATGGAGGCTTCAGTGCTTCACGCTTGCTGCTGCTGCTGATGGCTAATGAGATTCTGCTTAAGCAAGTGGCCCACTGGTCATATGAAGCCCTAAAAAAGGGCTTCATCTGATTTTTATTTTTTTTTTCACTTCAGTTAGCCAAAACGACGTCGTTCCATTTTTAATGGAACGACGTCGTTTTGTCTTTAAAGGGCAAAATAAATAAAAAAAATCGCAGCAATCCACCATCGTCTTCTTCATCGCGTCGGCGGCTGGTGCAGCGTGCAGCATCCAGGACCAGGCTCCAGCAATCCAGGTGGGGGCTGGTGCAGGAACCCCCCATATATAGGGGGTTTTCCGGCAGCTTGGTAGGGGCTTAAGCCCCCACCAGCCCCCACCTGGGTCCGTCCAAGAGATGTCTACACATTTATCACCATAATCATCATAATCTTCTCGATAGTCATAAACTCGTTGTCTCTTCTCTTGCTGTAAATTTCTTCTCCTAACAATTCTAAACCCCCACTAGCACGATCATCAAATAATTTTTCAGTTATGATGAAATCAACATTTTTCACCAAATTAATAATTTCATTCATTGGAGAATCTTGATTCATCAACCCAACATCTTCTATTTGAGAATAAATTAAATCAAAATTTCATTCACCATTGATAGAATCTAAGACTGATTTTTCATCAACAATTTCTTCTTCTTCCTTTAGAAATTCACAATATCCTCTTTCCTAATGGCAAACTCTTCATTCTCAATACCCCAATTAGTGTATCCAAATCAAATCTTTCAACCAAATAAAAATCTACACAGATATTTACAAGAACAATTTTTCTTTTTTTTTTTAAATTTTTGCAGATTAACAACTAGCAGAAATTTCATCAAGAATATAATTTAAACCACAGAGTTTGAGATATTTTTCTGTCACTTTTTGGCAATCTCAATATTTATTGGCCTCTAGGATAACTATTCAAAATTTTATACTTTTCACCATTGGCCAAATCTTCATTTGTGCTTACAACTGAAGATTCATGAATACTTGGATTAGTTATTCTTCTCTTACTTTATCCAGCTTTTCTCGTCTTCCCAAGCAACCAATCAACCCTTCAATTCGGTGAAACCGTAGCAACTATCAATTGGACAGAATCCTTCTCTGAACCGTGTCCCAACACTCTCCGTCAATCTGATAATTATGACCAACTTTGTGGTCTAGCCTTCACCAACTAAAAATTTGAGAACCAACATTGTGGACTTAACTCACTTAAGCAATCAACTGAATGCTGGATAGTAAATCTTGTACTCTCCATGCCAATTGCAGAATTCAAATTTTAGAAATTATAATAATAACTCGTAGAATTTGAGAGCTGAAAGAATTACAGAATAACACATAAAATAAATGTGAGAGGGAAACAAGAATAATCACCTGATTGGTAGCTCAAGTTTTTAACAAGTTTGTATAAAACTTGTTTGTTTCCTACTTCAACTACAAGAATTCCTTAAAAACTCTCAAAGTTTTAGCTCAAATTTTTAGGAAGTTTGTATAAAACTTGTTTGATTCCTATTTTAGTTACAGTAACCCTCTAAAAATTTCCAAAATTTTTAATATATTACCCCCAAAACACATAAAAAAACTTCACTTCCAAAAGGTTTTTCTACAACTTCTACAGTAATTTACAATAAAGTTTTATACAAGTACCCAAAAAACTTCACTCCCAAACAGGGATCTGTGTCTCATACAATCAAGGAAGTTTCGTAGCAAGTAACAAGCCAAAAGTAACGAAAAGCTCAACAGACTCTATTAGAGAAATACTCAAACCCTATTTATAACTTGAAAAACTTAAAGAATAGAAAACTACCATATAAATTAATTACTTAATAATTCACCATTTCTGAATAAGAAAACTATTAGAACTTGAACCCTACAGAATTGACGAAAGTGAATAAGAAACTCCTAAAAGGTTATTTTATTATGTCAGCATTGTGAGGTAAAATGGTGCACAAACGGTACCATCTGGTAGAATATGCAAGGACAGAGGAGAAAACAGGACACCCCAAGTCAAAGTAAATCCTTATCAACAAAACAACAGATGCCACTTGAGTTGATCCAAGAGGGGTATCTGATGAAGTCCAGAAATTGGGTGCCCCTCCATATATTATATGTACTTCATTGGACGATATGCAGCTATAGTTTTCACGTAGCAGGGGTAACAATGTTGTTGGCCCTAGTTTGAGGGGCCAGCCATTCGCCACTAGAAGGATAGCATCAACAAATCTAGTAGACCATATGCAAAAGGAAGCCTTAAATTTCTCATGTCGAATGACTAGCTAAAAGCATAGTTCTTGAACTGCACAGGTATTTCGAGCAAATATTTGTAAAGCTGTTCTGGCTTAGAGATCATGACCATATGATCTGCACCGTCTATTACTCTAGCCAAGTCAGGCGGATTGTTTTGAACCATCCACCATTGAATTTCTGGTGGTATTCCCTGATCATCTCCGCCAAGAAAATAAGCTCTAGGAACTGATCCAAACTTCTCCTTTGTAACTAGAAGTTGTCTTCTTGACTCGTCATCATTGAAAAACTTCGCATCTCTCATCAACAACGATGCAAGAGCTAAATCCGAATGCGGTGAAAGTTGATATAATGTTTTACTATAGTTAGCCCCAAACAGGATAGTAAATGAAGGATCCAAAGGGCCTCCATCTGTCGTAAATTTGCTGTCACCATACATATCTATCCCCGGACTGAAGTTCTCGGTGAGTTTGTGTATACTCAGCACAGGTCCAAGCATGTATGCTGAAACAAACACTGCGTATGCGATTTTTTCAGGAAATCTTTCCATGGCGGAGGAAACTGCAAAACCACCCATGCTGTGGCCAACAAGAATGACCTTATCATCGAGCGATAGAGCCTTTAGATAGGAGTACAGAGGCTCATGATAGTCTTCGATGGTGTGCAAATCCGACACCTGTTTTGCATCCGTCCCGGAGGCAGCTAAGTCCAGGGCGGTAACTTTGTGCCCTGCATCTTGCAGGAGAGAAACCAACTTGTACCAACACCATGCTCCGTGACAAGCACCGTGAACTAGCACAAACTACAAAGTGTCTTGGTTTTGCAGATATCAAGGGGCAAAGAATCAAGGAAAGCAAAAGGAGTAGTTGTGCTGATGGTGGCCAAACTTTTGTTGCCATCCTTAGCTTACGAAATTGCTTATTGGATGTTGTGGTTAGCGCTTGAGCTGCTTTCAAAGGGCTCCTTTGATAGTATATTGAGAGTCAGGAACACAAAAGTTGTATGTCTTATTTTGTATTTTTTTGGAAATTTTTTTAAAAAAATTGTGCATCTCAAAACAAAATTCATGAAGAGCGTGCAATTTTTGCATTTATTGTTACTAGATTAACAAGTTGCATTTCAAACATCTAATCTCTCATGTTCGCGATTGATGTCCTCATAAATACTAGTACTTGCACATTGCAAGAAGTACTTTTCTGGTCCATTGAAAATGTTGTATTTTCCTTTTTAATCCGTCCTAAAATAATTATCACTTATGAAAATTGGCAGTGAAAAGTGAAAACTTTCACGCATTTCCATTTTCATGCCATTGAATGTAACAGCCCTTTTTGTCTTTTAGTGGGCCCAAATATCTCAAGTACAAACACTGCCTTCGATAGTGTGTGATTCCCACGTGAGGTGCAAACAACAACCGTGGATCACACACTTTCCTCAAAAGCAGTTCGGAGACATTTCATTCTTTTTGGTTCCACATACCTTGTCACACATTGTGTGCTTTTTATCATCCTTTTTTCTTCAAAAACAACAAAAATGAATATAAATATATAAGGCAACGGAGCCATCATAGTATTTTTTAACTATTCAGAAAGGAAGGGTGGCATTTTGATCGGTTAACCATCTGGGTCAGTTAGTTAAATTCTAATCTTCAAGTTCAACCCATTAGTCAAATTCTAATCTCCAAGTTCAACTCAAAAGGCAATTACTGACTTTCAAGAGAATTCAGAGGACTTATCTACCCAAACCCCCAACCCCAAGGTTTCGATGTGGGATAAGGAGAGTCAGTGGGAAACCTGCTACTAAGTGTTAACCAATTTCACCAATATACTCTCCTGTATCTTGCTTCCTTTTTTCGTCAAGCAGCAGTCAGTTAGTTAAATCTTAATCCCCAAGTTCAACCCAAAAGGCAATTGCTGACTTTCAGGAGAACCCAGGGGACTTATCTACCCAAACCCCCAACCCCAAGGTTTCGATGTGGGATAAGGAGAGTCAGTGGGAAACCTGCTACTAAGTGTTAACCAATTTCACCAATATACTCTCCTGTATCTTGCTTCCTTTTTTCTTTGAGCAAAAGTCAATTAGTTAAATCCTAATCCCTAAGTTCAACCCAAAAGGCAATTGCTGACTTTCAGGAGAACTCAGGGGACTTATCTACCCAAACCCCCAACCCCAAGGGCTTTTTATCATCCAACCACAGATCTTTTCACATCGTGTGGCCTTTCTATCAATGCATTGAAATTCAAGCGAGGTATTACTAGAACTTAAACCCAAATCATTGAAAATTAAGCCTTGCACTGTTAATAATAATTGCGAGTCCCGTAGTGCAATAAACATTTCGGATTGAGAGTATTTATTTTGGTGATATTTTGTACCAAATATGTTCCTGAAGTATGATATACCAAAACAATCAATTAATGGAGTGTATTAATTGAGCATCACTTGAATTTTTACTCTAATTAATTGAGTATAAATTATTATTTGATAACCTAAAATATATTTTAATTGGGAACTGGTAAAAGAATTATCTTAAAAGTCTACAACTAACCTAATATGTCTAATAATTTTTGATATGGCCTAAAACTATATTAGTTCGAAAACTAACTTTATTTTCAATTATCTTACATGATTTCAAATGACTAATTTCTGTAAGCAAATCCTAATTTCATAATGACATTTGCATCTCTACGTTCACATGTTCAAACATAGAGTTCTAATAGTTGGAAGTGCAAAGTTTGTATGTTTCACTTGTGGAAAAGAGATAGAAACGGTTGCAAGAAACAAAATGTTCTGAGAGGCTTATGTCCAGGATTTGACCCAAAAAAATATAAGACTCAAATTTTATCTTATATATCATTTTTTCCATCATATGTGAGACCCACAAAATTATATTCTATAGTTATACGTTGTTAAAACTAAGTTACATCGTATGTATATAGAATTATATCTTGTGCATTTTGCACAAAACTAACCCGAACGATTTTCCTGACAACCGTTCGAGCCTTATGTCCTTCACTTGCAAAGTCAGGATAAGTTCAAACAAGTAGAGTTCAATCGAGTGACTGATGAACTTGAAAATTTAATTAGTCAAAACTTGAGTTCGCACTCACGTTAACTGAATTCTAGCTTGAACTCTAGCCTAACATGCTAAACTGGAAATTTCATCGAACTTAATCAAACCCAATCGACTTTCACATATATATGATTTTTTTTTTTTTATTTATTAGTATGAAATGTTGATTTTGTCTCTTGCTTAAAATTATATAAATATTTTTTAAAAGTTAATTAGGCTCAATTATGCTTGATTGAACTCGATTTAAGCTCAATTTGAACGAGATTGAGTTCAAATAAAGCAAAACAAAATCGACCTTAGGCTTGAACTTTAGCTCGAGCCCGAGTTTTTTAACTCAAGTGTGAGTCGAAATCAAGTAGTGCGCTACTCAAACTTCACTAGTTCAATTGCATCCTATTCGTGACCTTACGCTTTGTCATCTCTTACGCCGTTGTGACTTGTGAGTAACGTTTAACTTCTGTGGAATGATTGACAGGTTTGCCCATAGAATATACTTCAATTTGGCAGCGGATAACTCAAGACTCAAAAGCCAGGTTTTTCCGATACCAAAAAAGAAAAGAGCCAGGTTTTTCGGAACCAGGATTCATGGTACAAAAGAGTTTGGTCATTAGTCGATTCGCATAGCGGCCCTCATTGGTGGGTTGTGCGTGGTCGAGAGAAAAGCTTTTGCCAGTAGGGAAGGCGTATTAGTGACCGCAGACGGATAACTAAGGCGAAATGTCTTTTTTTTTTTTTGGTAAAAAAAAAAAAATTTGGATGAGTTTAGTTTCAATCACCACCACAAGCTAGATTGGGTTTTCAAGGACCATAAGTCGCTTACAAAGATATTTATAGATCATTTACTAACATAGGCTTCACATTGATAGTGAAATTCAAACACACGATCTTTTATAATAAAAAAAATGACTCGTACTCGCCAATTGAGACAATTTGTATTAACGCTAAAGCAAAATGTCAAAGCAAATGGAGTATGCAAACTTAATCAGAGTGTAAGATTAGGATACAGGCTTTAGTTTTCAAATGCATTCACCCAAATCAAAATGCCAAGTGTTCGATATTGCTAGAGACTTTTATTGCTTTCAAGATTGGATTAGCCGAAAAAACTAAGCAAGGAAAGACTAAACTATAGAGATCTTAAAAATACTAGTTTACAATTTTCTTCTTTGATGGTGGATTTTTCATTGGTTTGACTTAGTTTTTTTTTCCCCTAAATTTCTATGGCTTCGCCATGAGAAGCACCATATTAGCAATATTGGAGAATGACACTTTCTGGTTTTCAAAAATTAGAAAAAGGTGGACATAAGAAAATGCTTCTGCCAAAAACAAAAAAAAAAAAAAAAGAAAGAAAAGAAAAACGCACACACACATATCGTTTGAGCTGCCAAAATCGTTGCGGTGATGGTGATGGCAAGTTGGCAATTGTGGTTGTTTTCTCCAATCATAGGGATGCTAGTTCATATTACATTTCCAACTTCGTCAAATCTACTTCTAAATTTCCAGTTATAATACCCCAGCCCGGAATGGCGTCAGCTTTGAGCTACGGAAGGAATAGATATTGAGCAAAACTCAAGAATTCAGCAATGAATTGTTTCCCCAAGCATAAATCTTTTTTTTTTTTTTTTTTTGGATAGATAATATCCTCTGGGGCAACCTCACGTCAGTATAGCATCCACATCCAAACGTTCAATTGTGAAATACATATTCACAAGAGAGGAGCCAGCATGCCTTAGGACCTGAGGTGGGTGGCATACTAAAGTAGCACGGAGATTTCCAGTTGGAGGGTTGCTATGATGCAGAAGTAATAGCCACACTATTTAATGGTTGACCAACTTGTTCTATATTATCATATCTTTCTCATCAGTGCCTGACATTGAAAACAACTAATGGAAAAATGCAAACCGAGTACCGTCACTTTTTCAATAAACGAATGGCAGTCCGAATTCAGTGACACCGGCATAGCACTGCAGTAGAGCAGTAAGCCAAACACCCCAGGATAACATGACATTGACAACATCACAAACACATGGTACACACAACAACTATGATGGTCCCAGTATACGAATTCTCATGCAAAGGACAACAAAGTGGTTATAAGCAGTATACTATGGAAGACAGTAAAAAGCTGCAGTAAAAGGATTACTTTTGACTGAACTTACCTACCTAATTTTGCGTGTGGGTTTGTCAAGGAACTCATTATCAAGGAGCCGCTGAATTCATTAACCCAGTCCGGAAGAAAGCATGCATCAAAATCAATCAACAAAAAGGTCCTCCCCCAACTGCTTCGCGCGACCGTAATCCACATTTTTAACCTAAATGGTGATCAACGCTTGAATTTTAAATTGGATGCAATTCAATGCGCACAGATTTCTACCAAGTTCGCATGCATTTGCAGCCACCCGACGGACTAACAAAATAAAAGACACTCAAAATTGTTGGAAATTATATGCTATAAGCACAAGACCAGTCACACTTTTAGTACAGAATAAGGATTTCTTGTTTTTCTCTAATCATAACAAGTTTGAATGGATTCGATTCCAATCAATACCATGAGTCAAGACAGAATTCAGAAACTAAAAGAATATTTATTGACAGTCCATCAACACAACTCTCATATTGACAATGACATTTGTGAAAAATATCAGTTGAACCAACTTGCGTCGGCACAAAATAAAGATTCAATCATAGCTTCTAACTTACTACCTCAATTTTCTACATTTTGAACCGACAAACCTTGCACGTTGTAGGAACTTGTGGCATAGCTGGTCTGAACAAAGGACCCTCAATTTGCTTTTCTCAAACTGGTAGGCCCAGTGAAAACAAATAACTCAAATTCAATATTGCTTATCATTATTATTAAAGATATAGAATGAAGATTCTATAACAACCTCTAACTTACTACCTTAGGTTTGTATATTTTGAACCATATTTGTCATTTTCAACAAACTTTGCACGTTGTGAAAACTTGTGGCAGAGAGTTATATTAACAAAAGACCCACAAGTCGCTCTTCCCATAGTGAAGGCCCAGTGAACACAAATAACACTCAAATTCAATATGATTAAATTTTTTTGGGACAAATTTAATATGATTATTATTGTTAACAAATATAATACAATTGTGGGGCTCAACCAATTGAATGCAATACGACGTGCAGCTTCAAGCAACAAGAGTTGATCACTTATCCAACTAAAACTTTTGAAGAAGACCACGTGTTGTGCAAGTGTAAGTGCTAACTTGACCAAATTCGACATAAAGCGAGAGATACATCTCAATTCTCTTTGCACTGTAATTTTCAATTTCGAGTGTCATTGTATGCTAATCTCTTGGATCCGTTCCTTCTATGGCTACAAACGAATCGAATCACTCACGAGCAGCTCGAGCTCGAGCAGCTCGAGCTCGAGCTCGATATGGCTTGAATTTGAATCAAGCTCAAGCAGCTCATTTCCCTACTGGAGTCGAGTTCGAACAAACTTTTCTTAGATTCGATAGCTTGCGAGCCAACTCGAATAGGCTCGAATATATATATTATTTTTTATCTTTTATTTTAATAGTAAAATTACATATATATATTCCTTTTTTATTATTTATTAAGAAAAATAATTATTTTATTTATTTTTTAAAAAAATAAAATAATTCTTTTTTATTTTTTTGAGCTCGAGTAAGATTGAGTTTGAGGTTGACTTGGTTCAAAATCAAACTCAAGCTCGATTTCGAGTTTCACTTTGAGAGTTCATCGAGTTCGAGTTCAAATTCACTAAAAATGAGTCAACCTCTTCAACTCGATAAGGCCAAAATTTGACTTGACTCAACTCGTTTGCAAATCATTTGCATGGTAAGCAAAATTAACAAAATTATTGGAGAATGCCCATGATGTTCAGGTGTACGTAGGGCCAGATATTTAATCAAACAATTCTTAATAGGATAAAGTCAAGTTGCTTGATGCTAGCTGGCTGCTTTACAAGCGACGGACAAAAGAACTAAGAAAAGATAAACAAAATCCCCAGGCTAGAAGACGAAAACTCGAGACCAAAGAAACGTAAAAATAAAGAATGAACTTGAGAGGCTCTTATTAACAAACTCAATGTTTCTATTTTTCTTCTTACGTCTACGAACAAAAACATGTGGTCTTTATATAAACTACTAAATAACAAAATCCTACTAAAAATAGATTTACCAAATCACACTAATAATTGGACACATAAGTTTCTTACATAGAATTCTAACAAGACTTGATTTAATAATCGTACAATGTAGCAATTACGGATCAGTAAAAGGACTAATTTCATTTTGTATTGAACCTGATTCTTATTTTGCACCCTAAACTCTTGAATTCGTCATATTTGAGTCCAATCATTAACACCCTAAATTCGCAAATTTGTCACATTTAAGTCCAATCATAAACACCATAATCAAAATTAATAAAAGTAAAGGTCATGTACACAGCACATCAATGTAGCAGCTGCACATTACTTAAAAAAGTACAGAGAAGGTGATTTCCTGTCCTTCTGTCGATAAACTAGTCTTATATACCAAGTCTTTGAGTTAAAGCCAATCTCAATTGCCATCAAAACAGAGAAAATTGGAAACAGGAGGGCTTCTCTCTCCACACCCCGGCGCCCGACCAAGGCTTCAAGTGGAATCCGTGAAACATGACGGATTCCAAGTCTTACTTTAGAAAAAGTTTCCGGAGATGTGCCAAACACCAAAGCAGTGAAGTGATTTAATCCCTTGTATTGGAAGGATCAACAGTTCAACACCACTAGTTCCTCTAGACCTAATGCTCATTGTTGGAGCACACTTTTATTTCTTTTAACAACCTGGAGATTCCAAATTTTCAATGAGTTGACCCCGAACCATACCCTAAACATTGGGAACTAGTGAACTTGAAGTTGTTGGTAGATTCCACAATCAAAGAAGATGATGAAATAGCGAAATTACAATTAAAAATAATGTACTGCTGCTGTTAATGATCCACTTGATATTTTTTTTTTGTTGGCCCTTTTGACAAATGCAAGTGACGAAGAATAGCTGAATAGGGAGATCTCCTTATTTCCATTAATTTTTTTTTATTATTCTAACCTTTGGACTCAAATGGGACATTATTTGATAGTTTAAAAGGTAACTTATCTAAAATTGAAGTTTAGAGTGCAAACTAGAATTAGTCCTTTTTGGATGTGTAATTACTATGCTGTCGTGTGGTATGCATGCTCCTTAATTCCGATAGTTTTGCTTACAGTGTTAACTATTAGGCGTCAAATTAAACGGATCCAAATGTTTATGGAGCAATGTGTCCAAAATTGAAGTTTAAACTGCAAAATGAGAATCATGTGCAAGTTAGAGGGTGCAGAATGAAATTAATCTAAGTTTCACTATATATTTCACATGATTAACGTTGCATTTAATTCCGACCGACCCATAACAGGACAGACCAGAAGAAACTAATATGACTCTCAGATCATTAGGCAAAGGACTACCATGAAATAATTGAAAAACCTGAAGGAATTGTGACTTGGAGAGTTGGCGTGCAATTAATAAAGAAGCAAGGCCCTGTTTGGCAAGTGAGTTTTTTACCAAAATTTGCTCCTACAAGTTTTTTACCAAAATTTTAGATACAAGAACATCAAAGTTCTCAAAGTTCTTAGAATATATGTCTCAAAATACCCAAAAACATGCAAATTACTTGTCCAAAGACTTAGGATGGCTCAAATTCTAAAATCACTATTACTCTCGGTATCATAGGGAGGCCAATGATAATAGATTTTGATTTCAATGTATTTGTAAATGTGAAATGGGTTTTATAATTTATTATTTTTCTTTTTCATTATTTCTTTTTTCTTTTTTTTATATTTGCTGAACCCAGCAAAAACAGTTGCATTTTATTTTTTTTATATCTACATTTAAGGAGAATAAATGGATAATTAAGATGGTTTAAAAAGAATAAACAGGGTAATTAAAATGATTCCCTAATAAGGAATGGTTAATCAAAAACCCCTAAAAAAGGCCTATTATTTCTATTGATTTATTCTCATTAAACCCATGCGAATATCATGTATAGGTATAATTAAATTTGAAACCTATATTAGGGATTGAAACCCATTTACCAAACACCCCCTTAAAGTTTCACCTGCAACTGACCTCCTTTCCTTTTCTTTTACTGCAATCTAAACCAATTATTTGATCCAAGGTTGTTTTACTTGTTGACTTTCTCAAACTGGTGGGTCAAGTTCACACAAACAATACTGGGACTCATATGTATTATTAGCAAATATAGTACACTTCGGGGGCATAACCAATTGATCACAAGAAGATATGCAGCTCCAAACAACCACAGTTGATTACTTGACCGGTTAAAAGCCTAAAGAAAGACATGGCAACTACCTTCTTGCTATTCTTCACTTGAGATATACTCTACTGTACATATATGTGACTAGAACTCAAGACGGCAACGCACTTGCCTTACATTTGATTAACAATCTGGGGCCTATTTATAGTTTTGATAACTTGGTTAACCCGAAAACTACGAACCTAAGGCTTAGTTTGGGAGTTTATGAAGGAAGAGAAAAGAAAAGAAAAGAAAACTTAGGAAAGAAAAGAAAAGAAGGGAAAATATGCATATTTTGTTTGGGAGTTCAACGAAAGAAAAGAAAAGAAGCATCTCTCTTTTATTTGAGAGGTGGAGAGATTTGGAAAGAAATGATTGTAGAAGAATGCAATATTACATATTTGCCCTTTTAGTTGTTAAGTCAAAGATTTGCTTTCTTGTTCCACCAAACAGAATTTTTGGGTAAGACAAATTTGTGAATCAATTGCATATATACTCCCACAAGGTGAACAATAATAAATTGAGTTCTCAAATGGTGCAAGACAATTTTTGATACACCAAGCATGAGAAACTTTTACCTTTTCTAGTAAACCTCTAACATGCAATTCTAATGGGTGAGTAAATTTAGATTAATTTTGGCTTGTTACTTTCAAACCAAAAACAACCTCTACAAAGGCCTTGAGTGACGAGTTTTACTTAATCTCAATATTTAAAACACTAAAACCATGATTGAGCATTAACTATTAACCTTTTCTATTCTATTTATTTAATTCATGTTAAATGCAAAACCTACCGGTCTTCTTTTCATAAATGTAGGATAACATTTAAGTTTGATACAATTTTTGTCCTTAGCATAGTTATAATGGAATTACAATAGTTATGAAGAAAATAGAAAAGGTTAAGGTATGAAGACAATTAGATCAACAAAAAGAGAGAGAGAGAGATATCCAAATCTCAAGCAAAAAATAATCAAACATACAGTGAGGATCAGGATCTTTCATGCCAAGTCCTTCTCTTTCTTTACCCATATTGCTATTTAATTTTCTTACCTATTTATTTTCTTAAATTCGATAACAATAAATTACTTGTTGAAAAAACATGTGAAACCTCAGATTCTGACTTCAGGGAGCTTGCAAAAGAATCTTCTCCTAAATAATTGCTCTGTTCTCTCTCTCTTGGATAGAAGGGAAAGATAGAGGTGAAACAACCTCAGTAACATTCAATTCATCCAAGGTTCTGATCGGCGACTTGGCCTGACAAACAACCAACATCATAAAGACAAGATAAAAAACACCTTGCAGATAAGTTTTGTATCATGGATGATTCTGAATTTCTTAAACCCACAATTCCAGATTTCTCAAGCCATTTTGTCAGAAACTTTCAAGAGTGCTTTCTAAGCAAATTTCAAAACAAAACAAAACCAAACCAAGTGCCTATTTGGCACCCCAAGTTTTTTATGAGTTTGTATAATACCCGTTTTTTCCCTACTTTAGTTACAGCAACATCAAAAAACTTCCAAAATTTTTAACATACACACCCAAAAAACTACACAAAAAAACTCCTTCACTCCTTTCATTTTTCTTACACAAAAAATACACACCAAAAAACTCACACTGACACCGGCCATCACCCCCGGCACCGGCCATCACCTCCGGCGCCGATGACTCTTCTTCTTTTTTTTCTTCTTTCTCTCATTCCACCTGCCTCTCTCTCCCTCCCTCTCTCTCCCATCCCTCCCATCCCAGGTCAGTCTGGGGTCAGGGTGGTCAGGGACCAGGGGAGGGAGGAGAGGAGGGAGGGAAGGAGAGAAAGGAAGAAGAAGGAAAAAAAAAAAGGGAAAGGAAAAGGAAAAGGAAAAGGAAAAGAAAAAAGAAAAAGAAAAGGAAAAGAAAAAGAAAAGGAAAAGAAAAAAGAAAAAGAAAAAGAAAAAAATCTATCAAAAAGTTTTAACATATCCAAAAAAATTTTTCTACAACTTCTACAGTAAGTTACAGTAGAGTTTTATACCTACCTCTCGAAAACTCACATGCCAAACAGGCCCCAAATTTTGTCAGAAACTTCCAAGAATGCTTTGTAAGTAAATTGCAACCAAACCGTCCCCTTCTCAACTCAGCTTTCTGCTTCTTATCCAAAAGTCTGCATTACCTCATGCATTGACACAGGATTCGTGATAGGTCCCATAGAACTTCAACAACCTGACCGCTACTTGCGCAACCAAGTGACATTCATATCAAAAAGATCTAATCACCATTCTAAGTCCTTACCAAACCAAATATAATACTTACACCAAGTCATAGAAATGTCATCATACTAACCAGAATCTCACAAAAAGAATAATAGTGATAATAATAATAACAAGAGCATTCAGATTTCTAAAGCCAAAAATAAATAATATATGTACCACAGGAACATTCAGATCCTGATACAAAATAATTCTATCAGTTTCTAAACAAAAGTACATCCAAGGATCTACATATTCCAAAAACATGAGACGTCTATTGGGTGGTTGGAATCATCTCCAATTTCCAAAATCAACTTATACAAAATAACATGCTCATGTTGAATAAAATGATTAAAATCCATTCATCAATTTGTCCAAAATATTCTGACATCTTTCCGATGGGCACCCGAAGAAACTTCTTACTTTCTCGATATTTTGACAAAGGAACACATAACAATCATCAATCAGGTCTGCCTCAACTCCGATAGTAACAAGTTCATCATAAATCTCTTTCTCTGAATATACTCATGGTCTAAATTTTTTGAGAATATCATTACCTTCTCTTAGTGCATCTGCAACATTGTGAAGCGTACCCTTCAAACTTTCAAATTCTTCATCACATGTGACTTTTTATTTCTTACCTTGTGTTGTTGTTGTACCTTGAGATTTTTTGTTGTAACAAGACTTTGATCGTTGTACATCCAACTCCTCATGAGAATTATTAAAATTCTCTAGAATGATCTCATTTTCAGATAGCATGTTGTCAATGTCAATAATACTTTCAAATTGCAGTCCACTTAGTTCATTCATCCAGCGCATGCGTTTTTCTTTTGCTGTTTCAGCACCTTGCCCCGTGGCCCTATCTTTAGCAAAAAATTCTTCTAAACTATCATAATGGTTGACAACTTTGGTCTTCCACTTTATCACTTCAGGTTTTTCCTAAGAATATGAAAAGAAAAATGAAAAACAAATATCATTTCCATGGTGAAATAAAAAGAAGCAATAAACAAAGTATAAAAGTCCAACTAACATATACCTGTAAAAGTTGTTCCCAAACTTCAGGTTCAGCACACCATGTTTTTTGTGAATGGATTCCAAGAAAAACCACTTAATTTTCCATTTCTAAAGAAATCATAAGACTCATTAAAGTGTTCCTTGAGTGTCTTCATTTGATTCTTCAAATGACTTTTGGTAAACTCTATTCCAAGTTTCTCCGTCAACTCATTGATAATATTATTGTATGCAGTTTTTGTGAAAGTTCCATCCACTCGAAATCCTTTATAATGCTGATTCAACAGGGCCTGAATGAATACTTCATCCATTGCTGGAGTCCATTTCATGTTTTCCCTCTTGATATTTGGATCTTTTTTCGTAGTTTTCCAATTATACAAGCTATGTTTGTAGAAAAAAAAAAGATAACAAAAACAGAAGTTATATCAAATAAAAGTTTTATATTAATTATGTTATGAATACATGATTTTATAGATCCAAAAAACATAGAACACTATAATTAGACGAAAAAAAAATCATGTGGCAACTTGCATTAATGAACTCACAGTGCCAATACAAGACCACAAGTTAACAAAATAAGATCACATCACAACTTAGACTTGGACAAAAGATACAACATCAAGCCAACAAGTCATAGTACATAATCATTCCACATTTGCATTGCTATTTCATTCCTTAAGCTCTCTCATTGAGCGGAATCTTGTTCAGTGCTTATATCTCCGCTTTTTTCCTTTAGTTGAGATTGACGTGCTAATTCTTCATCTACTTCATTAATGTACTCCAAGTTGGGATCAAATTCCATGAGAAAGTTATGTAATATACAGCAAGCAAGCACAATTTGTGATTGTGTTTGAACACTACACGTTGGTTGGGTATCTCCAATAATTGGAAATATTTTTTTTAGGACACCAAATGCTCTCTCAATTGCATTACGCAATGATGAATGTCATAGATTGAATAGTTCTCAAAAGTTCTGAGGTTGTTGACTTGAGTATTCCTTCAAATGATATCTTACATTTCTAAAAGGTATAAGAAGTCCCCTTAACACGAACATGGGTTCCATCAATTGCACCCATGCAATCCTGACGGTTATACACTATGTTAAAATATAATTTCTATATGAATTTATAATTTTTTAAAATAAAGTGTTGAAAAATTTATATCATCTTGAAAGAAGGATAAAATCTTTCATTATTAAGTATTTCCGCAGGAACTTGTTCTTCTGTAGGCTGCTAAAGAAACTGATCCTCCAATGCTATAACTGCTCGTAAAACTCTATGGAAATAACAACTAACAATTTCTCCAGAACGGCGATAAAAGTATGACATTGTGCTATTTTTTGTAGGAATTGTTAATATATGGAGAAACTTAACAACCTGCTCTTGCACAGTGGCTCTTTGAGTAGGTTGTAGACCACCATGTGTGTGCAGTAACTCACATAAGTGCCTAAAAGTTTCTGGGCCCATACGGATAATAACCTTACTTAGATATCCATTTGCACTAAGTTGCATCAATAATTCCTCTCGTACTAAATGACATTGTGTGTACCGATATCCAATAGCTTGATCCACATAATTTGCACGACTTAATTTTCGAGCAACTATCAGCTTTATTATATGACAAATAATTTCAGTAGCAACCAATTGTCGCTTCCTTTCTTGAATGTAATATTCTTCGCCAACTTCATTTTCTTTCTTATCCATCTAAAAAAAGTTTGTATTAGGATGCCAACTTTATGAGTGAACGGGTAACTGAAAAATAGAATTTATTTATTTACAAAAGTTATGGCACTATAAGAAAACAGTGAACAATCATATTCTCCAAATAAATAAGGAAAGGGAAACAATATGTAGATTACAATTATCAACTAACCACTTTCCTATTTGCGATAATGCCTATTACTTTGGGTGGATAAACTAGTAAGTGCATACCTAGAATAAAAATCTGATGATTGATTAGACTTCTGATTAATTGTTTAGTTAAAATGATATACAAGCAGACCCTTACACCCTCATATATTTAATTTACCACAAGCTAATTCTGGAATAGTCTAGTAGATGCACCAGCTAGTTTTATGAAACTAATAATGTTGTCTACATACAATAGATACAAGTTCAAATCTGGTAATTCAGAGGCACGCACTTTGAGTAAAACTAGAAGTCACTTCTGTAAATCCTAAACCAACTAATGCACATAAGCTTTGCTACAACTTTGCATACCCCCATATACAACCTGGCCAAGCTCTTGAAGAATTTAAATCAGCAGCCTAGAAAAACAAAATGTTTGCGGGAAATCTGTGAAAGTCATAATTGCATACACCTTTCCACCATCCATCATACGCAGCAGAAGTTAAAAAAAAATTACGAATTCCATTAAACAACAATACTACCACTTGTATCTTTATCGTTCATATATTTGGAACCAAAATCTCAATCCCCCAACGAAAGTTTCAACCTTTTCTAGAAGGACAAACAATCCACATAGTACGAATACCAATATCAATTAAATTTTCCACAACTCCTATCCAAAATTCACTTTTCCATTCAAAATCTTAACTTTCCAGCCTATGAAACATAATCATACATTCTCAAACAGCCAAAGTTATATCTCTTTTTTTTCCCCTTTTTTAATGTACTTATTTTGGTATTGTATGGCAAGACCACAATATGGCCAGCTACATTGGGGCAAACAAACCCATACCACCTCGTAACCAGAGCACCGGGCTAGTCCAGCTTACTACTAAGATCATAATTATCTCATCTAACAAAGGTTCCAACTTTCCCAGTGAAGATCAAAACTTTACACTAAAAACAACGAATGCAGTAAAATTCATCAACAAAAAATGAAATAAAAAGATAGAATATGAATAACAACAATCTACACAAAAAACAAAAAAAATTTTCTATGATTCTCTTATAAAGAGATTGAGCAAAGAAAGAAAGAAGAAATTGAGCCAAAGGGATACCTTTTGCTATCGGATTGTGGATGAAGAACGTAAGCCAAGTGATACTCTGTACTTTTGCTATTGGTTGAAAGCTACCGGCTGAAAATAGAAGACTAAGAAGAATTCCATCGATGCCTTTATATATCAGATTTAGGACACATCGGGAATAATAAATTTTTTTATCAGCTTTGTAAGGACAAAATTGTCATATTGGAAATATCTTTTGGCGCCCATTGAGTTTCTGTCCTTTTCTTCCCAATTTTAGGCTGAAACTTTTTCGCCAAAATTTGGGGGTTTTTATCCCTCCATTTCGTTTCTTTTCCATGCTTACTAAACTCCCAAAGGAAAGAAATTATAACACTTTCTTTCTGAATACTTTCTTTTCCATCCTTTTCTCTACATCCAAAATGAAGCCTAAAGCTTAATATGTTGGGAGTGGGGTTGGGACTTGGAAGAAGGGCAGGAATGATTACTAGTGCAGTCATTCCTAATAGTATATGACGTTTTATAGGAGTTGTAATCTATATCCCAGATTAACTTGTGCATCTTTTTGACAAGAAAACTATATTCATTTATTCACTACAAGAAAAAGTGAGTTTTTTGTGACTCTCATTTCATTATTAGTCATAAGAGCTCAATTTTTTTTATGACTTTCTGGAGAAGTCACAAAAAAGGAACAAAACTACACCATAACTGGATGTTTTTGTGACGGGTACACTATTGGTCACATGAAAACTTTTTTGTTGATGACTGACATTTGGTGCAAGTCACAAAAGTATTACCCTATTCGACGTTGTTTTCTTGAAACCAGAACAACAAGATAAAAAGGAAACCCCAAAAAATTTTGAATAAAAAAAAGAAGCCACGAGACAATATATAAAATCCCTTAAATTGATTCATTTCTCTCCCCAGAGTCCAAACCTAATAGTCAAGGTGTTCACTGGGGTTTCATGGAGCTTCAACTTCACTACAAATTCACAGATGTTGACAATAAAATGCTAGTAGAGTTCAAGGAATGGTGGTGAATAGTTAGAACGATAGCAATTGTAACAGTGGAGGAGAAGGCGGCAAAGAGTTTTATTTATTCACACCCATCATTCATGAGACATTGATTCTCAAAAACCATTATTGCAGTTTTTAGAATCTTCGTTTTTATACGAAGCATAAGGGTTACAAACAATTGTGGCTTTTGCTTGAATTCTTCATGTGCTTTTCCCTCTTGAGGATAGCAGTGGTAAGTTATCTTTAATGGAATTTTGTTAGTTTACAAAGTATTGAAAGATTGCATTTTGTCCTGTAATTTTGTTGATAATGTTTGTTGGGTAGAGAGTTTTTGAAATTTAGCTAGGTCGTGTCTAACTTGATGTATATTTTCTTTGTTAAGAAAAATAATTTAATTGTAATATGAGATTTCAGTGGTCCAAGCACCGCGTAATGTTGGAGAATTAGTTAATTTGAGCTAGGCTTCGGTTAGCATAGCGCATATATTGTTCTGTTTTGTCTATGTTCTGGAGTTGATCATGATTTTTGTATTTAGAATTATAAAATTAATTTGGAAAAATTGATGTAGACTTCTGTTTTTAGTTTTAATCAGTAGTATCTATTAACTCTTCTAATTAGTCAATTTCTTTTATCTCTCTGTCCTTCACTCTTTTTCCTTCAGCTTTGATTTTTTATTCTTTTCCCTTTTGGCCACATATTTCCCTGTATCGTTCATGTCTCTTGTCTAATAGTTAGGAAGAAAGTAGTTCAATTTTTGTTATAAAAAGGTAAATGAGCTTTTTTAACTATCTGGTTTAATGAGGTATTTGATCGGCAAATGTGTTTTCTTTCTCATTTTTAGATTGGTAAGTGGAAAAGCTCTATTAGGATTTATTTATTTATTTATTTTCTAAGTAGCCCTGTTTGTATGTTTTTATCCAAAGTAAATCTTTCGAGGATTAGAATCGTTTGTGTAGTGATTGATGCTATGTGTGCAAATGATTCATATTGTGCAGCATTAGATGTTTAGCTTAAAGTGCTTTTCTTTTTTTAACTAGAAAGATTAAGAGCTTTTCATGGCTATAGTGATTTACCAAATTTTGCATGTGGCTTCAATAAACAGAATACAAAAATCCTGAATGTGCTTCGTAATGTGCCCTGCATACTTTTGGTTATGAAGTGAAAGGAAGAATTGATCCGTCAAAGAATTTGAGAAGCAAGCCTCTTAAGATATTTCTTACATGTCCAATTACAGGAATAGTTCTTTTCTCTTCCTTTCTGCACTGTTATTTCTTGTATGATTTCCTAAGTTAACCACACTTTAAAAAAATAATAATAATAATAAACGCTTATCCTAGTAGCGCAAGATGGATCTGAAAGCTGCTTATTCTTTGTTGTTTGGCTTAGCTTGAGCACATTAGCTAGTGTATTTTAAAAAAAAATGTACAATTTAATATTAAGTTCTAAATTGAATTGCCCATGCAAGTTATGTATCTTGATATGAGGCTAGAGAGCCTTAATTGGATCTTTTTCTTTTCCCACATTAAATTTTATTCTACGATGGCTCAGGCTATATGATCTTTTTTTTTTTTTTTTTTGGTTTCTTGGGCTGATAATTTTGCAGGAGCCTAGTGTGCTAGCCAGACTTCAATGTTTGGGTGCATTATTAGCTACTGTTTGAAATTTGCAATTAAGAAAAGTGGACATAGTTTTCACTAGCCAAATTGGAAATCAGGATGTTTAATTTGATGGGGAGGGAGTAGAAACCTTATTTCTCATGTAAAGGTGAAGCAATTCTCGTTGTCAAGTCAGAAACCCCCTCTGGGGTAAAAAAATCAATGTAAAGAGGGAAAAAGATATCCCGGAATGATCAGAAGGAAAATCACTGGTTTTACTTAGAATGAAGGATGGACAAGAAGGAATGGAATACAAAGAAACTGAAAAATCTGAAATATCATGTTTGCTCATTAATAAGTCAATTAATGTCTGAGGTATTGTGTTTCTTTATTGATGTTTCTGTGCCATTTATCTATGTTAAAACTTTCAGAGTAAGCAAAGTGGACATAGTTTTGTCACCAATCATATGCGAAATTAGGATGAATACAATTCCATGTATTCATCAGGTTGTCTCTCGGCATTCTAATTAGCCATTTTTTGTATTATGTATCAATATCCATATGTCAACTCTAGCAAGGATTTATCCTCATGTCAGACCAGACCAACTTCAGCAGCTTCATAACAAGACATATGGAAGCCAGGGCTTGAAGGGTTCTATTAGTGATCAGATATCTCTCCCATCAAATTTGGTGAGCTTCTGCTATCACATTTTTTTGCTTTACTGCTTGTACTCATTTGGAAAATGTTGTATCAACTGCAAACACATCAAATATTTCAGGATGCATACTTTCATTTGGCCTATTTGTTTTTGGGTTTTATATCATTCTTATCGTCTTCAAAGTGGATTTCGTATCAATTTATGGTCTTTCGTATCAATTTATGGTCTTGTATCATTCCTTTGCTTGCTAGTGTCTATACTAGTATGGTTTACATTTCCTCGAAGCAGCTACTTGAAAATGACTTGTGTTGGAGCGTATATATGCTGTTTGCTTGAGAGAGAATAGCTTTTGTGTGACAGAAAGCAAATACAAGAACAAAGCCACTTTTTTAAACTTCATTTCTGTCTTTAGTTGATTTTTCACTGGAGTCTACCAAATTTGAATTCAATGCACAGATCATGAAATATGAGTGTAAACTATAATCTTGCATGATTTTAAAAATTTCTCCTTGAAAATTACCATATAAAAACTACAAAACAATCACATCATTGTAGATAGAAACAATTTTGTTAAACAATTTCATTGAGAATGTAATCAAATAAATTATCTAATGAATATGCAAAAAAATATTTGAAAACTTGGAGTTCTAATTCAAAAATAATAATAAATATGTTTTGATGATCCATTCTTTTCTGGACTTCTCTGCTATTTTAGAATCTCTAATATGTTTGTCACTACTGCCAAATTTCAAACCACGTATATAGAGTTTTGTCACTTCTCTTCCTAAATCCCTCATAAATTTTCTCTATGCTTAAAGGTGAAATAACAAAAGAGCTAGAAATTTTAATGTGCTTTAATGTGCAAAGGAATGATAACTTATATTTTTGGTTTGGGTCAAGTCTAAAATGTTAATAATCAATGTATACTTAAAGGCATGATGGTGGAAGATTGAAAGCAAATTCATTGTTAATGGGGGCAATATATTCAATTTATGGAGACAAACTTATAAATCCTTACATATAAATTGTACATTTTGGTAGGTCAGTGAGGGCAATTGCCCCCGTTATGCCCATTGTGCCTCTACCGAGTTGCATGTCAAAGTGAGTGTAAATGAGGAAAGACTTGTGCTTGAAATCCCTTACCTACACTTTTTCTCTTTTTATTAACGAAACTAGTTTTGAACCCATTGCTTGAATGGGAAGAGCCAAACTGTATTACTTTTTAAATAAATTGAAAGAAAAATTAACAAAGCACATCCTTATTAGTGCGTGTACCGTCAAACTCTTGGCATAAGCAACATGCTGACATCCAATCTATTTGAATATTGATTGAAAATACAGTAAATAGTATTTGGAAATAGTTTACTATTTAGGAATTTTGTTTTGTTCTTCTTCTTAAAACTCCTTGTCTGGAGAATTCTTCTTCTTCTTGAATTCTTCGTCAGAGAATTTTTTTCAAAGATCTACCACTTCTTATAAAAAGAAACTCATGACCTTATAATATCCAATAAAACAAAATTGCATGTTTTGTTCTTTCAATCTTTTCTTGCTTCTTGTTTTACTTTTTTTTTTTCAATGAGGATAGAGAAAAGGAGAAGGAGCTACCAATATTTTCATGTTTTCTGAAGATGAGCAAAAATCTGATTTAATTCCTTTTGAAATTTTTGAATAGAATATATTATTGTAAGAACTATAAGCCGACGGTAATGTGTTCTACTTACGCAGGTAGAAAATTGAAGTTGCAGAGGATCAGAGGAAAGCTGCATACATGATACACCTTCTTTATCATACTAATAGAGTTGACCTTTCGTGTAATAAAACGTTTCCATTTATCAGAAGACATCCTTAACAACCATTCAACATGCAAATATGTCAGAATTTATTTCCCATGGAAATTATGTTCTTTTTTCTGAAAAGTATTGCTTGAACGGTTTTGGCCCCATTATCTTAATTTTTTCTGAAAACTATGGTTTTGATTGCATGAACTTGGAGTTAATCTTAAAGAGCAAAGATTAGTGTCAAGATTAAGAAGAAAACCATAACTCTTTAGCTTACTTTGGCCGTACTAATGTTAAAAAATATCAAATGTCGGACAAACATGTGCACTAATAATCCAAACTCAAAATATATGCAACATATGAACAATACATACCTCCACCTGGAAATGTGATTTCATGTAGGGTCCGTTTGGTTGGACGGAAAATATTTCCTTCTTCATAATTTTCCTGTGTTTGGTTATCATTGAAAATATCTTCCAAATTCCTTTTTTTCTTAATTTTCTGCTGTTTGGTTAATATTAAAAATATTTTCTAAGTTCTTTTTTTGGTGTAATTTGATCTGTTTCAAATTTTACTCTACTTCCAAATTTTCATCTCTTTACCAACCAATTCTATTTTACATCTTCTATAACCATATTCTTATTTCCATTAAAATTGAGTGATCATGTAATAGCATTCTTTAAAAAAAAAAATTGTTTGACTATATATCACTACGAATATATCTTTGAAGGGTAAATTAAATTTAGTACATTGTTATTAGAGAATGAAATAAATGTATAAATATTGGATTATAAAATTATCAAAGAGAAAAGAGTTGGGGGGGGAGCATCCGTAGGTGGATACCTCAGTGGCAACATTATATAAATTGTCTAAGTGTGTCTTGATAGTTGAATGATATACTCAAGAATAGGTTGCATGAAACTAAATTATGATGCAACCTATTCTTGGAAAATTAACAAAAAACTAGAAAAAGTGGAAAATTTTATATACACAAGATATAAATATATCAAATACCTGAACATAGGCATGGTACACACGAGGACTGGCAGTGATCATCTTCAAAGTATCATCCCAGCCAAATCCACTTTTTCCACGAATGTTTACTAGAGTGGACCAAGATGATCACACAGTCCTTAGATGATTTTTCACATGTTCTGCCGAGCACGTAACTCCGAACTTATCTTTTATGGCATTTACCACACATGTGAATGAACTTGGTTTAAAACTATTGTTAGGTCTATTTTCAAGTTTCACCTTATCGGCAAGAATCTCGAGCATCAAATACTCCATAGGTCTTGACCACCTGAACTGTTTCTCTCCTTTCTTACCCAACTTTAGAAAAAATAATCAATTTCTATAGTACTTTTCTAATCCCAAATTGAAAGTTCCTGAAAAAACACTTCAAAAGTGACCCATTTCAATAAGAATATATAAGCAAGAAAATCTCATTACCAATAATATGAAAAGAAAAACTAGTGCAAATTTAATCAAAGTGATAACATATGTTTACAGTTTTGACATAAGAGGACAGTGTTAGTAACCATTTAGGACGTGCCCCAAATCATTTGGGGCCAGAGCAACTGCACAAAAATTGGGAATGCCACTTCTGACTACCTGAAAAACATGGATATACTAATTTAAAACAAGATGAATAGATGAGAGACCACTGACTTGAAGCTAAGCAACTACGAAAAAAGATATCGTCCAATAGGGTATCATATCCATCTACCATAAAGTGACAACAATTTATGCTGCAATTCTCATGGTATGGCACAGCAACACATGGTGTCTTGGAACTTTATATAAGTCAAAGAGCCAATCCAGCACGAGGTACAATCAGAGGGAATTGATTGTATATGGGAGACCTATTAGTAAAGGGAATTGCATCCTTTCTGCTCTGCTCTAATTTAAAAATCACAAGCATCCACTTCTTAGCAGGAGCATTTGGCAGGAGTAAACAAAAACAAACCAAGTATTGCACATCATAATCCTGTACAGACAGAAACCTTTTCATGCAACTAATTGAGCCTCCTCACTTTCATGATCCTATATATACCTTTCAACCACAAATCCATTAGGTTTAACTAGACCTATCAATCAAACCCAAAATCCAACAACCCACCCAACCCACCCATTAATTTTAGAAGATGGGTTGGGTTAGTTTGTTTATGAGTTTTCATGGGTTGGGTTAGAGAAACCCAACTTCTCTATTGGGCAGGTTGGGTTTTTGGTCTAGGCACCCATTACCCAACCTTAAAAAAAAAAAAATCAAAACGGCAAAGGAAAGAAAACCAACCCTTTCCTTCTCTCTCTGCGAAAACTCAGTCTCTTCTTTCTTCATTCTTTCTGCAAAAATTCAACCTTCTTTCTTTTATTCTTTCTGCAAAAATTCAGCCATCGGTGTTGTTATCATCTATGTGGTTTTCTCTGTATGATCACCACGTCCTGTCACATTCTCTGCATAATCAACACTTTTGGAGTTAATTATCTCTCTTTACATTAGAAAAGAATTATGCTCTATGGTTGAAAACTGAGAATATAATCTCTCTTTTCTAGATTTATTCAGTAAATTAAGCTTGAAAATCGCTTTATATATCTCTATACAGTTATAAGATTTTTTGTTGCCAACTCCTAAGTGCTGGATTTCTTGTCAAGGTTATTTTCATTTAGATCCCACTTTTCAGGGTGAAGCTTATGAGCTTTATAAGTATTGTTCATATCATTTTTGTACCTGTGAAAAAGCATCAAGTCTTCATGAACAAAATGTAGTATGTCCCTTGATGTAGCCAGATGCAGTGCATCTTTTTCTCCTCATTTCCAGTTACCAAGGCTTGAAGGGTTGGGAGATTCTGTTCACTCCAGAAGAAGGCATCAAGATCAACTTTTGTCTTCACAAGAATGAACCTTTTGAAGTACTTGATGCTTCAAGCACTTGCTTTAGTGAAGCTTGTGTAGCCATTTATTTTGTTCACTTCACTTTTCTCTTCAATCCGATGGTAAACTTCATCAATAGTTGAACCTGTCTGAATAGGTGGTACTGTTGGTTGTACTAAAGACGTTAATGGATTGAAGTTTGCTTGACAAATAGGTGGTACTGTTGGCTATACTAAAGATGTTAATGGATTAGTATAGTCAAGGAAATAGCATCAACTATATGTATTGTCAATGCTATGTCATGCTAATTATGCCACTCTTTGTGGTCTGGTGGATTTGTTAGATATGTGGAGCCTCTTGATTGCTAAGCAGTTCTTAACTCAGTCTGCCTATCTAAAATAACTTTCATGTAAAAATTTTTTACCCCTCTTCGAAGACTTGTATAGATGGCTTGCAATGTTCTTCTCCTGGGGCTCTATATCTGTTTGTCAGAATGGCCCGTGATGTGTATTCCCACCATTTTCTTTTTTTTGGAGGAAGCCCACATGCTATAGACTACACTTTGGTTGTTGTTTCTCAAAGTTCTTTGCGTGTTGATATTTCTTGGTTAAGCAATTTGGCGTTTGTGCACTGTCGAAGGAACCATTATTGACTTATAATTATTTTTCCTTCCTTATTTTGTATGTATCTACTGTTCAGCCATTTCAGATGTCCACTAAGCGTGTTGCATTTCTTTTTTTTTTCTATGTCAAAAGTTTAGAACATCCTGCATTTACTGGTTTGTTGAGTTCTCTTAATAGCTGTATTTCACTAAATGTGATGACTTGGTTGTGTGAAAGGGAAGAGAAAAGATCCATGTATAACTCAAATGTTCTGTTTATTTGGACTTGCTTTATTCATGTCTGCTTTTTGGTAAATAAAGTGAGGTTGGCTGCTCACTATGCCTCGTTTCAGATGGAATATTGTTTTCTGGTGAGACACCACACTAAACTTGATGAAGTGAGCACTCCAACAGGATTCAGTTATTGCAGACCATACTATCCTCCCTGATTACAGAATGTGCAATTATCGTAATGGAATCGAGTTTGTAGTTTTATTTGTAGAATCTTAGATGGATGTAAATTGAGAAGTAGTACCTAGTATTGCTGCTGGGATCTATTCACTTGACTATTGGAAATCCATTCGGTACTCATATATCTATCTTATTTGAGGAATTCTCTTGTAGATTGGTTCTTGCTTTTGAATTTTTAGTTTGTTCATGTTGCCATCCCGATAATTGTATGTAATTTTGCATTTATTCTCCATTCGGTACTCATATACCTATCTTATCTGAGGAATTCTCTTGTAGATTGGTTCTTGCTTTTGAATTTTTAGTTTGTTCATGTTGCCATCCCGATAATTGTATGTAATTTTGCATTTATTCTTTGGCAATTATTCGATTTCCATGTAAGAAGGGGAGGTAATGATCTCCAAGTCCAAGCATTTGTAGTTTGATTGACTACAGAGAATGGAAGTGGAGTCGATAATGACTAGGATGTTTGGGGTTTGAATAGCAAAAATTGGCTTTGTCCTAAAAAAGAAAAGAATGCCCAAAGACTATAACACAAATCTAAAATTATTGTTATAGTAATTCAGGTATTCTTTCGAAGAATTGAACAAATATTATATTTATTTGTTGCTAACTAGTTTTACTTTTGAAATGCATTTTCTTCTTCTAACCTATCTTTTTGAGATTACGTGTCTTTTACACTAAAAGATTAGTTTCCTTTAAAAAATTTTCATAGGAAGAGGGAGGGATTGCAAAAATGTATAAGAAAGAGTGGAATGTGTATTTGAGTGTGAAAATTTGCCAAAAATAAATTGTAAGCAATTTTTCAAGTGAAAGTGTATGAAAAATATGTGTGTGAGTGTGTTAGTATGTGTGTATGTGTGAATGTATAAGAAATAGTTTACAAGTGTATGAAAATGTTTGTATAATTTGTGTACACAATAATAAAAGTGTGAATATATAAAAGTGTATAGAAAATATGTTGGGTCATGGTTGGATTTTTGGATTTAACTTTACCCAATTAGACCCAACCCAAACTAACCCATGAAAAAGTTGGGCGGGTTAGGTTGTAACCCAATTCAACTAAACCCGTCTTTGACCACCCAATAATAACCCAACCCACCCAATTACCACCACGTTTAACTAGAAGCTATCATCTGATCTTTGATTCTTGATGAATCTTGAAGAGAGAAGCAGGAAACAAAAAGACTGTACAATAACACTCATATAATATAAAGCAAATTACAAATACAGCAAGGATAACATCTTCAAAAGCAATAATAATAGGCTGAAGAGAAGACAAGGTAATGAATAGTGGCTATAATGCCAGATTTCAGATTTAGGTAACATTTTCCATCATCCGAAGCAATGGGAAGTAGACAAATTTCTATGAGCCTGTATTATGAACTTCCAGCACATACCATGATAACAAGAAAAGCTATCCCACAAATTTAACAAAAAAAAAAAGGAGAATTTTGCAAAATTGGGTTGTGAATCAAGCACACCAATCTCTTACTATGGAAGACCTTCTCTTGAAATTTTAGTTCAAATATGAGAAAAAAATTTTAAGTGCCAGTGCAGAAGGACCACTGAAGCTGAAGTCTACAACTTCAAATATCTACTTTCAGGCTTTATTAAGAGAAGGAATTTCAGGTGCTTAAAAATCACTTCCTGTCCAACATGGATTTCGGAAGTGCAGTACTAAGATGGAAGCGTAATTCCAGTGGCTGAATGAAGGCAAGATAGCCTGAGCTCCTCCTATTTGGTATTCTTTACTACTAAGGCTCATGCCTAAACCTGCCATCCCTCCATTGTTATTCTTTTTGTTGCATGTCAATTTATCTTTTGTGTACATGTGCCCATGCCTGAGGGCAGGGGATTTGCAGCTAGGAGGTTAAATCAGCAAAGGAAAACTATGACAGCGAAGTAGACAAAACAATACCAGATTTTGAAGATAGCAAAATTAACTACAATACTTGTCTACAAAAGGATAGACAAAATTCCATAACTTAGATAGAATCCAACACAACATATCAAAGTATAATTAAACAAAAAGAATTTGAACATGAAATACAGCAAAATTAGCACTTAATTTTGGGTAGATTTCAGTAAATTATAACCTTTGGGCCATAAAGCAATTATCTTTTCCTTTAGAGATCCCACAGTTGTAGAAGGAATAAACTTGCTTGGTCCAATGTCACTACCATCAGCAAGCCTGAATTTGATCTCAACCAAATCTTCTACAGCCATGGACAACCTTACCACATTAAACCAACCTCAAATTCCTCGAATCCACAAACTCAAATCACCTCCAACTCCACAAAACAATGAAAAAGCAACAATCTTTCTTGCTTTGAGGGGAAAAAAATCAAGACATAAATGTTCACCCCTTAAAACAACTTAGATTTCAGTGAGAAGAAAAAAGTTTAGAGGAAAAAAGAGTTTATTTACAACTTGTTTTGATTCAAGAAGCTAAACATTTAGAGAGAGAGACAAAAAAAAAAAACCTATAATCGCTATGTAAATTATCTATTTTGTCTTCTTCGTGTGTAATCTGCATACATAGCATGTGCAATTGCATCCCTTTTCCTTGCCCATTCTCTATTTTCAGCTCGTCTCTCACTTTGTGTTTGATACGACTGTGTGTGAGATGCTTGTCAACTAGAACATTTGGAGTTTCAAATTGTTGCTCTTGAATGACCTCCTCCATGAATACGTCATTTAGAGCTATACCAATGATGTGATTATGTCTGATACAACATGCCAAGATCACATCTACTTGGGTTTCAAAATCCCAAAATGGATCATTATCCACCACCTTAAATCGTTTCTTTAAAACACCAAAGCCTCATTCAATGGTTGTTCACAAGGAGGAGTGATGAAGATTGAAAAGCTCTTTCTCATTTTGAGGGGGACTATCATCATACTCTTTTAGGTGATATCGAACTCCAGAATAAGGAGGAATGAACCCATTGCGAATGCCATAGCCAGCATCTACAATATTGTCTAAAATTGAAAAAAAAAAGGTTACTTTTACCTTATCTAATAGAGTTTTCCATAATTATATGACTCGCATAAATTAAGACAAGTACCTTGGGGTACTTGTAGACCCCCTGATCTTGTAAGAGCATCTTCAAGAACACGAGAGTTGTGTGCCGATCCTTCCTAACTAGCAAGCACATATGAAAACTTGAGATCAAAAGAAATAACAGCTAAAACATTTTGAGTAGGGTAACACTTTCAACCTCGAAATCTTCCTTGAATTCCAAGGGGTACACTTGCAGCAACATGTGTTCCATCTATAGTCCCAATGCAGTCCTATTTTATGATATAAATTAGATATAAAATAGTTTTCATTATTTGAGTTAATTAAATTTTAAACAAAGGACTGAACTTACAGCAAACCAAAGATAGTATCTTTGACTATTACGGATCTCCAGTGAAGTTGCACCATTTGGCAGTTGTACTAATTCTGGATATAGTTTCAATATGCCATTAAGTACAATTGGAAAAATAACGGTGTATGGTTTCAGTTGACCTATACAAATACACCCCAACCACTTGAAATCTCAAATTAGAGCCAACTATTTGTAGGAACATTAATAGTTGCTCTCTTGCTAACATATGAATGGTTGGTTGTAACAGTCCTCTAATTGTGAGAGCATTTAGTAATTGGAAAATTGTAGTCTGGTCCATTCTAATTTGGTCTATACAATAAGCACTACTTCCGAATAATATGCTATCCATGTAATCCTTCCTAACTCGCTCCCTATTAATATAAGGTGGTTTAGGTATAACAACTGGAGTTTTGTATGCTTCAAGAGTTGTGTATCCAGCTGCTAGGACTGAAGTGGTAGCACCAATTACAATAGCAGTCTCATCATCATCACTATTGGGATCCATCTATGAAAATTTAATAGAATTATTAAACTAGAATAAACTAGTATAAGCAACAAGCAACTAAACTAGAATAAATAACACAAGCCAGTGATAACTTTGCATCTATTCTGACTAGAATAGGTTGCAACCTTCTTTTTCTCAGATTTTAAGAAAAGCATATCATGCACAGATTTCCAATAGGGCTGATAGAAAATAGGAAGCAAAAGTACCTTGCAAATCAGTTCTCCCTGAAAACTTCTAGCAACTAACAGGTTGTCCTTCACCGCTAGTGTACTTGCTTGAGTCTGTGTAAACCCTTCCAGCAGGCTTCCAAGATGTTTCTATAGAGGAAAAGGGAGTTAATAGCTGGATCAAAGGGAACCAAGGCCAAGACTTTACGTAAGTATATATAAGAAACTTCCAAATTAAACAGTTACACCACAGAGAAATGTGATATAAAGTAGACATCTTTTTGATGTAACCCATACCAAATTCCTCAACTGCATTAAGCAACAATGGATTTACATATCATTCAACCATCTCAAAGATGATTATTCTAGTGGAGAAAGTAATCAAATTGAATACACAAAAAAAAGAAGTGAGAGCATTTCTTCATGATTCATCATGTTCTTCAACAGTGGCTTTCAAGTCCACTGCCTATACACCAATTAAGCATACCCCCAAGTCAAAAATATCAACAATGTTAACACTTCCAGTTTCCAAAAATTCAAGTGTGCACAAGTAAAATCCATTTGGAACTGAAGTTTGATGGCAATAAAAGAAGAACATTGGATCATTCCAAACGAACTTGCACCCACCAACCCAATGATACCCTATTACAGAATATTTGCAACATGAAGTGGTATTATCCAAAACCAACAAATGAAGTGAAATATACGACTCCTTTAACAAAATTTAGAACTGATTCCAAATTAGAAGTTCAAGCATAATATCTTAGAGCAGACATACAAATCAAAGTGTAGACAAATGGAAGTGAAATACGGATCACAGTTCTTGGGTGGGGGTAGACAAATCCATGCCAAGATGTAAAAGAACTTTAAACAAAGCTTATAAGTTGAAGATAAAACATGTAAAATTAAAATTTATCAGCAAATGTAATATCAATATTTATCAGAAAATCAGCAAGTTTTAAAAAGGACCTAGTTCAATTCATCCATCTTAATAGTTACTATAAGTTTTTTCACAAAGACCAATGAGTACTCATCAAAACAAAAAGTGTTGCAGCATAAATCAAAGAGAATCACTAAAGAAAGAGGGACAGGCAGCCTAATTTGCAAATAACTCAGAATACAATCAAAAGCCTAATTTGCTATTCAGAAATTTTAGAAGCAGTCGAATCTTGATGGTGGTAAATTAGGTTAAGAGAACTTGTATGATTCCAGTGTCTTGAATTTCACGACAAAGTATAGAAGGATTTGCCCAGATTATACGTTTATGGTTAGAGTTTTTGTTAGTCAAAATCAATCATACAGTAGACTACTGATCACTTGTCCCAGGATGACTATTTCAAACTTCTGAATCCAACGATGGAGCTGACCGACCACAGGCTTCCACCCTCGCCAACAATCCCCATCCTTACCCCCACCTTCTCATTCCTCCCCTCCCCCCTCCAACCAAAAACCCCCCAAAAAAAGATGAATAATTGTAGATGATTTTAAAAGGAGAACAACCTAATTGACAGAGTAGCCTACCTTCGGAAGTGGATTTTCACCACAGCTAGAGATGCCGCCAGAAGAGGGGATTGATCACTGATGTCCTCTGATGCGCAGCCTGAGATTGGTTCAGACTTATTGAGGTTTTTCGTCAAAGGAGGTGAAAAAGAAGAGCCGCAATTTTAAGAAGGAAAATAACCTCAGTAAGATAAATGAGGAAGTTATTTTTAGTCTTCTAACATAAGTGATTTTTTGTAGGAAATTGTTTTCCTAAATTAGATGTTGTCCAAACAGAGGAAAATTTGGAAAATGTTTTCCGGAAAACGTTTTACATTGAAACAAACAGACCCATAATGCTATCTGCAAAAAAATGGAAAGAAAATATTGTAATATTATATTGGGATAATTTCAGAAACCTCCCCTGAGGTTTCTCATAATATCACCTAGCTCCCTTGAGGTTTTAAAAATCTCACTTACCTCCCTTATCAGTTTGACAAGACTAAATATTCCTATTCAAGGTCACAAATTGACAATATTACCCTTGCTCTTAATAACTACTTAACCAAAAATTCAAACCCAAATAAAAATTTTAAACTAAAAAATGTATATTAAGAAAAATAATTACTATCTAATAGTAGTTTATATTTGTCTCCATCGAGATCATACTGAGATAACAAAAGACATTGATAATTTAAATCTAGTAAAAGTCAATCATTTGGGAGGATTTTGGTGAGTAATTAACATTTTGAAAATTTTCATGTACAGTTATAATTAAGAAATTCAATAAATTTTTAAAAAAATATTTTTTAATACATGATATAGTTTTTATTGAAAATTAAAATGATCTCTTCATATGTGTAAATTTTTGATGGTGTAAATTTTTCAAAGTGTAATTTTTTTCTTGTTTCAGTACAACTAAAATAAATATTTTAAATCAAGGAATTTACACCTTGTAAAAATTTAACCTTAATTTATTTTTCATTGTTATTGTAAATTCCATAAATAGGATAATATAAGGGTAGTATTGGAATAAAAGTTTTATTTTTCTTGCATTTTCTTCAAAGGGGCTAAAATGTTATAAAATATGTCAATCCAAGGGAGGTAAGTGAGATTTTCAAAACCTCAAGGGAGCTAAGTGATATTATGAGAAACCTCAGGGGAGGTTTCTGAAATTATCCCTATTATATTTATAAAAACAAAAAAATTACAAAAAAAAAAAGAAAAAGAAAAACACAAGGGGAATCAAAGTATACCTAAAAAGAATTGTATGGCAGCAGTTGTGAGATTAGTACATTTGAGATGGATTTTGTATATAAGTTCATATGAGCGGTTTTGTGTTTGGATATCCTGTCAAAGTTATATGGGAAGGGAGTGATTGCTGTATTTATTTTATTTTATTTTTTCCTTGAATATGATTGGAAATATAGAGTAGCAAGCATTCTGGTCAAATCATTCTATCCAAACTAGCTTCGGTTTTGGCACTATGTTAGCCCAAGAAAGATATAAACCGACAGTGCCTTTTAGTCTAGATTATAGTACCTCAGGGACGAGGGATACATAATCCGCGTATATGGTAATTACATATAAACCTACAATGCCTTAATAATCAAGAAAGCAAATATGATGATAATGCCTCCCTTTTCTCTCCTATATGAGCGCCCCAAGGTCTCGTTCCCTAATCCCACATCCCACGAATTCCCCAATTTTTTTCTACTTTTATTGCTTTCTCTCCAAGCCAACTTGCCAATTCATGGCACTATGCTGGCCATTAAATTTTTTTTTGGTCCTATATTAGCCATTAATCACTCCCTAGATCTAAATAATATACTTTATATTAATTACATACTCTACCTGCTAAATTGTTTTTCCAAACAGATTTCCTCAGTGGTAAAAGTAAAGGTAAAGTTTTCTTTATCTAAAATCATAACTTGAAAGAAAATCTAAATTTTGTAGACTCACATTTGAAATGGATTTATATTTAAGCATTGCCTTATTCCCCAGTATCCAACGAATTATGCATGTTGATTCATAAGCTCTACCAAAAAGGGAAAAATAAAGGAAAATTAAAGAAACATCTTGACCAATATATAAAAGCCTTTCAAGCATCTCAGTCAAAATCATTCTGTCCTAACCAACTTACCAAAGTTTATAACCTCTGTATAAATGCATCTCCTATCTATAACTTCCACAATTTCTCTCGGCTTCTATAGTTTTCTTCCCCTCATGAATGTTGCTTACAAAAACAAAAAGAAAATGGCTATTAATAAGGGAGTGATGAAACTGGTTGTTTGCCCCAAAAAAAAAAAAAAGAAAGAAAGAAAAGAGAGCACGCATGGTGGCAAGATAAGTGTACACTTGGCAAAAAATTAGGATAGCCAACTGAACAACCTTCCGAAATCATCTGGGCTAGTATCCCTTCTCGCCAAAAAAGGGAAAAAAAAAAAAAAGGGCAAGCCAATCAACATTCGTTAACAAAAAATAAGAGAATTACATGATCATAACAGCATTTAGAAATTACTGCATGGATTTGAGATAAAACTGTGACGAATTACAAAGTAATTAAGCATTCGAAGCATCAATAAAATTGCGGAAGCCACGCACAATTCAGCTTAGTACAGGGTAAAAAGCTCCAAAGTTGAATGGAACTATTTTATTTCACCTACATAACAAAGCAGTCGTCGTTTCATCATCAATTGCCTCGACTTGGTCCTGGACCGTCATCCCCTCATAACACAGAGAAAGGTATCCTCATCTTCAACTGGGGTTGATGATCCTTCTGGGAGACGTAAATTGAAGTTCCACTCATCAACTTTAACAACCTCAGCGGCGAGTTTTCCACATAGGAAGTTGTCAGGACTTTTTTTAGTGTTGAAATTGACATTTAGAGCACAACGAGCTGCGTTTTGTACATCAGCAGCCATATGATGCCGTTCTACTTAAATGAACCCTTAGGGGGTGTTTGGTAAATAAGTTTCAATTCCCATTATGGGTTTCAAATTCAATTATACCCATATAAAATGTTTGGTTGGGGTCAATGGGAATAAATTAATAGAACTGATAGGTCTCTTCTATGGATTTTTTGATTAACCACCTGTTACTAGGAAATCATCTTAGTTGCCCATCCTATTATTCTTAAATCATCTTAATTACCCTTTTATTCTCATTAAATGCAAAAATAAGAAAATAAAATGCTACTGTTTCAACAAATGAAAAGAAAAGGAAAAGAAAAAGAGAAACAATGAAAAAGAAAAATTATAAATTATAAAATCCATTCCACATTAACAAACACACTGTGGGTTTTCATTAAAACCCATTATCATTGACCATTCTATGACATCGATACTGATAGTGATAGTGGAATTCGAACCAAACAGCTCCATAGTTGGCTGTAACCGGAAGAATCTGAGGAATAACTGAATGAAATCATTTTTCTCTCTGTTCAATTTCTTCTCTCTCTCTCTCTCTTCTGTAATTCCCATCTCTTCTCTCTCCCTCTCCTACTCTCAAGCCTGCTAGTCTTCGTCATTTCTTCCCAATTCTTCAATTCTTTTCTGTTAATGATTCACGACCCCGACAAAAGTCTGCAAAAGCCCAACCAAATTAGAAAGGATATTCAAAGTACAAATAAGCAATTAAGGCGAGCTAAAAAAAAAAGAAAGGAATTAAGGTGAGTGATCGCATGATGTGATAGTCAGTTAGTAAATGATGCAGAGACAGGTAGTGTCACTGATCTACAAGAATCTCAGCAAACTCTTGGAACAGGCGAAGCTAATTTGGGAAAAAAAAATTAAGGAAAGAGACAGACAATTGAATCAAATCTACCTCTCTGATGAGTTAGCTAGGAGACATGGGTAGAGGTTATGAATACTAGTATTTGATTTCATAACTGGCTGATACATTTAAATAATTCTGTTTCAAGTTCAATTTTGATGTAAAATAAAAGAAATTCAAAAATGAAATATCAGAGATACATATCCACACATATATATAGATACACATACACGTTAAAGCTAACTAGCTTGAATCTTGATCATCTTACACTGGTTCAACAAGTAGGCAGGTAATATTACGAGTCCATAGACGAATTTTAGTCGAGGACCAATCAACCTCACAAGTCACAACCGCCGACCGAATTTCAAGCTGCAAAACTGGAGATGGGGAAGAACGAGCACATGATATTGGTGGCACAACGTGCCATTATGGGGTGTGTCTAAATGCTAAAGCGTAGAATCCTGTCCGTGTGTTAGGAGTCAAAATATTTGGCATGCCGGTCACTAGTACTCGTAAAGAATCCAACAAAAAAGTGGGGGAAAAATGCACAGAGAATTATTTTTTCTTTTCCGTTTTTTAATTACAGGAGAACAAGGAATAGCAAGGTTTAAAAGTTGCTGAATTCGAGATGAAAAAGGGTAAATTACAAATACCTCCTATGATTTTACATAATATTATATGTCTCTCCTAAAGTCTCAAAACAGTCACATAACCCCCTGTGGTTTATGTAAAGTGGAAAATCGATGAAATGCATAGTCAATTAGGGTAATTAGACCACGTTTACTCTAGAAATGCGTGTAATAAAATTGTAATACCAATTTAACCCCCTTATAGTTCGCATAAGTATCCACTTTACTTTACGGTGATTTTTGTATTTATCCACATAATCCCCTATAATTTTGTATAAGGTAGCTAAGTCGTCATTTGATTTAGTATATAAGTAACGTATTTTACTAGCATTTCAACTAATAACGTTACGTAGACAATTTTTTTTATTATATTTTCAAGTTACATTAAACTGTAAGAGAGTGAAGTGGTTATTTTGGAATGTTAAGAAAATTATATAGCAATAGATAAAATTGTGGGAGAGTTATTAGTAATTTACCCTTAAAAAAAAAAAAGAGCAGCTACACTACATTACTACAAAGTAACACAGGAATCAAAGAAAACAAGAACAGTCAAATCTTATTTATTGTACGATGGTCCCTCGCAATGATAGCGAGTACGTACGGTACACCCGTAAATTAAAGCGTAAAAGTCCAAATCTGATCGAACTTTTTTTATTGTACACACAGGTACACACTACATATTCAAATTCTCCCGAAACAATTAGATTCTGGAACATAATGGGCCATCACTGCCTCTCGACAGCCCGCGGCATGATGCGCCGTGGCCACAGTACCCCACGGCCCATGTGCGGCACGTGGGCCGCCGGGTGCAGTGGGCCCGTGGCAACAGCGCGTCTGGGTAAAAGGACCACGATCCAGGCCTTCATCCCCTTTAAACACCAAGCTCGGTCACAAGGAGAGCCACTAGGAATGGCAAGATAAATACTCTCCCCAAGACCCTCGAAAACGGCCTGGCCGTTGATTACCGGTACCGTAACTGCAGTCTCTGGATCAGGGTGTTCTGAGCAATTGTTGTAGTCGACCGGGGTGACTAGCGAAACTGCAGAAATCTTTCCACTCTTGACATTTGACAACTGCAAAAGGACACATGCAAGAATTAGGGTACAGGAAGTTAAGCTAAGTGAATAAGCTGAATCATATAAGCCTAAAATAAATCTTTTGATTATCTTACCAACGTCTTGGCCTACAACACAGGGAAGATCATGCCAGTCGTCGGGATCGTCAGAGGTCCAGTCTAAAATGCAGTGCTCGTCAGCAGAGCTGAGGACGGCGAAGCCCAAGAAGAGGAACCAAAAAAGACACATGATTCTGGTAGCAGAATTCGCCGTTGCGGTTGTGTTTGGTTTGCACAAATTATCTTGTTTGTGTGTAGATGGCAAACTGTTGGTGGGATGTAGTAGTTGCAACTTGCAAGGAGGTGGGGCCAAACAGGTCCTTATCCTTGTACAAATTTGTTGGGGCTCATCAATGGACTCATTTAATTAACGATTGCTGAATTATTATCTGGACTCATTTCTTTTTTCTTTTTGTAGGAACAGTTTTGTTACAGGACCAAAAAACAGAAAAAAAAATCGAGACGACGATGAAGAGAGCAGGACTTTGTTTTAGTTTTATTTTGTCAATAAAGTAATTTTTATGGTGCCTTATTTCTTAATTCTCAGCCTTTGAGATTTATCTGGATCTCCATACAGGTTATTATTCTGGCAAGCTTCGTTTCTTTAAAGGGAAAACTTGTTCACTTGATATTGTTTCAAAACTAGATGTTCTCGCATTCTGGGAAGTCGTCTTGTATGCTTGTAAGAAGAAAAGTTTTTTTTTTTTTTTTTTTTTTTGGGTTCTTCACCAGTACAATCATTGGGTCTCGTTTATGTGCATCCATATTAGTGTTTTATTGATTGCCACTTTGATTTTCCAACGCGATGTCCTTGATGAAGCCGGCTACTGATTCTGGATAAATTTCTATGGCTTTACTATTAGAAGCACCTTATTAGCAATTTTAGAGAATGGCTCTTTGTGAATTGACTATGCAAATGTGAATCATAGTGCCAATGGAATGCAGAATAAATATACAGAACATGATCGATCCATTGAGCAAGAATAAATGAGTGGTTAAGCTTTAGTACTTAAATGAGTTTAATCAAATTGAGCACTTTAGTGCTTAAACTTGTTTGATTATTTTAATAAATTTAAAATTTTATTCAAATTTGTCTTGTTTATTTATCAAACCAAATTCAAACGAATTTTTTATTAAATTTGAAAGTTATCGAATATAAAATGCTATTCAAATTTGACTTGACTAATTGGCAAATCAAATTCAAACAAACTCTTACCAAATTGAGTTTGATTCAAATATTGAGTAGCTTGATTCATCTTTCAACCCTAGTGATGATTAGACGTACAAGTGAACAAGCTAGTAGTTGATTGGCATGATTAGACGAGCTTAGTTGTGCCAATCAAGACAAAAAAAAAAAAAAAAAACATATGGTGCAAAACCAGTGCGACCTGTGAATTGACAATGCGAATGTGAATCATACTGCCAATGGAATGCAGAATAAACACACAGAACATGATCGATCCATTGGAGCTATGTATGTGGGGTTTCTTCCTCAAAATTTCCTCTACCATTAAATATATATCTAGTTGACAGCTTCCAAAATCGTGAGGTGATGGTGATGACAAACTGGCAATGGTGGTTGTTTATTCTGATCATGGAGATGCTAGTTCATAGTGCATTTCTTCAAATCTACTTCTAAATTTCCAGTTATAATACCCCAGCCAGAATGGCGTCAGCTTTGAGCTACGGAAGGAATAGATATTGAGCAAAACTCAAGAATTCAATGAATTGTTTCCCCAAGCACTATAAATCTTCTTTTTCTTTTTGGGATAGATAATATCCTCTGGGGTAAGCTCGCACCACTTTACCATTCCCATCCAAACGTTCAATTGTGAAATACATATTAACGAAAGAGGAGCCAACATGGATTAGGTGGGTGGCACATTAATGATAGGCCAACTTATTCTATATTGTCATTTCTTTCTCATCAGTCCGTGACATTGAAAACAACTAATGGAAAAATGCAAACCATGTATTGATTTGTCACTTTTTCAACAAACGAATGGTAGTCCGAATTCACTGACTCCGGCATAACACTGCAGTAGAGCAGCAAACCAAACATCTCAAGTAACATGAGAATCACATGACAATATCACAAACACATGGTACACACAACAACTATGATAGTCTTAATATACAAATTCTCATGCAAAGGGCAGCAAATTGGTTCTAAGCAGTATACTATGGAAGACAGTAAAAAGCTATACAGTAAAGCTTTTGATGAAGTTACCTAGCTAGTTTTTCATATGGTTTTAACCCTGGCACCTAATGTTCCTAAATGATGATCAACTGTTAAATTTTAAATTGGATGCAATTCAACGGCGCACAACTTCTACCAGGTTCATATGCGGCTACCCGATCACACGTGGGAGCTTCTCACCGACTAATAAAATAAAAGACCCTCAAAGACGTTGGAAATCCTGCAAAAACCGGTCCACATTCAGTGTTCATCAGACAACTCACACTTCTAGTATAGGGTAAAGATTCAATGACAGCCTCTAACTTTCTATCTCAACTTTGGCCATTTTGAGCCAACAAACCTTGCACGTCGTAGAAACTTGTGGCATGTATATAGCTGATCTGAACAAAGGACCCTCAATTTGTTTCTCTCATAGTGGCAGGCCCAGTGAGCACAAATAACACTCAAATTCAATATGATTATTATTGTTAACAAATACAGTAAAATTTTGGGGCTTAACCAATTGAATGCAAGATGACGTGCAGCTTCAAGCAACAAGAGTTGGTTACTTATCCAACTAAAACTGTTGAAAAAAACCAACTATTGTGCAACTTTAAGTGCTAATTTTACCAAATTCGACATAAAGCGAGAGCTATATATGAATTCTCTTAGAACTATAAATTTCACTTTCACATGTCATTGCATTCTAATCTCTTGGATCCGTTTTATCTAAGCTCAATCATTTGCATGGTCAGCAAAATTAATGGAATTAATTAAGAAGAGTGCATATGATGTATGAGTGTAGCAATTGCGGATCAATAAAAGGACTAATTCCATTTTGTACTTTTTAACTTGAACCAGATTCTTACTTTGCATCTTAAACTTTAGTTTTGAACATATTGCACCCTAAACTCTCGAATTTGTCACATTTACGTCCAATCATTAACACCTTAATCACAATTAATAAAAGTAATGATCATGTACACAACACACCAATGTCGCAATTGCACATCACTTAAAGAAAAAGGTATAGAGAAGGAGAACTTTCTCTGCTTTATCAATAAACTAGTCTTATATACCAAGTCTTTGATTTAAATCTAAACTAAATTGCCAACAAAACAGAGAAAATTGGAAAAATGAGGGCTTCAAGCGTGAATCTTCTCCCGCCCCCCCCCCCTCTCTGTGAAACATGACGGATTCAAGTCTAACTCTAGAAAAAAGTTTTCAGAGATGTGCCAAACACCAAAGCAATGAAGTAAATTAATCCCTTGTATTGAAAAGATCCGTGTATAACTCAAATGTTCTGTTTATTTGGACTTGCTTTATTCATGTCTGCTTTTTGGTAAATAAAGTGAGGTTGGCTGCTCACTATGCCTCATTTCAGATGGAAGATTGTTTTCTGGTGAGACACCACACTAAACTTGATGAAGTGAGCACTCCAACAGGATTCAGTTATTGCAGACCATACTATCCTCCCTGATTATAGAATGTGCAATTATCGTAATGGAGTCGAGTTTGAAGTTTTATTTGTAGAATCTTAGATGGATGTAAATTGAGAAGTAGTACCTAGTATTGCTGCTGGGATCAATTCACTTGACTATTGGAAATCCATTCGGTACTCATATACCTATCTTATCTGAGGAATTCTCTTGCAGATTGGTTCTTGCTTTTGAATTTTTAGTTTGTTCATGTTGCCATCCCGATAATTGTATGCAATTTTGCATTTATTCTTTGGCAATTATTCGATTTCCATGTAATTGGTGATGTACCAGAAGGGGAGGTAATGACCTCCAAGTCCAAGCATTTGTAGTTTGATTGACTGCGGAGAATGGAAGTAGAGTCGATAATGACTAGGATGTTTGGGGTTTGAATAGTTTGAATAGCAAAAATTGGCTTTGTCCTAAAAAAGAAAAGAATGCCCAAAGACTATAACACGGATCTGAATTATTGTTATAGTAATTCAGGTATTCTTTCGAAGAATTGAACAAATATTATATTTATTTGCTGTTAACTAGTTTTACTTTTGAAATGCATTTTCTTCTTCTAACCTATCTTTTTGAGATTCCGTGTCTTTTATACTAAAAGATTAGTTTCCTTTAAAAAATTTTCATAGGAAGAGGGAGGGATTGCAAAAATGTATAAGAAAGAGTGGAATGTGTATTTGAGTGTGAAAATTTGCCAAAAATAATTTGTAAGCAATTTTTCAAGTGAAAGTGTGTGAAAAATGTGTGTGTGAGTGTGTTAGTATGTGTGTATGTGTGAATGTATAAGAAATAGTTTACAAGTGTATGAAAATGTTTGTATAATTTGTGTACACAATAATAAAAGTGTGAATATATAGAAGTGTTTAGAAAATATGTTGGGTCATAGTTGGATTTTTGGGTTTAACTTTACCCAATTAAACCCAACCCAAGCTAACCCATAAAAAAGTTGGGCGGGTTGGGTTGTAACCCAATTCAACTAAACCCGTCTTTGACCCACCCAATAATAACCCAACCCATCCAATTGCCACCATGTTTAACTAGAAGCTATCATGTGATCTTTGATTCTTGATGAATCTTGAAGAGAGAAGCAGGAAACAAAAAGACTGTACAATAACACTCATATAATATAAAGCAGATTACAAATACAGCAGGGATAACATCTTCGAAAGCAATAATTATATGGCTGAAGAGAAGACAAGGTAATGAATAGTGGCTATAATGCCAGATTTCAGATTTAGGTAACATTTTCCATCATCTGAAGCAGTAGGAAGTAGACAAATTTCTGTGAGCCCGTATTATGAACTTCTAGCACATACCATGATAACAAGAAAAGCTATCCCACAAATTTAACCAAAAAAAAAAAAAAATTGGAGAAGTTTGCAAAATTGCGTTGTGAATCAAGCACACCAATCTCTTACTATGGAAGACCTTCTCTTGAAATTTTAGTTCAAATATGAGAAAAAATATTAAGTGCCAGGGCTGAAGGACCACTGAAGCTGAAGTTTACAACTTCAAATATCTACTTTTAGGCTTTATTAAGAGAAGGAATTTCAGGTGCTTAAAAATCACTTCCTGTCCAACATGGATTTCGGAAGTGCAGTACTGAGATGGAAGCATAATTCTAGTGGCTGAAGGAAGGCAAGATAGCCTGAGCTCCTCCTATTTGGTATTCTTTACTACTAAGGCTCATGCCTAAACCTGCCATCCCTCTACTGTTATTCTTTTTGTTGCATGTCAATTTATCTTTTGTGTACATGTGCCCATGCTTGAGGGCAGGGGATTTGCAGCTAGGATGTTAAATCAATAAAGGAAAACTATGATAGCGAAGTAGACAAAACAATACCAAAATTTGAAGATAGCAAAATTAACTATAATACTTGTCAACAAAAGGATAGACAAAATTCCATAGCTTAGATAGAATCCAATACAACACAACACAGTATAATTAAACAAAAAGAATTTGAACATGAAATATAGCAAAATTAGCACTTAATTTTGGGTAGATTTCAGTAAATTATAACCTTTGGGTCATAAAGCAATTATCTTTTCCTTTAGAGATCCCACACTTGTAGAAGGAATAAACTTGCTTGGTCCAATGTCACTACTATCAGCAAGCCTGAATTTGATCTCAACCAAATCTTCTACAGCCATGGACAACCTCACCACATTAAACCAACCTCAAATTCCTCGAATCCACAAACTCAAATCACCTCCAACTCCACAAAACAATGAAAAAGCAACAATCTTTCTTGCTTTGAGGGAAAAAAATCAAGACATAAACGTTCACCCCTTAAAACAACTTAGATTTCAGTGAGAAAAAAAAGTTTAGAGGAAAAAAAGTTTATTTACAACTTGTCTTGATTCAAGAAGCCAAACATTTAGAGAGAGAGACACCAAAAAAAAAAAAAAAAAAAAACCTATAACCGCTATGTAAATTATCTATTTTGTCTTCTTTGTGTGTAATCTGCATACATAGCATGTGCAATTGCATCCCTTTTCCTTGCCCATTCTCTATTTTCAGCTCGCCTCTCACTTTGTGTTTGATAAGACTGTGTGTGAGATGCTTGTTCAACTAGAACATTTGGAGTTTCAAATTGTTGCTCTTGAATGACCTCCTCCATGAATACGTCATTTAGAGCTATACCCATGATGTGATTATGTCTGATACAACATGCCAAGATTACATCTACTTGGGTTTTAAATTCCCAAAATGGATCATTATCCACCACCTTAAATCGTTTCTTTAAAACACCAAAGCCTCGTTCAATGGTTGTTCGCAAAGAGAAGTGATGAAGATTAAAAAGCTCTTTCTCATTTTTGAGGGTGATTATCATCATACTCCTTTAGGTGATATCGAACTCTAGAATAAGGAGGAATGAACCCATTGTGAATGCCATAGCCAGCATCTACAATCTTGTTTGAAAATGAAAAAAAAAAAGGTTATTTTTATCTTATCTAATAGTGTTTTCCATAATTATATGACTCGCATAAATTAAGACAAGTACTTGGGGTACTTGTAGACCCCTTGGTCTTGTAAGAGCATCTTCAAGAACACGAGAGTCATGTGCCGATCCTTCCTAACCAGCAACCACATATGAAAATTTGAGATCAAAACCCCTTTTGACCTCGAAATCTTCCTTGAATTCCAAAGGGTACACTTGCAGCAACATGTGTTCCATCTATAGTCCCGACACAATCCTATTTTATGATTTAAATTAGATATAAAATAGTTTTCATTATTTGAGTTAATTAAATTTTAAACAAAGGACTGAACTTACAGCAAACCAAGGATAGTATCTTCGACTATTACGGATCTCCAGTGAAGTTGCACCATTTGGCAGTTGTACTAATTCTGGATATAGTTTCCATATGCCATTAAGTACAATGGAAAAATAACGGTGTATGGTTTCAGTTGACCTATACAAATACCCCCCAACCACTCGAAATCTCAAATTATAGCCAACTATTTGTAGGAACATTAACAGTTGCTCTCTTGCTGACATATGAATGGTTGGTTGTAACAATCCTCTAATTGTGAGAGCATTTAGTAATTGGAAAATTGTATTCTGGTCTATTCTAATTTGGTCTATACAATAAGCACTACTTCCGTATAATATGCTATCCATGTAATCCTCCCTAGCTCGCTCCCTATTAATATAAGGTGGTTTAGGTATAACAACTGGAGTTTTGTGTGCTTCAAGAGCTATGTTTCCAGCTACTAGGACTGAAATGGCAGCACCAATTACAATAGCAGTCTCATCATCATCACTATTGGGATCCATCTATGAAAATTTAATAGAATTATTAAACTAGAATAAATAACTTTGCATCAAGCAACTAAACTAGAATAAATAACACAAGCCAATGATAACTAGAATAGGCTGCAACCTTCTTTTTCTCATATTTTAAGAAAAGCATACCATGCATAGATTTCCAACAGGGCTGATAGAAAATAGGAAGCAAAAGTACCTTGTAAATCAGTTCTCCCTGAAAACCTCTAGCAACTAACAGGTTGTCCTTCACCGCTAGTGTACTTACTTGAGTCTACAGAGGAAAAGGGAGTTAATAGCTGGATCAAAGGGAACCAAGGCCAAGACTTTACGTAAGTATATATAAGAAACTTCCAAATTAAACAGTTACACCACAGAGAAATGTGACATAAAGTAGACATCTCTTTGATGTAACCCATACCAAATTCCTCAACTGCGTTAAGCAACAATGGATTTACATATCATTCAACCATCTCAAAGATGATTACTCTAGTAGAGAAAGTAATCAAATTGAATACACAAAAAAAAAAAGAAGAAGTGAGAGCATTTCTTCATGATTCATCATGTTCTTCAATAGTGGCTTTCAAGTCCACTGCCTATACACCAATTAAGCATACCCCTAACTCAAAAATATCAACAATGTTAACACTTCCAGTTTCCAAAAATTCAAGTGTGCACAAGTAAAATCCATTTGGAACTGAAGTTTGATGGCAATAAAAGAAGAACATTGGATCATTCCAAACGAACTCGCACCCACCAACCCAATGATACCCTATTACAGAATATTTGCAACATGAAGTGGTATTATCCAAAACCAACAAATGAAGTGAAATATACGACTCCTTTAACAAAATTTAGAACTGATTCCAAATTAGAAGTTCAAGCATAATATCTTAGAGCAGACATAAAAATCAAAGTGTAGACAAATGGAAGTGAAATACGGATCACAGTTCTTGGGTGGGGGTAGACAAATCCATGCCAGGATGCAAAAGAACTTTAAACAAAGCTTATAAGTTGAAGATAAAACATGTAAAATTAAAATTTATCAGCAAATGTAATATCAACATTTATCAGAAAATCAGCAAGTTTTAAAGGACCTAGTCCAATTCATCCATCTTAATAGTTACTATAAGTTTTTTCACAAAGACCAATGAGTACTCATCAAAACAAAAAGTGTTGCAGCATAAATCAGAGAGAATCACTAAAGAAAGAGGGACAGGCAGCCTAATTTGCAAATAACTTAGAATACAATCAAAAGCCTAATTTGCCATTCAGAAATTTTAGAAGCAGTTGAAGCTTGATGGTGGTAAATTAGGTTAAGAGAACGTGTACGATTCCAGTGTCTTGAATTTCACGACAAAGTATAGAAGGATTTGCCTAGATTATACATTTATGGTTAGAGTTTTTGTTAGTTGGAATCAGTCATACAGTAGACTACTGATCACTTGTCCCAGGATGACTATTTGAAACTTCTGAATCCAAGGACGGAGCTAACCGACCCCAGGCTTCCACCCTCGCCAACAATCCCCATCCTTACCCCCACCTTCTTTCTCATTCCTCCCTTCCCCCCCCCCCCTCCAACCAAGAAACCCCCAAAAAAAGATGAATAATTGCAATGATTTTAAAAGGAGAACAACCTAATTGAAAGAGTAGCCTACCTTTGGAACCGGGTTTTCACCACAGCTAGAGATGCTGCCAGAAGAGGGGATTGATCACTGATGTCCTCTGATGTACAGCCTAGGATTGGTTCAGACTTGTTGAGGTTTTTTGTCAAAGGAGGTGAAAAGAAGAGCCGCGATTTGAAGAAAGAAAATAACCTCAGTAGATAAATGAGGAAGTTATTTTCATCCTTCTGGCGTAAGTGATTTTCTATAGGAAATTGTTTTCCCAAATTAGATGTTGTCCAAACAAAGGAAAATTCAAAAATGTTTTCCGGAAAACATCTTACATTGAAACAAACAGACCCATAATGTTATCTGCAAAATAATGGAAAGAAAATATTGTAATATTATATTTATAAAAACAAAAAAATTACAAAAAAATAAAAAACACAAGGGGAATCAAAGTATACCTAAAAAGAATTGTATGGCAACTGTTGTGAGATTAGCATATTTGAGATGGATTTTGTATATAAGTTCATATGAGCGGTTTTGTGTTTGGATATCCTGTCAAAGTTATATGGGAAGGGAGTGATTGCTGTATTTCTTTTATTTTTTTTTCCTTGAATATGATTGGAAATATAGAGTAGCAAGCATTCTGGTCAAATCATTCTATCCAAACCAGCTTCGGTTTTGGCACTATGTTAGCCCAAGAAAGATATAAACCGACAATGCCTTTTAGTCTAGATTATAGTACCTCAGGGACAAGGGATACATAATCCTCGTAAATGGTAATTACATATAAACCTACAATGCCTTAATAATCAAGAAAGCAAATATGATGATAATGCCTCCCCTTTCTCTCCTATATGAACACCCCAATGTCTCATTCCCACATCACACATCCCACGAATTCCCCAATTTTTTTCTACTTTTATTGCTTTCTCTCCAAGCCAACTTGCCAATTCATGGCACTATGCTGGCCATTAAATTTTTTTTTGGTCCTCTATTAGCCATTAATCACTCCCTAGATCTAAATAATATTTTTTATATTAATTACATACTCTACCTGCTAAATTGTTTTTCCAAACAGATTTCCTCAATGGTAAAAGTAAAGGTAAATTTTTCTTTATCTAAAATCATAACTTGAAAGAAAATCTAAATTTTGTAGACTCACATTTGAAATGGATTTATATTTAAGCATTGCCTTATTCCCCAGTATCCAACGAATTCTGCATGTTGATTCATAAGTTCTACCAAAAAGGGAAAAATAAAGGAAAATTAAAGAAGCATCTTGACCAATATATAAAAGCCTTTCAAGCATCTCAGTCAAAATCATTCTGTCCGAACCAACTTACAAAGTTTATAACTTCTGTATAAATGCATCTTCTATCTATAACTTCCACAATTTCTCTGGGCTTCTATCTTGTTCTTCCCCTCATGAATGTTGCTTGCAAAAACAAAAAGAAAATGGCTATTAATAAGGGAGTGATGAAACTGGTTGTTTACCCAAAAAAAAAAAAAGAGAAAAAGAAGAAGAAGAAGCATACGTGGTGGCAATGTAAGTTGTCCACTTGGCAGAAAAATTAGGATAGCCAATTCAACAACCTTCCAAAATCATCTAGGTTAGCACATCTTCTATCGCCAAAAAAAAAAAGAAAAAAAAAGAAAAAAAAAGGCAAGCCAATCAACATTCGTTAACAAAAAAGAAGATAGAAATTACTGCATGGATTTGAGATAAAACTGTGACGAATTACAAAGTAATTAAGCATTCGAAACAACAATAAAATTGCGAAAGTCACGCTCAATTCAGCTTAGTACAGCGTAAAAAGCTCCAAAGTTAAATGGAACTATTTTATTTCACCTACATAATAGAAAGCAGTAGTTGTTTGATCATCAATTGCCTCGACTTGGTCCTGAACCTTCATCCCCTCATAACACAGAGAAAGGTATCCTCGTCTTCAACAGGGGTTGATGATCCTTCTGAGAGACGTAAATTGAAGTTCCACTCATCAACTTTAACAACCTCAGCAGCAAGTTTTCCACATAGGAAGTTGTCAGGACTTTTTTCAAGTGTTGAAATTGACGTTTAGAGCACAACGAGCTGCGTTTTGTACATCAGCAGCCATACGATGCCGTTCTACTTAAATGAACCCTTATTGGCTGTAACCGGAAGAATCTGAGGAATAACTGAATGAAATCATTTTTCTCTCTCTTCAATTTCTTTTCTCTCTCTTCTGTAATTCCCACATCTTCTCTCTCCCTCTCCTACTCTCAAGCCTGCTAATCTTCGTCATTTCTTCCCAATTCTTCAATTCTTTTCTCTTAGGCCCTGTTTGGTTCTAAGAAAATGCTGAGGAAAAGGAAAATGTTTCCACTAGAAAGTTTTTCCTATGTTTGGTGCGGGGAAAAGTAGCATGGAAAGGAAATCAAGGGAATTTGTTAGGAAATTGGTAGTGTATTTTTGCCTAAAAACCATTTCCTTTGCTTTTTGTGAGGAAATCGAGGGAAACAGAATTGTAAAGGGCCAATGCGCAGACCTTATTCGGGTTAAATTAAGTGTTCGGATCTTTTTTAAAATAAAAAAAAGTCCACTTCCCTGTGGCCTGCTCCGTCATCTCTTTCCTCTCATGCCATGAACCGGTGATTTCTTCTCAAAAACTCATCGATTCTAACATTTGAATTCCAATCTCTAAATTCTCCTCTCTTAAGCACCATTTTCCATTAAACTTGCAGTCGTGTTCTAGATCGAGGAAGGAATTGCAATTGCATGTAGACCCTTTTTGTTGGTAATGCTCGAATACTTTGCCTTTATACATGTTGGCTTTGTCACCAATCTGTTATCAAGAATTGATATAGTGATGGGTCTGTATTTATGAAACATGAACTGATCTTTGATGGTATAATTTCACATTTTTTGTCCTTGGTTGTCAGTGGGGATATTTCTTTGTATTCCGCTAGTGCTATTTTGGTTGATTATTGATGTGTTTTGCTTACTTCTATATGATCTTGTTGTGCCTTGATTTTCATATACTTTTTGTTGCTTTATTTCAAGTTAGCTCACAAAAATGGTTTCTTGAATTCATTTTTTTTCTTTTTTGGGTTTGGGGTTGGAGGAGGGGTTTAAGTTTTTAGGCATCTTCCCCTCAAAGGAATATTCCAAACGAAAATTAAAAAAATGGTTACTTTGGCATATAATGTAGGATAGGCTACGTTATATAGTGGTTGGAGTTGTGGGTTTTTCTTGGTTCTTCTTGGTACGTGGTATATGAGGAGCATGTATATCTTGCAAGTAATTGGTAACTTTTGTTCCTTATATGAGGAGCATGCATTTGTTTGATGAAATATTATTTGAATTCTTGTTGGTGGTGGGTGAATTTTTTTGTGGAATTTAAAGGTGAGCAGGACTTGTACTTATTATGGTTTCTGGGAAAATTTTACTAGGTATTGAAAAGTTCTACTGGTCAAAAATTTTGTGTTTGATGAATATCTAGTTCAGAATTGGAGTTGTGAAGATTGGTTCAATGAGAAAGAAGTTGTTGAGGGATGCTTGATTAGAGAACTTATTGAAGTTGGTGCAAAAGTAACTTAATTGAGTTTGCACACATGTTTAAGATGTCAAATTCAATTGGTGTTGGAGAATGACCTTCGTTTCTCTGCTGGTCTATTTTCAATTTTTTCCACCCCCTCTTTAGAGCCTAAATGTGTGCAAATTATCGATTCTTTGGAAATACTTCTCAAGAAAAAAATCCCATCATACTTGATTGTTGATGACCCTAACTGCTGTTGGTTTTTTCAAGCGAGCATGGGAACTATTTGAAATAATGCTCGTGTGCTACACTTAAGAATACAAGTAGGTCACCCACTATTGAGGTTTTGAAATGTTCCAAAATGTATTGTCATGGTTTCAGAGCATATAAGCAGTGGAAGGGATGCTTGTGTCAAATCTTTGTTGCATGGTCAAGTACTGGACCTAAATGCCCGTGAGACTGCTAGTACCATTTCTGGATTGATATGCTAAAAAGTCCGATGCAATGAGCCTGACTTTGAGAATAAACAACCTATGAATTTGGTGGATAATAGTCAAGGAACTACTTACATCGCTTTGAATTTGGTCTTGCATAATAGCACTAAGCGTTTTGAAGTTGATTGTCATTCTGTTCAAGAAAAATTGCTAGAAAAAGTGATGAGAAAATCTCATCTAAAGTGTTTAAATCAATTAGTTTATTTGTTTACTTAAGACTCAGATTTCAAAGAGTGAAATTCATTTGTAGTACATTATTTGTTTACTTAGCTTGTACTGATTTGCACTGAGGTTCCATGATGTTGGGCATATGTGTGTGAGCCCATGAACCTAAATCTAATTCTTTTAGAAGATTGAAAAAGGGAAACCTTTTTTTTTTTTTTTGGTGGTTGCCAATTGTGGTGCAAAGATGTTTGTAAAATTCCTGTCTGGATGGACAACTCTATTACAAATCTGCAATGATTATCTTGCATTCATCTGTTATGCATGTCACCATTCTGAAGCTTTAGATGAATCTGATTGCAGCGGAAATTTGGACAGCACGTTCTTATTGTAATTTGCAATGCTTAAGCTTGCACAGTTTTTTTTTCTTTTTCTTTTTTTTTTTACATTGTTTATCATATGCCTATGTCTATTTTGTCATTCATCATTATACATGATATGTTAGTTCGGTTGTCATTGCTTGAACCAGGCTTGCTCCATTTTAAGACTCTGGTTGGAATTCTTGTCGGGAGAAGCAAGTGGTTTGAGCAACATGCATCCAAGACCTATCTCATTTTCTAGTACGTAATGGGTATTTGGACTCAAATATTAGTCCATCTTCATCAATATAATATTCTTTAGCAGTAGTTTGTGAATCTTGTAAAGCATAGCAAAGTTGCTGGTGAAGCTTTTCAGTACGAGACATCATACACTGGTCTAGGATTGATTTCTTCCTCTTTAACACATGGTTGCTGTTCTAGAGAAAGAGCTGCACCGCCTCTACAGAAAGGAAATTTGTCCAACTTGATCAATTTATGTTTGCTTTTATTAGCATATTTACTCTTATGAAAACTTCAAGCAAATTGTGATGACGATTGTATGACTAGTTTCTCAGTTTTGTTCATTCTTATATGAAGCTTATCTCTATCTAAAAACATTTAAACTTTTGACTCAATTACTACAAAAATGAAAACTTCTAGCTTCTTGTTTGTCAAGCTAGAAACAATCATACAAAGAAATTGATGATTGTTGGATGGAAAATATAGATATGGTTAACAAAACCAATTGGTTAACAAAACCAATTGATCAATAGGTCAAAACCTTATTGGCAACTACAAAATTTTAACGGTTATTATAGATTGTTAGGTGTTTTACACATCATCTTATCAATAGCTGAAAATAATCATACAAAGAGATTATCAATTGTTGTGATTGTTAAAGCAATAACTGAGAATTTCCTTAACACAATAGAATGAAATCTTAATGACAAACATAGGTTGAATATTGAAAATTTAAGTTAAATTGTCCTTTTAAAGTTTTGTTTTCAATTTTTGTTTCTCATAAAAAATTCATAATCCAAACATAGGAATTACTTTCTTTGGAATTCCTTTTCAGTTCTTTAGTACTTTCCTTTGTTAACCAAACAGAAGAAGCAATAGGGTTTTTAGAGGAATTCACTTTCCATTTTCCACTTTCCTTTCCTTACTCGTTTCCTAGAACCAAACAGGGCATTAATGATTCACGACCCTGACAGAAGTCTCCAAAAGCCCAACAAAATTAGAAAAGATATTCAAAGTATAAATAAGGAATTAAGGTGAGCTAAAAAAAAGAAAGAAAAAAAAAAGGAAGGAATTAAGGTGAGTAGTTGCATGACGTGACAATCTGTTAGTAAATGATGCAGAGACAGGTAGTGACACTGATCCACAAGAAACTCAGCAACCTCTTAGAATAGCTGAAACTAAATTGAAAAAAAATAAATAAAGGAAAGAGACGGACAATTGAATCAAATCTGGCTCTCTGAATCTTGATCAGAGAGCTAACTAGCTTGATCAAGATATACATACATACATACATATATATATATATATATATATATATATATATACATGTTAAGCTAACTAGCTTGAATCTTGATCATCCTACACTGGTTCACCAAGTAGGCAGGTAACTTTACGAGTCCAAAGACGAATTTAGTTGAGGACCAATCAACCTCACAAGTCACAACCGCCGACCAAATTTGAAGCTGCAAAACTGAAGATGACGAAGAACGAGCACACATGATTTTGGTGGCACGACTTGCCATTATGGGGTGTGTCTAAATGCTAAAGCGTAGAAGCCTGTCCGTTTATTAGGAGTCAAAATATTTGGCATGCCGGTCACTAGTACTCGTAAAGAATCCAACAAAAAAAGAAAAAAAAAAACAGCAGAGAGAATTGTTTTTTCTTTTTTCTTTTTTAATTACAGGAGAACAAGGGATAGCAAGGTTTAAAAGTTACTGAATTCGAGATGAAAAGGGTAAATTACAAATACCTCCTATGATTTTACATAATATTATATGTCACTCCTAAAGTTTCGAAACAGTCACATAACTACCTGTGGTTTATGTAAAGTGGAAAATCGATGAAATGCATAGTCAATTACGGTAATTTGAACATGTTTACTCTAGAAATACGTGTAATAAAATTGTGATACCAATTTAACCCCCTTATAGTTCGCATAAGTATCCACTTTATTTTACGGTGATTTTTGTATTTATCCACATAATCCCCTATAATTTTGTATAAGGTAGCTATAAGTAACGTATTTTACTAGCATTTCAACTAATGACGTTACGTAGACTATTTTTCATTATATTTTCAAGTTACATTAAACTGTAAGAGAGTGAAGTGGTTATTTTGAAACGTTAAGAGAATTATATAGCAATAGATAAAATTGTGGGAAAGTTGTTAGTAATTTACCCTTAAAAAAAAACAAAGAGCAGCTACACTACATTACTACAAAGTAACACAGGAATCAAAGAAAACAAGAACAGTCAAATCTTATTTATTGTACGAAGGTCCCTCGCAATGATGAGCGAGTACGTACGGTACACCCGTAAATTAAAGCTCCAAAGTCCAAATCTGATCGGACTTTTTTTTATTGTACACACACACATATTCAAATTCTCCCAAATAGATTCTGGAATATAATGGGCCATCACTGCCACTCGACAGCCCGTGGCATGACTCGACGCGGCCACGGTGCCCTACGGCCCACGTGTGGCACGTGGGCCGCCGGGTGCCGTGGCCTCGTGGCATCACCGCCTCTGGGTAAAAGGACCACGATCCAGGCCTTCATCCCCTTTAAACACCAAGCTCGGTCAAAAGGAGAGCCACTAGGAATGGCAAGATAAATACTCTCCTCAAGACCCTCGAAAACGGCCTGGCCGTTGATTACGGGTACCGTAACTGCAGTCTCTGGATCAGGGTGTTCCGAGCAATTGTTGTAGTCGACCGGGGTGACTAGCGAAACTGAAGAAACCTTTCCACTCTTGACAACTGCAAAAGGACCCAAAACAGAGTAGCATGCAAGAATTAGCATACAGGAAGTGAAGCAAAGTGAATAAGCTGAATCATATAAGCCTAAAAAAAATCTTTTGAACATCTTACCCACGTCTTGGCCTTCAACACAGGAAATAAGTTCAAGCCAGTAGCTGGGATTGTCAGAGGTCCAATCTAAAATGCAGTGCTCGTCAGCAGAGCTGAGGACGGCGAAGCCCAAGAAGAGGAACAAAAAAAGACACATGATTCTGGTAGCAAAAGTCGCCATTGCGGGTTGTGTTGGTTTGCACAATGTATCTTGTTTGTGTGCAGATGGCAAACTGTGTGGTGGGACGTAGAAGTTGCATGGATGTCACGTATTTATATGGAGTTCTGTTCCGCGCGGAAGGAGAGGTGGGGCGAAACAGGACCTTATCCTCGTACAAATCTGTTGGGGCTCATCAATGGACTCATTTAATTAACTAATGCTGAATTATTACCTGGACTAGACGGGGGACCCTAATCTTAATCTCAAGCTAGCAGCCCTCTTCTCTTTGAACTGCAGTAAAATGTGTCCATTAACCTTCCACTAGCTAACTAGTAACAAGTGATACTTTTCAAGTTAAAATTTACCTCCTAAATGTGCTTGTTTCTGTTCTTTAGTGTGTGTGTATGTGTGTGCGCGCGCACGTGAATTTTCTTTTCTTTTTCTTCTTGTAGGAACAGTTTTGTTAAAAGACCAATAAAAAAAAAAAATCGAGACGATGAGAAGAGAGCAGGACTTTGTTTCAGTTTTATTTTGTCAATAAAGTAATTTTTATGGTGCCTTATTTCTTAATTCTCAGCCTATGAGATTTATCTGGATCTCCATACAGGTTATTATTCTGGCAAGTTTCATTTCTTTAAAGGGAAAACTTGTTCACTTGATATTGTTTCAAAACTAGATGTTCTCACATTCTGCGAAGTCGTATTGTATGCTCGTAAGAAATAAGATTTTCTTTTTTTTTTTGGGTTCTTCACCAGTTCAATCATTGGGTCTTGTTTATGTGCATCCATATTAGTGTTTTATTGATTGCCATTTTGATTTACCAACTCGATGTCCTTGATGAAGCTGGCTGCTGATTCTGGATAAATGAGGAGCACTAGTTTACTTTTTCTTCTTTGATGTTGGATTTTTGATTGAGTTAGTTTTTTCCCCCTAAATTTCTATAGCTTTACTATGAGGAGCACCTTATTAGCTATTTTAGAGAATGGCTCTTTGTGGTTTTCAAAAATTAGAAAAAGGGGGGCATAAGATAATGCTTCTGCCATTGCATGTATGTATTCTCTTTGACATATTTTAAAATATCATGTCTTCTATGCTGTAATGTTATATAAGGAATTTACTTTCTGGAGACAATAACATATCACGTCTTTATTCTACTTTTTGTTTCAAATTTAGATTATGCTTTTAACTTCTGTTATTTGATATACTTGAACCCCTTCGACCAAGTAACAGGTTAGCAAGTACCTGGTTGAAGAGGATTAGTTACGATTAGCAATTTTGCTAGACTAATCTAACAGGTTGAGTTCAGCCAAATTGTGAATGGACGGTCCATGCACACACCTATATAAGCAGATAATGAAAATAAACAAGAGTTGAAATTTTACCTCAACCACTCTATAAAGAGAAGTTAATTAATCCGAGCAACAGACTACAAGACAAAACATTAGTGTAGCTTACGAGGGATTTTTTTTCGCTTTGCCACGTCATTTTACTACAGTTCTTCATCCTGTGAACGCAAGTACAACAATGCAAAGGAGAGTCAGGTATAAACGAGTTTAATCAAATCGAGCATTTTAGTGCTTAAATTTGTTTGATTATTTTAACAAGTTTAAAATTTTATTCAAATTTGTCTTGCTTATTTATCGAAAGGAATTCAAATAAATTTTTTTATTGAATTTGAAAGTTATCGAACATAAAACCCTATTCAGATTTGACTTGACTAATTCGCAAATTAAACTTAAACAAACTCTTACCGAATCAAGTTTGATTCAAATATTGAGTAACTTAATTCATCTTTTAACACTGGTGATGGTTGGACGTACGAGTGAACAAGTAGTTGATTGGCATGATTAGACGAGCTTAGTTGTACCAATCAAGACAAAAATAACATATGGTGCAAAATGAGTGCGGCCTGTGAATTGACTATGCGAATGTGAATCATACCGCCAATGGAGTGCAGAATAAACACACAGAACATGATCGATCCATTGGAGCTATATATGTGGGGTTTCTTCCTCAAAATTTCCTCTACCACTAAATATATATCTAGTTGACAGCTTCCACAATCGTGAGGCGATGGTGATGGCAAATTGGCAATGGTGGTTTTTTTTTTTTTTTTTTTTCTGATCATGGAGATGCTCGTTCATAGTGCATTCCAACTTCTTCAAATCTACTTCTAAATTTCCAGTTATAATACCCCAGCCCAGAATGGCGTCAGTTTTGAGCTACGGAAGGAATAGATATTGAGCAAAACTCAAGAATTCAATGAATTGTTTCCCCAAGCACCATAAATCTTCTTTTTCTTTCCTAGGATAGATAATATCCTCTGGGGCAACCTCACCACTATACCATCCGCATCCAAACGTTCAATTGTGAAATACATATTCACGAGAGAGGAGCCAACATGGATTAGGTGGGTGGCACATTAATGATAGGCCCACTTATTCTATATTGTCATTTCTTTCTCATCAGTCCGTGACATTGAAAACAACTAATGGAAAAATGCAAACCAAGTAATGATTTGTCACTTTTTCAACAAACGAATGGTAGTCCGAATTCACTGACTCCGGCATAACACTGCAGTAGAGCAGCAAACCAAACATCTCAAGATAACATGAGAATCACATGACAATATCACAAACACATGGTACACACAACAACTATGATAGTCTTAATATACAAATTCTCATGCAAAGGGCAGCAAAGTGGTTCTAAGCAGTATACAATGGAAGACAGTAAAATGCTTCAGTAAAAATTTATATAGTAAAGCTTTTGATGAAGATACCTAGCTAGTTTTTCATGTGGTATTAACCCTGGCACCTAATGTTCCTAAATGATGATCAACCGTTAAATTTTAAATTGGATGCAATTCAACGGCGCACAACTTCTACCAGGTTCATATGCGGCTACCCAACTACACGAGTGAGTTTCTCACCGACTAACAAAATAAAAGACCCTCAAAGACGTTGGAAATTATGCTACAACCGGTCCCCATTCAGTGTTCATCAGACAACTCACACTTTTAGTATAGGGTAAAGATTCAATGACAGCCTCTAACTTTCTATCTCAACTTTGCACACTTTGAGCCAACAGACTTTGCACGTTGTAGAAACTTGTGGCATATATAGCTGATCTGAACAAAGGACCCTCAATTTGCTTTTCTCATAGTGGTAGGCCCAGTGAGCACAAATAACACTCAAATTCAATATGATTATTATTGTTAACAAATATAATTCAATTGTGGGGCTCAACCAATTGAATGCAAGATGACGTGCAGCTTCAAGCAACAAGAGTTGATTACTTGTCCAACTAAAACTGTTGAAAAAAACCAACTAATGTGCACCTTTAAGTGCTAATTTTACCAAATTCGACATAGAGCTAGAGCTATATATCAATTCTCTTAGAACTTTAAATTTCACTTTCACATGTCATTGCATTCTAATCTCTTGGATCCGTTTTATCTAAGTTCAATCATTTGCATGGTAAGCAAAATTAATGGAATTAATTAAGGAGAATGCATATGATGTACAAGTGTAGCAATTGCAGATCAGTAAAACTACTAATTCTAGTTTGTACTTTTTAACTTGAAGCAGATTCTTACTTGGCATCTTAAACTTTAGTTTTGAACATATTGCACTTTTTCAGAGATGTGCAAAACACCAAAGCAATGAAGTGAATTAATCCCTTGTATTGGAAGGATCACAAGTTCAACACCACCAATTCCTCTAGACCTCATGCTTATGGTTTTTTATCTCTTTCAACAACCTGGAGATTCAAAATTTTCAATGAGTTGACCCCGAACCATACCCTAAACATTGGGAACTAGTTAAGTTGTTGCTAGATTCCATAATCAAACAAGATGATGAAATAGCTAAATTACGATTAAAAAACAACATTCAGTTAAGGGACTACATTGTATTACTGCTGTTAATGGCCCACTCGATATTTATTTTTTTGTTGGCCCTTTTGACAAATGCAAGTGACGAAGAATGGGGAGATCTCCTTATTTCCATAAATTTTTTTTTATTGTGTTAACCGTTCGAATCAAATAGGATATTATTTGAGAGTTTAAATTGTAATTTATCTAAAATTGAAGTTTAGAGTATGAGGGAGAATTAGTCCTTTTTTGATGTGTAAGTACTATATTGTCACTCCTTAATTCAGATAGTTTTGCTTACTATATTAACTATTAGGCTCAAATTAGACGGATCCAAATGTTTATGGAGCAATATGACCAAAATTGAAGTTTAAACTGTAAAGTGAGAATCAAGTGCAAGCTAGAGGGTGCAGCATGAAATTAAACCAAATTTCACTAAATATTTCACATGATTAACGTTGCATTTAATTCCTACCAACCCATAACATAACAGATCATAAGAAACTAATATGACTCTCAGATCATCAGGCAAAGGTGTTGCTTTTTTAGGGTATAAATTAAGAAACAACACTTAGTTAATATTGCAAAAAAAAAAAAAAGACTTACAAAGGATTTGTATTGAAACTAAAATGGGCGTATGTCAGCATATATTATTCATTCATCAACACCCTATTTATAATGTTTACATGAAACAAATAACGTAATTTTTAGCTAATAATTATCCTAAAAAAACTCAACAAGCTTATGTGATAACTTGATCTCCTACTTATCAAATCTTAGTTAACAAATTTGTTAACAACCAACATGTCTTAGTTTAACAAATATCGCAACAACAATATTTATTCAATAACTAACTAACTTATTCTAACACTAAACACAATTTAATAAAATTTAGAAAAAATAGCAGAAAAGTTGCATAGTCCAACAAAAGGACTACCTATGAAATAATTGAAAAAACCTAAAGAAATTGTGACTTGGAGAGTTGGGGTGTAATTAATAAAGAAGCAAGGCCCTATTTGGCAGGTGAGATTTTTGCCAAAATTTTCTCCTACAAGTATGTTAACAATTTGAGTTATAGGAACATCAAAAAAAAAAAATCTTAAAATTTTTAAAATACATACCTCAAAATACCCCAAAAGCATGCAAATTACTAGTCCAAAGACTTAAGATGGTTCGAATTCTACAATCACTATCACTATCGGTATCATAGGGTGGTTAATGATGATAGATTTTGAAGAAAACCCAATGTGTTTGTTGATATGTAATGAGTTTACAATTTATTATTTTTTCTTTTTTTATTTTTTTTTTCAATTTGTTGAAACCAACATGGTTGCATTTTGTTTTCTTATATTTACATCTAATGAGAATAAATGAATAATTAAGATGATTTTAATAGAATAAGATATGTAATTAATATGGTTTTTTAATAAGATGTGGTTAATTAGAAAATCCATAGAAGACTGAGGCCCTGTTTGATAACCCAATTTAGTATTTAAACTTAATGGGTTTAGATCTTAATATGTTCAAATGCATTTGATAGCCAAAAATAGGACATCTGAATTAATTAAATGGCACTGAATCTTTTAGGCAAAACTTGTTTCCAAAAATAAGTGATTAAACAATTCACTTTTCACTGAATGTAATGCCATTCAAATATATTAGATTTAGTACTTAATAATTCAATCACGTAATGAATTCAGATTTCAATTTTCTCAAACGCACCCTGAGTATTTAATCAAGAATTCCCTACACCGACATTGCTATCTTCAGTCCAAATCAAACAAATATTGATGGTTTTATCTCGTTTCCATAAATATGGAGACAGAATTCTCCAACTCTAAAGTCGACTTAGAAATCAACCCCTTTTTTCTTCTTCGTCTCTTCTCGCCCAACATCTAATGACAATAACCTCTCCACTAGGGGTAAAGACCGAGTATTATGCAAGGTTAAACACAACTTCAACCTAGGGTGAGAGTTACGTCTAGAGTTTGTATCCACTTTTTTACAATCCTTCATAGGCAAATATGGTCTGGCTTGTGAATTGGGAGCCATAATCTAAAGCCAGCACAAGCTTTAGAATGATATGGACTCGTCCTTGTGAGGATTGCTGAGGCCTTAAGAGGCTAAAGTGTCGATGTATCCAGCGAGGTAACGAGTCACATCTAGTGCTTGTACAAGTCATCTCTAGATTCACCACATACTTGGTGGGATTAATACAAAAAATTATAATTAGTTACATACTTGGTGGAACAAATACTAACGTAAAATCAAGGGAGAAATACAATTTTGATCGCTAATGTCTAGTATTTGCATTATTTAGTCTATAAAATCTAGGCAAAAGCAAATCTTGTCCCCAAGATTTCAATTTTGAAGTAGATTCTAGACAGATTTCTTCAATTATTAATGAATAATCACATGCAGTCATGTATCTATTAAACTCTAAGGACTAATAACTTGCACGAGTAACAAGTTGGCCGAGGGAAAAGGGAAAAATTTTTTATTAACGTACAAAGTTGAAATCAGTTGAGTACCTAGTTATTTGATTAACTCATTTTCACTTTCTGTATACATTACCAGATAAAACTCTCACACTTAACTTATAGTTTAGGAAATTTCTTTTTCTTTTTAGTAGTTTTCTGGGTAAAAATTACTCCGTAACATCAAGTGAATTATTCTTATTGTTTAAAATTAGCTTTTTTTTCTTAATACAATTTATTGGCCACATGACCGTAGTTAGTAATTGGGGAAAATCCGTCAAATGTCCTGAATTTGCTTCAAACTGAAAACATAAAAGGCCAAATTTGTTATTGTCAAAACTTTACGGACAAAATCAAGCAAGTAACAACACTAGGGAATAAACCTCATTTCTCCCTAAAAGCAAACAAACTCACAAGTCGTGAGACTTGAACCTAGCATTTTCAATTTCTGGAATCAAATAGGTTATTGGTTTACAATAATTAGTTTTCAAAATAATTTGACATCCTATTTGCAACCTATTTTGCGTCACTTCATCTCTTCCTCTTCTCCTGTTTAGAGTAGATTTTTTACTTAAGAAAAAATGTTAAAAGAAAGAAACACATATAGACTGTGAATGCATACACTTTTAGTTCATGAAATTTGCACTGAAAATGCTTCTTCACTGTTACAATTTACGGATTTCCCACGTTATCATTACTTCAGTTTCCGTCTCTGCAGCTATTTTAGAGTTGTGATTTCCTAGTTTTGATTGATCTTCATTCATCCACTTTGCTTGCGTATATCAGTAGCCAAAAGTTGCATGGAAGAATGAACTTACTCCCATGACAATACATTCATCAGAAAATCAGCAGTTATTCGGAAACAAACATTATTATAGTGTAGTTTTAGAATGTTTTTCACCCCCTTAATTGCCCAATATCAAAAACTAGCCTGTTACACAGGAAGAAGCACACATCAGACACCTGAACCTAGCACACAGAGCGGTAATGGTGGTAAAACACTAGAGCTAAGTACTGCGAACAGACTTCTCTATCTGAAGCAGCTCTTTTGCAACATCAATCATATCTGGCCTATTTATTCCCTCATATTCTGTGCATCTCAAAGCAAGATCAAGAAAATCTAGCAACTGCTGCTCCATCTCATCCTTCTTGTTCCCTTCATCTTCCAACATTCTCGGATCAGCAATTTCTTTGATTTGATGAGTCTCAAGGAAGTCTTCAACATAACCCCGGAAATGAATTTGCTTTGTTGTTCCTTCGCGATACTTTACTGCATCTGTTTCTCAAATAAAGAGCGCAAGCACGAGCACGCCAAAGCTGTAAACATCAGTTTTCTCGGTAACAATACCCGAAATCTTGTACTCAGGATCCAGCTATCCACTTTGACTTCCACCATGATCTTTCACTTGAACCTCTCCAGGGGGGAGAAATACAGAGAATGTGAAGTCAAACAATTCAGCAACGCCACAAGGATCTATCAACACGTTAGAAGGGGTTAAATCCCTTAAAAATTATAGGCATATGAAATGGTGTATGAAGATAAAGCAAGACGCCGGCAATATCTTTTACTATCTTAATTCTGCATTTCCAAAACAGTGCTTTCTAATAAATGCTCTGGCTCAGTCATTCAGCAAGAAATTTAGTTCCAGGAGCCTATTCATACACCATAACTGGATACCTCGATTCTAAACAGCAGCCAATCAGATGTAGAACATTCTTGAGGTGGCTCATTTGTGAAGTGACGACTATGTCCGAAATTACTGCACTGGTTTGTGGCTAAGTTCCAGACGAGTTGAGTAAATAGACCAGCAAAACATTTCATAAAACAGGGCGATCACCTAAATTACTGTAATGGTTCAGGCTATAGCTGGAAACCGATCAAGAATCAAGAATAGTTGCAGGAGAGTAGAGCTAGAGGAAGGAGAAACAGAGAGAAAGAGAGAGAGAGAGAGAGAGAGAGAGAGATGAGAAAAGAATGAAGAGAATCTTTTATTACCCAAAAAAAAACTGATCCTCCAGTATATAGTAGTATTACATTTATACCAGCTCTCGTTAACTAACTAGTAACTACCTTGCCATGTCAACCAAAGAATGGTTTGTTACATGATGATTAATCAGATATCATAACAATACTCCCCTCCCTCTGAAATCCTAGTCTCTAGGATTGAGTTGAAAGTCTGGAAATTGGGACTTAATAACTGTCTCGTCCTCCCAGGTAGCATCTTCGTTGCTGAGATTCAACCATTTAATCAACACCTGTGGCACCCTTTGCCTCTTCCTCTGCACTATACGACTGTCCAAGACTTCTTCTGGAGCTATCTTAATCTGGCCATCAGTAGTGGTCATAGGGAGATGCTCAGTGACCCCATGATTTTTTGTTGTTCGTTTCAGCAGTGACACATGAAAGATGGGGTGGATGGCTGTTCCTTCTGGTAACTCTGGCTTATAGGCTGCACCTCCTATCCTTTGCAACACCTTGTAGGGTCCATAGTACTTAGAGGCCTGTTTTAAGTTTCTTCTGAGACCAACCGAGGTCTGTCTGTAAGGCTGTAACTTCAGGTAGACATACTCTCCTACATCAAACTGTCTTTCAGATCTGTTTTTATCAGCAAACTGCTTCATGCGATTCTGAGCTAGCTCTAGATTGTGCTTTAGCATCTCATTGCATTTCTATCTTTCTTCCACCCAAGACTCCACTGCTGCTATGGGGGTTTGTACTGAATCTAATGCCAGATGGGGTGGGGGATATCCATAAACTGCCTAGAAGGGAGTCATCTTAATAGCAGTGTGAAAATTAGAGTTGTACCACCATTCTGCCGCAGCCAACCATGACTTCCACCTGGGTGGTTGTTGAAAGCAAATGCACCTCAAATACGTTTCAAGACATCTGTTCAACCTCTCTGTTTGCCCATCAGTCTGAGGATGATAGGCACTAGAGAAGTGCAGTTCCGTTCCCAGCTTTCCCAGTAACTCCTGCCAAAATAAACTGGTAAACACCTTGTTTCTATCTGAAACTATACTCAAGGGTAATCCATGAAGCTTGAAGACATTCTCAAAGAATAATGTCACTACTGATTGTGCTGAGTACTTTGCTGTCAAAGCCATGAAATGGCCATACTTGGAGAACCTGTCCACCACTACCAAAATCCCTTCATAGCCACTGAATTTAGGTAATCCTTCAATAAAGTCCATTGAAATATCCTGCCAGACTTGCGCAAGTATAGGCAAGGGCTGTAACAGTCCTGGATACTTGCAATTTTCTGATTTACTTCTTTTACAAATATCACACTGCTGCACCCATTTTATGATTTCCTTCTTCATGGCTGGCCAAAAGAAATTAACCTTCAACCTCTGGTAGGTGCCTAGATTCCCGGAGTGTCCCCCCAAAGGAGAATCATGCATACAAGCAATGAGCTTGGACCGTAAATCCCCGGAATTTCCAATGTAAATACTGCCCTTGTATCTAATAAGTCCTTGTTTCAAAGTATAATACTGCTCTGCTGTTGGGTCAATGGCCAATGTAGCAATCAACTCGTTGGCTTTGTCATCATTATCATAACTCCTCTCAACTTCTGATAGCCAAGATGGTTTGAGTGTAGTCAGCGCTTGAATAGAACCATCACACTCTGTCTTTTCAGAATCCCAAGTTCCCCTTCTCGACAGAGCATCTGCCATTATGTTATCCTTCCCTCTCTTGTACTGAATTTCGTAGTCCATCCCCAACAGCTTGGCTAACCATTTCTGCTGTAATGGTGTAGAAATTTTTTGGTCAAGAAGGTACTTCAGGCTCTAATGATCTGTTTTGATAATGAAATGTGCTCTCAACAAATAGTGCCTCCACTTAGAGACTGCTGTGATTAAGGAGAGCAATTCTTTTTCATATATAGACATTCCATGGTTCTTAGGCCCAAGAGCCTGACTTAGGAATGGTATGGGTCGCCCTTGTTGTATTAAAACTGCTCCAATAGCCACATGACTTGCATCAGTCTCCAATATAAATGGCTCCGAGAAATCTGATAGTGCCAACACAGGTGTGTTGCTCATGACGTACTTGAGTTGCTGGAAGGCTTTCTCTGCTTCTACTCCCCAATAGAAGCTCTCTTTCTTAAGTAGCTCATTTAGGGGTTTTGCAATCATTCCATACCCTTTCACAAATCTCCTATAGTAACCTGTGAATCCTAAGAAACCCCTCAAAGATTTCACAAAAGTGGGGGTAGGCCAATCCACCATGCTTTGAACCTTAGCTGGATCAGCTTTCACCCCTTCATCACTAATGATATGCCCTAGATATTCTACTTGTGACTGTCCAAAGGTGCATTTGGAAAGTTTGGCATACAGTTTATGCTGTTTGAGTGTTTCTAGGATTATTTGGATATGTTCGAGGTGTGTATCCCAGTCAGGGCTATATATAAGTATGTCATCAAAAAATACTAGTACAAATTTTCTAAGGTAAGGCTCAAATACAGTATTCATGAGGTTTTGGAAGGTGGCTGGGGCATTAGTTAGCCCAAAGGGCATGACTACAAATTCATATAAGCCTTGATAGGTTTTAAAGGCTGTTTTTGGTATGTCAGGTGGGTGCATTCTAAGTTGATGATAACCTGCCCTGAGGTCCACTTTCGAGAAGAATTTTGAACCATGAAGTTCATCCAGCAAATTATCTATAATTGGAATTGGAAATTTGTCTTTAATGGTCATTTTATTGAGTTGTCTATAGTCAACACAAAATCTCCAGGATCCATCCTTTTTCTTTACAAGTAAAACTGGGGAAGCAAATGAACTGTGGCTGGTTTTGATAATTCCATTTTGAAGCATTTCTTTGACTTGTTTCTCAATCTCATTTTTCTGGTTGTGTGGGTATCTATAGGGTGCAAGTTTAAAAGGTTTGGCATCAGGTATGAGAGGTATGTGGCGATTGCAGGATCTCATGGGTGGCAATACCTTAGGTTCTTCAAATACATCTTTGTAGTCACTAAACAAAGAATCTAGAGCATTTTTCGAAAGGGTGTTTACCTGATTACCAGCAAGAACCACAGCACAGGATTGTTGTAGCACTGATTTCCATACCTTCATCTCTTCTTCACTACTAGCACCCTTCCCGATCGCCGTGACTGGGGTTTCTCCCGACAAGAGTACTTGCTCCCCATCCTTATCAAAAACCATCTCCAATTTCTTGAAATCAAAGGTAATGGGGCTATGAGTGGCTAACCAATCCACCCCCAATATAATATCATAAGCACCCAAAGCCAACACGAACAAGTCATGTTTGAACTCCATTCCCTTCATAGACCAACCCACACCTGGCATTGACTTGTTACAAGTTAGATATTGTCCATTAGCCACCTTAACCCTGAAAGGTTTGATCTTCTTTACCAATTCTGGGTAATTCTCAGCCACAGCAGTTCTAACAAAACTATGGGTACTCCCTCCATCAATTAAAATTGGGAGTGGCCGTTCTCGAAATTGACCTGTCATCTTGATGGTGCTATGAACCATATTTCCAGTCAGCATGTGAATGGCAAACTTTACTTCTGGATGTTCCTCTTTACCTTGATATTCGATCACTTCTTCATTTTCCATTTCAGTTTCTTCTTCTGCTTCATCATCTGCTAACAGTAAATGTAATTCTTTCTGTTTACATTGATGACCCGGACCAAACTTATCACCACACCTAAAGCATAAATGATTTTCTCTTCGATGTTGAATTTCAGCAGGCGTAATTTTTTTGAAAGAGGGGATGGGAAAGGATTTCTTGTCTGGTAATTGAGATGGCTTATGCTGAGAGTAATTTGTAGAGGGAGTAGGCAAATAATATGCAGGGGATGGAACATTTTTGGTAAAAATTTCTGTTTCCTGAATCAAGCCTCAAAGGCATGTTCATGTAACCTGGCAAGTTCAAAAGCTTGAGACAGAGTTACTGGGTTGTGGGTTTTCACCATTGATCTTAGCTCATCAGACAACCCACTCAGGAAGCAAGAAACATAATAAGATTTAGAAAGATTAGGAACTCTTATCATTACCTCGAATCTTAATTCTTCAAATTTCTCCTCAAAGGCTATGACAAAGGTAGTCATCTTCAGTTTATTAAACTCCTCTACTGCATCTAGTTGACCTAGCTCCCCAAATCTCCTTGTTAGCTCCTCTACAAACTCCGCCCAGCTTTTCTTTCTTCCAGACTTGAATCCCTAGTACCAAATATCAGCCTTGCCTTCCAAGTAAAACTCCACAACATCCAACCAAATTTCCTCGGGAATTTTGAAGAGCAAGAAGTACTTCTGGGCCTTCCTGACCCATTCTCTCGGTTGACCCCCATTGAAGGATGGAAATTCCATCTTAGGTAAACCTGGAATAGGCATTCCTCTGGATAATCCGTGATCACTAAAATGTCGGTCTCCTTGTTCCATGCTCTCGGATGACCTTCCTTGCCGATCGCCTTGAACCCATGGGTTTTCCAAAATTTCCCTTTCACTATTATTATTTCTTGCGAAGCTCTGGAATTGAGCTGACATGGCAGCCATATACCCTTCAATTTTACTGTCCAATTCTCTGTTTTCGGCTTCAATTTTCTCCTCCAAGTCCTTCTTGTCGGCCGTCAATGTCTCCACTAGATTCTGTATAAGCACCTCGTGCTTCTTCAACTGCTCTTCTGCCATGACGAATTGGTCTCAAGAAGCTTCCGGCTGAGGACCAAAAGCTCTGATACCACTCGTAATGGTTCAGGCTATAGCTGGAAACCGATCAAGAATCAAGAATAGTTGCAGGAGAGTGGAGCTAGAGGAAGGAGAAACAGAGAGAGAGAGAGAGAGAGAGATGAGAAAAGAATGAAGAGAATCTTTTATTACCCAAAAAAAAACTGATCCTCCAATATACAGTAGTATTACATTTATACCAGCTCTAGTTACTTCCTGTTTATGTGTACAACCGACTTGATGCTTGTAACAAATTCACAACTAACTAGTAACTACCTTGCCATGTCAGCCAAAGAATGGTTTGTTACATGATGATTAATCAGATATCATAACAATTACCTGTGAACATCTTGCAAAACCAATGTAGAGGGCATGTTCCAGAAACATTTCTTAGTGCCTTCTTGAGTTCTTTGGTAGTGAGACATCTCATAGGAAGATTGCATCATCCACCAAAACAAGAAATTAGCTCCTCTAGAACTAATTCCCTATTAGTACAGAAGTTAGGCTCTCTGGACTTTGTCTTGAGAAATAGTAAGACTTTTCTGATTGGATTCATTAAGGATTGTGTGTTGATGAGAGTTTCTAGAATATACCAGAGCTCAGAAAATGGAATGTATGTGATGCAGCTAAAGAAAAATCCAACAGGATGATGTAATATTTAATGGATATCTACAAAAGAGAGATATTGTCAAGTCTTCAGGACAAATTTCTCATCTTGACTTTGCTACAAAAGTATGAATGAAGAAATATCTAAGCAGTTTCCCAGTGTAGTCTACTGAAATTCTAGTTAAAATAGTTAATGTGCTCTTTTATATCTTTTGCCCAGACTTTTGAAGTTTGAACTTAATTTTGAGTGGAAGGTTAGTACTTACTGGTGCCCTTTGGTCTAAAAATCAAGGAACAGAAACCTAATCAATACAAGATGGTAGATCGGCTTTGAACCACTTATATATTAGACTAGCCTTATAAGCACAATACACATAAATCAATACGCAGCTATATGTTCTTTAAAGAATACATTTTACAACCTTGTATCACTATCCTTTCATGAATGTTTCTTTGTAGTTTGCCAACCTTACATTCATATAGGTGACATCTTAGTGCCCCGCCATTGATGGCACTTTCAAGATTCGTTAAGAGTTCAAAACTCAACCTAACTTTGAACTGGTGAGAATATAAGCACTATCTTATCTTGGAATGACATTTTATAGTGCTACAATCATTAGAATAATGTACTTTCAATCATTAAATTCAAGACTAGATGTTGTATCTAGCATTGAATTGAGGTTCCATCACTAATGATCATTGAGTTTGAACTTTAATCCCATCCCTCTTGATGTCTTTAACACCAAGTCCCTTATAGAAAAAAATGAACCAAGCATTAGTTTTTTTTTTAATGTTTGTGGCCATGTGTCTTTATTGCATTACTTTGTATTGATTAGTAGTAGCAGTAATACTAGTATAAGTCGAAAATAGTGGCATGGCTTAAAATCACAAGTTTTAGGTATATAAATGTTTACTCATATGTCTCAGGCTTCTGTGTGTGGGTGTACGGCTAGTGCTTCCGATTCAATTTCGTTTCTTATATTATTGTAGCCGCAGCCTCATTTGAATAGTGAACAAATTTCCTTTGCCTCTTTAATCAATCTCTTGTGATTTTTCCCATGGGTTTATGCTTATTATTATTTTGGATCCATCAGAGTGGTATCAAAACTATGGTAGATTGAATTATGGCAAACCCTAGCCCCAATATTATTGTTTTATTCAAAAATGAAAAACGAGTGCAGAGTTCAATTATTAGTAGAAACAGATGGAAATACATCTCAAGTCCTGTAGATTGTATCGATATGTTAAAACTCCACTTGCTCAAGATGCTAGTGAAGATAAGAAGGCAAGAGATAGCTTGGCATTAGTACAGATTAATCAAACAGTTGATATGTCGATTTTTGGAAAAATTTCTATAGTTAATACAGCAAAGTAGGCTTGGAATATTTTTAAAAAAATGTATAAAGGCATTGACAGGGTTCAACAAAATAATTTGATGATGTTGAAGAGAAAATTTGAACTTATGATAATGGGAAGTAAGAATCTATCGAATCTTATTTTTCTCATTTGTCAGATATTAAAAATAAAATGACACTTAATCAATATAATCTCCGTGTTAGAATGGTTGTTGAGAAAGTTCTTTATACTCTACCCATAAAATTTGATCATACAGTAGCTGTGATCCAGGAGATGAAAGATTTGGAGAATTTGAGTATTGAAGATTTACAAGGGTAATTAATTTTGCATGAACAAAGAATCATGCAGAATTAATGGGAAGTTGGATTATATCTCGGAGAATGATACAGTAGAAAGGCACTACAGACGCATTTAAATTTGAGAGGCAGTAATGAAGCCAAGGAGCAAGGAAAATCTAGTTAGAAAAATAGAAGTGGCTATAACAATAGAGATGGTGGTGGCAATAACAATAGAGGCAGAGGAGATGCATCAAATCCTGAATATGGTAGAGGTAACAATTTTAATTTTAGAGGTGATCCTAGTAGAGGTAGAGGTGGTAATAAAAATAAATGGTATTTGGATACAAGCGGTAGTAATTACACATATGGCAAGAAAGAATTATTTGTTGAACTTGATGAATCTATTTGTGGTAAAATTAATTTGAAAATAGCACTGTTTTACCAGTATATGGCAAAGGAAAATTTCCATTAGCCTTAAAAAAGGTCTACTAATTTTATTTCTTATATTTTTAATATTCTTGGGTTACATCATAATTTGTTGAGTATTGGTCAGTTGTCTGAAAAAAAAAATGTCATTCGTATCAGGGATAGTACTTGCACTATGTTTGATAAAAATATTGGAATGATTGCAAATGTGTCAATAACTTTATTTTCACTGAATATAGATGCTAAAAAAATTTTTTTTATCTGACTACAGTGATAGATGACATTAATTGGTTGTGGTATATGCGATTTTGTCATTTAAAATTTGATAGTTTGAATTTTTTTACTAGTAAAAAAAAAGTTAGTGGATTGTATAGTATCAAAAAATCTGATAGAGAATCGACATGTGTGTCTTGAAAAGGCAACACAGAGATACTTTTCAAATAAGTAAATCCTAAAGGGCCAAAAGACCTTTGAAAATTGTTCATCCTGATTTGTGCACTATGGATGTTTCTTCTAATGGTGGTTGTAGATATTTCATTACCTTTATTGATGATTTTAGTAAAAAAATTTGGGTTTATTTTTTAAAACAAAAATCTAATACATGTGACACTTTTAAGATTTTTAAAAACTTTGTTGAGAAAAAAAGTAGCTTTCAGATTAAAATTCTAAGAACAGATAGGGGTCGGAAATGTTTAGTATATGATAATTTTCTTGAGAAAATGGTATTTTACATTAGTTGACTACCAGATATACTTCACAGCAAAATGGAATGGCAGAGAGGAAGAATGGGATAGTAATGGATATGGTGAGCTGTATGTTGAAGTTAAAAAATATGCCAAAATCCATTTGGACAAGGCAGTTTCCTGTACAATTTATTTATTGAATAGGTGCCCTACTAGAAGTTTTCCTAGTAAAACTCCTAAAGAAGTTTGGAATGATAAAAGCCCATTTGGTAGCCATTTCAGAGTATGTGTTGCATTGCTTATTCACATATTCCTAATCAGTTGAGGAAGAAACTTGATGATAAAGGAAAGAAGTGTGTCTTTATTAGTTATGTGAAGCTTCTCGAACTTATAGATTGTATAATCTTGTGACCCAAAAGTAATAAAATGTAGAGATGTAACTTTTGATGAAAGAGGTATTTGGAACTAGAGTACTGAATATCTCAAAATAGATAAAGCGATTCTAAATTATCAAGAAGAAAAGACTAATAATGACGTTCAGCCATCACTAGTTGCTCAGAGTCCACAGGCTGAGTTAACTGGACGTCCACAGCATCAACGGCAGATGTTAGCTCGTTTGTAAGATTTTGTAATTATTTAAGATGATGTTCTTTCTAATAAATATATTGTTAATTTTGCTTTGTTTGCAGACTGTGACCCAGTGATGTACGAGAAGGCAGCCCCTGATGATCATTGAATGAAAGTAATAGATGAAGAAATTCATGTTATTTAGAAGAATGACATGTGGGAGTTTACTTCTCTTCCAACTGAAAAAAAAAGCCATTGGAATGAAATGGATCTACAAGATAAAACATAAGTCTAATGGAGAAGTGGAAAGGTACAATGCAAGATTAGTGGTAAAGGCATACAAACAGAAACTTGGAATTGACTATTTTGAGGTGTTTGCGCCTATTGTTAGACTTGATATAGTCCATATGATAATCTCTCTAACTGCCCAAAATAACTAAAAATTTTATCAAATGGATGTCAAAACAACTTTTCTAAATGGAGTTCTCAATGAGAAAGTATATGTGGAGCAGTCTACAAGATATGTCAGAAGAAATCAGGAAAATAAAGTGTGCAGGTTGAAAAGAGTTTTATGTGGATTGAAGCAAGCCCGAGAGCGTGGTATACAAGAACTGACTCTTATTTTCTAACTCATGTTTTTCAAAGGTATCCGTATGAGTACATATTATATATTAAGTCTTATACCCATGTTGATATTCTTATTGTGTGCATGTATGTAGATAATTTCATTTTTATAGGAAATAATCTAGAGAAGATTGTAGAGTTCAGGAAGGCCATGATTAAGCAGTTTGAGATAACAGATATGGGTCTCATGTCATATTTCCTAAAAATTGAAATTTTTCAGTCTGACCGTGGATTTTTATTTCTCAAAAGAAATATGCAAGAAATATTTTAAAGAAATTCAAAATGAATGTAGCGAAGCCAATTATGACAACAGTTAAAAAAAATTGATGTTGACCAAGAAAAGTGGTGGTGGTTATGTAAATCTCACCTACTTCAAGAGTTTGGTAGGAAGATTGATGTATTTGACGTTTAAAAGATCAGATATCAATTTTGCTGTTGGTTTGATTAGCGGATTTATGGAAAATCCTCATCAGTCACATTTGCAAGCAGTTAAGAGTATTTTGAGGTATATCGGAGACACTGACTGTGATGGCATATTTTATTCTAAAATGATTTAGTTGTACTTTTTGGCTACATAGACATTGATTGGGCAGCTAATACAATTGAGAGGAAGAGTACTTTAGGATACCCATTTTCATTGGTTCAAGAGAGTTTTCCTTGGATTTTAAGGAAATAGCAAGTGATAGCTTTGTCTACGACAAAGGCGGAATATATTGCAATGGCTAATAGTGCAATTCAAACATTATGGTTGCACCAAATGCTTGGTATTCTAAAACATAAGCTAGTGGTCCTATAAAAATTTATTGTGATAGTAAGTCAGTAATTGAGTTGTCCAAAAATCCTGTTCTCTATAGACGTAGCAAGAATATTGACATCAACTATCATTTCATACGTAAATTAGTTCAAAAGAAGGAGACTGAGATAGATTATTGCAGAATCAAAAAGCAAGTGGTAGATATTTTCACCAAAGCATTGAAGATTGAGACTTTTGTCAAGTTGAAGAAAATATTGGGCATGTCCAAATTTGAAGAACTTGGTTTAAGGGAGACATTATAAAGAAAAATAAATCAAGTATTAGTTGTTTTTTATCTTTGTGGCCACGTGTCTCTATTGCATTAGTTTGTATTGATTAGTAGTAGTAGTAATACTAGTAGAAGTCGGAAATAGTGGCACGGCTTAAAATTACAAGTCTTAGGTATATATATGTTTAGTCATAAGTCTTGGGTTTCTGTGTGTGTGTATGGTCAGTGCCTCCGATTCAATTCCGTTTCTTATATATTGTAGTTGTAGCCTCGTTTGAATAGTGAATAAATTTCGTTTGACTCTTTAATCAATCTCTTGTGATTTTTCCTATGAGTTTATGCTTATTATTGTTTTTGGTCCATCATCCATTGATAATCCTTTCGTCGAAGGATCACTCAAGTTTTTACTAGATCTCACAAAATCAATTGATATGACTCCATTTGTGATCAAATCTTTGACATAAGTATGTCTCAAACCAATATGCCTTGATTTTTCATTATACATTTGACTATATGCTTTAGCAAGTGTGGTTGCATTATTGCAATGAATTGAGATAGGCAACAATGGTTTTTGCCACAAAGGTATATAATAAAGTAAGTTTCGTAACCATTCAGCTTCTTTACAAGCTAAAGCAAGTGCTACAAATTCAACTGCTACTATTGTTGAATTGGTGATATAAGTTTACTTATTAGAACCCCAAGAAACTATGCTACAATCTAACATAAATATCCAAACCACTTGTCGATGAGTAATCGTCTTTATTAGTGATTGAATTAGCATTTGAAATACTCTCTAAAACTAAAGGATGGCTGTTATAAAATATACCATAGTCTTTAGTGGCCTTTAGGTACTTCAAAATTCTGATTATACCTTACCAATGTAATCTACTAGGGTTGCTTGTGTATCTCTGCTCAATATACCAATAGCATATGCACTATTCGGTCTCATACATGTCATTGCATTTATTAAGCACCTTATAATTTTGGCATATTCCATTTGAGATATTGGACTCCTTCATTCTTTACAAAATTTATTTTGGGATCCAATGATGTTGAGGCTAGAATACAATCACTTTGATTGTACTTATTAAGAATCTTTTCAATATAATGTGTTGAGACAACATTATATTATATTTACTTCTCGAGATTCTTATGCTAAGGATGACATCTTCACTCATGTCTTTCATGTCCAACTTGCTTGAAAGTAAAGTTGTGGTGACTTCAACTTGTTGTAATTCAGTCCCAAATATTAACATATCATCCACATATAGACAAATTATGATACCTTTGCCTTCATTAAACTTGCTATATATGAATTTATCAGATTCATTTACCTTGAATTCATTAGCAAGAATAACTTGTCAAATTTCTAATGCCATTGCTTAGATGCTTGTTTTAGTCCATGTACACTTCTTCATCCAAATCACCATTTAAGAATGTTGTTTTAACATCCATTTGGTGTATAACCAGATTTGGATAGAAGTTATAGCAAGTAGTACCCTTATTACAGCAATTCTTGCTACCAGAGAATATGTATCAAAGTAGTCCCCAGCATACTTCTGTGTGAATCCTTTGGCTACTAATCTGGTCTTGAACTTTATCAATAGTTCCATCAACCTTCATTTTCTTGATGAAAATCGACTTACAACTGATTGGTTTTTGAACCAGGTGGTAAGGTCTACCAATTTTTTTTAGGTTTTGTTGCTCATAATTGAATTCATTTCATCATTTATTGCTTCCTTCAAAAGGGAGCATCTTGAGATTTCATTGCTTCTTCAAAGGTCTTATGATCAGCTTCTGTATTGAAGCAATAAGGAATTTGATTGCTCAATGTATCTCTAGTTCCTCAGACTAGATACATGTAAAAGTCCAAGCCAAAGTCTTTCGATTTATTGGCTCTTTTACTCCTTCTTAATCCAATGGATTCATTTCCATCTTCTTTTATCACTTCACTTGACTTTGAAATATCTTTTTTTATTCTAGAAATGGAGGTATATCTATTTTTTTTCAAAAATAGCATCTCTTGATTCAACTATGGTATTGACTAAAATTGAATCGTTACATTCAATTACTATGAATATGCTTTGCTATTTTGTGTAAATTCTTAGAATATACATCTAACACCTCTTTCTCCCAACTTCCTTTTCTTAGGTTCCAGGAGCTTTACAATAGTCCTACAGCCCCAAACTCTCAAGTATTTGAGGTTAGGCTTCCTTTTACTTTAAAGCTCATAAGAGGTTATAAGACTCCTTTTATTGGGAATTCTATTCAAGATATGACAAGCCTTTAATAAGGCTTCTCCCCAGAATCCTTGGCTAAGCTCAGCATTTGACAAATGTGCATTAACCATTTTTGTTAACACACAATTTTTCCTTTCAACTGCACCATTTTGTTGTGGTGTATAATGATCAATCACTTCATGTTTTATCCCTGTAGACTCAAAAAAGACAATATCATAATATTCTCCACCTCTATCTATTCTTAAACATTTGATAAAGGTTTCACAATGAGACTTGTATGTTTTGAATTTTTGCATGACTTCATCTTTTGAATGCAACAAGCTAAACATAGTAATATTTAGTACAATCATCAATGAATATCACAAAATATCTATTACCACCTAAAGTAGAAGTACCATATAAATCACACACATCACTATCAATAAGATCCAGTATTTTAAATGATCTTTCAACTTTCGGAAAAGGACTTCTTGTGACCTTTGTTAGCATACATGTCGTGCATTTTCCTTCCTTTTGTTCACTATAAGGCAATAAGTCAAATTTCATCATTTCATTTATCCTCCTATAATTAACATAACCAAGCCTTTGATGACATAAAGAAGAAGATGACTCAAGCATATATGTAGAAACATCTTTATTCTTATTGATAACAATTACATTGAGCTTGAATGTACCATTACACAAATATCCTTTTCCTACAAACATAGCCCCTTTGGACAAAATAAACTTGTCAGCCTCAAAAACTAGTCTAAAGTCAAACTTATTCAACAAACTTCCTAACACAAGATTCTTCCTGACTTCTTGAACATAAAATACTTTGCTAAGAGTTGCAACATTTCCAAAGTGAACTTCAATTCCACTTTACCAATTCCATGAAACGGTATTGTAGTAGAATTACCTATGTAGACCATGGTCCCTTGTTCCGTTGGCTTCATTGACTTGAAGAACTCTCTATTATTACAAATATGGCGAGTTGCACCAGAATCAACCCACCAAACAAAATCATTTTCAACCAAATTGATTTATGATATCATAGCCACCATATTTTTGCTTGTATCATTAGAAGAGGTTTGCTTCTCCCTCTTATTCTTAAGGATCTTGCATTCGAACTTGTAGTGTCTTCCTTTTTCAATAGAAGCACTTGCCTTTCTTCCTTTTCTTGTTATTATTGGGTTGATTCTTTGTTTGTTGGCCCCTCTTGCCTCCTTGACACTTGCTTGATTGTCCCTCCTCGATCACATGTACTTTTGAAGTAGAATTTTTGTTCTCTTCAAGGACTTGTGAATCCTTCTTTTCCTGTATGCAAATTTTCTCTTCTAGATGAAGGGATTTGGCAAGAGTTTCAAGAGAGATTTCCTCTTTCTATGTTTGAAGTCTCTCTTAAAATACTTCTACGAAGAGGGTATTTATCTATAATAAAATATACTATAATTGCTGTATCCATATACAAATTATGTTGACTATATTGGTTAAGAAGCCTCTCAAGTTCAGCAAATCGCTCCATTACAGATTTATTGTCTACCATCTTATAATTATTAAAGGATGAAACAAGGAACTTTTTACTTGTAGTGTCTTCACGCATATACTTTGCATCCAATGGTTCCTAGAGTTCCTTGGCTATTATAATGGTGTGGTAGACATCAAATAATTCATCGCTCATGGCATTGAGAATGTGTCCGCGATAAATCTCGTCATCATTCTCCCACTTTTGGCATTTTTGGATATCATCAAGTGTCTCCTCTTTTGGGTTGACAATGAGCAGCTTGGAAGTGGTCAAAACGTAGACCAATGTGGTGTTGTGAGAAGAAAGTGAACACGCTTTTGCCTCTTGATGAAGTTTCCTCCATCAAAACGATCAAGCTTCACTAGGTTGGTAGACAATTCCTTCAATGAACTTGCCATTTTTCACAGGAAGAGAAAGCCTAAAGATTGTTAGGAAAAATACAAAAGAAGATGACTAGAAGGATTAAAATAACTTTTCTTTAGACTTTATTTGTAAAATCGTGATTGTAAAATCGCTTTTCTTTAGAGTTTATTTGTTCAGATTTAACTATGCAAAGAAATTGGATAAATATCCTTTAGAATAATTTGAAGGTTGTTTGTCTAACTTTTGCACTAAGTTGACAAACTCTGTTTTCAGACTATTCTCATTGATAGGAAAGTGATTTTCTGCAACAAGCTACTCCCTATTTGATCTTTTACATAGACATGAGATTGTTAGCATCAAAATGCTGCAATTTGTATCATATTTTGTGACTTTTCCTTGAATTGTGTTACTCAAAAGTTTCCTTTACCCTTCCGGATAATTTCTGAATGTTTTGGCACCATTTGGAAGATAAATTGTTGGTATAACATGAAGTGGTGCAAATTTGGAATAGTTTTTTTACCATTAAACTGGAACCATACAATGTCTGGTGCAACAACTAGCGACAAGATCAGCACCAAACATCAAAATACACACAAAATCATCAAGACAAACGATAACCGGTGACAAGACCGATGCCAAAACCGGCACGGGTCATTGCCTGACCAAAATTTTGAAAAGTTGCTAACAGGTAGAAATAGTGAAATTTCAGAAACTCGTATAGCAAAATAAGGGAATGAATAATAACGTAAAGGAAGATAAACCCCATCTTGTTGTTAATTTTTATCAAAGTTCTTCAAATTATGATGGAACTCCAAAAGATCCTCAATTTGTGAATGCTCATGCTGGTTGATTGAGAAGATAAAAAGATCGATTAAAAAATGTGTTTATAATGTAAGTAAAATAAAAAAAATTTTGGCAAATAATAGCCAACCCAAACACACCAATTTGTCATTATCAACAAATTTTGCACGTTGTAGAAACTTGTTGCATGGCTGATGTGAATATTTATACATTGACCAAAATATTTCTATAATTGTGCTTGCAAATTACTAGCGTAAGTTTTCAAATTTGACTTGCTTTTGATTTTTGCTACATGTAAAACATGTAGTAGGTATCTGGGCATGTTTTCAAGTCTTAGGATCATTTCCCTCAGGCCCTGTTTGGTTCCAGGAAACAAGTGGGGAAATGGAAAGTAATTCCTTTGGAATTGTGTTCTAGTGTTTGGTTAGGAAGGGAACAATAAAAGAAAGCAATTCCTGGAAATTAGTGAGGAAATTGCACTTTATTTTAGCACAATTTAGTTTCCTCACCAAAATGGAAGGAAACGGAGGAATTAGTCAAAATCGGTCAGACGCGGACCTTATTTGATAAAATCGGTCAAATTAAAACGATCCTCCTCATGAACCCTAACCTCTCTCAAAGGCTTTTCTCCTCTTCAGCTGCTACATTCCTCCTCCAACACAAAATCTCATCACAAAATACACACACACAAGGCAGAGCGCACCAGATCCTTGCTCATAGTCAATATGGAAACCCCACTCCATTTTCACTCCAACCGTAAGCTTTAAGCCTCAATTTTCTTCTTCTTCACATCATATCCCTTCACAAGGTCCCTCTCTCTCTCTCTCTCTCTCTCTCCCCTTTTCTCTATATTCTATGTCTATACAACTTTGTTGGTTTTATATCCTTATTTAGTAAAACCCAAATTGGGTTTTTTTTTTTTGCTTTTAATTTTTGGGCTGCTTGTTAATGACGTGGTTAATTTAATTTGTCTGTGTTAGAATAGAGAAAGTTGATTCGAGGTCGGAATCTTTGCCCTCTTTGTCTCCGAGAAAATATTAGGGTTTTGACCCACCCAAAAAAGAATAGATTTTTCCTTGAGTTGACTGGAAGATTTTGCCGAAAGGATTTTTGTTTTTGCATTCCTGGCTAAGTTGTGTTAAGATAAAGACGGGATGAATCTTGACCTCAATTTGGGACCTATTGATCATTCTAGTGAAAATACTGAGCCTAGGTCGGGATCGTTTCCTGACGAGACCATGAATTTGGAGGACTGGTTAGGTGATGGTCCTCTTATATTACTTGAAACAAGGGACATTGCTTTGGAGAAGCCGTGTGTGTCTGTCTCCATTTTGCTTCTACGGTCTTCAATAGTTGAACTGATATATTACTTAATTTTATCACATGCACTAAATCCCATTGTCTTCTAAATTTCATAATTGATTGTTTTCTCATCGCCATGGATAGTCGATCTTACTGTAGCCGACGCACCTCTCCCTAGACGTCCTTCAAGAGAAACTCTGCAAGCTGAGTCCTTGTCTATTCGGCGTGAAAGATCCCAAATACGGAGGGAGTCTCCTCTCATTGATATAGACCCTTGGACCCTACCAGTTGAGCCGACCGTTGAGACATTGGAAAAGGGTTCTCAAAATACAGAAGAGGAGGTATTTATTTATTTCTTAGTTCATATTTATTTATGAGCGTGGTTGATTTGTACTCGAAAACAATAGTGGTTGCTTTCTGATTTTGTGAGATTTTATAAAATTTATAAAATTTTATAAAATTTTGCCAATTAGGTTTTGGTGCTGGAGAAGCTTTTGGAAATGGTCCTTTCTAATAGGAAGCAGAAAGATAGTTGAATAAGAATTTCGCAGTTCTTTTTTCCCTTCTAGAATAGCAAGCTTGGTTTCATGCCTAGGGAAATTAACGCAAATTTGTTTTAGTTTTATTGCCTAGAAACGAGCTAAGTTATGATTGTATCACTGCTTTACACACGAGCCGGAGGAGGGAGGAAGACTTGATTTATTTCAATGTTGTTGTGACTTCTCATGCACCATCATGTAATTGGAAAACTACGAGAAAAAAAAACTCACCCGATTTCTTCCACAGCTTTTGACCCAGAGACTTAATGTTTCGTCGCCCGCTCATGTACCTCCTCAGCTTTGTCTAGTTTGTCTCGGAGAACTGCGGTAGTTTGTGTTCCAAACTTTTTGGTAATTGGTTTTGGTCTCAAGGTCATTTGATCTTTGGTTACAAGATCTACATGAGGGCGCTTTAGGTATAAAGGATAGTCCTTGATAAATTACTGCATTCAAAACAAGTACCGCATGCCCGACCGTTGAAAGTAGGTTTATGGTAAAAGAAATTAGCAATAACAATCTTGATTTGAATGAGAAATGATATACATGAGTTCTGCATATTTCGGACTTCGCCAAAAATTTGCCTTTGTTCTTTTGTCAAAATTATGGATCATTGGTCTCTTAAACATCTATAGCACTTTTCGATGTCCCAAGCACAAAAAAGTTGATGAAAACAATCGAAAACGGAAGGCACCGTATGGGGAATGAAAGTGAGTAATGCATAATGCATTACGCATGTGAATTATCATTTCGCTAGTAGAGTGCTTCCAAAATCTTCGCATTACAAAATGTCCACTATTGTTCTTTTTGGTTGATCTCAGCTGTTTCGGATGTTGTAAGCTTGTGCCCCCTTCCCCCAAATTCTACGTGTTCCTACATTTCATGATTGTTGTGCTATAGATCAAATGACTTCTAGTTGTTCTGCAGCTAAGTGGCATGTGAATTTTAGCCTGTTGATATCATGGATGAAGCTGCTAAGAATTTTTTACTGGCCATTGCATTGATCAAGAGGCATAATCCCTAATTATAATCATTCATTAGGAATGTTCCTTGGTGAACAGCTTGGAGCTAGTGTGCTTGGGCTGAGACATCTAGTAGTGAAACGGTTAAAAGGCCCCAGAACTGGATTTATGCTTGTGTAACCAGCATTCCTCTTCTTTTTTTTTTTTTTTCCTTTTTCATTTTCATTTTTCTTTCATCATTTTAACGACAATCAAACGTGGTTAATTAGCAAATTCCCACTTGGGAGCACGAGGAGTCAACGACCAAAAAAACCAGAGAGGTGGGCAAGAGGTGAAAACATTATTCATCTACGACTTCCTTTAGGAACCTTTTTTTCAAATAATTTGTTTCAACTAAAACCTCAAACAAGAAGGAAGGGTAAAAAGGAAAATCCGGAAAGTTGAAACGTGAATATCAATGATTAATTGGATAGAGTTTCCACCAATTAAGTTAGTTTTAGGAAAAAACTTTTAATAGTAATTCTAAAATTATCATCAATTGTCCAACGTTATGATTCAAGCACCTGTGACAAGGTAAAGTTATGGGCCATACTAATTTACCGCCAAAGCTTATATCCTGATTTCCCAGTTTTAAATGTCTTTCTATTTTACTGTTTGTTTGCATCTCTTTAATCTTGCATGTTCTTGATGAAACTGCGTGACATGGATTGAGTGCAACTTAACACCCTCCAAGATTTTGACTTAGATGAATTTGTAGTTTTTTATATATTGGTAAGATTTTAGTCCTTGAACTTGTCTTTTTTTTTTTTTTTTGGGTATTTTGATCCAGTTGATAAATTGATAGTGAGTGTGTTTGGATTGTGTATTATTTACAAAAATTTATTTGTTTACATCACCAAGTGTTTACCACGTGTCAATCAACAAGAAGTTCATACATGTTAATATGTTATTTTCATACATGTTAATATGTTACTTAGTTCATATTTATTTTTATAGCGAGATTTTTAAAACTTATGAATAAAATGATGAATTAATTGGTGGTAAACCCATTTGATAATAATGGATAGACCTTTTTATTTTATTCTTGTTGTAATCTATTGTGAGATAGCTTTTCTATGAATGTGATCAGGAATGGGAGATACTTAAAAGATGGGCTGCCACATGTGTAGCTGCTTACGCTTCTTATGCTACTTTTCTTCTTGCTCTAGTACAAGGTTCAAATATTGGGAGCCAGAGTCAAAATATTAGAGATGACAGGGACTATGAAAGACATGTCTTGGTAGAGAGATTAACAAACTTAAGAGAGGAAGATTGCCGTGAACAATTACGTATGGGGAAAGAGGCATTTGCAAACCTCGTTTATATTCTTAGACAAAGATGTTTGCTCACTGATAGTGCACATAGTAGAGTTGAGGAGAGAGTGGCTATGTTTCTTCACACACTCGCCTATGACGTGCGAAATCGAACACTGAAGTTTCACTTTAGACGCTCGGGTGAGACAACGAGTCGGCACTTTCATCAAGTCCTCAAAGCTATTATCTCATTAGAAGATTTATTTTTAAGGCAACCCTCAGGAGATGAATGCCCATTAGAGATAAGAAACAGTCCAAAAAATTGGCCATATTTCAAAGATTGTGTAGGAGCAATTGATGGGTCACATTTTCGGGTCAAAGTGTCAAGTGATGAGGTACACAGATACCGAGGGAGAAAATTTTACCCAACACAAAATGTTTTGGCAGCTTGTTCTTTTGATATGAAGTTCACATATGTTCTTCCCGGGTGGGAAGGATCAGCATCAGATTCTAGGATTTTGAATGATGCATTAACTAGAGAGATAGATCGTCTCATTGTTCCCCGAGGTAATTATACAGCATCATCCATACTTTTTTTTCTAATTATTTAGATGTTTTAATTATTTTTTCTATTCAAATTAACTAATTCAGAATTCGGCTATAATTGCATAGGTAAATACTATTTAGCCGATGCTGGTTACCAGCTTAGAACTGGATTTCTTACCCCTTACAGATGTACTCGTTACCACTTGAACGAGTACAGCTCTTGTGCTCCGAAACTCAAGAAGTTTTAATTTACGCCACTCTTCCCTAAACACAATTGAGAGGACGCTCGGTGTGTTGAAGAAGAGGTTCGAGATTTTAGGAAGTGGAGCGTAACCATATTTTGATGCGGACACACAAGGCGATATTGTGGTGGCGTGTTGTATACTACACAACTATCTTATGGGCATTGATTCCTTGGAGGATCTTATGGAGGATGTTGATTGTGAACTCCTAAGACAACCACGGGATGATGATACCTCTTGTCCACTTTAATTGATGAGTGTAGGGAGGGTGAGCAATTGAGGGAAAAAATTACTAGTGAGATGTGGAGAGACTATGTTAGGACTAGGAGACGTTGTAATTAGACTTATGTATGACTTCTTGAGTGTTGTTATGTCTTGAAATTTTACTTATCATCATTTTAGTTTTATAATACACAATTATGAAATTTTACAAGTAGTTTTATGTATCGAATCTAGTTGTATATCGCTTATAAAACCATCCACGTGTTCATATACTTAGATGATTTACCCAAGTCTCTTCTATCTTTTCTCGAGTGGTATATAATAAGAATTGAATTCTTCTGCATAACATGGAGTTCTAGAAGGCATAGTACTTCAACTATTTAGCTTCTCTTTCTTCTTTTTCTTGATGATTTTAATTTATTTCATCTTTGTTCTAACAGGCATTTTCATTTAAGTTTTACCTTATGAAATGTTATTAATGAATAGAAGATTATTCTTACAAGGAATTGGCTCACTGGCTCAACAAGATGTCGTATGTGCTCTTTTCTATCTTGGTACTTAGAACAGCTTCAATTAAATGCTGGAATTTCTGCTAAGCATTTTGGAGACACGAAGTTGTCGACATGGCGGTCAATGCCAATCTCCATATGAACTGAATGTGCTGGTTGAATTATTTATTGTGTTAGTGGATACCAACATAAGGTGAAAATAGTTGTGAAATTGGGTAAATATTTCAATCTAGGCATGTATAGAGTGGTATTTTAAATGACATTAATGTGGCGTGAGGTCATAACTATTGAATGGATTAGGCAATTCATCCATAGTGCCATTATGGTAGTAAATAATATCTCAGATGTAATCCTGATAATTATTTGTAGTAAAATGAAATATAAAGCTAGTGGCCGAATCCATGCTTTTTGCTGTATGTTGGCTTCTAAATCCTGACTTGTCTGATTTCTTGCTTTTGGTAAATGCTAAAAAGCTAAGGCTCTGTATGTGTTTCAACTGTGTAGTTCATGATGAATCAGGTAGTTAATAGAGAGTGTTGTTTGGGACATGTCGTAACAACTCTCATGTGTTTGACATCTTATTGATAAGCATTGACAAAGAAATATCATTAGCATGATAAGCCTCTCAAGAAAATGGTCACTGAATGGAAATCAGTCGATCTATTTTACCCCTTGTGTTTTCTTGGTTAATCTCAGGTTATCCTTATTCTTTCTTTTTCTGTTCTTTTAAGATAAAATGGATTATAAAGTTTTAGAAAACAGTATGGAGCAATTGATTTTAAAGTTTTAGAAGAGTATTATGTAATATTGAATTAGAAAGCAAATACATCGTCCTGCCCCTAGTTGGGAACCTTTTGGACTATATTATCCTTGTATTAACCATCTATTCTGTTTTTCCTTGCATAAATAGGTAGAAGAGTATGATGGGGAATCATCAATTGATAGAAAACACTTGATATGGACAACTGAAATGGATGACTGTCTTGTCGATATACTTCTCGAGGAAAAGTCCAAAGGGCAGAAAATTTCTGGAAATTTTTCAAAAACTGCCTACCGAAAAGCAGCAAGTGTTGTTTCTGATATATGCACTGTGTCTTGTACTTCGGGCCAAGTGAAAAATCGAGTAAAGACATTAAAAAAGCACCTTGCTGACACTAAGGATATGCTGCAAACAAACAGTGGATTTGGATTCAATTATTCTACTGGTATGGTTGAAGCTGAAGCAAAAGTATGGGATGCTAATTTAAAGGTAAAATTTATTTAATTGAGCAGCGATTATTTTATTTTGATTTCCTGTAAACATTTAAGTTTCTGTTTTTTATGACCAATAATTGTTGAAGTCCTATTGTTTTCCTATCAAGTATTTCCACTTTTATGCAGAGGGAGATGGCGCCATCTAACTTTGATGTGATTGCAAGTTGGAATTCTAGTACACAACCCATCATGATGGTTGTACGTGGGTATTTTTGTGATTTATACTGTTGTCTTTTCTCCTTGGGTGCAAGTAGAGCCTCTAATTGTTTCCCGATGCAATTTACAGGTTTGGGATGTTTGTTGTTCTGGAAACCACCTGCCATATGGTTCCTCTGTCTTGGTCTGGAAATATGGATGTATATAAGAGTATCTTTCCCCTTATTTTGGTGTATAGTTGATGGTGTCACTTTCTGCCAACACATATTTTTGGCGAGCGTTGTAAAAGATGGTGGAGTTTTAGAACTTCCTGCTTGTCTACACATGTAAAGATAAATAGGCAGAAGTGCTTTTGCGCTTGAGGCTGAATTTTCATGTTTTGCCCTCTTCAAAGAATTTTACATCCGCAAGAGTTATCTTTGAGTCCCGTGTTCTCTGAGAGCCTAGGCTACTATGGTCAGTGGTAATGGAGGTGTTGTAACACTGCTTTAATTTCAGAGTTCATAAACCAACACATATATTCTCTCAGTAATTCATTTTTCTTTTGTTGTGAACCAGTAATTTATTCATCAAATTGTTGCAGTATTGACTTGTTTTAATCAAACTGGTCCTCATGTTGTAATGATGTTAACTTTTGTTGTTTAGTCTAATTACATATTACATTCGTGCTGTTGTCTAGTTTTGGTGGACAATAACAGGAAAATTATGTTATCAGGCTTATACTTGTGTTTCTTCAAACTTTTTGGTTAGTCCTTGGGGAGAGGAATAACGGGATGCTAAGCCCATATGAACTTCGTTTCTTTACATTCAATTCCATGTTCTACTCATCGCAACTTTAATTCATTTTATACCAAATTTCACCTCTTGTTTATGTTATTGCCTCCATTTTATTGTTTTGAAACATATCAGGGGAAGCCACAACGTTCTTACCTTCGACATACAGCTGTACGTAATTTTGAAAAACTGGATGAAATTTATGGGAGAGACCGAGCCACGGGAAAACATGCTGTTGGCCCTAAGCAAAGACGCAGTCAATGGGAAGCACAGGGTGATGATGCTTGTGATGTTGAGGAGGAACTAAACAATGAAATCTCATCTTCTTCCAAAGCGGCACCTAGCAGCTCTTCTAAGCCAAGTCAAGAGAAAAAGAGGATGAGAACCATCGATCTTGTAAGTGAAGAAATAAAGTCTATCAAGGAAGGTCTAAATGCTGTGGCGGCTGCACTTGACCGTGGCAACCTTCACAATTTTTCTGAAGAGCAACTGTATAAAAAGATTGAGAACGTGGGTGGCATGAGTGAAACTTCACAAATGCGAGTCTATCAAGCTTTGACAGGAGATGTAGCAGCAAAGCATTTCTAGCTTGTCCACTTGAGCCGTAGAAGACCTGTGGCTAGTTGTAAAATATGGTGAATCGTTTTTGATGTCTAGATTGATTCATAGTGCTGCATTTTGTTTGGTATGTGTCTCTTAGCTGGTCCAGAAAGGTATCAATGCATGTGGTACTTGTTTCCGGTTCACATGGACAGATACATAGATTTTGCATTTGTTAGGAAGGGCAAAGAAAATGGTACTCCTGGTGACTATTAGATCTGACTCGAACAATAATTTGTGTGCATGTTTCCTTGAGGAAATTCAGATGGTGTTATTAGTAGACTATTAGGTCTGGATTCTGAATTAACCTTGTGGATTTTGTTGCTTGTTGGGTGAAATTTTGCAGAAAAGCACCACCTTTGTTTTCTTGTTTTGTTTTTTTTTTTGGGGAATTTTCCTCTCGGAAGAGATGGTTAATGTTATTTAGGCTGGAATTTTAGAAGAAGCCCTTGGGGAATTTGCTTTTAACACCGCTGATGTTTTATGTCTTGTGCCACAGAGAATGCAAAAAAGAGGGCATATGTGCCATGTAAATTCTTCATTGCACTTCATTTCTTGTTCACTTGGTTATGATTCTTTAACTGCATATGTTTTGAAGCGCACAAATGTCTCTTTCTCGGAAGTTATGGTAGCAAGCAACTGATTTGGTTGTGACATGACCATTCAGCCTTTTCTAGTTTCTTTTACAAATTCATGTTCAGTGATCCTTGGGTAAGAGAGAGCTTCATCCTAACGAACAATATTGGTTCTCGTAGATTGACTGACTCTACAAAATTCAATCCTCGAAACTCAAGAATTGGGACATGTTTGAAGGGATTATACATATCCGTTGCTAAATACAGGCTTAATTTGACTAAGTCAGTAATGGATAAGTGTAGCGTGTCCTCGCAAGTATGACATTTTCTACAACCTGAGATTTCTGACAAGCCTGATAGAACTAGCATTAATAATATTGTATTGTACTCCAAAGAATCAAATCCTAGTTATGGTACTATGTTAAAACCTTATGATTCCTTGTTGTCTTTTGTTGATAAAGAATTTTTAAGCAATTATCATGATAAAGGATAAAAGAATCATGTAAGATTCAAAATATTAATTAATACTTTGCAACTATTTTATTTCTTTCATAGTTGTTACTTTTTTTTTCATTTGAAACATGGGGTGGTTAACAACCAAGGAAGTATGAAATGCATGCATTTGTAACTTCAATTTTCTAAATATTTCAAATTATCAAATGATTAAAATTCAATATAATTGTTATTATTTAGTTAATATGCATCTTTTTTTAATTAGTTTTAATTTCATTTCCTTTTCCTTCAAAAAATTCATAATCCAAACAAAGGAATTACTTTTCTAGGATTCCTTTTCCTTTTTCCTAGTATTTTCCTTAATCAACCAAACAAGAGAAAGAACTAGGATTTTCAAGGGATTCAGTTTCCATTTCTTTCCTTTCCTTTCCTCAGTTGTTTCCTGGAACCAAACAGGGCCTCAAAAAAAGTCTTAGGATGATTTCTTTTCATTCTATCTAGTCCCCAATTGACAAAGAGGACATGATTTCTCGATATTTTTGGAAGGGTATTGATGTACATGTATCAGTATGTATATCTTTTACACGTCTCTATACAAGTGTCTTTCAGAATAAAAAACCAAAATCTATGTTTCTTTGTTAATTAGATTTCAAATGCACCTTTTTCATTAATTTTTTTCCATTTATTTCATGAGTAAAACATATATGCTACAAATTTCTAGGTCAGGAGTCACTTGTTTAACTGTTGGACTAAATTGATCCATGACATGACAAATATGTTATAACTAATTAATATGTAATTTTCATTACGCATAGACCACTAAAATGAATCATGTTAATCCATATTTAGTTGATTAATTGGTAGCATTAAACTATTTTGGTTCATCATTGATGAAGATTAACAACGATATAATATAGACTGAATATATTTATTTTTACAATCAAGAGATATCAAAAAGCAAAGAAGAAAATTACATTGAACTAAGCGTGAGTAGTAAACAAAGAAAAGAAAAAATGAAGAACGAACTAACTTTGATAAAATACAAAACTTTAATATTATGAAAGTAAAAATATTTGTGAACTTATGAATGAAAATTGGAATGTCATACAAAATTTAAGATAAAATGTAAATAGTATGACTTCAGAAATGGTTTAGTGGATAAAAAATGGAATTGAGTAAGAAATTTTGAAAGTTTTGAAAAATTTAGCGTTAAAACTATAAATTTTAAATTGTAAATTGACATTCTACTAATATTGTATAAACATGGGATACTTATATGAGTTAAAAGAATGGTAGTGTTAGGAGCACTTGGCCAAAAAAATAAACAAAAAAGAAAAGTTAAAAGAAAGTATGAGGGTTTCAAGCAAATTAATGTCGACGAAGCAGTCAAAGATGATGTCGGCCATTTGTGTTTCCGAAGAAAAGTAAGGGTACCGAAGGAAGAGTCGGACGGTTTACAAAAAACCACTCTCCGGTTCAATAGTTTATTGATTCAATTGGACAATCCAATTGGTTTTCAAGATAGAGAATGATTTTTTGACCTCTCTAATTTTGGTTCTTAATTTAGTCCAAAAGAATAAGTCAGTCGATAGTTCAACCAGCCGTCTGGACTGAGTTTTAAAACACTGGTCTCATGATCTATTATGGGTTGGTAAGTATTAAATGCAACAATCATGGGCAACAATTTGTACATTGGTTATGTGTTAGTTTTGGATTCTAATCCTCGTTCTCCGCTTCTCAAATCCTACCCTTTCCTTGTTAAGAAAAAAATTTAAAAGGCCCAATTGTTTTATGAAATATATGGGAGCAAATTACCAGTCCAAAGATGAGCACGTACAGAATTTTATCTCAGCCAACTATTAAGACGTCAAATTTCACGCGCAGCTAACCTCCTTTCTTTTCCTATTATTTTTTGATCCAAATTTGTTTATTTGTTGATTTTCTCAAACTAGTGGACTCAGTGCACACAAATAGCACTCAAACTTGATGTGTATTATTAGCAAATTAGTACAATCTTGAGGCCCAACAAGAGAGGTAATTTGCTTCATACGACAAGAGTTTAGTAATTAACCAACTAAAATTCTAGAGAAAGACAAGGCAATTACCATCTTGATATTCTCTACCTCACCTGCTGTGACTAGAACTCAACAGGTCAACGCAATTGCCGCAATTACCACTCTAGGGCCTATTTATAATTCTGCTAAAATGGTTAACTTGAAAAACTGTGAACCTAAGGCCTTTATCTGCGACTTGGGAGATCGACAGTAACAATTGAGAGCATGGTTATTAAATCCAATCCGACAGACCGAGCGAGTCAGTGGGTCAATGTTTGGACCGACCCACCAGTGAGTAGGGGTGGCAATTTCCGACACGACCTGAAAACCCGACACGAATCTAACACGAAAATAATGGGTTTGGGTCAAGGCTTGATGGGTTCGGGTCAGAATTGGTCGAACCCGACTTTATCAAAAAATAAACAGGTCAGGTCGGGTCATTAACGGGTTGACCCATTTGACCCGATTGACCTGTTAAAGTTAAAAAAATTCGGGTCATTTCGGGTCACTTAGGGTCATTTCGGGTCATTTTCTGGTTATTTCGGGTCGACCAGTCAACCCGTATCAAGTCGTGTTCGGTTGGGTAGTTTCAGGTTGGCGGGTCAGGTTCGAGTCAGTGGGTTTTGTGTTATACCAATCTCTTAATCCGAACCCAACCCGATTGCCACCCCTACCAGTGAGTCACTAATAAAAATTGATGGGTATTAATTTAATATTTATAAATATAAAATAGTAATTTTAATATACATAAAATATCTAACAGAGTGCTTTTAAATACTAATTATTGTACTTAGAAAGATATATAATGAATATATACATATTAATAAAAGATTTCATTTCATTTGTTACTCATTTTAAAAAAATATAGCATTAATTTTTCATTATTTTATTCTTGTTTAAAAATAAAATAATTTTCAAATTGCTCAAATATTTTAGTTTGGAAGTTAAAAGGGTTAATGGTATAATAAAAAAGTAAACAAGTTTATTAAAAAAATATTTAGTTATACAAATAAAAAACTAAGAAAGTGGTAAAGTCCTATGCACATTTAAATGAATATCCAATATACAAATATTGTGAAAAGCACATGTACACTTTGTTTCACAAACAAAGACTTGCAATTGGAAGGAAATGGGGTTTCAATTGGAAAACCATGTGGATTCTTAATTGGCCCAGTGGATCAAATGGATTTGACCAAGTTAATTATTTGTCCAGTCAAACTAGAGATTGAAACTAACTTGATACCTGAGTCATCGGACCGACTAGTTCCACCACTGGGGTCAGGTTGGATTTAACAACCATACGAGAGTTGGCAATCACATAGATGCTAATAAGTGACAATTCATCACAAATTAATTTATACATCTTTCTAATATATATTATATTCACTTACTGTTCACAATCATCCATATATATCAATTGTATTTAAAAAAAATACTATGTGATATTATTGAAGCCTTACATATTGTTAAATTTTGCATTGTTGACCAAACAGTAATGAACATTTATCATTTGGGACAATTATCAGCAACAATCGTCCTAGTTTCTTGTCCTACTACATTTATTTTATGTGTTCAAGGCCATTGGAATTTTACTAGAGCAATTACCGACACTGAAAAGTTATGATGGGATATGTTAAATGTATTTGAGTTGTAGACTACTAATAACTTTAATTAACCAGTTTAGGTTACTATATATGCTCAAAAATTATTGGATTAATCTATAACAACTCCAACTCTAAGGAGAAAGGGAAGATCCAATTGTTTTATATGGGATGAGAATGGACTAAATCACCTCTAAATTAGAGAAAACTAAATCATTATTGAACCAAATGAGTGTCCTACGACACCTTTAAATCTTTTAATGGTGCACTAAGTGCAGGACAGGGGATTCGATTCCCGTGCCTGCACCCAAGGAGGGATTTTTCCCTTAGATAATCCGAGGAATGAAGGAGGAAGGAGAACGCAGGGCAAGGTGGTGGGGGAAAAGACACTTCATCCTTTACATTAATGCGAAAGGACAAGGTGGTGGGGGACGCAGGGCATTGCCAGACCGTTCCAAGATCTTGCACCGAAACTCCAAATAAGACTCCTCGAAAACGGAAAACCGTGTCAGCCTAGAGTGTTCCATGAATTTCTTGTACTTGGAAATGATATGGAAGGAAGAAGAAGAAGAGAAGTCAATTGGAAAAGGAAAAAAATGACTCACAGAAATTGACTTCTGTTTGTGTACCTGCATATTTTATTGTTTAGCAAGAGAAGGAATGGGATTCAAGGAGCGGGGAAAGGGAATGGGGAATTGAACTCAAGATTTCTAATTTGAAATGAACTTGCTCTTGTGGTAACATATTCCTTAGAAATCAGCAATTATTTGGAAACAATTGCGTTTGGACGGGAGATTAGAAATATTATTTGAAATATTTACTTTAATATTTTTATCATGTGATGTATTTAAGTTTAAAAAATAATTAGAAAAATTAAAAAATTAATTGAAAAACATGTTTGTGATACAAGCAAATAATTTTTACAAATAATGTGATCCGAACAAACAAACCCAAATTTATTGTAGTGTAGTTTTAGATTTTTCACCCCTTACTTAGCTCAATGTCAAAAACTAGCTTGTTACAGAGGAAAAAGCATACATCAAACCCCTGAACCTAGCTCAAAGAGCAGTAATGATAGTAAAACACTAGAGCTAATTACTGCGAACAGACTTCTCCATCTGAAGCAGCTCTTTTGCAACATCAATCATATCTGGCCTATTTATTCCCTCATATTCTGTGCATCTCAAAGCAAGATCAAGAAAATCTAGCAGCTGCTGCTCCATCTTATCCTTATTGTTCCCTTCATCTTCCAACATTCTCGGATCAGCAATTTCTTTGACTTGATGAGTCCCAAGGAAGTCTTTAACATAATCCCGGATATGAATTTTCTCTCTTGTTCCTTTGTGATACTTTTTTGCATCTGTTTCTCCAGTAAAGAGCGCAAGCATTAGCACGCCAAAGCTGTAAACATCAGTCTTCTCAGTAACAAGACCTGAGATCTTGTGTTGAGGGTCAATATATCCAGTTTGACTTCCACCATGATCTTTCACTTGAGCCTCTCCAGGGGGAAGAAATACAGAGAATGTGAAGTTAAACAATTTAGCAACACCACAAGGGTCTATCAACACGTTAGAAGGGGTTAAATCCCTAAAGATTATAGGCGTATGAAATGACGTATGAAGATAAAGCAAGACACTGGCAATATCTTTTGCGATCTTAATTCTGCATTTCCATGACAGTGGTTTAACATAAATGCTCTGGCTTATGCATTCATCAAGAAATTTAGTCCCAGGAGCATATTCATACACCATAACTGGATACCTTGATTCTAGACAGCAGCCAATTAGATGTAACACATTCTTAAGGTGGCTCATCTGTGAAGTGACGACTATGTCGCGAATTACTACATTGGTTGTGGCTAAGTTCCAGATGACTACAGTTTCTAGACCCGTAAAACATCTGAGTAAAACAGGGCGATCGTCTAAATTACCTGCGAACATCCTGCAAAAGATAATCTGAGGGACTTGTCCAGAAACATTTCGAAGTCCCCTCGTGAGTTCTTTAGTAGTGAAGTTTCTAATAGGAAGATTGTACCGTCCACCAAAACAAGAAATTAGCTCCTCTAGAACTAATCCTCCATTGGTACAGAGGTTGGACTCCTTGGCCTTACTTTGTCTGAGAAATAGTAAGACTTTTCTGATTGGATTCATTGAGGGGTGTCTATTGATAAAAGTTCTTATATGTTAAAGCTCAGAAAATGGATTGTATGTGATGAAGCTGAAGAAAAACCCAACTGGATGAAGCAATATAAGCCACATCTAGAAAAGAGGGATGCTAATTATCCAAGTCCTCAGGACAACTTTCTCATCTTGACCTTGAACCAAAAGGCATGAATGAAGAAATATCTAAGCAGTTTCTCAGTGCATTCTACTGAAACTAGTTAAAATGCTAATATGCACTTTATATCTTGGGTAAATTACATACAACCCCCTATGATTTCATTTGTTGCCACATGAACCCCCTAATATTTTAAAATGTCCACGTCACGCCTTATGATTTTATGTAAAGTGAAAATTTAACGGAAAATAGTCTACATAACAACGTTACTTAAAATAACATAAATACCCTTATTTAAATGCTAAATCAATCAATAGTTTAACCACCTTATATAAAAGCATTGAAGAGTCATGTGGATAATTGCAAAAATTACAAGGAGGTAAAGTAAATATTTATACAAACCATAAGGGGGTTATATGGATATTAAAATTTTATCACACGCACTTTTAGAGTTCGTTTGTTATAAACGTCATAACAAATTATGCATTCCATCCATATTCTACTTCAAATAAAACCATGAGAGGTTAGGTGAGTATTTTGAAATCTTAAGGAAGTTAAATTGCATTATATAAAATCACAAGGGGTTATAAGTAAATTACCCTTATATCTTTAGTCCAGACTTTTGAAGTTCGATCTCAATTTTGATTCGAAAATTAGTAGTGCCCTTGGCTCCAAAATGTCAAGGAACAAAAATCTAATGAACCATACAGAATTAACCATGTCCTCTAAAAGTTCCTCTATCTCATCAGTCCCATTGTTAATTAAACAACTGCCATGTGTCAAAAAATTAAAAAACAAGCAGTTTTGATTTATTAGACTCTTGTCTTAGATAGATCCATCAAATGAATTAGACTTATTTCGATTGTTGCCACATGACCCCCAACATTTCAAAATATCCACTTCATCCCCTATAGTTTATGTAAAGTAGAAATTTGATGGAAAATACCCTATGTAACGTCATTAACTGAAATGACAATAGTGCCTTTATTTGAATGTTAAATCAATAGATGGATTAACCACTTTATATAAAAATATAGGGGAATTGGATAATTGCAAAAATCACAAAGGGGTAAAGTAGATATTTATATGAATCATAAGAAGGTTATATGGATATTAAAATTTTATCTCACGTGCTTTTAGAGCGCATTTGGTACAAATCCCATAATTAATTGTTGTGAGAACCCAGAAAAAAAATTGATGATGAAAATGGAAAAAAAAAATGGCTTGATTGCACCATGAAAGCCTTAAGTGCATTATTCTCCTTTAAGTGCTTTATTTTGCATGCATAGCATGACATTAATTTGGAATTCCATTTTAGTGTTTTATGTATTCAAATGCATTAAATCTATGTGGCATTAAGTAGGTTATGTTTTAATTGAGGGATTAGAAGCCAATTCCCTAGAACTTTAACCCAATTCTTGGCCAAGATCATGCCACATGTCAACCATCCCATAAACCCCTTGACTTAAGACTTCTACTTAAACCTTCCAATTCAAAAATTGAACTAATTTTCCCTCCACTCTCCTCTCTCTTGGCCGGCCACCTCAAGGAGAAAAACTACACAACCCTAAGTTAGAATCTAGCAATTTTAGTGAAGAAAATCATCTCCAAGTGAAACCCTAGGTTGGATTGCTACTTGATCATCAAGCTTTGTTGGAAAACTTGGAGTTCTTGGGTGGATTTTCTCACTCTTCTAGCAAGGTAAATCCTCACTTATTTATGCTTTAATGATCTTTAAATTCAAAGAGGATGTTAGTTAGACATAATTAATGTGCTTATGGTTGTTTGGAAGAAACGATTATGAAAGGAAATCTTTAGTTTGCTAAGTAGAGTTTGGGTTTTTATTGTAGGCCACCAAGTGTTTGATGAATTGCTTGATGTCTTGTGATGCTTTAATGATGGAATTAATTGCTGTTTTAGCTGGTTTAACACCTTGGCAAGTGAGGGAAATAGTTTTAAAAGGTTGATAGAAGAAAAGCAACTAACCAGAAATTTTCTCAGAAAGCAGGAATGAAAAATATCCCACTTCCCGAGGTTACTGTTACCTGTATAAAATGAACTAGCATCCAAGAATTATACCGTTAGAAAGCCCTATGAACCTAGTTTTAAACGCCGCTGACGGAACTTGATTTCAATTTTTCTACGTCGAGTTATGACTGTTTTCCCGAGACTGTTCGTCCAGTCTGAATTTTTCCCGACAGATTTCCTGCTTCTCTGATATCTGCCGTTTTGACTGTGATAAAGAATGAATTGATATCTGACCTCTCATGAAAGTTGTAGAGCTATGTCTTAGCTTCGAAACGCCATAAAGTACACCCCAATCCGATAAGTGTGGCCACAGTTATGATCTAATTTCTGAAGGGCGGCAAAGCTGTCACCCTTAAATCTTCACTTTTGAACCCTTATTCATCACTTTCCACTTTTCTTGGTTCATTATGCCCTTTTCTCGCGCCATAACTTATTTGACTCATTGTTCTCCTGTACATATGACATTTTTTTTTCCTTGTTATACACCCTTGATTTGAACTTGATACATTGTGCCGGTTTGGATTAGCAATTTAAGTGACGATTAGCATGTGCATTTTAGTTGGCCTAAATTTGGGATAGCCAAACCTAAATGCCTCTTATTTACTTGTTATTAGGCCTTGATGGTGGGTGAAGGAATCTGGGTAGATATTTAAGGTTGTTTTGAGTACAAAGGTGAGTGTTTCATGCTTGTTATTTGATTAACTTGATATCTGAAATATTGAAATACTTGAACTATGTGATGATTTGTGTTCTTGTGATTTGTGAACCAATTAATGTGATGCGAGGCAGTGCGTACTTTATCACACTTTCGATCTCTTTTGCTTGAATTGTATATCCTTGATATCGTGATACACGTGGTTTGGCCTTGCTTATGTTTAATCTGTGAGTCGTTTGGGTAGTATCCCATCGACTAATCTGTTTAGAAGCTTGTTTACCTGTGCTTGTTACCTGTGCCTGTGAAATGGCCACTTGTGTGATATCACAAGGGCTAATCTTGTTATTAGTTCTTGGGACTCATGATCGAGTCCACTCCATTGACTCGTTGGTCGAATCGAGCGGTTAGGGCTTGGTCGAGTGGACTAATGATGCCCTTGGATCCTGTTCTTGTTTTGGTATACTCGAGTATTACCTCCTGTGTTGGTGCTCGGGCCCGATAAGGTGGGAGAATGGGTGAATGGGTATGGCTGACGAGTGGGGTTCTCACCGGAAATTAATTCTTGCATTTCCTTGGTTGACGGTGTCAACGGACTTGGATCAAGTTCTTCTTTGTGGAACTTGGCTCCACGAGCCATCGTATCCTTTTATATTTAAATTGTTATTTAAGTGATCCTTGTGCACGATCTTCCGGTAAGAGAAGCTTGAGTGCTGAACTCCTCGTGAGCACCGATCTAGAATCGGCGGCTTGAGTAGTGCATAGGCACCATCTCCGGTTGTGATTACTCTTGTGATCATCTCTGTACTTATACTTGAAATTCCAAATTTTATTACAAATGTGCTAGTGTGATTGTTTATCAAAATCTTTGTGGTGCAATGTGCTAATTGCTATTTTGCATGCACTTTTGGAACATCAGGGCTTTTAGCTCACCCTATTTTCCTTTTGTTTTCCTTAGCGGGGATTTGCTTGAGCTTAGGATTTGAAATCGTGCAAGTAGTTCAAGTTTTGTTATATTTTGTTTAAGAGAATGTACTAGCAAACCCTATCATGGTTAAGTTTAGAGGTTGATTTTGTATCCTTAAATACCACATTTGTGTTTTAAGTGGGAATGGTGGTGTGAAACTTATGTATGTATCTTTGGTTGACTTTTGAATTTGGAAGTTTTAGTTTTGTAAGATGTGAATTGATGGTTTATATTAGCTATCCAGTCTGGAGAGTTGAGTGACCCATACCCTAGGGTTAGCCTCTAGGGAGAAGTGATGCATTCCGTCCACTTTCCACTTTACATAAAACCATAAGGGGATGAAGTGGATATTTTGAAATATTAGGGGGGTCATATGCTAACAATCAAAACCACAAGGGGATTATAAGTAATTTATCCAAATATTAATTAGTTAATACATGTGACAGCTGTTTAAAAATAGAAAAGATGGGAAATATGGAACAGATGATATGAAGCACTAACAAACCAAAACAGGAATCAGCAAGGGAAAGAGACAGGGTGAATAACTACTAGTTACAAACATCTTTCTACCATTGAATATATTTTAGGATAAATTACTTATAACCCTCATGTGGTTTCGATTGTTGCCACATGACCCCCTAACGTTTCAAAATGTCCACTTCACCCTCCTATAGTTTTATGTAAAGTGAAAACTTAATGGAAAATACCCTATGTAATGTCATTAGTAGAAATGACAATAGCGCCATTTTTAAATGTTAAATCAATAGATGGATTAACCACTTTATATAAAAACATAAGGGAATCACATGGACAATTGCAAAAATCATAGGGAGGGTAAAGTGGATATTTATATAAAAGATTAAATACCTAAAAACTCCATGTGGTTTACGTAATATTCAACTTAACTCCCTAACGTTTGGAAACCTACAATTTAATTCCTTGTGTTTCTAACCAAAATGAAATTTTGACGGAAACCGTCTAAACTGATGGTAGGACGTAAAATGTCAAAATTGCCCTTATGATAAAATACTGAGAAACTCCTTGTAGTTTAGTTAATGTTCAATTTAACTCCCTGAGATTCGAAAACCTGCATTATGACTCCCTGAAATTTTAACTAAATTGAAAAATTGACAGAAAACATTTAAATTAATAGTTATATGTAAAATGCCATAATTGTTCCATTCTTCTTCTCTGTAGCTCCCCACCCTCAAAATCTATTATTCTGTTCTAGCAATCTCTATACTCCAATCCCATTACCAAAACTACAATCAACACCATCCCCTTCTTCTTCTTTTAAAATAAAAAATAAAAAATAATGAATCATAAAGATAGAACTAAAGATGCGAATCATTACATGATTTTTCCAAATATGAATAACCACCTTTTGATAACATCTCTAGTTCAGAAAAGAAGGAAAAAGACATTCAAATGTCCTTTCAAACCTTGACTCTTTTTTTTTTGTCCTTAATTTTACCTAGATTTTTTATCAATTTAAAAGTGCAATTGGGTTTGTATAATTTCTGTAATTTCACTAAAATCCAAACCTAGGGACCTAAAGGACACTCGGGAGAGTGCAATGACTTAAAGAATGTATCCATCGTTTTGCTACTATAGAAGAGCCAAAGAATGAAGTTTTGAAATCCTAAAAGTGAGTCTTCATTCATCCATTAGGGTAAAATTGTCAACTAATTTGAATGATTTCTGTCAAATTACATTTTAGTTAGAACTACAGGGAGCTAAATTGTAAATTTTCAAACCACAAGGAGTTAACTGAACATCAAAGAAGCGCGTGTCTATCAAACTCAATTAGTTTGGACGGTTTCTGTTAACTTTTCACTTTAGTTAAAACTTCAAGGAGTCATAATGTAGGTTTCCAAACGTCAGGGAGTTAAGTTGAACATTACGTAAACCACAGGGAGTTTTTAGGTATTTAACCCTTATATAAATCATAAGGGGGTTGTATGGATATTAAGATTTTATCGCACGCGTTTTTAAAGCGCGTTGTGTACAAACACCGTAACTGATTATACATTCTGTCCACTTTCCACTTTACATAAAACCATAGGGGATGAAGTGGACATTTTGAAACATTGGGGAGTCATCTGGCAACAATCCAAACCACAGGGGGTTATAAATAATTTACCCTATATTTTAATATATCTGAGTCGTTATAACTTATAAGCACTTGGCGACATTTGAATTCCTAACCTAGTGCAAGATGGGACTCAGGTCCACTCCTGGCTATTGAAACAAAGTCTAGTAGTTGGCAAACAATTTCATTAACCTCCCGACTTAACATTCTTCTAATATCCTTATTCCCAAATTTTAGATATTGTCAACTTAGGAACAATTTCATGTGAAAGCAATTATTTGAATTTACACCTTATTCATGATTTTTAAAGATTGTATGTAATGCTACTATGATCCTTAGTAGAAATTGTGAAATTTCAAAAACTCATAGTGTGGGTCCCAAGTAGCCAACCCATGGCTCCAGCTACCATAAAGAATATGTCTCGGTTCTCCCGAAGTCATATAAAACAAGCGGTTCTTTCATGACGTCATTAGGATCACAGCTGTAATAAGGGATCACTGTATGATCTCCTCATCCTAATCATTACGGTGGCCCCCCACGCAATTGGCGCTAATCCCCCCAATCTGTACCATCTACCGGTAATATAAATACCCTTACATCATTCTATTTTGGATGAGGTGAGCTGAATATTCCTGATTCCGTTCTCTAAATCCAGACTCTGACTTAATCATCGGAGCCTACTCCAGAGGACGAAACCCTGCCTCCGATTTCTTCTATTGTATTGCAGGTACACCGTTCAGCCCGTACTTGAAATCTACCTATGCAGCCACACATAGTAAAATGAAGGAATGAATAATAAAGTAAAAAGTCTCCATTTTGTAGTTAATTTTTATCATAGTTCTTCAAAATATGGTAGAACTCCAAAATATCCTCAATTTGTGAAAACTCAAACTGGTGGCCCTAATGCAACTTTTTTTTTGGGAGGGGGGGAGGGGGGGAGGGGGTAATCCTCATGGATGATTGCCATTTTGAGAATCATATCGCATTCGGGTGCTGAAAATTTTTGGTATTTGACTGCTGGGTTGATCTTCAATCGGATATTTTATAAAATAAAATGACTTACAAGGCCCAAAAAAAAGAGCCTTGGGACCAACCTAGTGGTTCGGGAGGATTTTTAAATTCTTTCCCATTGTCAGTTTCAATTTAGAATGTGTGTCGCGCTAAGAAGTAGAAAGGGTGTGAGGAAAAGTAAGAGAATTTGAAAAAAATAAAAGAAAAAAAATTAGCTTCTCCGGTTATTTGCCCCGATTATATTTCAACCTTTTTTTCTAATATATATTCAGGGGCAAACTAATAGAGTCATTTCAAGAGTGCAATTCCACCCACTAAATTTTTTCAAAACTATAAAAATAGCTTACAAAAAGTTGCCCTTTCCATGATTGCCTCACTTTTATCACCTCCTACATTTTAAAAATATTTTATGTAAACCTAGAATTGCCCTTACATTTTCAAAATATTTTATGTAAACCTAGAATCCCCCCCCCCCCAAAGACAAAAAAAAGGAAGTTTTGCCTCCTTAAAATTTTAAAATATTTCATCCAAACCTAGAACGGCCACCAAAAGTTTTGATATTTTATAGTTCCTCTTACCATTTTTGCTATGGAAGTTTAAATTAAAGCATGATTCCTTTTTCTATTTTCTTTCTAATAAATTTTATTTATTTAAAATTGAACTTTACATATATGTCCAACCATATGGATAAGAAGTGAACCAAATATTCATTTGGCAATTTGGCTATATACACATTATCTACACCATATTTACACATATAAATAGTGTTAATAATTCTTTAATTTTACACTCTTAGATGACTTGATAACTTAGCATATAATAAACAAAAAGCTGTAGACAATTTTTTAATTTTTATTTTTATAATATTGAATAAACTGGTTCATGCCTACTAAACTTAAAACAAACACTTAGTTGCACCAAAGGTTCACAAACGACAAACCACATGTCATAAGTTTAACCTAAATCATTACACCCATCGAATGAAAGTCCTGATTGCACCACCGTTGTGACGACCCCACCTTCCCCTAAGGCGGACCAAAGGGGTCGGCGGACCTCCTGCCCAACTCTCGCCAGGACTCACTCACTCACTTGTTCAATATAACTTAACGAACTAAAACCCTGGATATAATAATGAAGGTTACAACATCTTACGATTACACAACATCCAATTTACAATTCAATAATACATACTTCCATTATACAAGAGTCCATAAAAAGGGGGCAATATTCATAATTCTCCAAAATACATATCAAAATATATGAAAACCCTAATCTCAAGGGTTGGCACCACAACTTGGTTGCTCATTTCCTGCTAAGGAAAACAAATGGAAAGGGTGAGCTAAAAAGCCCGTGAGTTCCCAAAAACATGCAAGTCACTTAACACATAAACAATTTCACTTTACAAGAACACTTGGAATGTAAACAGATAGAAAAGTAATTAACAATACAATGTAGGATACTGGGCCCTCGGGGCCAAATTCCTGAAACTTGCCCACGATCCACGAACCGTAGTTGACACTCCAACTGTCCACTATTACCATGTAGAACTTCTCTTTCTCCTTACTCCTCCAAACCCCACCGGACCCAAACACTTTTCACTTCACTTTGATAGTGTACACTGCACTTTCACTTTTCGAGACAAGTCTCGAGTACACTTCACTTTAAAACACTTCATTTTATTTGAGTACTCTCCATTAGGGACGAGTCCAGCCAAGTCAGTACATTTTCAATTCACTTCCTGGGTTGTTGCTCTTACGGAGACCGGTTCAAAACCAAGTTCAGAGCATATATCATTGAGTCCAGTCGTGCTTTGTGACGTTTAGGTAACCCTATGGCTCTTCCCTATCTCCCGACCTAGGCCTAGCCTCCGGTTCGAGTTGAGTTCACCTATAGGTCTCGTGGATTTCCGACCTTTCCAAACACATGCAATCACTATAATACACTTTAAAGCACTTTACAATCAATCACTTCAAGTCACTTTTAATCAAATGGAGTAGGTGCGATAAAGTACACACCATTCACATCAGAGGTTCAAAGATCAATTTTCACATAACAATCACTTCATTGCATTCCTTTTCAAACATTTGCACATAAACACGAAACAAGCATGGAAACTCACCGAAGTAAGGTTCAGCTTCCACATAGGGTTCAAAATCACCGCCTTGCACACTCCCTAAAATAATTTAAAACAATCAATGAGTTTCAATTCATTCTTTTTCATTCACTAATCACAGTTCACTTCCACTTTTAGTTTCAAACTATAATTTTCTAAAACTCTTTCGAGGAAAAGCCTTCATTTCACATAGCTCAAAGTTCCAAATAGATCCCCTTGGAAAAATCACTTTATCATTTCAAAAGGAAACATCTCACCGATATACTCATTGGCACTACAAGCACGTTCTTTTTCACAAAACATTTAAGTGAGGACTCATACCTCAAAATCACTTTTTACACAATACGTTCGACAATTCATTTTTGGCTAAAACTTCCATATTGACATAAAACGCTTCATATCAAGCCATTGTATTCAAAAATCCCCAGAATTTAGCCAAAATACTGCAAAACCTTCAAATTCAGTCAAATAGCACTTTTCACTCAAATTTCATGAAAACTACACTTTTTACCCTTTTAAAATCCAAACACTCACTCACACACATATACACTCACAATTTGAGCAATATACACATTTTTTTCTCAAAAAAGTAAAACCCTTCGAGAACATTCACGACATTCCAAATTCAAACATTGAAATCACCAGGCATGGGTTTTGTCCATAGCATACATTTTCCTTCAACTTTTCAACAACTGAAAACCCTAATTCTAACCATATCAAGGCAAGTTCATAAATAACAATCAAATTCCCAATCAGGTCCTCAAGTCCGCTACCTAGAGGCCACCTCAAGTCCGCTACCTAGGTTGGGATTTCAAGAGCCCAACTTCATCTTTCAGATGATATCATTTATATCAATATAAACCACAGATCTACACTAATAATCACTAATAAGGCTAGATCTACGAGATTCGAGGCTTATACCTTCGGATCTATCAAGATCCAACGAGATCCGGCAAGATCCAATGAAATTCCTCGAGCTTTTCTTCAAGAAAGTCGCTTCCAAGCCTAGTAGATCTCTCAAGCCTCGATCTTTACCCAAGATCTACGGATTTTGACGAACATCTACCACTCCAAGCTCACAATCAAGCAACATACCACTCGATCAAGCCTTGTTTCTTCACTTTTCTATTTCTTTTTCCCTTCAAGAACCTCGGCCCTCACTCTCTCTCCTCTCTCCTTGGTTCGGCTGAAATGGAGCAAGAAATCAAGCCACAATCCATCATCAACTCTTCACAAATTCATGTTATTTGTAGGAAGAAAAGGAAATGGAAGATCAAACCCACTTACCTCTTGTTTTCTTCCAAGAATTTCAGCCCAAACCTCCTTCTCTCTCTCCTCTTTCTCGGCTGGTAGGAAGGAGAAGATGATGGTGGTTGATGATGGTTGAACTTCAACAAGAATGGATGAAGATTTATGGAAGAAACCAACTCAATTTCTCTCTTTCTCTCCCTTTCTCTCTCTCGGCAGTCCCTCTCTCTATCTCACTGGTTTGCAGCAGCAAAATGAAGCTTGAGGAAGCCAAGAAGTCAAGGTGTTTAATGCTTAAAAGTGCACTTCCTACTTTAAGGGAAAAAGTGCTTTTTGGCACTTTATGTCGCGTCACACGTGACAGTCTAACTTACACTGATTTCTTTCATCCTGACACTATCTCATCATAATAATATTTCCAAAATATCACTACATATGCTCGATTTCAAGTCCAAGTCACTATTCATGCGTCGGAATAATTTTTAACGCTAAATTTTGGCCAAAACCACACACCGGCAAACAATTCGTATAAAATTCTCTAAATTGAGAAATAATCACTTTAAACATATTTTCACTAATATTTCAATAAATAAACTCAATATAAATATTGTTATGCAATTTAGAAATAAATTCAAAATTTTGAGGCCCTCACAACCGTAACTTTGTTTGGATTGCTCTTTTTTATCTAAAAATTTTTACTTGCATCATTTATACAAATTTCAATTACCATTTTATCTCACATACATCACATCAAAAAATATTACAGTAACTTTTTCAACAAATTATCCCAAATAATCTACTATCCAATCACACTTGTATTTATTTCAACAATGGTGAACTTGAACATTTTGTGTCCCCATTGAGTCTAATACTCCAAGACAAGCGAAACAAGTGTACCCATCCAGGTAGGCGTGATCTTCAAAATTGTGCCCTCGTCAAGTCTATAGTCCAACGCTCTAGACGGGCATAACAAGCGTACCCATCCAGTTAGGCCCGGAAAAACTAACTTTAAGATGGGATACTCCAAGACCTGCAAAACAAGCGTTCCCACCCAAGTAGGCCAGAAAACATTGAGATCGCGACTGCTTGGCCTCTTCTGACTTAGAGCACTGGTTGATTACGCGTATAACCTGTGCAGTAATACATTCTTAATACACACACATACACAAAGCAAATCTAGTCTATAATGTTTTCATGTTTTCAGTTTGAAGCACATTTATGACGGTACAATAAATTTTTCCAATCTTCATTGGATGGAGTCACATGAAAAATTTTTGGTATTACATTTTCTTTTGAAGAGGGAGAGAGAAATGTGGTCAAGATCAAAGTTAATTTTGGAATGTCGAGTGTGCATATATGTGATTTTAGTAATTTCTTTTTATTTTTCTTTTAATTACACACGTAATTCCATTTCCATTCTTTTTCAATTACTACCTTGCAATATGATTCAAACACCACTTCTGGCCATCCTTCTCTGCTAGCTTTGATCATTGCTTCCCTGATTGCCAATGTCTCCTCTATCTTGGCTTCAGAACAGCTCTTTCTTGGGCAGGCCCAAGTTGCTATTAATTCTCCCCGTTCGGCTACCAAACTGACCCAACCAGTTAGCTTTACGGTTGGTCGATCCGTGTTAATTTTGATCCTTCCAATGCTTGGAGGTCTCCACTTTGCTTCTGCTTTCGGTTGCTGAAGTATTGTAGAATTTCTGATCTTCCTGAGCTGTTTGATATTCAAGCCATTCCTCAACTGCTTTATTCACTACAGCTAAAGGTTCCATTCATTTTCCTGAAAACTCACCCCATTTCTGGACTTCCAAATTTGCCACAGCAGGTTCACAGTTAGAGTTATGCGATTTTCTCCTTCTTCTCCATGTGCTGCTTCCATCAGCCCATCCCACCAATGCCAGAACTTACCTGTAAAAGTCTTTAATCCTTCCCAACTGATAGGAGCCAACTTCCAGATTCTATTTGCATGTTCACAATTAAAAAACACATGTTCCAATGATTCTGTCTTTTCGCCACAGCACTTGCATATTTGGATCCCTTTGTGACACCTATTCCATATAACTTCATTAACATGTAGCACATTGTGCATGCAACTTGGATGAAATGATTGAGTTTTTGTTTCATGTTCAAATTCCATAAAATTTCCAACATTTGGCTCCTTCCTCATTTCTACTTGATGCATTTCCCTTGTCAGACAACAAATTTTACTAATTCTTCATGTTTTCCTGCTTTGTTGATTTAATTGATCATTTATTTTTCTACATTTAATGTGAATTTATTTTCCTTATTCTGGTTCATCAAAAAAAAGAAAAAAAAAGAGGTAAAGTCACATCAAAAGATTTTACTACTAACTCCCTCCAACTCTCGGTTGCCATCACTTCTGATGCAAAACAATTCTCGGACAAAAAAAATCCACTCCACTTTCCCGACACTTTTTACACTCAACACACACAACATCTGAGGACAAAAACCTGGACACTCTCCCTGATCCTCGCTTCTCTCCCGACACAACTCACACACAAAAACTCTCTTCCTCACTATCAGCTCTCTACCTCTGGCACAATTCTCACAAAACTCTCCTCACTCTCCCCTCACCACTCAACAAGACCACCTGAGACAACACACACACGGCTCTCTTTCCTTTTCTCGTTTCACTAACACATACACACGCAAGCAAGGAAAAGGGTAGAAAATGAAAAAAAAAGAGGACAAGGAGGAGTGGGGAAACTTCATCAAGAATCAAAACCACAAAGCTCACAAAATCTTGCAACAAGCATTGTAAAATTTCTCAAACTCCTTCCTTTAAAATTCAACGTAAAAGCATGTTTCATGGATTTTTTTTGTTTTCCTTTTTTCTCTTTCTCATTTCTGGACGTTTATATGCTGGACATTGGTGTTGATAAATGACTCTTGGGTTGTGTTTGTTGAATTTTTGGGCTCATTTATGCTAGTTTTAGATGTAGAAATAATGGGTTTGTATAATGCCTTTTATATGTTTGATAAAATGTTTTGATGAAGAACCGAATTTGATTCTTATTAAATTAAGTCTTAGTTGCATTGTAGAAGTCACAAAGATCGTTTAGACATAAATTTCGTGAATTTTGGGGCTGATTTGAGCATATTGGAAAAATTTTTAACCGGCTGTAAATTGCACGTTTGGACACTTTTGGTGCGTGTTTTGCAAAAACTAAGCCCGGAAATGAATTCTACGCGAAAAATCGAGTGGGGAGGTATATTTTTGAGAATTTTTGTCACCGGAAGTTCGCCGGTGACCGGTGGCCGGCGGCGGTCCGGCGGCGGTCCGACGGGTTGCCATGGTCGCCGGCGAGCTGCTGCTGCTGGTCTGGGGAAGAAGAAGAAGAAGAAGAAGGAGAAGAGGAAGAAGAAAAGAAAAGAAAAGAAAAGAAAGAAAAAAGAAGGGTTTGGGCCATTTCTTTGTTTTTGTTTGGTTTGTTTGATTTTGGGCTTGTTCTTATTTTTATGGGTTTTCGGCTGGACTATGTTGTTTTTCGTTCGGGCTTTAGGTTGCAGGCCCTAGCTTAGTTCATTTGTTTGTTTGGTTGGATTTTTTGTTTATTTTCGTTGGGCTTTTGACATCAGACTTTGGTTAATTGGTTTGGGTCTTATTGTTGGGCTTTTGCTTAGTTTGTTCGGACTCTATGCATTGGGTTTATTTAATTTCGTTTGGGCCGAAACCACACCAGCCCAATTCCTCAAAATTCTGCAGCCATTCTTTGATCCATTTAAAATAATTTAGACATTGGCCCCGGATTTCTCAATCAGTTTCACTTTGGCCCGAAAACTTTTGGTTTCTTTCACTTAAGTCCCTATTTTAATTACATTTTTATCCCTCAACTTTATTTTCATTCAAATTTGACCCCCAATCTTTTGGAAAATTCTGTTCAGACCCCAAAAAGTTTCAAATATTTTCAATTACATCCCTAATAAAATGTGACATTGCAATTTTAAATGTTTCTTTTCTTTAATTGTTAAGTGTGAGCTTCTCATATGCATTGTTTCCCTTTAACATTTTGATTTTGAGTTATTCATTTTGATTAGCATTTATTTATGGTAGTATTTTAACGTGTGTATTCGTTTTGAGTAAGTCGCCCGAAGTTCCCATTTGAGTCACGGGGAGGTATATCTAAAACCTTTAGAATTTTCTCCTTATGTGCCTTATGTGTTTTTTTATTGCATGAATTTGCATGTTTAAATTTATTTACCTTAGTTTTATTCATTTTTAGTCTTTAATCGCTTTATTTAATTTTCCATAATTATTTGGAAGGCACTTGAATGCCAAGTTGTAATAGATAGGTTTAATTTTGCAAAAGTGTATTTATTTTAGAAAATGTAATAGATAGGTTATTATTTTGATTTCCCCTTTTAGACTTGTATATAGGTTCCCCCAATGTAATAACTAGGTTTTATATGCTTTATTTGCATGTTTGCATGTTTATGTGTTTACTTGCTTCCCTAGGTTTTGCATCTAGATATTATGCTTATGTGTTATGTGTTTATGTGTTTTTATGTGTTTACTTGCTTTATTATTATGTCTACATGTTTTATTATGTAAATGTATTGACGTCACCACACTAGTCCAACGCTAGTTGTGGTTCGTTCCCTCTAACGTTGTCACACTAGTCCAACGCTAGTCGTGACTCATAGAAAAAGGTTAGTCCAATGCTAGACCTTTAGGCCGTTAGAATAACATATTACATATCATTTCATGCATTTAGGGATTTTATTTTTCATTTTTGCATGTTTATTTCTTGTATGTAAAACATGATATTTAAACTTGCATTTACATTTTTGAAATTAGAAAATAGATTAGTGTATTTTAGAGCATTACCCTTTGAACAAGGGAAAAGAGCGAGTTTGGCTCCCTAGCCTTAGCACGCTTTTATTTCCTTCTATGAAAAGGAAGATTTAAAGTCACAAATTTAGTTCCCTGCACCCATTATGTTGCATTATTCCTCTTTAGGACATACATGTGCATTATTTTAAATTCTATCAAAATCATTCTCTAAAAATCAAGTTTCTTCTTCATGTTTAGCAATTCAAAATCAAAATTCATTTTTCTTAAAATTTCATCTTTTCAAAATCAAGTTCCTTTTCGCATTTAAAAATTTATCTTTTCAAAAATCCAATTTCTTTTCCCTTAAGATTTTATAAAAATTGCATTTCTTTTGAAAATTCTAATTTCCCGTTCTTTTCGAGTCCCATCATTTGCATTTCTCGTGACCTCCTCGAGAGATCAAATTTGGATGACACAATTAATGTGGTCAATTCCAATCAAATCTCAAGGAGACATTTTGCCCCGTCCGACCCAACATTAGGTTTAGGTTTTGCATTCATATAGATAACATCCAAATGTGATAAATTTTAAAGTTAGAATTAGGAAATTTTTAACTAAATCTTGCAACTAGCTTTTAGGTTAGAAGGTGCCTTAGAGACGAGTAACATCGAATCTTTGCCTTCCTTCTTCAACCTAACCCCTAACCTTTTCTCTAGTTTTTCAAAGACACTGAGTCGCCTAAAAAGGGTTTTCTTAGTTTATTTTCATTAATTAAAAATTTTGGGTGACTTGGTACACCTAAACTCCATACCAAGTGGCGACTCCAAACTTTTCTAAAAACCCTTTTCTAAACTTTTGTTTTTGGGTTCAAATCGTCACATTTTTTTTAGTCCCATGACCCATTTCGTTTATTTTTATTTTTCAAAAAATTAAAAATCAATTTTTAATTAAAAAACTTTTTTCAATTAAAAACTCAAAACGACGAGTTTTCCTTTCCTTTTTCAAAAATGGGGCGCAACACTTGCACTTTCTTTGAGTGGCCTTTTCCAACCTTCCTTGCTAAATGATAGCCTGTTTTAACACTATATTCCCCGTTGGTTGTCCAGAGCCAGTATATTCTGTCTTTCATTCCTTGGCAATTCAGAGGTATTTTTTGGATTTCTTTGATTGAAACCTTATCAAACAGCTTATTTAATAGCTCTTCGTTCCAACTGCCCTCCTGGATTAACTCATTCACCCTTGTGATTCTGCTATTAAGAGGCTTTTTTTTCCTCCCACCCTACCATCTTTCATTCTTGTTAGCCATCTATCTTGCCAAATATCAATTGACTTTCCATCCCCTACCCTTTTCCTCATTCCTACTTCCAGCACCTCCCTTGCACTCATCAGACTTTTCCAGCACCAAGAGTCTGAATTTTGTACTGTTGAAGTCCAAAGTGATCTTCCTCTGAAATATTTTGCTCGTAACACTTTGCTCACCAGCAAATTTGGTTTGGTAAGCACTCGCCATAATTGTTTTGCTAGTAGAGCTGTGTTGAAATCCATCAGTTCCCTGAACCCCAGGCCATCTTCTCCTTTTGGTTTTGCCAGAACCTTCCATGAAGTCCAATGGATCTTTTTTTCTTCATTGTGCTGTCCCCACCAAAAATTTGCCATATCTTTACACATATTCCTACACAAAGTCTTTGGTATCCGGCAATAGGACATGACATATGCTGGTATAGCTTGGACCACAGACTTTAACAACACCTCCTTTCCTGCATTACTTAGTAACTTTTCCTTCCACCTCTTCAACCTGTGATTGACTCTGTCTTTTAAGAAACCAAAAATCTGATTCTTTGATCTACCTATGACCAAAGGCAATCCCAAGTACTTGCTTTGCCGTGCTTCTTTCATCACTCTCATGTTCTCCAGTAATTTCTTCTTTTGATTTTCAATGACGTTCTTGCTAAAAAAGATTGAGGACTTGTCTGAGTTAATCAATTGACCTATGGCCTTTCCATATTCGTCTATAATTCTCATAAATTCTGTCACCTCCTCTTCCTTTGCCTTGCAGAAAATTAGAGCATCGTCTGCAAAAAAAAGATGAGACAGCCTAGGCCCTCTTTTAACTAGAGTCAAAGCATCGTCTGCAAAAAAAAGATGAGACAGCCTAGACCCTCTTTTAACTAGAGTCAATCCTGACATTTTATTTTGAAACAAACCCTGATTTAGCAAAGATGAAAAACTTTCAACACACAAAAGAAAAAGGTAAGGAGATAGTAGATCTCCTTGCCTTAACCCTCTAGTTGGTTGGGTGTATCCCTGTTTTTCCCCATTAATATTTACAGAATAAGTAACAGATGAAATACATACCATAATCCAAACAATCCATAACTCACAAAAGCCCATTTTTCTCATGACATTTCTAAGGAAATCCCACTCAACTCTATCATAAGCCTTTGACATATCCAGTTTAATAGCCAAAAATCCATCTTTTCCATTTCTTTTGTTATTTAAAAAGTGAATATACTCATGAGCAATGAAAGTGTTATCAAGGATCTGTCTTCCAGGAATGAAGGTAGATTGAGATGGACTAATGCAAACAGAAAGGCTATGCTTGAGTCTGTTAGTGAGGATTTTTGCAATGATCTTATAAGAGATGTTGCACAAACTGATAGGTCTCAATTGAGTGATCATGGTTGGAGATGCAACTTTAGGAATTAAGCAAATAAGAGTCTCATTGACTGACTTCAACAAATGACCAAAATGAAAGAAACTGGAAATAGCTTGTACTAGATCATGTTTCACAGTTGACCAAAACTTTTGAAAGAATATAGGAGACATACCATCCGGACCTGCAGCTTTGTTTGGATGCATTGCAAACAGTGCTTCTTTGATCTCCTTCTCTGTCACTGGTCTTGTCAGCTTCATGTTTATCTCCTTGTGATTGAATGAGGGATACCATTCATAATGCTAAAGGACTCTTCTGGATATTGAGACAGAAAATATTCTGAAAGTAGTTTAGAATTTCATCCTTGATTTCTTCTTCATTATTGCACTAGCTTCCATCACTTTTCTTTAAGCTTGAGATCCTATTTCTCCTCCTTTTAGCAGCCACAGTAGCATAGAAGAACCCAGTATTTTTGTCCCCCTCCTTCAACCAATTAATCCTGGCTTTTTGACTCCAATGCAACTCCTCCATTTTGTATGCTTCAAGCAATCTTTTGTGAAGGCTGTGCAACTTGCTTTCTTGTCAAGGGAAGACTCAGCTTTTGTCTTTTCAATCTTTAGTTTTATTTGTTTTACCTGTTTCCCAGCATTAAATTTAGCTTTTCGATTCCAGTGGAGAAGTACTTGTCTGCAATTTTTAATTTTGGATTGGAACCTATAGAATCTGGAGCCATTCTGGTAAGTATTCCAAGCTTCCCCTATGACATGCTTTACCTGATCATTCATAAGCCATTTCCTATCAAAGTGAAATCTACGTTTTCCAAAATTCCTGTCAGCATTAGTATCCAAGAGACGCATACAATGATCAGATGCTTCATTGGTTAAGTGCAGGCACTTAGAATTTTTAAACTTATCAATCCAGTTTTTGGACCCCAAGATTCTATCTAGTCTTTCCTTAACTTCCCCTTCTCTAGGCCAATTGTTACTCCAGGTCCAAGGTACACCCTCATACCCAATGTCAGTAAGCTCATTGTCTTCCAGAAAAATCCTAAAATCTTTAAAGCTGCTTTCAGGTCTAGAGGATCCTCCCCATTTCTCCTGGTTGGAAAGGATATCGTTAAAATCACCCATTATAGCCCAATGATCTCCCCACAAAACTTTCCTCCTATTTAACAGATTCAACTGTGCCTTCCTAAATTGATCATTTGTGCTTGTGTAAACACATATGTACCACCAATCTACTTTCCTCTCAAAATCATTTATAAGCAGTTCAATAGTGAAACTTGTGAACAGAATTTTTTTCACATCAATGTCATTTTTCCATATAACTACTAAACCACCAGCAGTACCCACCGGATCAACTACAAAAAGCTCATCAAAATTGATTAATTGCTTAACCTTATTCATATAATTTTTTTTGTTTTTTGTTTCAGACAAGAACACCAAAACAGGGGAGTAGAGCTTAATTGCTTCCTTAATTGCTCCCAGCACCTCAATAGTTCCACACCAGAGCTCTCATGGTGAATTGGGAGCCCTATTAAGGGAGGGCTCCACCAGCTCAGCAATCTCCATAGGATGATCCTCATTTTTCAATCTTTTAGTTTTATGCTTTGCTGCTTCTATGTCTTCTATATCAGATTCGTTTTCATCCTTTAATCTAAATTTGTTTTTCCTAGAGATATTTTTTTCCAGTCTATTAGTAACCTCCTGCAAAGGTTTCCTATTCCCTACCTCTCTGACCAACCTCTTCCATTTACTTTCCCTTCTAGATTCTCGAACTTCCTTACTTTTGTTCTTTTGGTTGTCAGCATACACCTCTCCCAATTCCCCAATTTTATAAATGTTGACATCTAGCAGATTGGATTCTTGAATTTTAACTTTGTTTCGTTCATTAGAAATGTTTAGACTGCTATCAACCCACATTAAGTCTTGTTCAGTACTAGCTAAATCATGTTGACCCTCAATTCTTTCATTGATATCTTTTTGACCTTTAGTTCCACTAGATGATCCAATTCTATCATGTTATTTAACAGATCCTTTTCTTTATCAGAAATCCCCCCCTCTCCTGCAGGATTAGAATGTAATTCTTCCACTATTATCTTACTCTGTTCTCCCCCAACCTGAGAATTAACTACAATAGGATTTTCCTTCTCCCCACCTCTTGCTGACTTCCCATCCTGGAGATGGTAAGCCTCAGTGTATGTAAGGATTAGGTCCTTCCTGATTCCAGAACTACTGCTATCATCCTTTCTATTATGACCTTCCTTTTCATAATTTTTCTGTTCCTTGCCTCTGTTGTTTCTCCTATTTGGACTTCTAGGGAAACTAGCACGTAACCAATTGCCAAATTGTGCCTCCCTAAGCATGTTTGTTCCTTTAAGATTACATATTTTTCACTATGTCCAATCTTCCCACAACAGAAACAAAAATCTGGGCACTTTTCATATTTTAAGTCAACCCATCTTTTTGAACCATTTGAAACTACGGTGGTTCCTCTTAGCAGGGCCAGATTTAAATCAATTTCCACTAAGATTTTTATGTGTTTACCTTCCTTGCTACCTCCGGCCGGAATGATGATCTCCTTCACCTCAAAAAACATGCTTCCTATCTTCCTTCCTACCTCCTTGATAACCCAATGCAGTGGCAAATTCCAAATTTGGGTCCAGATCATTGTCTTGCTAAGAATAGTATCATCATCCTCCACCCCTTCCTTCCACTTGACCAGAATTAAAGGCTGACCATCGTAGACCCAGGGTCTTCCATTTAAAATTTTCTCCATCTCGGCCTCATCACTGAAAGAGAACTGGAAAACGTTTGTTCTGATCTCTGTAACTTTCAAATTTTTGGAAAAATTCCACATGTTGTTTGCGAAGCTTTTAACTCCAGCCACATTGGCAACTTTCTCCCCCCAGATCCTTCCTATTAAACTCAACAAGCATTCTTCCACACCCTTTGACAGTTCTTCCTCCTCAATGTTTACTCCAGTGTGTTCCTTGTTCAAAAGAGTGAATTTACGCATGATTTCCTCCAATCCGTCTATCTATGATTGTGTATCCCTCAAGACCCAGACAGAGAGTTAAACTTCCAGAATCTGTGACAGTGGAGAAGATAACTTGAAGCAGTTGCTGGAGCACCCCGAAAACTCTGCAAAAACTGATAACGCTACCCTAACTCTACTGATAAACTAAACTAAGAAAAAAACTGGATTTGATTTTCCAGGGAACAAAACAGAAGAACCAGAGGAAACAAAGAAAAGGTACTGATGAAGCGGTGTTTGCTCATGAATCTACATTTTCTAACATATTCAAACGATCTGGATCGGAGATTTCCAGCTACCTTTACTGGATTAGTATACAGCTAAACTATCAATCTAAAATTTGGGTTGTACAAAGAAAGTGGTAAAGGATCTCACAAGAAAATTTGATTTTTTTTGTGTTTTTCTTGGACAGTTTTGAAAATTGAAATTCTAGATGCTTTTGCCCACCGAGGGGGATTTCTCTCTCTATGCTATAGAAAAGTTACTCTCAAAGTGAGAGATTCCTGCCATAATTCCATTTCCATAGAAGTTGAAAATTTTGATCAATTGTCCTAAGCGTACTTCAGATTTAAAACATTGCAGACCAAATTTGCTTTGGCCAAAAGGCCCAAAACTCTAGAAACTAAAATCGCTCCTGTGTCAAAATTTTGGAACCTAAACTGTATTTTTCTCCGGTGGTTCATTCTTAAAATCTTGTGGTAGTATAAATGTAGATGCAAAGTGTAAGAGCAAGCTGCCATAATTATATATGCAAAACGTTGATACAAATTAAACATTCGAAATTCTTTTGGAGCGTTTATCAAAAACCTTTAACGGGTTGAAGCAATCACCACTCTTCTCCTTTGCAACTCATTTGATTTCACTGACGGTGATGACTGATAAAATAAATACACAGAGTCAGATCTGCCGATTGTAGGTTTGCGGCAATTTTAGCAGGAGCAATAGGAAAAATACAACAGTCTCTATGTGTGTGTGTGTGTGTGGGGTAGGAAAAGACATCTGCAAGCATAAGTTAAGCACAAAAAACGATTGAGTGACCTGTATAAGATTTTATAGAGGTTAAAAACTAGGATGCTCGATCTGTAGACCAAATGACTGAACAGCCATCTTATGTTCCGTTATCTGATATTTGTATATCTACATTATGTGGATCGAATTAATCGAATATCCGATCAGTATTTAATTTTTAAAATTTTTAAAAAAATAAAAGTCTCAAAGATAGAATAAACTTCAAATGTATTAGAATTCCAAAAATATCACATAAGTGATGCACTGTACTAATGCATGAGTTTTTGGTCTAAATTATAAGTGGTATATTGTATTATCTTTTATTATTCTTTTCTTTTACTCAATTCAAACCAATAAGATTCAATAATTAATCTAAATTTTTTTATTCATAAACTATATGAGAATATGTTTAAAATTTAACACCATATAGAAAGAAGCCTATTTTGAAAGAGAACATAAATATAAAAATCAAAAACAAGAGATAAGTGTATTATAAATTATTGGATTTAATTGTGTGATGATTTACAGGACAAAATTGGATATAAATAATGAAGGTAAGATAAATGATTTAGTAGACCTATGTGAGACTATTGCTAAAGTACGATAGTTGTTAATAATATCTAAAATTTTAGAATGTAAAATAATACAATCATGTGCAAAGCACGTGACATATTGTTAGTTAGTAATAAATGACAAACAAAATCAGCACGTAAAGTATTACTATAGAGTATTACTAGTTAGGGGGTGTTTGGTAAATAGGTTTCAATCCCCACTATGGGTTTCAAATTCAATTATACCCATATAAAATGTTTGGTTAGGGTCAATGGGAATAAATTAATGGGAATGATAGGCCTATTCTATGGGTTTTTTGATTAACCACTTGTTACTAGAGAATCATTTTAGTTGCCCATCTTAGTCTTTTTAAATCATCTTAATTACCCTTTTATTCTCATTAAATGCAAAAATAAGAAAATAAAATGTTACTGTTTCAACAAATGGAAAGAAAAAGAAAAGAAAAAATGAAACAATGAAAAAGAAAATTAATAAATTATAAAATCCATTCCACGTTAACAAACACACTATGGGTTTTCATCAAAACCCATTATCATTGACCACTCTATGATACCAATAGTGATAGTGATAGTGGAATTCGAATCAAACGGCTCCTTAGTTAATGATAAACAAAGTTACCTCTTATCATGCGTCAACACGTGCACTTGATTAAAAAAATAAAAATAAAAATAAAAATAAAAAACATGTGCACTTAGCAGATGGCACCAATGTTAGTACATGAATTATATAGGTACGTGAAAATTGAAGAATTACAGTGGTACTAAAATAAAAGCCGTCGACATAAACGTTATTTTAAAATAATTGCTAGCAGGCTGCTTTTAAATTTCCTTGGTGTATGTGATGATCATCATTTTGTCTATCCTTTCGAAGTAAAAAACGCTGCCTGGGAAATGAAAGATTGATCGTGTGGATGAAGTCGGTTTTCATTTAAAGTATAACTAAGAAAAAAATTTTAAATTATACTGTTACATACCAATTTGGATCCTTTGTCGACTGTATTATGTTGAACATGTCAGCAGTTCATACAGCACACCATTTTATTAAATAAAACCATGTTATTTTAAGTTGTACAAGGAACTTGAATTAAGAATATATCAACCATTCATAAATTACATCAAATAAAACAACGTCGTTTTGGATAGAGAACATGCACCGGCGATCGGAAGTGCTTACATAAGCATCAAAACATTACTACTTTATTAAGTCAATCCCGCTAGCTCTTTGTATTTGATGTAGTCTGTTTCTTTTCACATTAAAGGTAAAGATTTCAAGAAGTCAGTTCTACTGGTTAAATCTGTTTTGTATTTGCGCAGTCAAGACCAGTAGACTGCTTCTTGTACTGAACTAAAAGGGCAAAAAACCGCAGTGGTCGTCAAACTTTCAATTCGGTTCGCTTTTAGTCCTTCAACTATTAAGTGAGCACTTTTGGTCCTCCAACTAGTAAATCTGAACAATGTTAATCCTTCCGTCCAATTCAACTGTTATTGTGGACGGGAAACACAAAAAGTGGAGGGTAAAATAGTTAGCACAGCGGAAAAACAAACGAAAATCCTAAAATACTGATAGAATTATAGTAGTCAAAAATTGAGTCTTAAGAGCACGATAAAACCTAGTAAGAATTTCGAGATGCAAACTAAATAAGCGGATTACTTTTGGGAAGTTGAGAGAAGACAGTAATCATCATGCACAATTCAATTAGGCTCAGATGTGTATCAAGAGGAGGCAAAATGGAGGAAGACACGGCCATGGCTGCAAAAATTCCCAGTTGCATATGCGAATGAGAAAATCTCAGCTCACAGGGCAAGAATTGCATTGGCCGAGAAGGGGATCAAGTACGAAGCTCAGGAACAAGACTTCGTTAACCAGCCAAAAAGTAGTCTGCTTCTAGAGACAAATCCGGTTCACCAAACCGTCCTAGTTCTGATTCACAGTGGCTTGCAGGCTCACTTCAATCTAGACCAGCAGAAAAGCGACAAAGATTCACGCCTCCACTCCTTGAACAGGAGTAATTGTCAACAGGAACACTATGGACCCCAATTTGTGGAGAAACTGAATGCTAGATAGAAAAGTCAATTCAAGTCAGGCTCTCTACTTCTCATGAGTTCCTGCTCATCTACTACACCAAAGCTCCAGCTATTACACGGCATGAAAGTAAAGGCAATCCCTCAGAAGCTTTCATCAATCTCAATGAAAATTAACATCAGATATGCATATACTTTCCAATATTTTAAATTGTTGCAGTAAAATTACTCTCTCTGAAAACTAGCACGCGGTGGGCAGGGAACTAACAGCCACTCAGCATTAAGATTTCCTAAACCCATTAAGAACTCCCCGCTCTCTGTAGCCGTTTGCAGGGGAAAATAATTGGGGGTTTTGGTTTGTTCTTCCGCTGTGCTGACTGTTTTACCCTCACTTTTTGTGTTTTTCGTCCACAATAACAGCTGAATTGGACGGAAGGGTTAACATTGTTCAGATCTACTAGTTGGAGGATCAAAAGTGCTCATTTAATAGTTGGAGAACTAAAAGTGAACCGAATTGAAAGTTTGAGGACCACCACGGTTTTTTGCCCGAACTAAAATGATACTCTGATATACGACCAATGTGGACGTGGCCTATTAGGTAGCCTTTCCTTTTAAAGGATTAAAAAAATCATGTGCATTTTAATTTTGGCAATTAAAAGGAAGAAAAATATTAATTTGTTATGAAATTAATGAAATAATGAGTGCCAATATATCCATTCATCTTTCCCAAAGATACATTGAATCATTCATCCTCTCATAAGATTCATTACTTATGCATCTTCTCATAGTTCATTAGTCCATGTACCTTTGGGTTTATATCACCTACAAATGACAAACCGTCATGTCTGATTTGTAACCTTTAAATCTTTGAAACATAATTGAATAATAGAAGCACTCTCACTATTTTCAAATAATAAAACCATTTTCACTATTTTCTTGTCTCTACTCTATTATCTTCATTGTCTACTTTTAGTAGTATATTTTCTTAGTTTTACAACATAATTCTTTTTCTTTGAGAAGAGGACCATCAACATTCAATCCCAATACACATAACCAAACATTTATATTGTGTAAAGTGTTGTTCATTGTATTTGCACAGCCAGCATGTGGTAACCAGAACTTTGTCCCACATCGGTTTGTGAAGGGAAATGAAGTTTGGACTCCATGGGCTACTAATAAATTGGATTAATCATTTTGGACCAGTAAATTTTGGTCCAACAGTTATTAGGCTAGCCCTTTGGGTTTCAGTCGTGACAAATGATATCAGAGCGATTCCCATGTGGTCTCTGCGTGGGTGAGTTTGGGTTAAAAGTGTAATTATAGTTCCGACTACGCAAGGAAGTGTAAGGAACTAAATGCCACGAGTTTTGTTTAAAAGTGTAATTAGAGTTCCAACTACGTAAGGAAGTGTAGAAACTAAGTGCCACGCTCGACGGAGGCCACTTCTAAAACTCACAGGACTAAGTGCCATGTTGAAAACGGAGGCCACTTCTAGAACCTACAAGACTAAATGCCATGTTGAATGGCGGCTACCTGTAGAATCCGAATATGACCAAGTGGACAGTTTGGATACTGACGGGCTCTGCGAGAACAGTTTGGATACTGATAGTCTTGGGAGAATGCAAAGTCCTTAAGTAGGGATGAAAGTGATACCCGGACTTTGTTTCACATCGGTTTGTGAAGGAAAATGAAATGGGTTTATAATCTTGGACTCTATTGGCTACTAATAGCTTGGTTTAACTATTTTAGACCAGTGGCTTTCAGTCCAAAAGTTATTGAGCCAGCCCTTGGGGCCCCTGTCGTGACACAGCAGGTTTGTTTTCAGTCATCTTCCAACCATGGCTTCTACACCAAGTCTGGCGGCTCATTTTTTGCTGGCTCCATTAATGTCCCCGGCCATCTTCTACCCTGGTAGACATAGGGCTAAGCTTCAGGCACAGTAGGGCGTGATTGTATCTCTAGTAACTACACCACTTAACACCATCAGAATCCAAACAACAGTTGACAAAGCTGTTGATTCCAGCCTTACCATCAGACTATTGGGAGTTTTCCTTTCCTGCAGTTGTGGCTGGTTTACCTGAATGGTGTGAGAACATGGATGTGCTGAAGCCAGTTGAGGCTGGAATTCAAAGAATCGAAGAAGTTGTGCTAGCGGAATCAGCACAATATGCAATCTCCAAAATCAGACTTCTCAATTGATTAATTCTCTTCTTCCGATGCTTCGATACACATGAACGAAGTCCAAAACATGTAGCAGTTGAGGTGAAAAAAGATGGATGATTTGATGCTTTAAACAAGTTAGCTGGAATTCAGATTATGAGAGACTATGAATAGGCAAGTTTGAAGCTGAAGCCAAAAATCCTAGGTTAAGGATCTATTTTTGCGTCTATTCAAGCCCCAAGGCAAAGGTGGAGGATCTAATTTGAATTTGTATACAAAAATTATAGGAATTGTATACATTTTTTCATTTTCTTGTTATACTTGAAATTTTATTTATTTATTGCAAAACGAAAATGCTTGTTAAAATTACCTTTTTTAAGTCCTAAATTGTCACTAGCTCGGATGAACAGCAATTATTCCTTTTAATTGGGTTAAATCATCCTCACTTTTCTTTTCCGAAGGAAAATTACAGCCAAGTGGACAGCAAAAGGCAAAATGGAACTTCAAGAGCAAAGCTGATAGCCCAAGGCACAAAAACAGCACGCACACAGGGATCAGAGAGAAGCAAAATTTAACTAAAGAATAATCATGTTAAAGTACAGTTAACTCTAGTGCATCTAATGCTTCAACTGTCATCGGTCTAAAAGAACTAAGATAGTATACAGCTGATTTATGTAAAACTGAAAAAAAAACAAAACAAAACAAAACAAAAAAACAAAAATCATTTCCTCATTCCGCAGCCAGTCTAGCTCCCTCACCATCAAAACTTTCTCGAGCAATTTGAATATTCTCAGGGTATTGTCCTCAATTGCTACCAGTAAGAGGCAAACACTCCAATCCAACAAGCACGTCCACAAGTTTTCACCTGTAATCTTCCATGTTTCTGTCTATAATGTTTCGCTAAATCTGGATAAAAGTTTGCTACTGCTCTGTGCTATACTGCCTGCATCAATTGATTGTCAAAATTCAATGGCAAAAGAAGAAAGCAGGAGCAAGGGATGTACGGTGACAATCAGGTGCTATCTGTACAAGTATTCCTAATCGTCAGGGTCCATATCATCGCCCTGTTCCCAGGATGGAATTGCATTACTTTGGTCATTTCCTTCTGAATCCACCTGCCCCTCTGAATCCACCTCATCTTCTTGCGATTCAAACTCTTCACCATTACCCTCTAGCATAACTGATTTTGTAAGACTTTGCTCCATCCACTTTGGACATTCATCCTGTCCTTCATGGAGCAGATGGACACTGCTATCCTTCCGAGACGGCAGAATCTCTGGTGTCTGGAGAGTCGTACAAGAACATTCTGGGATCGGGTGCGATAGAAATGACTTTGGTTTTGCTAGATGAAGTTCCTGATTAAGGCCCTCCTCAGCTAGGCTTTTGTTAAGATGGGCTTTGACAGCAAGAGTCCAATTATGTGGAGGGTAGTAAAGATGAGCACTAGTACTGTTGAAGAGTGCAGCAAGATATGTCCTGCTTGGACAAGCACACCATGAAAAGCCATAACAAAGAAATAATGACAAATTTGAATTCAGCTTTTGACATTACAAAATAAATCGTCAGCCTCTACAAAGCGTCAGCATCTATTCACATCCGTGATAAGCCAATGTTACCTGAGTGATAGAAGTTTTTTTTTTTTTTTTTTTCACAAATCTTAATCTATATATTAGTAATTCACCTCTTTAACCCCTGAGAGGTAATTAATTACAAAAGTCACGTACTTAAATTGCTGGACTTAAACTGCATAGAAGTGCATTCAAACTAAAAAGGGATATCTACTATATGGTAAACAAGTTCTTCATGCTAGAAAACTAAACCTCCAGCATTATTTTAATCCCTAATGAACTCACAAAACGATACTGAAATGGAAACCATAACCAAATTTTAAAAGCAAGGACAATCCAATACCTGATAAAAACTTTAACACAAGAAAGATCAAAATATCAGACCATTTAAGTTGAAGAAACAACCAAATGTAGAGAAAAAGGCATTATTACGACTTCAAAGAACTTCATGAAATGTCCACAAATTCATTTATCTAATAGCATTATTTGATGTCTATAGCACCTTTTACCTGTTTGGTCGAAATGTTCTTGAAGAAGCCATCTCATAAAGCCGGTGTCCCATGACCAAGCCGGAGAAATCAGGCCATTGACTACCATCATTGTCAAAGCCAGGAAAAAATGCATCAGCTTCTACTGAAACAATGTAATCAAGGGCATCCCATAACAATCGATGTGCCTGCTCCCTTAGATAAGAAGGTGAAGGCTTTGGCTCTGTATCATTTTCAGCAACCCAGCCATACCAACCTTCTTTCTCGTGCCGATAAATTGGCCGATCAGGAGGAGGGGGAAGTGGCCTGGGGCGAGGACCAGCCTTTTCCCATTCCTCTTTTTGTTGCTTAACACTTTTTGCAGGCAAAGCTTCAAGTGGATCTGGAGGAAGTGGGGTTTCTGTGCCAATCAAATCATCCAGCTCTTGTTTGCTGCACAAAGAAGTCCGATCCACCACGTTGGTGTACATCGCATGTAAAGGAATCAAAACCCTTTGACCGCCAAAGGTTTCAGAACCGGCCAGATAGATTGTAGTTGTTGGAGGATAGCCCAGTGCTCGAAGCAGAAGTCCTACCTACAAGTTTAGAAGAATAAGTTCTGCCACCACTATATACAAGAAAATTAGGAAAAAATGATTGACCCCTCCCAACAAATAATTTTTATCTACATTTATTTCAAGACCTCATCTTAGTCCTCCAGCATTTTCCTCAAACCTTGATCTATTAATGAACCTTTCCGATGATACAATGTCTACCACTAGTTACTAGTAATAGTGTAAAACTTGCTTTTCTTTATTTTTCTTTTTTTAAGATTTTCATTTCCAAGCCCTGTGGTGAAAACAAAAAGGTTTCAAAGAAGGGGAATCAATAAAACTTGTGTTCTAGAACAATGCTTGAAGGTATTTCAGAGTCCACTAAACAAGTGCCCCATTCATGTCATAACAAATAAAGAAATAAACAAAGAGGAAACCAGGATTTAAAAAAAACTTTCCTTGAAGACAAAAGGTATTCATTGCTTGACAGTAATATTTAAGAAAGGTAAAAAAGGAGTTTTAAGTGTAATCAAAGAAAAGACAACAGACCAAAGTTCACAGACAGGTGCAAAAAATACAAAATTTTTCTAATATATATGAAACTTGACTAAATTAGCATCTGACCATGATAACTGAATCTTTACTTCTTCCTTTTTCCAATCTATATGTCTGCAGGCCTAAACTTACTCAGCCTACTTCAAGAATAATAAATCATCAGTTCTTTAAACCGTATATTTCGATTGGTGTTGAACCACAAATTTAGCCATTGGAAGTATCAATTCCCATGAGGAATTGTCATTTGAGATATACAAGATGCATGTGATACACAAGTCAAAAAAAAGTGCAGACTATGTAGAATCCTTTTCCAAGTCTTGTTCGCCTTCTTGCAAATAAAGATTTAGGACTTCCTATTTGTCTTTAAACTGATGCCCTATTCCTCTCTTCTGGAGGAACTTTGATAATAATGAGCAAGCATGGACAATTCCCTCTAGCTTTCTTCTCTTTCCTCTGGTATATGTACTAGTCACCTCTTCTTATCCCCCCCACCCCAAAGTAATTAAAGCCCACTTACTACGTTCACTCAAAGTCACTCAGTACATTACTCATTGATAAATTATAGTCAACAGTTCTAATATCAAAAATTTGATTGTTAGAGATAGCTTTATCTAGAAAAGGCAAGACATTCTTGAAAAATTCCACCAAAACTAATGTCAAAATAATATGAGGAATTTCCTGGAAGAGGGGTGCCAAGTTCAATTTGGACACTTAAAGACGTTCTTAGGACATCATTAGGCAGTCAATTTCAGGGGCTGATAATCAAATGACATGGTATCAAAAAGTCATCAATTGGTGCTTCAGCAAATGTATTGGAAAAAGAATGCTTGAAATTAGATATATGCTAAAGTCGTAGAAAGAAAAACAGTGATGAACAAGGGACAAAACAAACCATATGAAATAGCTGCATGTACCTCTTCTGGCATAAGTGGGCATGAGCCATTTCCTTTTTGAGCATACGAATCAACACTTAATTCTTGATTAACAATCCCCTGTTTGATTAGCTGCTTCCGCCTATACTGTATCAGCTCAGAATGAATGTCCTATACCACAAATGAACATAAAAATTTACCTCAAAAGTTTGAAGAAAAGCATCAATCTGAACAGTAGCAATATTTGGAAGACACTTCCAAGATCTAACAGTTAAGCAGGACAATATAACCATGCTGCATTAATAAACAACAAAAATTCGAGGAACACCCTTGGATTATCCTACACATCATATTAAGCATCTTGATCCATCATCCATCACTGTCATCAACAGGAGTTAAATTACAGCAATCAGAAACAAGAACATGGAAAACAACTGAAAGGATATTTATCAAGGACCTGAAAGAGTTCAGCACAACCATGATACGCTAGGGTATCTCTTATAAGCCCAGGGTGATAAGAAAGGAAAGGATGACCTGGATAGCGCAACCTGCACATAAAGAATTCCTCAAGGGTTTAAGAGCTTTGCAAACAACTAATGTCCAGCTACCTCAAACGAACAATTCTTATAGTAAGAAAAATTTTGTACTACATGAACAAAACTTGGACTGACGAAAGCATATTGAACTCCTGTTTATCAAAAATTGGATATCAGTGGCTAAAATATTTTGACGTGTTCAATAAGATCAAATTAATGAGAAACGGTTTGTTAGTGTTAAGGAAAAATTTAGCAATATATAGACAAGATGTTTTCCAAATCTTTCTCTAAAGTTTGGAAGACATTTAATTTTAAATCTGAAGCTCCTAAGGCCATGACATAAGTAACTATTATGATATGTATTCAACTTCAATAATTGATAATTCAGCTAACTCAACTCAAGCCCTCAATTTTGGTGCATGATAATATTCTATCCCAACAAAGAGCAAACAAAATTTAAAAAAAAAAAAAAAAAAAAGTCTACAGCACTGGCTAAATATTGGGTTTACATGTTACTATCCCCAAAAATAAATAAAAATATAGAATAATAATGTAACAAAAAAAAAAGCTTGACGATTAGTTATTAAAATCTCATAATCCCTGGCATACAACCACTGACAATTGCAACCAAAACCCAATTTCTTGACAAAACTAGTGAAAAGGTTTTGATACCTTTGTACCATCAGGCGCCCAAGTGCAACAATTTCTGCGCGGAACTGAAGAGCATGAAAAGCAACACGACATCTCAGCCTCTGGTGTTCACCCAGGCTATTAGGAAGAATGGACTGCAAATAGTGGCAAAGTAATGACCTTTGGCCAGTTAGGACAATCAGTGAACTTTGCATATGTAAATTACAGCTAATGTTCAGATGATGCGCGAATATATCCTTACATTTGAGATGATGAAAAAGCACGCCACATGACAAATACAAGGGGAAGAAAATACATATAAATCAAGGAGGAACCACTTCAGACACCAATTTGACGTCTTTTTTTATTATGTTCCAGATATAACTAAAAGTATCACCAAAAATTCACAGAACTGCAAAATGAATTGTAATGTTAAATTGCAAATCAGGCAATGGTGAGTACAACATGTATGTTTTTTTCCTGCACATTCACAAAAGTTATAAGAATCAACTACGAAATTGCAAACTTTATATTTTCTTTGAGGTTCCTTTCTGATGCTGGAGCATTTTAGATCTTAATTCGTTTATGTATATCATTAGTTATGCTTTGCTGCTAAGCACATAGTAGCATTACTAACTGTTCTGCATAGCTGGTGCACATGTGCTAGGCAGGTGCCTCATTAAGAGAATCTCTGTCTTTGCACTCTAAGTGAACAATATGTTTGGATCCCTATACTCATCTTATTTACTGCAGCCAGGCTGGTTTGATACCAATTCACTACCCAAACTCGTATCAGCTCCCTTGGGTTATTTTATAGCAGCTAATCCTCTTCAAACTCTTATGATTTCTCTTCATCTATCCTAGTAGTGCTATCATTGTAAAGGTCCTTTCAGTTTTCTTGCACCACTATTCACATTTGATACACGCATTAGAACTTCTAGTGAGAGTTATTTCCAGAAGGCTCCAAGCTTATAATACCATTCAAAAAGTTCACAAATTTGAGAAGATGAAACTCAGAAAATAATGATCTAACATTCTGCAATATTCATGTCACTTATTCCAGCCTCCCCTTCTGTAGTTTTTAAAACACTTCTTCTAAGTTAAATACCATTGACCATGTTCCCCTTGATATGAAACTGGTGGGCAAGCTTCCTTAGCTTTAGAAAATTCAAGGCCAGGGAAATCACAACAGTTATGATATCTCAAGGAAAATCAGTATAATTATACCTCAACGTTAACATCCAAAAATCAAATCGCACAGTTAAAAAGCATATGAACGTTTTGTGACATTATCTTTACAGGACAGCAATAATGCTTTACTCTAACTTGAATTGGATTCTAACTGTCCTGAATTTTAGATAGTTGGAGCTAAGAACTGCTGAGATTTCCTTTAGGGCAGTATAACTACAAATTCTCATGAAAGAAGCTTGGATGATCTCAAGTTGAAGATTAGACCTGAGATATGGGCCCAAATGGGCTAATCGAGGATCACTCTGAGAACCAGATTTATAGGCTCAACCAGGAGCACAGGAGGAAAAAATGAAAGCTTGCGAGAAGCAAACAGGAAAAAGGCATTCCACTCCCAAAATTGGTCTAGAAGCAGCAGTGTATTGGATTTATTGGCATAACAGCAAATTAAGGTGATATCTTCAATCCCATAGCTATTTCTTTTCAAAACTTCATTAGACACAACTCAAGTTGCATGCATAATACATTCAGTTAGAAAAAATCTGTTCACTAATTTAGTTCATAAAGGAATAGTTGGAACTCCAGTTACACTTGAACGCCACCAACTAATTGGACTTTTTTTTTGCGGGGGGGTGAGGGGTGGGGGAGAAAGAGAGGGAGAGAGACCTGTAGGCATCCTCCATCAGTAATTATAAGCCCAACAACCTCGTCATTCTTTAGTCTGGATAAAACATTGGTCAGGTAAAAACTTGGAGGAGCTGAATGTTGGGGTCTGAAAGTTGGAAATTGCTTCCGCTTTCTGGCCTCCTTGTGATTTGGGGGAAGATCCTTCACAATGATAACATCATTTGCTAGAGCTGCAATGAACTGCTCCTCATCGTAGATATATGAAAAGCTTTTGAATTTGGAACTGCAATTTACAGATAACAGTTTAAAATACACTCAAGCATGCTGATAACTCTAGTTTTTATTTGCTCAAAAAAGAATAACAACCTGATCCCTGTTGAGCGAATACTTTGTTGAATCTCAGGGATAACAAGGGTGGCATTTAGAAGTCTTGCAACAGCGACCAGGTCACAAATCTAACATATTTCTTAATGGTTACAAGCTTTATAAGGGCAGGAAATGAGGAAAAAAGGTACAAGAAAATGCAAGCCAATAGAAGAGGAATATCTGAGCATACTGAATTCCTGATCTTCTCAAAGCCCCCAAAGATTTTTGCATAAATGAAGCCATTGTTCTCTGCGATTGGAACTAAGACAATAAAGAAAATGATGTCAAACAGAGAAGACCATAGTACAGTTCAAAATAAAGGGAACAACGTAGGATGCTGATATAATACAGGATATCCATCACGAAATCACCATTAATCAGGGCGAAATGTTAACAGGCATAACCACATTTAATATAACCTTTGACTTTCCTATTGTAAATGCACAAACACTTAACTTTGGATGTCTACAAGCAAGCAATACAGAATAAGAACCAACACTTGAAATCTTGAGGAAATATCTGAAGTTTTGTGGATAAAAGTTTGATAGTAACACAAAACTTATTCAAAGATGGACAGTGAGATGCAAAAGATAAAACACGAAACCAGAAGTGGCACCATAATAGAAGAGAGTATCTTGCATTGACGATTCTAGCTCACTCTAAAATACAGTTTTATTAACCTATCTTTTGCTTGCGAGAAGCCTTAGATATTGATCATTTCTAAGCATGGACAGGTGCAACAAACTACCAGGATGATCGTTCACGAACAAGTTAAAAATGCTGAACTAACTAATAACCAGTTATGCCCTCATTAATAACTAAATTAAAAATTCACAAAGTAAAATCTCAACATTTATGACGCACATTACCAGGATATGCACTTCTTGGTTTCGCATATGGATGCAATCCTTCCAATGCCTTGACCTTTCCCCACAACTTCTTATTCACAGGAACCTATTCCCAATTATTCAAAACTATCAAAAACACAGTCATATTCAGATAAATGCTGAAGTAACATCTTATCCCTAATTTACCTTAACATTTTCAGCAGGAATGAATGGACTCCAACTTTTAGATATAAATGGAATTCCAGCGTAATGAACAATATTCGCACTCGACTTTGCAAGAAATAAATGCACTAGTAAAGATACAAATGATAACACTAGCCCTCCCAATGCCGCCCATTTTATCTTCGATTTCATCTCCCCCAAAAATTACCCCAAAGAGCCAACAAACAATCTGCAAAACCCAAAAAAAAAAAAAATCAGAATAAACAAAACTAATCCATTTCATTAAGTAAAATAAATAACTAGAAGAATTAAGCAAAAAAAAAAAAAGAAATCGGCAATATACCAGCAAACTTTGGAGGTAACGACGAGGTAATCAATTCCAAAATTATTGCATTAGGCAATGGCAAGGATGAATAGAAGGAAAAAACGGCAAAGTAGGGTTTAAGAAATTGAAATCCTGAGTTTTGAGAGGGATCGCGAGAGCCGAAGCTGGATCGAGGTCACCTAGACAGACGCCGAACATACATAACATTTATACATATCTATATCTGTATGCATATACGTTTGTGTCTGAAAATAGTATTAATTCTTTAGAGAGAGAAAGTAGAGTGAGGAATCGGTGGTGTTTTCCGAAGGTTTAACTGTGTGAAACCAGTGCGTGTTTTTGTGTTTGAAGACTGAGAAAGAGTGAAGGAAGCGAAGAAGAAGAAGGAAGAAGAAATGGTGAGCTCCAGAGAGACTCGAATGCCGGGACTCTAGAATTTAGATTTGGCATTTCTTTTTTTTTTTTTAAGAATTTAATTTGGATTTTTCTTGCCTTCGTGGATAATTAGGTTTGGACATCTAATATTTCCTTTTCAGGCAAAATTTTTGTTTTTTGGTCCCCAAATATTTTGGACGGGTACCTGGAACTTTTTTCCATCATAGAAGTCACTGTAGTGTAGACTGTGCCCTTCATCTGTCAATGTCATAGAATTTGGTCTAAATTAATCCTAAAATCCTTTCGATGGTTCTCTTTAGTCTGGGTTCCAATTTAATATTTAAATTTAATGGATCCAAATTTTAAGATGTTTAGATGCGACTGATAGTTAAGAAATAAAATATCTTAATTAATTTAGTGGATTTGAAGGAATTATGTCGGCAAAACTTAGGGTGCGTTTGATAAAAAATGAAGTTTGAAAACGAAATCTAAATTTTGAAATTTAAATTCTAAATTCATTAAGTGATTGAATTGTTAAATATTAAATCTGATACATTTGAATGTATAATACATTAAATAAAAAGTAAATAGTTTATCACTTATTTTTGGAAATAAGTTTATTTAGAAAATTCAGTGCCACTTAATTAATTTAAATATTCTATTTTTTATTATCAAACGCATCTAAACATGTTAAAATCTAAATCCATTAAATTTAAGTGTTAAATTGGGTTATCAAACGAGATCTTATTCCAAAAAATAAGTGATAAACTATTTGCTTAAATGTAGAAAACACTTAAATATTAGGATTTCAGTATTTAATAATTTAATAAATTGATAAATTTAGATTTCTGATTTTAATTTTTTCAAATGCAAGCTAATTGTTAAAAATTTCTTGAGAATTTAAGCATTATTAGCTTATGCCTTATTGGTACGAGAAAAGGATGGCATTTGGAGTACAAGACATGGAATAAGAATGGCAAATGACATTTTAAAGAAAAGGACTATACATTGTTTAGTGGGCAACACTTACCTACCACAAAACACTCTATTCACATACAAGGATGAAAGAGCGTGTACAGCGACCACAAGACTCTTATGACTATTTTAACCTGATTTTGGTGACTAATATAGTAGTATGGAAATATATTAATGAATTTTTTGTGATAATTTTGCATGACACAGTGGTAGAAACTTTTGTGGAAATTGATTTATTCATTATAAAGGCATAAATGAGTCATATTAAACCAAATACTATTGTTGTACTTTTAATAGTTGACTTATTTATTTATCAAATTGAACTAAAACGAATTATTATGAAGCTAAGCTTGAATAACTTGAAGTTTTTACATATAAATTTTCAAATTTTATACTAATTCAATCAAGATCAAGTTAAGTTTGAAAATTCAATTTCATATCTATATCTATAATATATACTATTCACTAGTCCATGTCTTCTAGAACATTTTTAATATTTTAACATGTGTCATTTTCTAATATTTTTTAAAATTATTTTAGTCTTTAATAAATTCAATTAACATTATCTAATGGTTATTAGTTGGTTTAGTTCACATGTTTAAATCCCTAGGTAGAAAAAATATTCAGATAAACTATCTTATAAGTAAATTTTTTACTATGACTTTTCCCTAAGGGAAAAAAGATTTAGTTAAACTATATTTTTGAATGTTTACTTTAATGTTTCCTATCTATTACAATAATCACACTACAAGTCTCTATCTTTGCAAATTATGAGGAAAGTTACCAAATACAATCGAGTTTAAATTGCTTTCAAATTCAAAAAAAAAATCACTAAATAGTTTCAATTTTCTTGTTACCACTTTCAAATCAATAAACAAGTAAAATTAAGTTTATCAAATTTTTTTCCTACATATCATGTTAACCATACAACAAATCTCGATCTCTGCAAATTACAAAAAATGTTATCCAATATAACCAAATTTTGAATTACTTTCAAATTCAACAAACAAAACAAAATTACTAAATTACATGTAATTGTTAAGATTTTCAAGTGCCAAAATTGTTAAATAGTTTGTTGTTAAATACTTTATTTTAAAATCCTTATTTCAAGTGCCAAAAAAATATAGATTGCTAATTATGAGCTCAAATCTAGTGTGAGTTATTAATTTTGTTCCACAAGAGCATTGATACATTTATTAACTAATTAGTCTATTTTATCTAAATCATAACATTTACAAGTTTAATTTTTTTGCATCATTGAACTAATTGAAGACATTGATACAAAAGATATGTAAAGTCAATATTACACCATATGTACTTATATGGTATGAAAAAGTAGTTTACAGTAATTGCAATAATATCGTAGATACAATATCCATGTAAAGTAAATTTCTATTATAGAATATTAGAATTATTAATTTAACAAATAATATTAATATGTTTCATATAAATAATTACTTTTAGTTTTGTACAACAAATTTTGCTTGAATATACCCTTAGGTATTTAATTCGTCACATAAAATATAAACCCTGTTTGATAAGGTCAATTTAGTTTAATGTGTTTAGATTTTAAAATATTCAAATGCATTTAATAAAAAAAATACAACATCTTAATTTATTAAGTGTCACTGAAAAACTAAGGCAAAACATACTCCAAAAATCAGGTAATAAGTCATTCACTTTATCACTTAATCTGATATACAATTTAGACGTATCAGATTTAATATTAACAATTGACTAACTTAATAGATTTAGATTTCAACTTTCAAATTTCAAACTTTTATCAAATATACCTTTTGATTTTGTGATAAACAAGCAGAAATGATATTCTATGGCATTACATCTAATTTAAAGAAGTTCAAACTAAATGTAATTTTTATCATATAAAAAGTAATCATCATTATTCTATGGCATACATCTTACATTCTAACACACCTTTTTTGAAGTGTAGCACAATATTATTTCATTATGTGTAATCATGCAAAGATCATATTTTTACATTTCTTATTCCAATTCCTCAAGCTATAGTTCAATCACCAAATCCTCCATTAATATAACATGTTTTGAAAATCGATTGTAGAAAAAAAATACCTTCATATTTTGAGAAGAATAAGAAATTTGAAAAATAATTAATTTTTGTATTTTTTTCCAAACCTCATAGTCCTTTGATGTTAAACTAACATTTAATTATATGGATTTTAGATAGTTTTTCATTGTGAAAAAATGTTAAATAATTTATTCTAAAATAATGGGCTAATTTCTAAGAATATTCCTAAAAACTAAAATGGTTCCAAAATTGGGGTCATGGCAGGGGGTTTGATAAAATCAGGGTCGCCGAATTCGCGGAATGTGGTTTCATGCTGAAATTAATTTGTTTTCCATTTTATTTTGTACTTGCTAGTGGAAAATTTGAATTACAAAGAAACCGCATTTCACAAATGCGGTTTCTTCAATTAAAAAAAGAATTGAAAACTGAAACCACATTATCAAATGCAATTTTTTCAATTTATTAAAAAAAAGTTGAAGAAACCGCATTTCGCAAATGCGGTTTCTTAAATTAAAAAAATTGAAAACTGAATAATGCGAATTTATTAAAAAAAATTTTAAGAAACCGCATTTCACAAATGCGGTTTCTTGTATAAAACAAAAGGCTGCAGACTACTGCTGCTGTTTGCTTTTTCTCCGCATGGTCCTTAATTAAAGTTAACGTATTGAAAAAGATTGCATGATGTGGCTGTATATTAAAGATTGCATGATGTGGTTATATTCACTAATTGAAAAATTATATATATGAAAGAGAGTATATGTCTACTTTAGTTACATCATAGCATTTTATTTCCCAAAAGGTTTTTGCACCTATATACAGCTGTATTAATTTTTTTTCCCTTTGGCAAGAAAAAGAAATGGAGTACACTCGAATTGATTTCTCAAGGCATGAAAATATTACACATTTCGATTGACACGTTGAATGGGCTTCGATTTTCATCCAGTTGATCATTTGAACGGTCTTGTACGACGTGGGATTCTACTAGCCCTGATGAAGATTGCTTTCCATGGAACTTATGGCTAGCAAACAACAATTCCTGATCACAACAACCTGACCAAAAGAAACCTCATCCTAGCAATGCGGTTTCTATTTACCACAAGAAACCGCAATTGCATGACGCGGTTTTTTTAAACACAGTAATTTTTTTAAGAAACCGCATCCCTGACTATCGGTTTCTTTATAAATCAAATTTTTTTCACCAGGCAAGTACAAAACAAAATGGAAAAGAAATTTATTTTAACTAGAAACCGCATTCCCCAAATTCGGTGACCCTATTTTTATACACCTCCCCGCCATAACCCCCATTTTGGAATGATATCAGTTTTTGGCATTATTCTTAGAAATTAGCCAAAATAATGATGAACTACATTATGAAAATAATGCAAACATATATTTAATTATATGGATTTTAGATAACGTTTCATTATGAAAATAATGTGAATAATTTATTCTAAAATTTTAATTATTTTTAATAAAAGTGTAAGTCCCGTGTTGATTAATACTAGTTTAGAATTTTATGTTGATCAAATCTAGCTAGAACCAAAATTTTCCAAAAATTTGACACCTCAACTATTTCTTTAATTGTTTTATTTGCTGGCATGCCAACTTGTATGGATTGAAGAGTTTTTCCAAAAAATATTTTTGTTTATGAAGTCTACAATAACTCTAAAAACACACTCAAATAGATTAAAAAATAAAATAAAATAAATTCTCACCATCTTTCTTTTTTGACAAACTACCACTCATCACTATCCATCACCAACACCACTGTCGGCAACCGCCATCCTCTTTTATTTTTCTCTCCCTTCCTCTCCCCCGCCTCTCTCCTCCCTTCTTTCCTTGAAACTTTTTCCCTTCCCCCCCCATTCCTTCCTCCTTCCATCATTCCTCTTCCTCTCTCCTTCTCCAACATCCCATTGCCTCCCTATTGGTGTGACTAGAGGTGGGGGAAGGATGGGCAATGGGATGCCAAGGAGGGGGGAAGAAAGAGCAGAGGGAAGAGAGAGGAGAGAAGGAAGGAAAGGAGGAGGGTGGAGAGAGTGAAACGAGGAGGGAAGGAGGAGGAAGTAGAGAGGAGAAGGCTAGTGGTGGAGGTAGAGAAGGGGAGAGGCAGTAGTGGGTAGTGAAAATTTTCTAAATCTTTTAGAAGTGTCTTGATGAAATTTTAATTTTTAAAAACATTCCAAAATATATCTTGAAAAACACCTAATACACATTTAAATTTTAAATTTTAAACTCCCAAAAAAATTTTAAATTTTAAAAATACCTTAGAGCACACATCCAAAAACACTTTCAAAAATATTCCTAAAAACAATCCAAGAACGTTTATATGTCTACGGTAAAAGTTTTTCATATATATCGGTACCCTAAAATCATATATATATATATAATAAAGTCGTACTCTCATACTTATTTTTTTACTCCCATCTATCTTATTTTTTTACTCCCATGTATTTTCTACCTAACTACTTGACATAGCAAGTTTACCATACTAACTCTCTATCATCTACATGCTTTATGATTTTCTAATCTTCTCTCTCTTATTGCTTGTGTCTTTATTCCTTTTTTATTATCATGATACCATTTTCGATAATCTTTTTATTAATTTCTCCAAGTTTCACTCAACCATTCATCTCTCTCTCTTTGTATTTATTCTTTTTTTTTTTCTCATGATAATGTTTTCTATAATATTTCCATTAATTTCTCCAAGTTGTACTTAACAACTCATTTCTCTATTTCTTTTCATTTTTTCCCATGTTAATTTGTTTTCTTTCTCTATTTTCAACTCTCACCGCTACTTCTTTTCTTTTTCTCCTCATTTTTTCTCATGTTAATTTATTTTCTTTCTCTATTTTCAACTCACCGTTACTTCTTTTCTTTTTCTCCTAACTTTCCCGATTTTTCAATTTTTAAAATATAAATTTTCAGAAACAATCTTTATCATCTAATCTTATCTATCCATCCATATTTAGGGATGGCAATGGGAGCGAGTGACTGCGGCACCCACCTCGTAGGGAGAGTCATAGGGCTGGGGTGAGGCGGGGTGGGTGTAGGGTTGGAGATGATTTTTCTTCCCCATTTTAAATGGGACGAGGGATGGAGAAATTTAAATTTAGTTTTGATTTAATCGTTTATTATTATTGTCACATTAAATTAAATGATCATGATCTTTAATTCAAAAATTTATATGTCTAAATTCAACATTCATGCCTAAATTTTATTCTGAATTCAGATTCTAAATATGATATATCCTTTCATTATTTTAAATATTTTTTGTTGGTAAAAAGATTCATTATTCTATTATTTAAACAAGCACTTAAATTTTTAATTAAAATTTACATTGAATATCAAAATGATTTGTGCTATTGCACGGGAGATAAACTAGTTTTTCAATAACACTCTTGAAAACACCTAATTCATAGTGACCCATAATTCATACTTACCCCTTTCTAGTTCAACTCAGATATAGTGAGTTGATACTCATCAACGGCAAATACTGGTCAATTGTAACTTTTAGTTTATTGCATCAGCAGCATGCAATCCCGCCCTAAACCCAAGCTTATCCCCTTCAGAAACAGCAAACAAGTATCATCGCAAACAAAAATCATTTCATTCCCTTTCCCTCCCCAAGAGCCACTGCCATGATCGCCACCCACCTCCTCCTAGCGCCGCCGCCATTGCTCCCCATTTTCTCTCCTAAACCGTCACCACACCCTCCCACCACATCAATTAAGCCCCCCAACATTTACCTGCCAGTAATAAACCCCATCTCTTCCAGTACTCGAGACTTTCGGGCCTGGGCCGACGAGGGGGACGGGGACAGCGGCGGACCGGATGACTACGACATGGACGACGAAGAAGTCGAGGAAGTAGACAACAAGAAAGACTTTGACGTTGACTACGACACCTCCACCGCCATTTCCTCCGCTGCCGGAGCCGGAGAGGATGACATCCTGATGGTCCAGAGCAAGAGCTTTATTTCGACTCAGGGTTGGGATTCTGAGAAGATTGTGGACTATAGGATTAACGAAGAAGAGTTTCACAAAATTTGTCTGCTCGATTGCGATTTATTCATTCGGAAACCTCCTGACCCTGACGACGACGTTTACGACTTCCGTGAGGTAGGAAAGTTTTCCTTTCTACTGTTCTGCATTCCTACCTTTTGGCTCCATTATGCTGTACACTGTGCGACAAAAGTTGTACCTTTATGATTTTTGTGGTGATACCTTCCACCTTCAGTATTGCACATTATGCTGTAGAAGTTTTAATACATTTTGATTTAAATTCTGTTGCATATTATGCTGTAAATTTTGTACCTTGTGATTTCATTGTTGATATTGCTCATGATAATTGCTGGTTTTAGTGCGAATTTCTAGTGCTATAAAGAAAAAAAGAAAGTACAGCAGAAAGAAAAAGAAAAAGGAAACAGTTGTCGTTTGATGTACGCTATGCAGAAATGCTTCTACTTTTAGTTCTTGATTAATGAACATGGATAAAAGATGTATGTGGTTTCATTTTGTCATGTGCAGATGTATGTCACACCTCCTGACACAGATGTATATGCAATACCCAAGGTTCTTGCTCCAATGCCTCAAAAGGTATGTAATGAGCTTCGGCACCTTTTATGTATAGGTAGATAATGTAGTAAAAATTGTATGCTTATTCCACCTTTGATGTAAGATGGTGCTGATACCTTTGTGGATCTTTATCTTTTAATCTAGGGCGTGATCAATTTAGTTACTTTATTAAAGCTATACAAAAATTAACAGTTTCTCTTGGTTTATAGTACATTCGATGTGCTCTGAGTGATTACGGATCCTACAATGTAACCGAGCCACCTATTGATGCACCCAGAGATCCCATGTATAAGTCCGAGAGGGAAGTGTTGAAGGTGCGTATTCTATATAGTTTGTGGCTTGAGCTTTTAATGTAGATATTGATGCAACTTTACTTCAGACCTTGTTTGAAAAATTTGAATTTTGTATTGACTGCGATTTCCAGTTTGCTGGGCAATCAGCATTTGGTTCTGTGTGATGCTCAAGTTATCTAAAAATGGCAAAAAAAAATTGCATCACATGTTCTTGTCTCTATGATATTTTTCTGTGATTATCAAGTGTTATTTCGCTTTTGAAAGGAGAATTCTTATGGTTGTTGATGTTAGTTAATGATCAAAATTGTGGTTTTCTACTTAGTTTTTATCAAGGATAGGTGTTCAGGATATGAGACATCTAGTTGTGGCTTGTGGAGGAGAAGCCAAGTTTCTTGAAGGAGAGCAAGAACTCACAGCATGTGGTTCTCATGAAAATGCAAAGCACGTGGCAGTATTCTAGTGCTAGGAAAAATATTTGCCAAAAAATTCAACTCCGTATGGAGTTCCTCAAATAAAGATCTCCCAGACGCTACTCTCCTGACAAGATCTTTTGTGATTTTTCATTCTTCATGCATTTAAACTAGGAAAGAATGTTGTAATTGAAATTAGAGAGTATGGAAATAATGCAAATTATGGCCCTGGACCTAGAATGTTGCTTTACTCGATGTTTGCAGTAGTTTCTTTTCCAACTACAAGGTATCCCAGTTAAGTTCTTGTCAAGTTGGACAAAAGATATCCTCAAGCTCAACTTTGATTTGTGGCTGTCAATAAAATTTCGTAAAGCTGTTTCATACTCTCCTTCATTTATCCTATGCTAGCATTTGCTGATCCTTCACCAGAAAGCTTTGCCTTGCAATTACAATGTACCTAGCCTAATCAGTTAAAAGATTCATTATAGATTTCTTCCTGGATGTACAATAAAAATTATTATCTAATTTTTTTTATTTTTTTATGTAACATCTGCATTATTGGGTTGTTACTTAGCTAATCATCATATTGCTTTTTCTTGCTCCTTTAGATATATCATAATTAAAGATATTGATGTCTTTCTCAGTTTGTTGTGGTCTATGGAGTTAATATGGGTAGACAAAACTTGCTTTCCCTCTATCTAAAGTATATTTGACCACATTTTTGGTTTATGATGCAGTTAAGTACACCTCATGACTTATCAACTCTGCACACTTGTCTGAGAAATTTCAGCAACAGAATCATTAAAATGATCATCTTTTGCTTTATATTTTTCTTTTATTTGGATTTTAGAATCTATCTATCAAGACACTGGTGTTCCATTTGCATTTTGTCATGATCTATTAGAAGCTATAAAAGCACAGAACTATTATCAGCAAGCACACATGTTACCTAAGTTCTTTTTTTTTTTTTTTTTTGGCCTTCCAAATGTTTTTGGGGATGGATGATCATGAATCCGAATGTGAAAATTATGACCATAATTAAAATGTCTTGCATCCAGAATATCACAAGGAGCAATCTTCCTTTGCAGGTTTTCCTGACAAAGCACTATAGAAACCGCAGATTGGGTGATCCTGATTTCATGCTTGATTTTGAGGAGATCTATGTAATTGATTCAAAGACAAAATCAATTACACGAGCTAAAGTAGTGGTAAGGAATCATGCTGGCTTTGAATTAATGGCTAAAGTCTTGCTTTAACGTTTACCTTATCAAAATGCCTTTATCAAAATTGATTTGAATGATAAACTTGGGTTCACAAGTGCTTGCTGCCACTTGTTTCCATACTGTTTAGGAAGTGATGCAAAATATCATTGTTCCTTGTTTACATTTAGAGGTTTAATTTTTTTGCTTTTTGAAAAAGTCATCCACTGAAGGTAAAATAACTTTGAGACATGTACATTTGACTTGTTTGTTTTAGTTACTGACATAAATTTAGATTTTCAGGTTAGATGTCCAGTTCTGTACTGATTGCTTAGGAGGGCCATTTACTTTTCTTTCTAGATTGAGCATTTTGTTTGGAGATTTAGATGTGGTTTAAAATTTTTCACTAATACAACGTTATTAACAGATTTTTTAGGTCAATCTTCTGTGTTAGTTCTTACATTTAATTTGTCTTCAAATTGTCCATCTGAAATGGCTGAAACCCTCTTTATGTTTTGACTGTGAAGTCCAAAATTAGTCCTCTTTGGGAGGCTAAAGCTTTGACAATGAAAGGGAGCAAGAAAATATACCAGAGCTTAGAAGAAACATTTAGAGGCATGTTACACAACATGATATATTAGTTAATTTGTCCATTTACCCTTAATTCAGAGCACCAATTGCAAATTTTGGGGGGCTTTCTGTTTACAAATTTGTCCTTTTATATTTGTCTATTAGTTAAAGTTCTCTAAGAAAATCCTTTCCATACGTAATGTGCCTCTTAACCTGAGCTTGATGTCTTGAACCATTTTGAGATCATCTCTGTTTTGTTTATCATATATGTGCCAGCTACTGGTTTGCTGAAAGGACTGAGCAACTGAAAGGCAACGACTTTTATTGCTGGGGAACAGATTCACTTTGACAATTGTGATTACAGCACTGAACTGGAAACTTTTGGCCTTTTAACAATTTTGATTATGTTTTCCTAGAGTTCTAAGTGGATTTTTAATGAAACATGAGAAATCTTTTAAGTGGATTTTTAACAAAACACAAGAAGCATTTTAAGTGGATTTTTAACAAAGTACAAAAAACCCTTACATTCCAGCAGCCTAAGATACTGTTTGTTTGTAGGGACAAGTGTGGGAAAGTGAAGGAAAGTTAGTTATTTTTTCCTTCATGCATGTTTGGTTGGCAAGACTGTTGAAAACTTTGTCGCACTTTCTTGCACTTTCTTGCATTTTGTATCCTGCAAAATTTGTAGGATTTTGAAGAAAAATAACTAGTTACTCACAAAAGTATCAATAACTGCTACTAACTGTCATTAACTTCCTAGATTCTCTCAATAATTTTCTAACCAAACGTGTATAGAAAACTCATTTTCATTTTCCTTTACCTCACTTTCCTTCATTTCACTTTCCCATACAGCATTCCCTCTATTCAAACAGAGCTTAATATTCAATGGCTACATAAGATGATGAATTAAGGTTTCTAAAGAATGTTAGTGGCTTTATCACCTGAAAAATTGCCAAGAACTATTAGGTTTGTGGATGACATCCACATAATGCTGACAGCTGACAGACTTGGTGTTATTAGCCACTCAGTATACAACTGTAAAATAGCTTTCCATTTCCCACAAATAGGACTTGTAATCTTAGATATTGCACTCTGATGGATAAATATACCACCATGATTATACTCAATGTCTATTGTTCTTCTTGATGAATCCAGTTATATAGAAATCACCATAGATATTTCTGTTTTAAAGGTAAATGGCAAAGCCTCCATTGTGGAGCTTGCTGGAAAAATTAATGGGATGATGTAAAATGAACTTTTCTAAAGAAGGAATTTAACGTATTTTTGGCATTATGGTGGCATTGGCCTCTTGCTGGAAGATTTGATCGAAGTGATTTTAGTAGTTGAGCATTCAAGTTATTTGTGTCGTCATTGAGCTTCAATTATACCTTGTTGAAGTTCAGTGTTGTGTTAGGCTGGTAAATCTTGACATGTTTTTATACTTTAGCTCATATTGAAGTAATTTCATGTCTGCAACTAATTTATCCTGAACTGGAAAAAATGGGAGGATTCTATTCATTAGGTGCTTTGCGCTGATAGGTGAATTTGCTCGTGGCTTGACAAATGAATTTTACTATGGTATTTCCTCTGCACTAGGTGAGTGTACCAGATGGGAAGAACAGGGATAGGAAGAATGATCTGCTTGTTATTCGTGACAATGGAAACTCCTTCAGAATTATTCCTTCGGTAACCATTCTTTCATTTTGTTTGTCAATTATCTATGTATTGTGCTCTAATGCTTCAGTTTCCAAACTTATGTTTCTTGTTTATTTCAGAATGAAAGAGATACTCTGACTACTGTGATAGAGAAGGAAGAATGGAACAAAACTAGGCAAGACATGGAAAGACACTTGAGTAAGCTAAGAGATTTTAATGTGTCAAACTGGTTCTAGCTATAACTAATATGGGGAACCAAAAAGATCTTTGCGTTGCTTCCCAATGAATGTTGTGCTGCTAGTTGGATGTGTTATGAGTACGATCCATATCTCTGAAGATTGCGGTCCATCTCCAGCTGCAATGAATGGCCTTGTATCTCATTACTAACCCCAAAATGCTTCTGCTCAAATGGCCATCACACTAACCAGCTTTGATGCATTGCCAGCAGTGATTGGTCAGCTCATATAACTTGGCATTCACAAACTGGAAGAAACTTTGAGTTCTTGTGGCAATGTGAAGCTACTTGACTATGTCCCAACTTCTTAAGAACTTGGAAGTGAGGAGAAAGAAGTAGTGCCACTAAAATTAGCAGTAGAAAAGATAGCAAGTTTGTATAGCCTATGGAAATTTGCCAATTCAATTCGCTTTCAGGCAATTGAGCGAATCATGTGGCATTGCATTGGAGTTAATAGCCTGATGATGTTGATTGTGGCTTTTCATACAAGAATTTTGTTCAAAGTTGATTAATGTGCATGCTTTACTAGCAATGTTCTTGCCATTGCCCTTGTCTAATCACCCTGCTCAGTCACATCAACTAAATTGACCGTATTCATGCAAAGGAATCTCACATTATGAGTACTTAGTCCAGTCTCAGTCCTCTCAGAGAAAGGAGGAAAACATGAAGGAAATGGAAATCGTCTGCTGACATTTAAAACACTGTGACTGCACCTGCTAGAAAGAAATTTCTTTAATGCCAAAGAAAGTTTATTTGCAAAGAAAGGGAATAGATACGACCATGCAAATCAAGAAACATTGCAGTCTCCTAACATAATTAATATAAGGGAATGTGAAGCAATGGACTTTAACAAATGTGCAAGATACTGAATGCTGCAGAACTGATCCATGCTGGGTAGCAACTTGATCATCTTCTTGAGGAAAGAGAAGCACAGATACAAAGCAGATTCAGACATGCGTCCGTGAGAAGATGAGAGACAATAACCCATCTGGAATCTGCCTTCAGCTGAAGACCTTCTCCATGGACGTGGGTCTGTCACAAACCATGAAGCTTAGAATTAGCATCAACCAACTCAAAATGAAGACCATAAGAGATTGGCAAATTCAGATTCAACTAAGTGATACCACCCTGGGCATTAAATATTTCGAGGTATCAAAGAAATCTGAAATTTTACAGTTTTTGAATTTCATTATCATTATCATTATACATTGTTGCTGTTATATTATATTATACTATACTATCATAAAAGTAACATGAGTTTTGATACTTTTGAACATAAACATTTTTGTGGTTTTAGTTTTCGTTATCCTAATTATGCCTTTATTTAAGTTTCATTGTATATTCTTATAAATTTATGATGATTGAAATTCATTGTAGAAAATAATGGTTGATGACAATATAACATGTTAAGTTATAATTAAGTTCATTATATTGTATCATACCATATTGATTTACATAGAAAAATCTCCTTAAACTTGTAAACACAAAATGAGTTGGAAAATGTTGTTCAGCAAATAGATGAATTATGTATTGCTATACACATCCAATTAAGACGAAAGGGAAGAATTTCAAGTGTTGTACGCAATGTCTCAACTTGTGATTAACCCTTAGTTAGAATGTAAGCAAAATTGGGTTTTAGTTTTTTTGATATCAAAACTATCCCGTTCTCCAATAATTAGAAATATTTTACTACATTTGAATGATAATCAACATCAATCAATGTAATTTATGATACCATTTACAAAAATAGAACATCTATTGAGTAATGGTGAATTACATATTTAACATTCATGTTAAAAGATAGTTTTAGAACTGAAATGGTACTATGGATGATTTAGAAGTCAATATTTACAGTAAACAAAAGGAAAAAATAAACTAAAAAAAAAATGCAACTACGGATACTACAAAAAGGGCGATTCCAGGACAAAAAAGTTATTGTCGCTTGTACTTAATTTTTTCTAAAGAAAAAGAAGACCAGCTGGCTAGCAATTCAAATTTCAAAGGCATCTACAAGAGTGAAAGCAGAAGAACAAGAGGAAAAGGATAGATAAGTATCTCAAATCACCTAATCTATTGACATAGAATATGATTAGATGATTTACCAAACTAAATTGGACACAAATTTGGAACGTAAAATAAATGATTTAGTACATTCCCTAATACTGTTGTTAAATATGATGGTTGTCCATAATATCTACAATAATTTTATATTTTAAGATAATACAATCATGTAAAAACTACGTGAAGTGTTACTAGTTTTCAAAAGTATTTAACTCATCTCATGATCTGTATTAGCATGCAACAGACCATCTTTTGATTTTCTACTTCAGTGTCACTCGAACTAGAGGTAAGCCTTTTTGTTACTAGTACTACTACTAGGAAACAAAGGTAAAAATTTTTATGGGGTCCAAACAATATATAACTAATCAAATTATCATTGTGCTATTAGAGTACACGGATCGTGGATATGCATTAGTCAGTAATGACTTCTGTCTGCAAACTGAAGTAAAATTAGCAATCAATATTCAAGATTAATGAACTTTATGACTCAGATGAGGTTACCTGTTAAGAAACCAAGTTGGTAGGCTACAGAGAGCTTCTAAGTCTCCAGTCGGGAAATGAGGAGATGAGGACCTTGAGCTCCTCATTTCCCCAGTCCCTTTGTTCTTCCTCGATATTCTTGACAGAATCAGCAGCAGTTTTGGCACACCAATGCACCTCAATTATCTGCAATGTGGCGATCTCCCCAAAACTTAATGGCACCTCCTGAAGCTGCGTACATCTTTGCAAGACTAGCTGCTCAAGGGAGGGAAAGCTATCATTGGAAGCTTTCCACTGAGCAATGTCCAGCTTCTCCAATTTCAGGTATTTGAGATTCTTGAACTCGCCTTCCCTTGTTTCCCATACCCGTCCCTCAAAAGCTTTAAACAGTAATTTCAAAACCTGAAGGTTAGGTAGTCTCCCGATAGTTGATATCTCAGACCAGGGTAGGCGAAACTTTGACAGCGTCAACCTTTTGAGATTTGCAGGGAAGCTAAATTCACAAGGATGAGCAGCTCTACCACCATGATAAAGTATCTTGAGTGACGCGAGGCAAGTCAGAAAATCCAGCACCGGAAACTTGTGGCACTTCTTGACGTAATCCCAGGACTCCACAAAAATGCATCTTAGTTTCCGAAGTTTAGCTAGCCTTCTCATCATCTTCTCTGTAGCTCTGCCAGAAGGAAGAACTGGTGTAGAAAGGGTATCCAGATTGCCCAATATACATTGGGTTTCAAGCTTATCATCGTCCAAAATGAAAGCAGCACGGTCATTTATGTGGACATGCCTTAAGCTTTCGATGTTCCAAAATGAATCTGGAATTGCAATTTCACCACGTTGTCCCTTCAGAAGAAAAGTTTCTAAGCTCCAGAGGTTAGCTATTGATGTTGGGACAGAATTTAGATCTCCTTTGACTGCTAAGTACCTCAACAGAACAAGTAGTTCCAGTCCAGTGGGAAAAGAGCTACCCATATTGATGCTCTCCAAGTCCAGCACTCTTATAATTTTAAAATTTTCAGAAATGAATGAGATGTCATAATGCGAACTTGGGAACCTATCGAAAGAGGCCAGAAAGAGTAGACTACGTACCCGAGGACCACAAGGCCTCAACATGGCAAAATGCTCTCTTTTGGAACAGATGCACAACCGACGTTGTTTGTATTTCGGAGGATTTGTGGAAAAAGTGCAATTAGAATCAGCAATGTTCTGAACTTTACCATCAGCTGTAGTGGCGAAATGTTCATCATACCCGTGTACAAGTTGGAAAAAGTTGTCTTCCTGAGCTTTTTTCTTGCATAGCTCCCGCAATAGATCATGAATGCTGCATGAGCTCACCCTACCATCTGATCTTGTTTTGGCCACGATAACCAGGCTTCTATTTATCAAATCTAGCAAGCAGTCCTCTGCAGCATCCTCCAACCTCTTAACATCAGTTTCTTGCAAAACCCTTCTGCAATCCATAGCCTTGATAACTTTGATATTGGAATCTCATGGTCCTCCGGGAAGGCCGCAAAGTAAAGAAAGCATCTCTTCAAGTAATCTGGCAAGTGCAGGTAACTCAACTCCAGTACATGCAGGCACCCATTTTGTGGATCCACAACAATATGAGAGCTCAAACTTCTCAAAACTTGTTTCCATCTAAGAGGTGTCTTTTCTGTTTTTGCAAGCAAACCTGCTGTCACAACAATTGACAGAGGTAGTCCATCACACTTCCGTGCAATTTCCATTCCGACTTCCTGCAGTGATGGAGGGCAACCTTCTCTTCCGAACAACTTCGATTCCAATAACTTCCAACTTTGAATGCTAGAAAGTTGATGAAGGAAGTAAGGTTTGCATTCTGACTTTGCTTCAAAAGCTACATGTTTCAATCGGCTGGTAAACAAAACTCTACTTCCATTGTTATCATTGGGAAATGATTCTTTCAAGTCATTCCATGCTTCAATATTCCATAAATCATCCACGACAATGAGATATCTACTTCTCCTTAGCTTTTTGCACAACTCTAGAGCTATATCTTCGGCATCCATTTTCTGGATTTGGTCAGTGATCTCAATGATTTGGCTCAAGATATCAAGTAGTAACAGTCTCTTTTGATATACTTGAGAGACGCAGCACCATGCACGAACATAGAAGTGACTGGTAACTGTAGGGTTATTGAACACTTTCTTGGCCAGAGTTGTCTTGCCAAGCCCTGCAATGCCTACAATTGGGATGATATCCCTTTTCCTTGTGCCTCTTATAAGTCGATCAACAACTGCCTTTTCTGCAGCTTTGAAACCTATCACAACATCATCAACAGTTGGGGTACTAGCTTGTGATTTTGCCTCACTGGAGGTCTCGGCAGCAGCATCCACTTCAGAGTCAAAACTTCTCTCTTCAGAAATCTCAATGACATTTGCTTTTAAAATTTTGATCTCTTCTATGACAGCGGAAAGCCATAGCATACGAATACACAGAGGGCCATCTTCAACCACAAACAAGTCAACAGCATATTCTAGTTCATATGCAATTTTTGTAATACTTGTCCGAAGAACTTTCAGTTCCTCATGTACATGATGTTGCTTTACCCTTTGTACGAGGAAAGATATGAGAAAGTCTAAGTCCGTATATACCATGTTAAGTTGATGCTTTGCAGAAGCAAGTGAAATGGCATTGCAATCAAGTAGCACCCTTAGATTTCCCATGAAAGAGCTTAGAAAGCCAAGATCATCAGTCTTGGGATATGGCTGCGGATTTTGGAGATAAACTTGTCTGATCCCAGCCTTCAAAAGCACCATTTTCTCTATCAAACGAGGAAGCAAAAGGTTCATTTCCTTGGACACGTCCACTTTCATTACACTGTCGTAGAGCAAGAAAACTAGACATGTCGCCTCGTTGGCTAGAGCTTCAAGTTTCGTCCAGATCTGTTCACCAAATTCCTTGAACTCCTTAGGAGGCTCCAAGAGGAAGATTCTGAGTAATCTTACCTCCTCTTGAAGAGTTTGAACCTGATCCTTCATATGGATAGTCAAGCCAACATCGCGGCTTAGTAGTTCTGCTAAAAAGATCTCCGCCTTGACAAGGTTAATCTTTTCAAGTAACTTGAGCAACTGAAATTTGGCTTCATCAATTGCCTCATTTGCCATTTCATTGAACCAAAATGAGAGTATGAAGGAAAATAACTCTCCAGTGACAGCTTCAAAATGTTTCAAGAATAGTTTTCCATCCTTTGTATCTTCCTCCATTTTTGAGGTATCCATGAGAAATTCTCTAAAGTATATAAGCCCATTGTGAAGAGTTATAATTTGATCTTTCATAGGGAATATCAATTCAGACTTTTGGTCTTTTAGTCTCATCAAACATAACTCTCCAATGAGCTTAATCTTTTCCAGCAGCAAAAAGTTTTCAAGTTTCACTCCCCTTACCATCTCTTTGGTCACTTTCTTTTCATACATTGAGTGAATGCGAGACTTAACCCCCTGAATCGTTGTTGCTACTTTTTTGGTCACTATATATACCATGTTAAGTTGATGCTTTGCAGAAACAGGTGAAATAGCATTGCAATCAAGTAGCTCCCTCAGATTTCCCAAGAACGAGCTTAGAGAGCCAAGATCATCAGTCTTGGGATATCGCTGAGGAATTTGGAGATAAACTTCTCTGATATCAGCCTTCAAAAGCACCATTTTCTCTATCAAACGAGAAAGCAAAAGGTTCATTTCCTTGGACATGTCCACTTTCATTACACTGTCGTAGAGCAAGAAAACTAGACTTGTCGCCTCCTTGGCTAGAGCTTCGATTTTTGTCCAGATCTGTTCACCAAATTCCTTGAACTCCTTAGGAGACTCCAAGAGGAAGATTCTGAGTAATCTTACCCCCTCTTGAAGAGTTTGAACCTGATCCTTCATATGGATAGACAAGCCAACATCACGGCTTAGTATTCTGCTAAAAAGATCTCTGCCTTGACAAGGTTAATCTTTTCAAGTAACTTGAGCAACTGAAATTTGGCTTCATCAATTGCCTCATTTGCCATTTCATTGAACCAAAATGAGAGTATGAAGGAATATAACTCTCCAGTCACAGCTTCAAAATGTTTCAAGAATAGTTTTCCATCCTCTGTATCTTCCTCCATTTTGAGGTATCCGTGAGAAATTTTCTGAAGTATCTAAGCCCATTCTGAAGGGTTATAATTTGATCTTTCATAGGGACCATCAATTCAGACTTCTGATCTTTTAGTCTCATCAAACATAACTCTTCAATGAGCTTAATCTTTTCCAGCAGCAAAAAGTTTTCAAGATTCACTCCCCTTATCGTCTCTTTGGTCACTTTCTTTTCGTGCGTTGAGTGAATGAGAGACTTAACCTCATGAATCGTTGCTGCTACTTGTTTTCTGAGCTGCTCTATATCCTTTTTCTCCTTCTCAAGTGGATCACTGAGGAACGACCTCAGGAATCCCAGCCCCTGGTGAAGGGCTAACATTCTATCCTTCAAAGGTGCAATCAAACTGTCTTGAGAGCCCTGTAGCTGTATCAGAAATATCTCTGTTTTGATCAGCCTCATCTTTTCCAGCAAACTAGAAAACACATGATTCATATCCCTCATTTGGTCCTCTGTTGCTTTGTTGACAAGAAAATTGTATTCAAAACTTCCTACCTCCTTGGCCGTTGCTTTAATATCTGCTAAGATTTGGTCCATTGCTTTAATATCTGGTGAGATTTGGTCTGAATCCCCTATGAACGGATAAGTTCGGGGCCTGATCACAAACTCCATCAGGAAAACCATCTCTTCAAAGATGATAACAGTTTGGCCATTCATGAAGTTGACTGAGTTTTCCATGAGGAAATTGACAAAACTCACAGCTTCTCTTTTACCATCACCTGATTTTTCCTTTGTTGAAGCTCTGAGAAGTGTAATATGCATGTCCATGAGTTCTGCAGTATCAGGCTTAAACATCTGTAGCAGATCAGAAAGCCGAGTCTCCACTTCAGGTGCTCTGGATCTATAATTCGTTTCGCCAACCCTACACAGAAAGGACAGACATGCTGCTTCCTTGGTCACAAATAGAACATACTGCATAGAAGATCCCATTACCTGCCTCGCATCATCTCTCCAAGAAATGCTGGATATGAGATCCTTAAGAAACGTGAGCTTCTTTACAAGAATTTCCATTTGTTTCTTCATTGATAAGATCAGATTTTTCGACTCAAGAAGATCATCTAAGTTATTTATGACAAAATCACACAAACCCGTAAGGGATGCAGGATCCAATGATGAGTAGTTGGATGGTGATGACTGCCATGAATGCTGTTTCAACAATAATCTGAAATCTTACTCTATACTTGGCTTAAAAAGCTTGATCTTGTTTTCTATAAAAGAAACCGCCTTGGCAAGATCCTGGATTTCTCTTGTATACGAGGCTTTGTAAAGGCACTGGGCTGCCTCCGAGGAGGCAGCCTCTATGCTGGAAATGAACGGAATTGACATGCTGGAACTGATAAGAGAGGCCTTCTCATGCAACTTCATGCATAACAGAGACGTCCTCAGAAATCTCAGATCCTGTTTAAGGATCAAGATTTTATCCTTCAAACTATAAGTCCATTGCCAGTATTCCTCTGCAAACTCCAAATGCCGCAAGGCATCGTCATAGAAGAAAGGAAAGACCATGTTTTACTTGCTAATTTTCTACCTAGTTTTAGCAGAATTGTAGTTCTGTTTCTCTCACTGGATAGAATGCAAGTGATTAGTGTAAACTCTCACCGTTCAAGATGGCAGACTGCAAATTATGAAATGCAGTCTGCTTTCCAATCAGGGGCCTCACAAGTTGATATGTGTCTCGTTCAAATCGGTTAGTGTAATTATTTTATTACTATATGTAAGGTAAATTCCCACAGTTTTGGTGTAATCGCCAAATGAGTTGACAAATACAAGTTTCCGGTGCTGGATTAAGTTTTTTTTTTTTTTTGGGTTGATTTTTAACTTTTCAACAGGGTCTCATGCGCCATATCTTGCCTAATGCTATTAGTCGTCAAATATCAGAAACTTTAAGTGAACTATAATTCACGTGTTTTACACGTGATTTTATTAACCCAAATATAATGTCTCTTAAATATAATTTTTTTGTGAAATTTGATTGTTGACCTGATAATAGAATATTTAATATTTTTAATTTCTTTAACTAATTGTTGCTACAAAAACTATCTAACTACGAACTCTTTGATCTATTGAATTTTGATTTATTTTGAGCTTTCTTTTTTTAATTTATTTTGAGCTATTTGGTAAATTATGGATTCAATTTTGATAAACAATTCTTAACATGGTTATGTTTCACCAAAGTTGTTATATACACATAAATGTTTTACCATCAAGCGTGAGCCTAGTAGATAGAATTTATAATTCTTAGCAATAATGACATAAATTGTAAAATTAATTTTTGAAGAGCTATTAGAGGAAATAAATTGGCTTATAAGGTTTTGTCATTCTAATTATTTTCACTATACTCACATTTTCCTTTACCCCTTGGAAGGCTTGTTTAGCGGTCAAAGTCTAGATGTACTTTTTTTCATTTAAAATAAAATGCATGGTTAAGTTTCTGATGAAATCAACAAATTTTAACAAATTAAAAAATTGTATCTGTTGAAGTATTTTCAACTATATTGAAAATTTGTACAAAATCCGTCCATGGATTGAGGCGAAATTCTGAATCGCATTCGAATTTAGCCATGGATTGTAAAGATTGTGGATTGAATTCGTGCCATGGATTCAAGACTGAATGTAAACATCTCTCTGAATAGAATTCGACCAACTACGTAGTGGATATGACCATGAATTTGAAGCGGCTATTAGGGTTTCATTTGCAACCATTCAAATTTTAACTGTTACTTGAAAAGATGTTTCTTCCAACAGTTAAAAGCTATTTAAGAGACATGAAAACTGATATATATGAATCAATTTGGGTACTTTTGCTTGCAAACTTGAGATCTGCAAAACCTACAAAAATTCTGCTCTTCTTTTCTTTGTTATAGGGGGTTGTTTAAATTTAGTACAAAGTTTACATAATCAAACTCCCTCTTATCTTATAAGATATTCGTTATTGATTTCTTGCACATTATAGTGGACGAATATACTTGTCAACGAGTCGGGTTCGGGTTGAAATTGAATATTCCGGATTCAAACCCGTTTATATCTACTTTTTCCGGATTTGACCCGTATATTCGACAGGTCCAATAATAGTGGATCTGGATACGGGTCCGATTTAGTCTGGATCCGGGTTGGGTCTACCCGGCAAAAAAATTATTATGTATATATATTATTAATATGTATCTATATTTTATAATTGTAAAAGTATTAATATATATAAATATTTTATACTTGTGAGAGTATTAACATGTATATATAATTTTTAATAATATGTATCATATATTTTAATAAATGTGAGAATATTAATATTATACTTGTAATATTAATATGTATATATATTTTATATTTATTAATTTATTTAAACGAGTCCGAGTCGGATACGGGTCGAAATTCCATATTCTGTACCTGGACTATTTTTATTAGAAAAAACGGATCGGGATCTGGTTTCGGGTAAATGGAATTATGCCTAGTTCTGGATCCAAAAAAATCTAACAGGTTCGGGTTGGGTCCGACTTTAGACCCGGTCCGTTAAGCCTATGGACGAATAAAGTTTTAAAAAAGTGGTTTTATAATCACAATTTGAAGATTTTCCTTGTTTGTTCCATAGCCATATCTTTGTTATCTTCCTAGTATTGTTCTAATAGTATCAACATTTTGAATGTTATTTGTCATAACATTTTGGATGTTATTTTTTTCTTACTAAGACAAATGAAATACAATTGTACAATTAGAATGAAGTAATTATTTAAAAATAAAATATATGAACTATTGCTCATGTCGAACTTTGCATGAATATTTAGTTATTCTATTTTATATCTTTCCAGTTGAACTTCTCAATTTTTCTTTTGTGAATTAGAATTGAATAATGTGAGGTGCATTTTTGGATTTGGATCATTTATATTTTTTCTAAATATTATTGTGGTTAGTATAGAATTAAATGATTTATACTACTTAATTATCTTAGATTGACTATTTAGTTGTCAATTGATATTCAATTAATAGAAATAATTGGATCTTTTTTATTTTACTTTTCTTTTAGTCTTTCTTCATACTGATAAAAAGCACATAATTACATATCCGTACGAAGTTATTCATATCAAGATTCTCTAAATGCACATGAACTCTTTTATTCTTATATATTTCTTTTTTGTTCTAAAAGCATCTATTTTTTTTATACTAATCGCATCTTTTTTTTTATACTAATATTTTTTACAATCTTAAGAGTATGGCTAATGCAATTGGTCACACTATTTCAAGTAAGAAACTTTGACACATATAAGAATTGGAGATAGAGTATGAGGGTCACTAAATAGGTTTAATAGGGAGTTTGTCATTTTAATTGCCATCACTATTAAATTTAATCATTTGGAATGTTTCATATTTTTAATTACTACCATAATTAAAATGCAGTAACTCTAATTGAAATATTGGGGATAGTATGGGCATGACAAAAACTAAAAAGGTGCTTATAACTTATATGGCAAGATCCATTATACTTTTAATATGGTAATAGATTACATATGATGTGAGATTAATAAGCTTTAATTATCCACAATCTTGTTTGATGCGTTTTCATTGGTTAGACGGTGATTCAGATAAAATTTATACTCAAAATGAGTATGCTATCTGCATCATTGGCGTGGATGGATTGATGCAATCAATTTATATGTACTAGACTACCAACGTTAACATTCATTCATAAATATTGACTGGGACTACTTATGACCATTCTTTTCATTTTAGAAAACGTACATTTTAGTTTGGTTTCTGTCATAATCATTTACTGTTTGAGACAGTTTTGTCAAATTATTCACACGCGCAACAGGAAACGGAAGCATGGTTTTTTTTTTTTTTTAAATCAAAGAGGAATGATAGCATCAAACATATTGTACCTTTGAGAATTGCAACATAAATCTGAATCTAAATTGTTACTCTAAATAATTTGCCGGTGTGTACAAAATGCAAGAACAAATATGCATAAAATTGCAAACAAACATCCCTAATACTCACTATTGTGAGTGCAAAAAAAAAAAAACACACACACACACACACACACAGACACGCGCGCACGCACACACACACAAAGGAGAGGTTACAGACTCTAACACGAAACAAACCAGGGTGTAGTGACCCCAAAACATCTACTCCCAATATAGACCTTATTCCAGCAGAGGAATCTGTCAAGACATCTTGACTAGCCTGTTGCCGGATGCTCTAAAAGAGAGTAATTCTCACTAATATGAAAGCTTGAGGTTTAACGAATCCTTAGAAGAACAACTACCATTTGCTATTGGAGATGCGAGGTTGAAACATTAAGGACGATTGAAAGGGCCAATTTTTGCCAAACCCAATTATGAGAAGCTCCAAAACCACATACATATAATCTAGAAGAATGGCGTGAATAATTTTTTAGCTGAAATATTTAACGAGACAATGGAATTTGTTTTAATTTATAGTAAAATCTCTCTCTCTCTCTCTCTCTCTCAACCATTACATCTAATGCTAAACGAGGTTTCCGTGCATTTGGTGGATCCTTAAATGGCGCATGAATCCTTAAATGGCGCATGAATGATGCCTTTTGGTATAAAGTCCTACCTAGAGTGTTTGACAAGTTTATATTTAAGGAGCTCGAAAAACTGGGGGAGGAGAAATGGGTTGAGTCGTAAGGAGAGGGGGTGTAAGTGAGAAGTCCTACATTTGAGACTTCCTATTTACACTTTAAAAAAATCAAAAAATTATGATGCATCTATTACAAATTCTAGCCTTATTACTGTTTCATCATGTATGATAATTTGAAACGTATACTTTCTCTTTTATGTGTGCTTTTGGCAAGAAAATGATTCACATCAATGGTAATCACGGTTGAAGTAATTTTCACAAATTAATTATAAAATTTTGGAAATTTCACTATTTTGGTCCCTGAACATTTTTACTAAAATCAATTGTGTCATAGCATAGACCTACAAGGGTATAATTTTCACACTGGTCTAACCTTCTGCAATTAATAGACAAAATAGATTAGAAAGACCGTTAAAATTACTTAATGCCTAAAAGAAATGGGCGAGAACTAAATTGAAAGTTAAGTAATTTTAGATATTATGCAATTTTAATGGTCTTTCTAAAATTTTAGGCGAGAATTAAATTGAAGGTTAAGTAATTTTAGATATTATACATTTTTAATGGTCTTTCTAAAATTTTAGACATTAAGTAATTTTAACGGTCTTTCTAATCTATTTTGTCTATTAATTACAAACTATTAGGCCAGTGTGATGATTATGTCCCTGTAAGCCCAAGCTGATTGAGTAAATTTTGGTTAGAAGTCCTACATTGGAAGTAAAAAATTTGTTCAAGAACTAAATTAGTTAAAATAATTCATTAGAGATGAAATTGGTTTTAGTGAAACTGTTCAGGGATCAAAATGACAAAATTTCCTAAAATTTTATCACGCTAATATCACTTTTTGGAAAATAAATCACTGCAAATATTTCCATTGGCGAATAACTTGTATAAGCTTGTATCACCACTCTCCTCCTACAAACTTCGTCACTTCATCTAAACCACCTCATCGAAACTTATCATATTTAATTAGGAGCTTTCTTTACAATAATTTTTTTTTCAGCATTTCACGTTTTCATTTAGTAATTATTTCTTAAGAAGTTAAGTGAATAATTATAAATTATCGATAGTTAGATAAGTTTCTTTGAGAGGCAATCGATAAAAGAGGGACATCAAAATTGAAATATAAAATAAGGAACCCCGTTTGTCTCAAGCTTGACTGGCATAACATTGTCTGCCATTTGTACATTTCATTAAATCTAGTCCTCCCTTGTAAGTAATAGCTTAGATAATTTATTTTGGGGCAAAATTGTTTCATTAGATGTAGCTTACAATAATTAACCAGATAATTGTATTACTACTCAAAGTCTCCTTCTTCCTCTTCCCCTAGCTCCTCTTCTCCATCCCTATATAAGATTTAGAATTTTCTCAAAAAACAAAAAAAGCTAAACATTTTCCCTAAATTCTCACCACCAAAAAATGTCACAATATTTCTTTCAGGGTTTATTTGGTTTATAGGATAAGATAGGATTGGATGACTTATCCTCTGTCATCCAATGTTTGGTTGCATTTTTATAATTGTATTCTGTCATCCAATGTTTGGTTGCATTTTTATAATTGGATTAGATATCCATGTTAACTAAATTAATCCTCCTTAGATGAGATAAAGTCATCCCATGGGGGTCTTGGTATTATTTATCTTGTGAGAAGGGATAATGATTTATCAGATTCTTTTACCCTTATCAAGAAAGACAAAACCTACAATTATATTAATAAACCAAACATTGGAGAACAAGTGATGATTAATCCCATGATTAATTATCCAAGAATGAGTCATCCAAATGAACCCTCTTAGATGTTCGGAAGCGATGGAAAAGGAAGAGCATCTTTTACATACTTGTCCAGTTTAGCAACTTCTGGAGAAATGATAAAAATCTTCGTCTAATGAATTTGACAAACATTGGACTTATACGAATAAGCAAAAAAAGAAAGAATCCAAACAATGATTTTAAGAAAACCATCTTCCCGCAAGTTTCACTTCTTACGGTTTGGCAATATAAATTACTTCAAAATATTAAAAAAAGGCAAATGATACCCTCCTTACAAGAAAAAAAACCTCCTTAACATCTAGCCCTGTTCCTAATATCCTGGCACTACTACACTTTGTCATCTAGCTTAAGAATCAGATCATCAACTTGTCTTCCTCCTCACAAATCAATCAAACCATCTACTTATCTTCCTCCTCGCAAATCAAGCCCTCTTCTTATTATCCTCCTTATGATTCTCCTTGTTCTTCAAGTCTTGATCAATCCCTCTTTTCTTCATGTGTTGAACATAACAATGATGAACACAATCATAGATCAAATATCCCAAAATTGCATAAATATTATAAGTTAGTACCAGACGCTTCACTACCAGGTGGGAAAGGAGGTGACAGAGGTTGATACATTTGCATATAGAAGATAAATGCCAGACCCGTCACAGTTGACAAAAGCATAATCCTTCTAAAGTCTCGGATGATTGGCAACACAAATTTGTAAATCTTAGTTGTGCGGTCCGACCCAACTTTACCATAGGAGGAGGAGCGAGATGGAGATGGAGATGGAGGAGGACTCGCCGAGCAGAAGGTAGTCAGACCATTACCCTGGATGGCAAATAGAGGATTGGAGGTAAGTTTTATCCATGTAGAAGTTGCCAACGGCATTCCTAAGATTGGAAGAAATCCAACTTGAAAAGAGGCACGATGGTCCCTCTCCGTCTTCCTGAAAGTAAGGGGAAGAAGGATGAGGAGAGGAGGGAGTACATTGGAGGCGTAGCCCAAGCATCTAAAGGCAAAGGGAACAAAAGCAAGAGGAAAAGTTAGGGCTTACTGTAGGAAAGTCGAGACAGGAGATACTTATTCTATTTGAGAAGAATTTGTCTAATCCAAGTGGTGGAACCATATGTATATGTAAATGTAAAGGATTATCAGAGTCCCAAAAGCATCCTGGCCCAAGAAAAACATGAAGAAAACAAATATTTACCAAAATTTACTTGCTTGCATCATCAACACATTTTCCAACCACTTTTTTATCTCACATACATCACATCAAAAAAAGTGTTACAGTGTTTTTTTCAAAAAATTATCTCAAATAATCTATTATCCAAACACACTCAACTATTACAGAGAAACATATATATAATATAAATTCTCAAAAGTATCATTATGAATTTAGGAACAAGTTTAGAAGATAAAGTATATCCAAAACAAAATAATACCATATTGGGATTATTAGTATTATTACACCAAAGGCTTAATAAATTAGAAAAAAAGTTAGATTTTATAATTAAAGGAAAAACTCTGTTAGAAAAAGATTATAAGAGAACTCCATTAGCAAGAGATTATAATAAAGACTTTTAATACTAGCATCTCTATAAAAGTAAATCAATACTTATAATTAACTTCTCAGCTGTTACTTGATTATAGGGTCATTCACCAAATGATTCTAAATGATGTGGATCAGACAAATCAATTTAGAAAATAGTTATCCTTAGCCGTCTTCAAGGAATTTGAATATAGAGCACTGTGAGTAAATGTAGACATAATATCTGCCCCTCCAAAATGGGTAGCATATGATTTAGAACTAGCAGTCCATAGAATGATTGTAAATTGAGTAAATAGAAATTTACAGACATAAGTCTCAACAATGAATCCTATACAAGTATACTCAAAAAGTAATCAGAAATAGTTGAGACATTGGGGGATAAAGATATTAGCATTTATGTGACAGCCCTACTTCCCTTAAGGCAAACCAAAGGGTTGGCGGGTTGCCTGTCCAACTCTCGGACTCACTCATTCATTTAACCATTAACTCCTCGAATAAACTTCACTAATAAACTCAAACCAAGATAGAACTTAATAAATCTGCAAAATAAACTTTAAATAACAACTCCCAATTCAAAGTACAATTCACATCATAACTAGCTTCATCTTACAAGCCAGCAGCTTGAGATAACTAAAAGTTTAACTTGCATTCCCAATATAAAATTCCAAGTATTGAATATACAACCAAGAGTTTAAATCACAAATCTCAAACATGAAATTCAAGGTTCCAAGAACCGGTACAACAACTCAAGAATACAAAATAGGATCCAACCCTAGGCCATGGTGTCTTCTCACGGGTTCTCAATCCCTGTTTAGGAAAAACAAATAGGGGAATAGGGTGAGTTAAAAGCCCAGTGAGGTCAAGAAAGAGCATGTAGGCAACAAGTTCACAAGAATTAGGCAATTACACGTAACAAGTAGAGATCCAAAGCTCTCAAGTGAGAGTACAGGCAAGAATTAAATACACATTCATTGTAAGAATACAAGAACTCTCAAGAGCTAGTCCACTGCTTGATCAAGATTTTCCGTTGAATTGACACTCCATCAACATAACAAGAACAAGTCTGTAGAACCACACTTGTCAACCATCTCCTTCCACCGTTTCAACCCCCCAACCGGGCCCGCTAGTCAAAACATGTTAAGTTGGTAATACTCGAGTATACCTTGGTCGGTGAGCGCACTTTAACCGACATAAATGTGTAAAGACTCATGGCTTACCAATCCCTCAACCAAGCCCTTGCTGGCCCGAAGTGAAAGGTTCACCAATGAGTTTTGGGTGTCCCCAACATGTTCATGTATCAAGTAGGATGATGAGATAGCGCTCAATCATTAGTCAGGTACAAGTACAAGTCATTTTCAAGTATAAGCAAGTAAGATAGAGACAAGTACAAGAACATTTCATACCGATTCATAGCACAAGTATCAAATAATCAAGCAAGAGAAAGAGAGAGAATGAGGGCGATAAAGTACACCCTCGCCTCAGTAAGTTTACAAATCACGAAACCACATAACATTTTTTTTAAGTATAACTTTGCTCATTTAACATGAAACATGCACTTGACACTCACCAAGAGAAAGTAAGCAAGCAAGCGGGAATCAAGCTTCCAAAGTCGGGTCACCCTTGAGATCACCTTGATCACCTAGGCCAAGAATATTCATCAACAACTATCCAAACTAACTTAAGTGCGAGTGGCTAGACTTCTACTCTCATCGACACAACTTTCAAGTTTTAGTTCACCCGACACAGTTTCTTACAAAGCTCATAACTAGAGCTACACAAGTCTGAAATGAGCATGGTTTATACCATTGGAAACTAGATTCAAAACACTAGAAATCATAAGAAGATATCATTTGCAGAATCATTTCACAAGATAGGGTAAATTGAGCTACAAGTTGCAGCAGTTTTAAAATCCCAAGGAAAACAGTTTTGTAAATCAGTCCAATTCCCGGATTTTCTGCGACTGCCAGGAATGGAACTAGGGTGAAAAGACTTATACCATTGGAAAGCCCTTGGAGTTTAGTTTCAAACGCAACAAACGGCGCTCAATTCCGACTCCTGGACACCATGTTATGGTCTGTTTTCGAAAGCTGGTCAACCAACCCTGTGCCTAGAATTTTCCAGAAAAAGGTGTACTAAAATGGTCCTCTTTTAAAAATTGGTTGAGCAGGTTTTTAGCACTCACTTCATCCACATTTGAAGCCACATATCTAGCAAAGTTTCTTGAGTAGTTTGTGACCAAAACACCCCAAAACTTTTGACAAAAACCAAGCCAAGGAAGGAAGACAGTTTCGGACAGTTTTGAACCAAAAATTTACCAGCTTTCGTTCCTTTCTTTTAACTCAAATTTTACTCAACCAAAAGACACAATTTTTGAAAGACATTCAATACACACATAGACCAACATAATACAAGTCTTGTAGCATCAAATTTCACCCCAAAAATTTGAATTCAAAACTGGAAAGACTCCAAGCAGAACCGGCAGCATTGCTGTCTTCTTTTCCAAAAAGTTTTTAACCAAACTTTTGACCAACCAAATGGAGAGATTTTTGAGAGATATTTTGTACACATTTTCCCCAACATATGGAGTGAATTTCAGCATCAAGAGGTATCAAAAACTCAGTTTCAAAACAGGGAATTTTCCAGCCAAAAAAATTCGGACAGCCCCCTCCTTAAATTTCCAGATTTTTGTCCATCCATTTCACCACAAAATCAAGCCATCAAACAAAGAGAAATCCTCAAGGCCACCACCTAGAATCCACCTCAAGTCCTCTACCTAGGTTTGGAATTCAAGAGGCCAACTTTTGGGCATGCCAAAGCAAGACAAAAACAGTCCATTCTTTGCCAAAGAAACCATACATTTCCTAACATTTAAGCTTTAAAAGTTACAAGGGAGGTTGGGTGAGTGGTTACCTTTCTTCCAAAGCTAATCCTTCAAGTTTTGAGAGTCCACAAGCCCCTCTAAACCTCTCCTCACAGCCGAGCCTTCAAGGGAGCAAAGGAGAAGTCTTCAAGGTCTTCAAAATCTTCAAAGTGCAAGGAAGGATGGAGGGTGGAGGAGCAATGGAGGCTAGGGTTTTTGAGAGGAAGAAGAAGAAGAAGAGAACTTTTCTTGGAGAGAAATGAGGGAGAGAGAGGACCGGCCACAATGAGGAAAGAAATGGGAAGAAAAATGGTTTCAAGTTGTGTACAAATGGGTTTTGTACAAAAGTCTCAAAAGTCAACTCTCTTGACCCACTACTAGCTTATGTGTCAATTTCTCATTAGTCCCCTAGATTTCTTTATCCAATCTTATCTTATCTTGTTTCTATTTATTTAAATCCTATACATAATCTGGATTTCATCTTAAAGTTAAGTCTCGCGTCACAACTCGAAAATTAAAACTTATTGCTATTCGAGCGAAAACTGGATACCTTATTCAAATAAAATGAACTAACTTGAAAAATGATAACTTTATAAAAAGTACTAATAATTTAGTAAAATCACATAATACAATTATTATTACTATTATTATTTAATTTTTGAAAAGAACAAAAGTTTAGAGTCCTCACAGTTTAACCATAATAAATTTGAATAGAATTACAAAATAAGACTGCTCGTAGAAAATAAAATACAAAAATATATATTAGAGACCGAAGAATTTTGACAGAGGTAGAATTTGAAACCTATACAAAATACCCAAATGTATTTAGATTCTATGTATAGCTGTTTCTCCTAAAAATTTTCTAAATAATTGTATATTTCTTCAACAATTTATTCATATCCTAACTCATCCCATTTCCTTGCTACCATTTGTGACCATATATCTAACACTGTTATCCATAATTATGGATCATGTGCTGATAAGTTTAAAATTCTGCCATCATCTATTAATTTCTTTTTGTCTATTGTTTCTAATGGTATTCTTTTTTCTTGGGGTTTTGTTTCTATTTCTAATGATCTATATTCTATATAGGGTGTTCGTGGAGGTTGTCCATTTCTACTTTCATTTCTACTACTAAACAAAGGAGGAGTGATGTTACTAGATAATGCAGTATTGATCTGTCTGATCCACATCATTTAGGATCATTTGGTGAATGATCCCATCATTAAGTAACAATTGAGGAGTTAATTCGAAATATTCATTTTCTTTTATAGGAATGCTAGTGATAACATAGGATGCTAAGTTTATACTGGTAGTAAGGGTAAAATAATTTAGTTGGCATCCACATGTTGTGTGGTCTATTTTTGGTTTGCAAATAGCTGTGGGGTTTTGAAAAAATTTCTTACTATTCGAATGGCTCTATGGTTAGGTTCATTTACAGCTATAATAAGAAAATATTTTTGAATGGTTTCAAACTTTAGTAAGAAATTCTGTTTTGGTAGGCTATAAATATCTGTTTTTATATGGTCTGGTAAGGTTCTAATAATTGGTATGGTTTAAAGAAAATTCTAGATTGTAAGAATTCAAATAGTCTTTCTGAAATTGGTTTTTCTTGTAAAAATATCACTTCTTACTTTCTCAACTCAGTATGCATTAACCAGATCTCTTTATTTTTAGAAGCAATTACTGCTAATGTATCCTGGAACTATTGGGTCAATAAACCTATTTTCTCCTTTTAGGAATTAAATTGTTCATTGTAAATCCTGCATTTTTCATTTAACAAATTAAAATTTTTACTCATGTATTCACAATGTCTGCAAAAACTTATACTATTATATTTTGGACCAATGCTATTACTAGCGATTTCAGTTCTAATTGATGGATGTACAAAAAGGTTTTTCCAATATTACATCTAGCAACTTCTAATGCCTCATTAAGATTATGAAATCCTTTATAATGAGGGATTTCAAAATTGTTTAATGCTTCTAGTACTTGTGTCTATGTGGAATAAACTCTTAGTTGTCAGGATCACGATTCGGATCGTGGGATCTTACGATCCTACAATCTGAATTATGGCTTTCGATTTCGATCCAATTTTGATATGATCCTACCATTTAAAGATATTATGATAAAAATTTTAATAATTTGATCATAATTTTGTATAGAAAATTCTGCTATTTGTTGCATTAGAAATTAGATTCAAAAAACTTTAAAACCACATAATTATGTTATGCTAATTCCTTACCTATAAAAATTGGTGAATCTTTAAAAATTGGTATTTAATTGTCTCATTAATAAATACTTAAATGATATATACACACACACACACATATAAAGTCAATTTTTCCATCTACCTTATCCAGTAATTGCATTTGGACTCAAAATTGAGAAAGAACAATATTTTTAATTTAATTAGATTCATTTACAATATGTCACATGTAGTTCCAAAATTTTTATGATTATCCCAAATATTTTAGATAATAAGATTGTAACCTCAATTAATAATACTATTATATTGATTGTACATGAGTTGCATTATTTATTGCTCTATATGTGAATTGCAAACATCAAAATTACTAGTAAAATTATTTTTTACGATTTTTGCAGGATCGATTGATCCTGCAAAAATCGTAAAAAATAATTTTACTAGTAATTTTGATGTTTGCAATTCACATATAGAGTAATAAATAATGCAACTATCGATCCCACGATCCGATCCTACTATCCGATCCTGCAAAGTAAAAAACGATCCAAAGTAGAATCCCGATTTTAAAAACCTTGTCAGCCCTTTATCACTACATAGTACGAAAAACTCTATTTAGGAAGATAAGAATGCCAAAGCATTAAAACCTTCACATTTTGTCCTATATTCTGGGCATTCCATAAATTATCTAATATTAATTACTGTATGTCTTCTAATCTTCCTTCTGTCCTTGATCGTAATTGGAGGTTAGTACCTTTTGGGTATCTTGAGAGTTCCTAATTTTCAAATCTTTCCATCCTTGTAAAACATCTCAATTAGAAGTTAAAAAATCTACTTAATTGATCTGCTAAATTATTATCCTTTCCTTTAATATGTTCAAATACTATTTTGTAATTGCTATTGGTTAAGGCATCTTTAAAGTTAACCAACGTCTTCCACTAATTCTTTTACTATGTTTATTATGCTAGAATTTACTATTGCCTTACAATTTGTTCTTACTAATATCTCATTTTTATTTATTATAAATAATCTAAAGCTATCTAATCCATATATTACTGCTAAACTTTCTTAATCTATGCTACTTGTCAGGCTCTTTTCCTGAAATTTATCTATATATTTCTTCTTCCCTTTTACTAGCATATTTATGAGGTTTCCTTTTGAGAACTGCTCTCCATCCTAATTCATATCCATCTATTTTTACAATTAAATAATTCATATTTAATGGTAATCTTAATGGTGGTAAATCCTTTAATATTGCTTTGCTTTTTATAATTTATTTCTCATCTTCTATGTTAAAATTTTTCTGTTCTATTATTATTAATTGTTATAAAGATGTCCTACTAGATTATTTAAATTTTTTATGAATGTTTTTGGCATAATTTAACAATTCTAAGAATTGTTGAAGTTGTTTTGTATTTAACCTATTATGAAATTCTAGTACTTTTTTAGTAATAGATAGTTGTAATCTTATTCCACATTGTATTATTTCTACTCCCAAAAATTCTATATTTTGTTTAAAAAATTATGCTTTACTGCTACTTATTATTATTCCATATTTTATAAATTCTGATAATATTAGTTTTAAATAACTTATGTGTTCCTTTATATTTTTTGAATGTACTAATACGTCATCTATATATACACACGCAAACTCTTTATATTTATTGAATACATTATCCATTTTGCTTTGATATACTGAAGGGGTATTTTTTAGTCAAATGACATTACTAACCACTCATAATGCCCTAATGGGCATGTAAAATCTGTCCATTGTAAGCTTTCAGGTGCATTTTGATTTGCCAAAATCTAGATTTACAATCAAATTATCTAAAAATAGTGCTACCTTGAATCCTGTATAAATTCAGTTTTATCTGGTATATTATAGCTATCATATGTAGTATTATCATTTAATCTCCTATAATCTATAACCATTCTCTTTTTTCCTCTAACTATTTCACTATGATTCATTACTATGAAAGCTGGGTTTCTATGATGACTATTTGATTTTCTGATTACATTTAATCTTAGTAAATCATTATTATGCATTTCAAACTTGTTGCACCTCGTTTTTAAGAAAATGGTTAAAGAGTGTCTAAAAATATGTGTTTTGAACTTTAGTAAAATAAATGAAAATGAGCCAAATGGGGTTTTGAGAATTGCGACAATTTTAGGTCCAAAAATAATTAAAAATGGGTTTTTACAAAAAAAAATGGAGTAGCCACTTGGTATTTAGTTTTGGTGTACCAAGTCACCATGAAAAAGTTTTTAGAAAATAAAACCCTTTTTAAACGACTCCGTGTCTTTAAAAAACAAGAGAAAAAGGTTTGGGAGTCACGGTTGAAGAAAGGGAAGGTAAATGTTTAATCGGCTTGAACCTAAGGCACTCTTTCAACCTAGTCTAAACTAGTTGCGAGATTTAGTCAAAATTTTCCTAATATAACCCTTAAACTTATCATAGCTGGATGTTTCTATATGAATGCAAAATCTAACTCTAAAAAGGGGATTAGGGAAGCAATATGTCCCTTCAAGGTTAAATTGGTGCCAATCACATTAATTGCGAAACCCAAATAACAAAGTCTTGAAGAAGTCACGAATATGCAAAAATGAGACTCGAGAATTGTGAAAATAAAATTATATATATATATATATATATATATATATATGTATACGATCAAGGAAAAGGGATGCAACATAATGGGTGCGGGGGACGAAATATTCGTGACTCATTTTTCCTTCTTATAGAGGGGGTAATGGTGTGCTAAGACTAAAAGCCATACTCGCTCATTTTCCCTATTCGAAGGGTAATTTTCTCTAACCTAAACAAGCATATGAATTTATTTGTTCTAACTTTCTAGATGAAATGCAAATCTAAATGGAATGATTTGCACATATAAAGGGATTAGGGGATATAGTAGGGGGATTAACATGCAAATGATGAAAGATATCCTAAAACAGAAAAAATGCATGAAATGGCATGGATGTCACACAATTGTGAATCTAGCACATGCGAAACCTAGGGGGTCTAGCATTAGACTAACCCTTTTCTACTAATCACAACTAGTGTTGGACTAGTGTGAAAATGGAGGTAGCCACAACTAGCGTTGGACTAGTGTGGTGACGTCATACATTGTTTAAAATAAAACTCATAAAGCATAAAATAAATAAACACATAGGGCACATAACACATAAGCATGATATTTAGATGCAAAATCCTAAGGAAAACAGGTAAACACATAAGCACATAAACACACGTAAGCACACGAAACACATAAATCCTATCTATTACATTGGGGATCCTAACTACAATCTAAATGGAAAAGAGGCAAGAATATAGACCTATCTGACCTATCTATTACATTTTCTATCTAATTTACAATATTTGCAAAAATAAAACCTATCAATTACAATTTGGGTATTCGAGAACCCTTTAAATAATTACATAACTTGAATTACATAAATTAATAAAAATTCAAAAACAAATAAATAAATAAATAAATAAAAAGAAAAAAAATAAAGGAATATGATAAAATAGAATAAAGTAAACATGTAGCACGTATGAGCACGTTGATTCACATAGGAGCACATAATTGGGACTTAAAGGTTTTAGGGTTACCTCCCTTTGAAATAATGACTCAATGAGGAGACGGAGACCACTCTATTACTCACAGTCAACAAAGAGGTCAATGCACAATTTTTTCAACAATTAATCATAAAATGTAATAAAAAAAAATGGGATTCATTAATGAAATTCACCAAATTTAAAGCAAGTAATAACTTGCAAAATAAATTAAGCTATATTAATACATTGGAAAATGGAAAAAGATTTCAAGAAATTTCAAAAGCAAATGAAATGCACTATAAAGAAGCTCAACTAACAATCAAAGAAAGGAAACACTCATAATTGCAAAGTTAACATTCTATTAGCGGTTAAATTAAAAATATTTGAAAACTTTTGGGTCTGAACATAATTTTCCAAAAAATTAGGGGTCAAAATTGGATAAAAATAAAGTTGAGAGGTCAAAATGTAATTAACATAGGGACCTGAGTGAAAGAAACCAAAAGATTTCGGGCCTGAGTGAAACTAATTTAGAAATCAAGGGTCAATGTATAAATTAATTTTTAATGGACAAAAGAATGGGTTGGAATATTTTTAAGAATTGGGCTGATAGTACTTCGACCCAAAAGAAATAAACAAAACCCAAGTATAAACTCAAAACAAAGTAATCAAAAAGCCCAGTCAAAAACCCAAACAAAACTAAACAAAAGTCTGATACAAAATCCAACCGAAAACCAACAAAACCCAATGAAACAAACTAAACAAAGTTTGAAACGAAAGCCCAAAAGAAAATAAATATAGCCTAACCGAAAAATCCAAACAAAGTAAACAAAAGTCTGAACCAAAACCCAACCGAAAACAAACAAAACCCAACGAAAAGCCCTACCAGAAAAATAAACAAAGCCCAAGAATATACCCAAAACAAATTCTAACCACCTTATGCATTTTCTTTAATCAAGAAAACCAACAAAACAAAAAACTGAAAAAAGAAAAGAAAAGAAAAAAAATGGATTCTGGACATCTCCGGCCAAAGTGGCCGGATTCTAGAAATTTCCGGCCAAGCGGAAATTCGCCGGAAACAAATTTTGACAGTTTTTCAAACTAAATATTTACACAAATCAATTCTTCTTCTCATTCCAAACATGCTTACAACATAAAAATGGAGCTCAATGCATCACAAATGAAGCAAAATTCAAGAAACAAAACCGTATCTTCATGCCTTATTTTCTCTCTCAAAACTCAATAAAAATCAAGGGGAAATACATGGCCATGTTCCCTAGGTGATAAGAAGCAAAATGCACTAAAGTTTCGTGCCTGAAAACTATTGAATCAAACTTTCCCATTTTTGCCTCAAGAAAACCTTTGAAATCTTGTTTTCTCTATCTAAGAATTTTCAAAGCATAAAATTCATTTCTTTAACCTTCCCAACTCATCAGAAACTCATTTGAAGTAACAACTTTTAACAAGAAAACATTCCAAGGTAAGAATCATAATAACTTCATGTGACATTTTGGGTAACCTAAATTCAAAGCTCAACGGATAATTCGATCAAAAATCACAAAAGAATGGTTTGGAAAAGTCACCTGAAACTTGTAGAGGGTTTGGGGTTGAAGAATCCGATGCAAAGAACGAGTTCAAAAAATTTTTCTAGAAAAAGGATAGTGTCAAGAGTTGACAACTAGCCGATTTTGGATGGATTTTAATTGGCTTTGGAGTGGTTTTTGAAAATTCCAAACACGAAAAATGCTCTAGGATGATATAGGAATGTGTAGCAACAAAAATTACGTGAAATGGATCAACATGTGAAGAGATATTTGAAGATGAACAAGGCTGGTCGGCCAACTTGTGATTTTTCTTTTTCCAGCGATTTTTCTGCCCCCTTTTTTCCTTCTCATTTTTTTTCCTTCTCATTTTTCTTTGTTTCTACTATCGCCGCCACTCTCTACTCTCTCTCCTCTAACCCTAAAGCCCTTAAATTGTAGCCTTTTATATGGCTTTTAATTTTTAGAAACAAAAAACCCTACAATGAATGGTTGAGAAAAAAAGATGATGTGGTTTCTTGGAAACCATTAATGAAGATTAGGATAAGATTTTAGAATTCCAACTATCTTGTACGAGATTTTTTGAAGGAAAATGAGACAAAAAAAACGAGTGGAATTGCTATGGCTTCCAAGTTCTCAGATAATTGAAGAACAGCAGGCTTTTTTTTTTGTTGTTGAAGAAATGGGCCTAAACTTGAGGCTTTTGTTTATTTCCTTTGGGCTATTTCTTTTCCTTCTGCTAGGCTTTTGCTTGGGGATAAGACTAGTTCAAAAAAAAGAAAATTCTGCTCCCTTATCTCTGGGCTTTGAAATTGGGTTTTGGCTTGGGTTTTGGGATTTAGAAAAAGAAATTGGGTTGTTTGTTTCTTCTTTTTTTTTTTAAGAATCTACAAAACAAAACTAAAATAAAATAAATAAATAATTTACTTAGTAAATTCAAAATTGTAACAATGAGGATAAATTAATGAAAGGATAAAAACAAAAATAAAAAAAATAAAATAAGAAATAAAAATAAAATAAGATAAAAGATGAAAATTTTGGTGTCTACAAAACTCTTTTAAATTATCATTTGTTACTTCTATATTTTTGATTTTATAATGAAATTGGGATATGAAGACTCGACAATTTGTGAAATTTATTTTCCAATTTTTCACATTGGATTATCTCTTGTACTATTTGTAATCTTGGATTGTTGTACTTTTGGTATATTTGGACTAGTTGGAAATGTAATTGTTATTTTGAAGATCTTGCATTGTACTTATTGGAGGTCTGTAATCTGATTGAGGAACTGTAGTGAGTCTCCGACAAGAGTTGGGCAGGCGGCCCTCTAATACCTTAAGATATACCCTAGAGAGAGGTGGGGTCATCATAGTTGGTATCAGAGCTTAGGTTTTAAATCTCTGCAGTGTATCCTAGGATTAAAGTTTAGGATGTCAGACTGTGGGATTTGATTTTGTCTGAAGTGCAATATGACCTTGGTGCTTGATGATTGACTGAGTGATATTGAAGTGTTTGTGTTTAACTAGAGTTATTTTTGGATTTGACCAAATTTTAGAATGTTGATGGCGACATTCTCTTAAGGGGAAGAGTGTGAAGACCCGAAAATTTGTAAAATTCATTTTTCAATTTTTCACATTGGATTATCTCTTGTACTATTTGTAATCTTGGATTGTTGTACTTTTGGTATATTTGGACTAGTTGGAATATAATTATTATTTTAGAGATATTGCATTGTATTTATTTGAGATTTGTAATCTGATTGAGGGACTGTAGTGAGTCCCGACGAGAATTGGGCCGGCGGCCCACCGATACCTTAGGGTATACTCTAGGGAGAGGTGGGGTCGTCACATGGGATCTTTTAGTTCTAACTTACAATATATTCTATTTTTGTCCTAATATTTTTGAAGATTATTTCCTATTGTATCTTCTTTTTCTAATCTTCTTATTAGATGATCTATTTCATCATTTCCAGATTCTATATAATTGTATACTAAAGATAAGTCCAATGATTTTTTCCGTGTTTCAGAATACGGTTGACCAACATGTTAACTAATCGATTGCGATAAATTGGATAGGATTTGGCTGTTTCTTCTGCAGCACCTCGACGTGACATGAGGGTGAAGGGGTTATGTGTGAATCTCTTTCCTTTCATATACCCTATAGGATAGAGCATATATACGAAAAATGTACTATCAATGACTTTTCAATCATGGATACATATATATCCTTAACATACTGAAATGACTGCCGTTATTGGTATCAAACCAATAGCGATTCAAATAGGATTTGAAACAGGATTATTCGAATGTATCAACTAGTTATGAAATCAAACCGCATTGATAGCCTCTACCCGTGTCCTAGCTTGTCGGAGAGTTAGATTTGCTTCAATTTTTTTCCAATTTATCATCAATATCTGTTTCTAAAGTACTATTCTCCTCGTCATTTATTTCTTTTTCTAATGCTTGTTTACATTTGTCAGGAACTTTCATGTACATTGCCAATCCTATCCAACATATTTATATATATATGTGTGTGTGTGCATATACACACACATATATATACACCTATATATAGGGTGGGCAATTGCCTTCCACAAGTTTTAGAAATTGTATAAAAGGTTCAAATATTTTTAATATTTTCAATTTTTTACTTTATTTGCACCTCTTGAATTTTATAAAAGCACACTATTGCCTCCTCCATTCCAAAATTTTGTAGAGTTATCCCCATTGGCACATTAAGAAATTTATAATTTTCACACTTTTACATGCATCTCCTTCTTAAAATTTATATATGTAAGTATTTTGCAGTAATTACTTTTCAAGAGATTGTTTTTACTATAAAATAAACCTAAATATCACTTTATAGTCAAAAAAAAATATTTTAATCATTTTTTAGCTTAAATCATAAGTATGGTTTCATGGTAACATAAAGGGTATAAAATGACTCACACTAAAGATGAATCTTAATTCTACTCAAGATTTTCTAGTTGATCATTGCTCCTTATGCCCAAATGATCCTAGCTCTACTATTGCCTAGCTAGTCCCCAGAAATTAGAGGTTCAGTTTCAAATTCCCCCCTATCCCCCTAACGTTTCTTACATTCTATCTTTCCCCTGCTTAACTAAAAAAAAAATGAAAAATGAAAAAAAAAGTATTTGTCTAGTTTAAGAGTGAAGGTGAGCAACAGCTCCCAACTCCCAAGCAGTCATTAATCCGCTTACTAAATGGGCTAATAACGCTTTGTACCCTGGATGTACTAGGGCATGATGTCTTACACTTAACTTTCTCTTTTTGGATGGTTTAATACGTGAATTTCTATTGCCTACCAATATAGTCCAAAGAACATTGAAATGCTCATAGATACTGTTGTAATTTGCCACCTTGGTGCAGTTACAAACTAGATGCTAATCATTGAATTGCATACATTTTTGCACAATAGTGAGGCAACTATATAAAGGCATTTGAAGTGAGGGGGACAAGTTGGAGAGTAAGGTAAGAGAGATTGTAAGTAGAAGGTTCTAGATTCAAAATATCTCACTTATCTAGAAAAGAAAAAAAATTATATAAAGGGCAGCATAATCATTTCCTCTCATTAATACTAAATTATAACTCAAGTGCTCAATGTAGAATAAAAATTCATCACCTACAAGTCAATTTCACTCTAAAGCATTACCAAAAATAAAAAATAAAAAAAGAAAAGAAAAAGAAAAAAGTTTTAGTTTGCAAATTGTCAAAACCAAATATTCGGAATGTTCTGTAAGGTAGCATTAGCTCCACCCTAGGAGTTTTTAGTGATTAACTATGTTGGGTTATGAAAGATAGAGGAGCAAGAATGATATTAATAGCCACAAGGGACAAAAGTGCGGGACTTATTCATAGTTTCAACAGATCTTTTGTGACTTAAAATGATAGGTTGTTTTTTTCTTCTTCCGGAAAGGAACTCCATCTAAGCAGCATGCGCATCACCAACACTATAAGACAGTGCTCAACGAAACACAGATGTGATTATAGCGGAGAAGCTTTCACAAATTTCTTCTGATTTTTAAAATGGGACACTCGTTAATAACTCAACACATTTAAATTATATCTAACTTATCATGTAGATGCATTTTAGACGTTTATTGTATTCTCATAATCAGATATTTTCTAAATTAATTTCACTTTTATAAAAAAAATTATCACCTAAGATGTTTGAACAATCATTAATCAATCGTAGTTTCTTTATACTTAAAATTAACTGAAGGGCATGCAATTGAATGCTCCTTATAATCCTAAAAGATCAAAATCTGGCTTTGTACTAAAGGAAAAAAAAAAAAGAATTATTTTAGTCACTTCTTTATTTGCTAATGACATCCTTTTGACTTTGTAGACTAAGACAAAATGCCTTTATTGTTCATTGCATTTACATACAATTCCCTTATTATTAAATTGTACATATTAAAATGAAATGAGTAGATAAACTTTGACTTTTTACATAAGTAGAAATGTCAAGGTAAGAAACACTGCTGGAATTACATGAGAAGACATCTTTGAAATGCTTTGAGAGATATGGTTCAAGAAAAAACCAATAATAGTTACCAAAAATGAAAGTAATAAGGAAAATAGAACAAAAGCAAGCTGGTCTTGTACCAGCTTTTGACCTATACCTAGATCTAATTGAGGACTCTTTTTTTTTGGTGTATGATAAAGTTTGATTAGGTTCGACTCGATCATCACCGTAGATCAGAATATACCCCAAGACCATAAGTTCTTTGTAAAGATTTTCACAAATCATCTATTAATATAGCTCTCAAATTGGTACACTGATCCATGCCTCTGACATCATAAGTCATTTATAGGAATTTTTATAAATCATTCATCAATATAATTCTCATATTGATACAAAACCTTTATAAAAAAATGATCTGTTTTTACTAATATTTGAGTTAAGGGCTGCTTCTTTGATTGATGAGTTGTGCGTAAACATGGGTAGTTTGACTAAATTTTCCAAGATTATATTCCCTCTCTCTTCTTGTTAGGGAAGCACTTGAAAGCACTTTTGTTGTCACGTCTCTTGACCCTTCATAGAGGTAGCACTCAATATGTATGGCCAAAAACGTTTGAGTTTGATATGATTTGATGGTTAAGATTTTATTAACTCTCATCTTTTGGTGTTATCACGAAAACCCTGGACAAGACTTCAGCGAACTTTCAAGAATTTGAAATGAAACGTGTTATGGTGCTTGACCATTCCATATAACGTACCAAAGAGAACTAGTTCTGTTTACGCTTGTACTGTGTGTTTCCCAAGGCAACGGTGGCTGAAAGAACAACGTAATCTTTGGGGAAATGACACTTTAGGTTCCCAAGTATAATTAGGTCATGGACTTAGTTTAGCTCTTCAAGTTTTGTGAGAAACAACTTCAGGCTCATCATCCTAGGCCTTGTTTGGATCATAAATTTTCACCTAAAAATTTTTATGTTTTTATGAATACATCTTTTAATTATCTTTTTATTTTACATATGTCAAATCGGTTTAATACTTTTTTTTAACAAAAATTTCAAAAGATAGCAATCCAAATGGATTCTTAATTTTTACTAATTAATGATAATTAACTAAATGGTAGAAAATTATACAATTAATTGGACAAGGCCATTGCTTTTTTTGCATATTACCAATAAAGTCAATAAAAAGGAAAAACATTACACTTATAAATTTTGCAATTGATAGGATTTATATTTTTTTGGAGATATTATATTGATTCCAACCTGCAAGTTAGCCAATGTAACCAATTATTGTAGGTTATTCCAGATGGAGAATTGAAGGAGCTAAATGTTTTTTGGCACAAAACTTAGAGAACAAAATTGATTCATAGTTAAGACAATTGGACCAAAGGTGTAAGTATATATTCACTGTCAAGGTGAGGACCATAGAATCAGATTTAACACTAATAATTAAAGATTTATAATGAGATGGTGTAAATTTATGCTTTTGGGGGATAAAAAAAAGTTATACTAATAGAAAAATGGTAAATCAATCTTAAAAACAAATGAAAAGTTGAAAAAATGCTCCAAATTAAAAGTACTAAATTGGACATCTTTTTCCTTTTAAAAATAACAAAATGTAGACATCAGTACCCAGTAAATGAAGAAATTGATTAGCACAAAAGTGTTGCATTTACCCAAGTGTAGAGACAAAGAAACCAGAAGGTATTGGGGTGCGACGAGGGTTAAGAAGTGAAACAAACTACGAAAGCTAAATCATGATCAAGGAACAGATATGCACAGATGGCTTGGCTTTTTCAAAAGCCCATAAACGAACCATCTTCGCTGAGGCTATCGAAAGTTTCTTGTCTACCAAACCTAGAATGGAAATGCCATTACTTTCCTCCCTTCCCTTCTCTCCCTTTCTTTTATATCTCTATTCTTTCCTCCTTGGATGCTGCAGGAAAGAGAAGAACTTAAGAAGAAGTTGGTTTCCAAGGTGTGAAAAAAAAAAAAAAAACAAAAAGATGGGGAGAGGTAAGATTGAGATCAAGAGGATTGAGAACTCAAGCAACAGGCAGGTGACTTACTCAAAGAGAAGAAATGGGATCATGAAGAAGGCTAAGGAGATCACAGTTCTTTGTGATGCTAAGGTTTCCCTCATCATCTTCGGCACTTCTGGAAAGATGCATGAATACATAAGTCCTTCAACAAAGTACGTATCTCGTGCATACCTAGGTCTTTCTTAGGTTTTCTTCTCTCTTTGAAATTTGTTTTTCGAACTTGTGATTCATCGGTTGATAACGAATTCTTTTTTTTTTTTTGGGGGGGGGGGTGGTTTGATCTTGATCAGTTTGACTGAAATGTTGGATGCTTACCAGAGGTCTACTGGAAAGAAGCTGTGGGATGCTAAGCATGAGGTAGTTTTTGAGTTTGAGTGCTCTCTTCGTTACCTAGGAAGAATATGGTACAACCTTTTGTTTGTGTATTTCTCTGATGTTATCTGGTTTGAAGGCTTATCCCTCGGGAAGGAGACATGGGTTTTTGCTAAAAATATGTCAATTAACTTGAAGCTTAAATTCTAGGAACAGATCTACAAATGGCTAGGGCTGCAGTCCTCTCTTTCTCTCTCTCTCTCTCCAAGTGTATTATCACTTTTTGATGATAAAAATGATTTAACGGAAAAGAAACTATATGAGATGTTACATCTAGTATCAGATCTGGTAAAATATGCTATTCTCTCTCTTCCCTTTCCTTGCAAAATTTATGTTGCTATATTCAGTTCCATTTTAGTCTCTTAGCACCAAAAAATGTTAGGCTTGCATAGTTATGAAGGATTAGATCTATAATAGCTCTTTCTTTTCAACTGGTTCTTTTTCATATACCAAGAATAAGATCCAAAGGGCTAAAAAAGTATGTAATTTGTGTTCAACAATATGTGTGTAGTATATTCATGGTTCTTCATTCTCAGATCTGTATTTTTCAGTGCTTATAGTAACTTATGTGGCCTTTCCACTCAGAATTTAAGCAATGAAATTGATAGAGTTAAGAAAGAGAATGATAGCATGCAGATTGAGCTCAGGTAAAATAAATTTTTCTTCTTTTATATTATCATTATTGTTATTATTATTATTTTTGGAGATGGAGTGGTCTAATTTAACCTTTGAAGGTTTTTTTTTTTTTTAATTTTCTTCTTCTTTTCTGTAATGTTTCAGGCATCTAAAGGGGGAAGACATCTCATCTCTGAATTACAAAGAACTCATGGTTCTAGAAGATGCCCTAGAAAATGGACTAGCAAGTTTACGCGACAAACAGGCATGTCTTAACATGAAATTTTAGCTATGTATAGATCCAATTTATGTAGTAGATCATTTGAACCATAATCTCTCTCTCTTTTTAGCTCCATCATCTCATTTTTCTTTTCTCCTTCTTCTTTTCCTTTGACAGAGTGAGATTGTCAAGATGATGAGGAAAAATGTAAGTGCACATATGGAGCTTGGATATTTTTGTTTCAAATTTTTTATATGCCTCTTCTTTTTTTTTTTTTTTTTTTTGTCTTTAATATCGTAAAGTAGCCATATCAAGATTTGCTTGATATTAGTTTAAACAATATTGCTATAGATTCATCTCTGTCCGTTAACTGGATAATATGCCAGTTTGGTAAATTTACGTTAGTTAATTGCCAAAATACATAAATAATAGTTGCTTAGGTTTTTGGTGAAATATACAGGGGCAAATGCTGGAGGAGGAGAATAAGCAGCTTCAATACATATGGGTAAGTTCTTAATGAATATCATTAGAAGCACATTCTTGAATCTGAAAAACAAAAGAAAAGAAAAATCATCATTTTAGGAAGTCTTTACGTATACATATATTTAAGCAGTGAATTAGTATAAAATCGTTCTTGCATAGGAAAATGTACTCCAAACTCCTTTCAAGCTAAGTCTGCTTTGTCAACATGCCTGATTGTTATCTTGCTTCAATATTATTGTGAAGATTCACTGTCTTGAGCATAAAAATTGAACATGCTGATCTGCATGTTTTTGAATGCCATAATGGTGATATATTTTGGCAATAATTATCCACCTAAACCAAGGTTGTACATCCGTTGCCGAAGTTGATCATATTCTGGCTAAGATGATTAATTATCTTTTGAACCCTCTTGAGCTAATTTTGCATAGGTTATAAGCTAGTCTTAGCCCATGTTGTTGATGATGACAACAACATTCTATTAAAGTTTTTACCTATAATAGTTAGAACCTTCACTTGAGGGGCAATCCTCTAGGCTATGATGCATAGACTTTTTCATATATGGTTTCCTTTGTTTACAGCACCAACAAGAAATGGCAACTATGAAGGGTGCTGTGGCTGAGAGGGATGATGTTTATCAACGGGTCAGAGACTACCCATCCCAGATGCCTTTTGCCTTCCGGGTGCAGCCAATGCAGCCAAATCTTCATGAAAGGATTTAGATCTCTACCCAAAAAGCAAAACTTTTCAGCTAAGCTTGCTGCTAGAAATGCAAGTTGTTAAGGTTTCAGAAGTCTACTTTGACTAAAAGCTTGAAATAAAGGAAACTTTGATTGTGCTATGAGACTAATTGAACAGCAATATGTATCTATGCATATGATTTTATGTTGTTTGGGTGTTATTCTTTCTTTTTTCACTTTTTTTCATCTTTTGAATCTTAATGGCATGTGTGGGCACTTTTGACTTCTAATACCAATTAATAGCCCTGTCTAATATTTAAGATTTTCACTTTTGTTTATTAATTGTGTTTCTCTAATATCTAAGAACTTCGCTTTTCTTTAGACTTTCTCCAATACTTAAGAACTTCACATTTGGCTCACTGGTTTTCAAGTGCTATTAGCTCCTCTTTTTAGTGGAACTGATACAGGTTTTGTATATTCTATCCTAGGTTTTCTGGGTCAGATAAACCTAGTAACATCTTGTTCAAGCACCTTATTTTGAAGAGCCAGGCACGTTGTACACTAGGAATCAAATAACCAACCTTCCCTGCAAAATTACTTCGTATTTTTTCTGTAGTTGTGCGAGAGAATTACTCCTCTCTGGTACATGTGCATTGTCCAAAAAAAGTTAGCAGTTCAACCATGCGTGCTCAAATTTTTCTATGGGATGATCAATTAATCTCAAAGTGCAAATGGTCTCCCGTGAAGAACCTTGGAGACAGCACAAACAAGAAAGAATGAAAAGGAAAATGAAAAAAAAAAAAAAAAAAGAGTGAAGAGAAGAAATAAAAGAGCAAAATTAAGTAAATTAAGCACTTCTCTTGCAAGTTTCTGTTTCTCTCTCTTTGTAAGGCTATATGTACAGTTCAAGATTTGTCCAAGTCTTACTTAAATTTGATAAGCACTATGCATTGTTTTTCCATGTTCGTATAGCATCATCATCCTTTTGAACAAAGACCACCATTACATAATAATCTTATACTATGATCCTTCTCATCTAAATATAAAACACACATGCTTGTGGAGTATTGTTCCTTGTTAGAAAAAATTTTCTGTAAGACTGTCTTGAATTTATGTTTTTTAGGAAGGTTAAAATGGGGTTACAAAGGACTATATTTTCCAAAGTTCAGGCAATTTATGCCTTTTTTTTTATTAGTACTTAGCGCATTACTGCAATTTTTGTTCTTTCAATTGTTTCATTACTGCAATTTTTTAATCTTTATATAACTACATAAGCTAGGATAGAGGTAGGAAGCTCTTTTTCTCAATTGCACATCTAACAAATGTTCAAAATAGATATGTATACACATTCATTCGATATTTTTGTGTATGTGCAAACTAACTCAATATGCCACTATTTATTGCAAATATGCTAACATTTTTCTAATCACCTGCAATTCTATTAAAGTATATACAAGAGTCACAATTACTCAATATCATTACTCAATGAAGCATATACAAGATTCACAATTACTTTTTTAAGCTTGTACTTAAGTGGTTGGGAAACTGTTTCAATTATCATTATCAAAAGATCTCAATATCATTACTCAAAATCAAATTTGCAGCAAAAAAGTAGAAAATTTTCACTTTGCCCCTTAAAACCTTAGATTGGTATAGTTGTCCCCGTTATTATATCTGTAAATTGTCTATTCACATAGCCAGTATATAACCGTATTTTGCATCTAAAGAAGTGTATAATTCCTGAGATACTCCTTAGTAGAATCGTGAAACATCTAATGTTGAATCCCCTTAAAATTAACTTCACTTTAGCAGCCTAAAATATTAATTCTCTAACAATTTTACTGATAATACTTACTTTACTTGATATTCTTTTTGCTATAAACTAATTACCAGCAGATGATATTATGATGACTGCAGGTAGATCTGCTATCTAATAATAAGCCCTTAAATGCTAAAAATACAGTATCATATTTTCCTCTGCGTAAGACTTTTGCTCCAGTAAAATGAAGTTTTAACATCCAAACTTTAACCGTTGAGCTACTTTAGTATTCAAACTTTAAACAAAAATAAATCTGGTATCCAATGTTATAAAATTCAAGCACATTTAGTACACTTAATGGAATTTTTGAAATCCTACTAGCAAATGTTATATGTTGTTACGTGTATGACAAAGAAATTATAAAAAATAAATAAAAAAATTCGTCTAAAGTTTAAGTACCAAAATCATTCAAATGTCAAAATTTTGTTGAGTTTTGTCTTTATTTTTTTTTTTTTTATTTTGGGGTGTGTATGTAAAGTGCAACACCTGATTACAACCAAGTCACGACTCAAACCTAGTAGTTTGCCTAGTAGTTTACTCGATGAGGCTTCCTGTGTTTTCTGCCATTTGTAGACAAACGAGATGATATCTCAAGATCCAAACTTTAATGCACACAAGTGCTTATACTTTGGTCCACAAAGGCCTTTTTGTGTATATACAATTGTATTGAGAATACTTAGAGGTGGCAAATGGGCGGGACAGGCGGGACTTATTTGGGATTAGAAAATATGGGTTGTACCCAAGCAGTCCCATATTAGTTGCGGGACTAATTTGGGCGAGACTAAAATGGGTTACTCCCATTTGATCCCGCCCAAATACCCAAATTAATCCCATTTTATTTATTTTTTAAGAAAAACTCTTTTTTTTTCTCAATCAAATATCTCAATATTGTCTTTTCTTTTTATGTTATTTAGTTTGTTTACTTAACTTTAGAAAAATTCTACACTTCTTTATAAATTATGCGATAATTTTTCAAACTAAATAAAATTTTCTAGATACGAAATTTATAAAAGACCAACTTCATGTAACTGGATGATTCTTTTTGGGAATTTATGTTGATTAGATAAAAATCTATTAATCATCAAAATTTAATTATCCCCAAAATCCAGATAAAAATCTATTAATCACCAAAATTTAATTATCCCCAAAATCCATCTGCTCATGTAACCATCCAATTTCTGTAACAAGTGTGCCTCTATATTCTTTTTTTTTTAAATGCACCACAATAATTAGCCTCATGAATATTTTGGGGGAAAAATGTTAATAAAAGCATTATTCATTATTCATGTCATGATATGGGAGACAACCACAGTCTCATCTGTCTTCAGTCAAAAGTATGAGGAACAACAAAATTCTAAATACCTTCTCTACACACTACAACTTGCAATATCAAGTATCTTATCCCTGTGAAGGAACTAAATCTAGTCATAGTAGTATCTTATTTTGTTATTATTTTAATAATACCCATGGGATCCCAAATAATTCCCATACAAGCCCATATTTTAAATGGGTATTATTGGGCATATACCCAACAAGGCCCAAACCCATATTTTAAATACCCATCCCGCCCAAATTAAATTTGGGTATGGGATCCCAATGGGACTTGGGTATTTTTGCGATCTCTAATACTGTGTTGGGAAGAGAAATAGATGGGTTGGATGGTACGAGAAAAAAAAAACTATAAGTGAGAGATTCTGAATTCAAAATCTCTTACTTACACTAAAAATGAAAAAGAATATATTGTTGGGAAATTCTTGTACATTTTAGGACTAGAAATCATTTCTCCATGAGAAGTTACTTTTTAAGTGTATCCAAAAAAAAGGAAAAAAAAGTTTTTGTGATTTCTGATAGAATCACATAAATGTCATGTAGATCCATTTGTATTAGGAAATTGCCTAGTTATAAGAATGAGTCATACGGAGATGTAGGATGGTACAATAAAAAGTAGGAATAAGTATTTATTCTGTATGTATTATTTCAGCACTTAAGAAGTCACTCACACTTGATGTGCTGATGTTAGTGGATATGATTTCCATTGATCACTAACATCTAAGTCAATTGTGAGACCAAATGTATGTTCCAAAATCATTATAAAGTTAAACCGTCCAAACAATATGATCATTCCAAGATTTTGCCAAAAATTTTCTGAAATTTATAGGCAATTCTCTTAAAGGAACTTGAGTTGACTTAATTGATTTACTATATATTAAAAGTCATAAAATTTATCAGATACGAAGAGGAGAGAAAAAAATAGAAAAGCAAAAAGTAAATAATTTTTTTCTATTTATCTACTTAAGCTGTAGCTGCTTTGTAGTGAGGCGTAAACCCTAAACCACATACAAAAGAACTCAAATAAGTTGAGCAATCTTACCATATATTATGTAAGCAGAGCTTATTTTACTGTGTCGTATAGTATCAAGCTTAAGCACATACATTTATGTCAAGCTCGACCTTGAGCTTAGAGAGTTTTCAACTTAATTCGACCTGACGAATACTCATCTCTTTGATTCACTGGCATGCAGACAATGTTGGACCAATACGGCTAGGTTGATAAGTTCTGCCTCATGTAACATGAGTCTTAACTACTACCGCAACCCAAATTTTATTTTTCACTCCCTTTGAAATCAAAATAACTAACTAATAAGAAATCCCCTTGACAGCAGTATATTTTGTATATGTAAATCCTAGATGTGAAAATGTACAGAATTTGCGATATATGTATAAAAAAAAAAAGAAAAAGAAAAAGAAAAAAAGGCTGGGCATAAATCGATATGCCGAAATAGAAAAGAAATCCAATTTGTTGGACAAAACAAGCCCAAGCCTTAGGATTTTCTTGATTCAAAATATACTCCAAATCTTATAAGAGGAAAAAGGAAAGAGAGAGGGTTAAACTGTAAATCTCACTGTTACCAGGCTAATATTCTATGAATTCGCTCGAGTCCTAGGGGGAAAAAATAAAACTGCTGTTACTATTTCCTAATGAAGTAAAAATAGTTGGAGATTCGTTTATGATGTATATCATTAGTGGGCTGATTTAGCTATGTAGCTACTGCAAATATTATTGTTATGATAAGGGTGGGGCAGAAAATGCTGATTCGAAAACTGGCAGCATTCTATTTGTTCCTATTCGAGAAATTTCAAGTCTTGCAGGACAACATAGAATAATAAATCTACATGGGACAGATTTTATCTAATAGCCAATTGGATACAGGCTGCAATTGAAGTGACCTATTGGTGTGGCCTACCCTGCCCTCCTTCTTGGATATTGACATTTTTGCCGTATTTTATGAGATATTTGTGTAATATTCTATTTTCTGTTTTGTCTTTTGTAAAGTATTTTATAGCATTTTCGGTCATGCTGCATTCTATTGTATAGTCATCCTCAAAATTATGCTACAGAGAATATTTGTGCTTGTTTTATGAACGATTTTTATCAGAAAAAGTATTTATTTAATCCATTATAATAGGATCCAATATTCAACAAATAGGATCTTGCTGGTTAAAGTTAAAAAAGATTTTGTTGCCCGGTCTATGCTCTTAAATATTTAAGCTTTAACGAAGTAAAGTTAGTATATAAGTATGGATTTATTATTATCCTTTTTGTTTGTTCATGGAAAGCTCTAAACCTCACAAACTAGATACCTCACAAAAAAAAAAAAGAAAAAAAAAAGGGAACAAAAAAGGGGTCCTGGGGTTTACATTACTTTATGTATTTGGTTTCTGATCTGTAACATTCTTTGTTTTTTAGCATCTAACCATTACAAGCATGTTGTTTTGTAGTTTATCCAGTCTGCACAATAGTTAGCAAGTTTTTTGATGTATTTTTGAATGGCTTAATCTTACTAGACTGATAGTACATACATTAATATACATTAATGGGTTTCAATAGTTTTGGACGTATATTACATGTGCAACACTGTTCTTAAATTCTTCAATAAATCCTTTTTTATAAGTTTTGAAGATTAATGCAAGAAAATTGCATTCCCTATTTAAACACCTATGTGTGGACCTGTCAATTAGCTCAGTGAAGTTCAACAAGCTTGAACTGGTTTTAGAGAAAGAAGCTTTTGTTGGCTCAGTATTTATTTATATGAGTTTTGGAACAAGATTGGGTCAATCACATTATTGATCGACTTGGTTTAAGTCAGGCTGAACAACTACGTAATGTCCAACTCCTTTTTACAGTGCCAACTTTAGCTAAGAAATGGTGCTTAACGAACATTAATACATTACACTAATATCTTCAAGACTCAACACAGTTGGTAAAGAAATTAGTTGAGTAGCTATGAGCTAGGTCTCTAATTCGACTGTCAAATCTTCCCTGTCTCTTGCTAATTTACCAATTGTCGTTGTGTAAAAAATAATAATGAAAGTGTGCCCAAATCTAGAGGAGCACTAATTAAATCTAATGAGACACTTGTTTATAGGGTACCTTGATTATTAATTGGGTTCATTTTGAGAAGGGCTCGAAGACACTTGTTAAGTAGGAGTTTGCGTGTTACTTTTTCAGAAGAGTGAACTACATAAGAAAAAATTTTAAAATACAAGAGGGATAATAAAATGTTAACATGCACCATAATTGAGAAACTATGGCCTTGTGTTGATTGCACTATAATTGAGACAAATATTTTTTGGTTTTCATAAGAATATTCATTGTCACATTTTTAATTACCTATTTATTGCACATGCATTATATCTTAAAAAGGTGTTACAATGTATTTTTCTACACAAACTTTTAAAAATTGGGGAAAATGTCCCATATTTCTCAAACTATTACGAAATTTAACTTTTGACTCTCAACTATTAACTGATAAGTTTTTGCCCTCCAACTAAGTAAAACATATAATTCTAACCCTTCTATCAACTCGAATCATTATATCTAACAGAAATAGCAAGATGTGAGCACCCAGTGACCCTTAAACTATTACAAAGTTTAACTTTTGACCCTTTAACTATTAACTGATAATTTTTTACCTTTCAACTAATTAAAATATATAATCCCGAGTACTTCTATCAACTTGAATCATTATGTCAAATAAAAATACAACCACTTGCACAATAGGGGGCGTGCTGGAATGTCCCCACCTTTTGTGTCTGAACCTAAAAATATACAACACATTAGTGTCATAATCAAGACACAAGTAATGACTATGAAGCAACATATCATTGTTTTTATCTCTCCAAAGATGCCTAAATTTAGAACATGTCCTATGAAGATGAAAATGCTATTGCCATGCACTTGGTGATGTTTCTATTCAATATAATGATTGAAGTTGACTAAAGGATTAGAATTATATGTTTTAATTAATTGGTGGGTTAAAATTTATTAGTTAGTAGTTGGAGGGTTAAAAACTTTGTAATAGTTTGAAAGCCACTAGGGAATCATGAATATTGTTGCTCAAGTTGATATAACAACCCAAGTTGACAAAGAATCAGAATTATACGTTTTAATTAATTGGAGAACTAAAACTTATTAGTTAATAGTTGATGGGCAAAAAGCTAGACTTCTAATCATTTGAGGGCCATAGGGCAGTTTACCCAAAAAATTACCGTCCAATTGGGGTGCGTGTGTGTTCAACTAATGCTAGAAAAGTCCTAATTGGTAACGTGATTTGTTTTTGTTTATTGGCAGTGTTAACTTTTAGATGGGAGGGTGATTAAAGGCATAGAAAGAAAATATATGACAAGAAATTACGATAGAGTCCACCTACAAGATTGAAAATCATTATTATTCCTAAATGATAAATATAAACAAATCCCTGTATTGTTTAGTATGCAATTTTTTAAATAGATGAAGTCCATCTATAAAAAAAGACTGAAAATTATGATATTTTTAAATGATAGATACAAATACGAAAATTATGTATTGTTTTAATACAGGATTTTTTAAATACATAAAGTCCACCTATAAAAAAATTTAAAATTAAAAATTAAAATATTTCTAAACGATAGGCATATTTCAATTCTTAAACTTACAGTGTCAAGTGTTCCTCTTAACTATGCCTCATCCATTAAGATTTTCTAATTTTCTCCTTGACTATCCCCAGAGTGAAATAAAAAAGGAGAATATTGTTATGAGTTTAGTAAGAGGAAACTACTAAGTGAAAATAAAAAAAGGAAGAATAAAAAGCCTCCTTGTCTTTCTCTCCAGACTACTTCATTCTTCCCACGTATGCTCGTATGGTTCTTACACGTTAGGCAACATCCACAAATCTCATGCTAGAACATAGGACGTCTAATCCTATCATTGAATTATTAAAAAAAAAAAGGGCACAGACTTCAATAAGAAATGGCATCAAAGTGCCCAAACCCAAAGTATTCCTTTTCTGCATAGGCTTTTACTGCATCACTTTCACGATTTGATACAAAAATCTTTCTTTGGTTTTTCTGCCTTCTGCTCAGTCAAAATAAAAAAAAAAAAAGGAAAAAAAGGTACCCAATCAATTGACCCATTGACCTCCCAAATCCCAAATTTACCCCTCTACTTGTCCTGTAATCCACGCGCCACCTCTCCTACTCAATATGGTCCAATCCGTCTTATCACGGAATTTCATCACTCCACCACTCATCCCCGCGCCATTTACTAATCATACTTCACCGAATCATAGGCGTCTAAATGATCATAAATCATTAACAAGTAATCAGATATAATTGCAAACTATTGGGGTTAGTTCAGTGAGCCAGAAAGGCTCTTAGGCCCTATTTGATAACACAATTCAGCACTTAAATTTAATGGATTCAGATCTTAACACGTTTAAACCGTTTGATAACCGAAAATAAAACATCTGAATGAATTAAGTGGCACTGAATTTTCTAGGCAAAACTTGCTCCCAAAAATAAGTGATCAGCTATTCACTTATCACTGAATGTAATATACATTCAAATGTATTAGTTTTAGCACTTTAACAATTAAATCACTTAATGGATTCAGACTTCAGATTTCAGATTTCAGATTTCAGTTTTCAGACTTCAGTTTTATCAAACGCACCCTTAGTGTCAATTTAGATTTGAATCTTGATAGTTAAAGGTGTAAAGGATGTGAGGAGAGATGGGGGATAAAATATATATCTATAAATGTACTTACATAATAAAGCCAAACCTCATTTATCAATATGAAATTATTAAATTACTCTTCATTGCCACATCTCCTCTAACCATCTTTTGAAAGGAATTTTTTTTATTCGGGTCGCAAGTGTGGTTACACGAGAAAATTTACAATAGAAAGTAATTCGGCAATTTAGAAATCGTAACTGGTATCGATAGCCATATGGGATAATTTAAAGTTGAGGTTGACTTGCCCTTGATATAAGTTAATCTCAACTCTAAATTGACCTTCTAAAATTCTTTCAAAAAATGTAAGTTCTAGAGCACTCTTTTATTTATTTATTTATTTTTGCCACGAGTTATCTTGCACAATTGCACCTCAAATAGCTAGTGTACAATGTACACTTTAGAATTTAAAGTTGAGATTTTTTTGGAAAGATGTAAAGTCGAGATTTCTAAATTATCAAATGAGACAATTTAAAGTCGAAATTGACTTGCCTTTAAAGTCGAGATTTGGTAATTTAGAGATCATAAATATAACCACACGAGACAATTTAAAATCGAGATTAACTTGCCTTTGATATAAATTAATCTCAACCATAAACTAAAACTTGGATTGTATTGTAGTTTTTTGCTGAAATTTTTTTACAACTTTCATTAACATATTTTTCAATTATTTTTTTATTTTACATACATAAAATCGCTATAATACAAATGGACTCTAGCTTTCTAAATTTCTTTTAAAAAATGTAAATTCTAGAGGGTTTTCCTTTTTTGGCCACGGATTACTTGTACAATGGCACCTCAAATGGCAAGTGTACAATGTACTCAGCGTTTTTGTTCTTTTCTTTTTTTAATTGTTTTTGCAGTGCATATTTTCCTCAAAATAAAAGACAAAAAGAAAAACAAAGGAAAGAAAGGAAAAGATAAAAACCCGGTCGTCTGACAAAGAGATAGTAGTAGATGGATAGGACCCTTCCAAGAATCGCTGCAGCAACGAAAAAAGGAAGGGAAGAGAGACCCCTCCCCTCCTATAAAAACCGTTTGCTGACAGCGCCAAGCGATTCTTTTCTCTCTGTCTTTTCCCTAATCCTAACCACCGCCCCCCAACCTTCCCCCGGCCTCCCCGCCCCTCAAAACCGCCGGCGCCACCTTCCTTCGCAGGCCGCATAAGTAGACAAAAGCTATATTGATTGAATTATTTATGCCTTTTGATTTTCAACAGGTTTTTTGTTTTTCCTTCGTCTCCGCTTCTTCAAAGGTATGATCTCTGTTTTTTCGATTTTTTTTACCTCAATTTATTGAGTGTGTGATTTCGTTGATTGTTTGTTTTCATTTTTGGTAGAATGTCGGTGTGTGTTTATCTCAATGAATGTAGCCGTCTGCATTGGCATTCGAGCTCTGAGTTTTAGGGTTTTGTTCTGCTTTCGAGTTAGGGTTTTTGTGCTTCCTCTTTCTGTTTTTTTGCCCCTTTTTGTCTGCTACTTAACTTTCACGATGAATATACATCATTATGGATGTTTCTGGGTATCTGCATTGCTCTGGAATCTCAAAATTTGGTTTTTAATTTTTGTTTAGTTTGTGGGCTTCTGTCTTCTGCGGTGATCTTTACTTAGTTTTGACTGAATTATGTGAAAAGAATGTAATTAAGCTAGATTAAGGCTTAATGTTAGAGAGTATTTGATTGAAATATGCATTTAGGTAGGGATTTTCTGTGTAGAGGTCTACCTATGCATATTTGTACGAGTATTAACTGCAATGATGAATTTAATTTGTCCTCAGTTTCATTTTAGATATTCTTTTCTTCCTTTTTAGTAAGAGCAGATTGCTTATTTTTTTGGCTTTTTTTGGGTTTTGGGGACTTGTTATGATAAATTTAAGTACTATGTTTTCCTTGATTAAGGTTGTGCTTGATGTTTCTAGTTTTATCGCTAATGCTGATAGATGGTGAGTTGAGAAAATCAGGCACTTGCAAAAGTTTAAAAGAATATGGTTAGTTGAGAAATTTTGGAGTCATAATGAGTTGTGTAGTCTCATAAATTTTTGACAATTAAGCATAGACTTTCCAGGTTACCGTATTAAGTGTACTTAACGGTGCTATTTCCTGGATTTGGTTACTTTCACACTTCTTCTGTGAAAAGTCTTGCTTAAGAGGAGTTCCTTCGCCCTGTTGGTTTCTCCGGCTATCGTAAGAATACACAATTGAGTATTATATGTCTTGCCTCGAAAAAGATGTATTTGTGATTGTTACGATAGAATTTTGTAAACTTGTGGGCTTATCTGGAATTGTTGAGGGGATTATGCTGTTGCATTAGGCTGAAATATTGAATTGTTCGACCAGCTAAAAAGATATATCATCTTTGAGCTCCTCCCCCCCCCCCCAAACACAACAATAAATAGGGATTTTTTTTTCTCTCTGGTACCATATCTGGGTTGTTGGACGTATTCAAATGACTGCAGACCATTTGTTTTCTATAAGAATTACTATTTCCTTTTGCTGATATGATTTGTTCATTGTTAATTAGGTTCAGTTCATTTTAAATGTCTTTTCTGTGCTCATTAACAAATGAGTGATTATTGTTTATGCTATGCATATAAGTTATGTTTCCTTTTGCTTTCAGATTTCAGTGCCTTGAATTTCAGTCAACGTAATTTTATGGCTACTAGTACTTTGTTTGGTACAGGGCTGCATTCTTCCTGTTGAGGCACTTTTTCCTCCTGAGCCACAGCCTGGTTAGTGGATCAGTATGGTTGCTGGGATGTCAACAGGAGAAAATGTACATGACTGTGTTGAGAAATCCTCTGCAGTGAATTCAACTTTTAGTCTCGAAGGATTATCCACCCTTCAGCAATCGTGTAGAACCTTTTCTATGCGAGATGATGATTCATCTAAGAGTATGGATGCACAAAATCTCTCAGGGGCTGACGAAGTAGTTGCTGTTTTTCAGTCTTTCTGCATTGATAAATCATCTTTGGTGAGGGATCAGGAAGCAAAAGATACCACAAAAGTGGATTATAATGCAGAATCATCTGTATTGAGGAATGATGAAAGAGAAGATGCTTTGAATGCAAATTTTCCTTTAGATTCGTCTCCAATAGGGGATGAAAGAAAAGCTATAACTAGATTTGATGACAGTCCTAATACAGCATGTCCAGATATCACATGCTCTTCTCCTTCTCAGAGGAGCAGCCGCAGGAATAGATTAGACCAGGAAAACAAGAAAAAAATACCAGCAAGAGAATGCAGGAAAACCTCCAGCAAGAATGCATTTTTGGATGTGAGCTCTCTTCAGCTTACTAGGAGGAGGAGAAGTTCTTTGAGCAAACAGGCTCGTGCTACTGTATGGGGACTACTAGGAAACATATCAGTATTGGAGCAGAATGGGACAGTTGATATCAGTCCACAGAAGGCTAAAAAGTCAAGAAGACTTAAAGGAGTTGGAGCCAATGGGAAGCGAGAAAAGGACAAGAAAGTTCGAGACTCTACAAAGCTTAAGGGAAAAAGATTCACCCCAACTGGTCCCATCACTTTGAAGGTCAAATTTGGCAGTAGAGAAGCAGCTTCCTTGGTGAATGTTAGCTCTGTAATGGATGATAATAAAGAGCAGGATTCCAGACAAGAATCTTTTCCTGAAGTTTCTGTAGATGTTCAAGATTTAATGAAGAAAGAAGCTGATAGAAGTATGAGTGTTCAGTCTTATGATGGAAACTTGGATAAAGCATCAGATATCCACCTTCCAATTGAAGATATAACTGAAAATGGGGATGGAAACACTTATGGGGATCTTTGTGAATCTCCCTTTCAGGCAGAGGTTGATAAAGTGGTAGTAACAATTGATAACCGCATCTCAGATTCAGGAACTTCACCTGATTCAGAGGTCATCAATTCAACTCCAGACGCACAAATTAGTGAAAAGGATCCAGAAGCCCTTCATCACGTTCTGAGCTCAACCAATGTATATCTTGCCTCTGAAAATTTATCTAATTTGAATTTGCTTTGCAAGGATGCTGATGAAGGACAGAGGGACAATGAGCACCTTCAGACCAGCAATTTCAGTGTAAATGTTGAAGTTCCTGGTCCAGAAAACCTCGTTGATGGTCAAGAATTCTCTAAGCTTGGACAGAAGGAAAAAGTGGGTGATGTCTTTTATCATAGTGATGCTTCTACTTCAACGACAACTGAAAATGCATATACTAACATATCCGAAGTAGAGGGGTTACCCAAAGAAACTCCACCTTGTTCCATAGTGACTGACTTCGTAATCTCTAGTGAGACGATCAAAGATGAAAGTGCAATAGAAGCCAATCTATCTCCAAGACTTGGTACTGAGGCTGGGCCAGTAGAGTCAAGTTCGTCTAAGAAACTGCTTCCTAGCACCAATGGGCAAAAAGTTGCCAGAAGTTCAAGGGCAAGGAAAGAGACCAGGACAAAGAGAGAGAAAGCATCTAAAAAGAAGGGCAATCAAGAGAAATCATCTGCAAAGCAAAAAGGCAAAGACAAAGGATTAAAGGGTGACTCTGCTCAGATTCTTAATGAAGTGGAAAATCACTGTGAAACAGGTACAAAGAGCTATAGCTTGGGTTCTTTAGTAAATATTTTAATTTCGATACCATCTTTTGCAATATCTTTGTTGGATCATACTCCTAAACTAATAAATTTGGAGTTATATAGTTCCTAGTGCCCATGGTTACTGCACGTGAACTTGACTTTTTTAAAATTAATCTCATAGCTCTTATAACAACCTTTTCGGGTTTTGTGCATTATCTGGTGTTGAAGAAGCTGGAGAAATTGGCAGTGGAAATAAAAGCTTGACAGAAGATACACCCCCTAAAGATATGGTACCTGTCATGGTTGCGCAGGAAAGCATGCCAATCACTCAGGCTTGGGTATGTTGTGATGGTTGTGGCAAGTGGAGGCGCATTCCAGCTGCCCTGGCTGATATAATAACAGAAACTGACCGCAAATGGTAAGCGATCATGCTCTCTATTGCTTCAGCATTACAGATATGCCACAAAACTTGATTGACAATGCTCCTTGCTTCTCTGAAATGGGTCATCTTGGCAAATATTGGATGGTAATATGGTGAAAGAAAGGCAGTTTCCCCTAGCTCTCATTTGTTTATGAGTGCACACTCAAGTGTAATTTACATGTCTTACATTTTGGTGGTGGCTGGTCTCGAGGCGCTTTACACTTGAATGATTTGTATAATGCAAGTTTTTTGGCTGCTACCATCCTAAACATAATTTCACTGAGCCAACCAGCTTCTGTTGTCCAGCATATCCTGCCATTGCTTTTTGTATTTGGGAACTCGGGGTACTAAATACATCACAAGATAAAGATGTAGAGAAAAACGCATTATAGATGTTCAGGGACATTTAGGTAGATATTAAATCATGCATAAACGTGTATAATGATGCATGTTACATCACTTTGAGAACCCACATATGCCCCATATATCGCAAAAAGGGAAATTGAAGGGCCAAGAAGAAGATTCCTCTTTGAATGATGGATTGACTATTGATTTTTGAGTCATGGAGGTAGCAGTAACTGCATCTTTTGGTTGGTTTGTGCTTTCGATTATCTCCAGTTAAATTTTTTCAGATTATAAGCTGTCGATCTTGTTGTAAACCTTTTAAGATGTTAGATTAAGGAGGTCTGCATATAAGGGTCAGTTTGGAATATCTTTAAAATTAACACACAGACAAAAGATGAGGAGAGAATGCCCCAATGTATAAATTATGGAAGTGATTGAGTGAGAGGAAAAAGCTTGATCTCTCTGTTGCTGGAAACCAAACATAATTCGTTGAAATTCTCATAGAACTTTGACTTTTTACCTAAAAATGAGCAACTAGGAATTTCTTTCTGTGGGAAATGGTCTCCTAACATTGATGATTTGATGATAGTTTGGCTGTGGTAAGTGATTTTGCTCTAAACATTTCTTTGGGACTTGGTGTCAAAATTCAGTGTTTTACATGAAGACACCTCAAGAATCTATCATTTGCACAATTTCCAACAATCCAGTCAGTCATTCTTATGCATATATTACGAGCATAATTGGCCATTCTGAATTCCTCACTAACTAGAACAGTTTATCAATAGCTGTCTAGTTAACCGTTTCCTTAGCACATTTAGTAACTTATTACCCAAACGTTATGCAAATAACTTATTCATCTACATCTTGCTCTATTGGTTGTATGACTTAATGTGGAAGGAGTTTTAACCTCTGTTAACAAAGAGCTAATTTGTTCTTCCAACTAAGTATAGAATATGTGTAAAGTGAGAGTAACTCGAAGCAGGAAGTGCGTCAGACTACAATTATATCAGGCAAAGATGCAGTTGAGGCTTGGTGATTGAACAAGCACCAAGTCTTTTCAAGTTACTAGAATCTAATTCCACCTAAGTTGCAAGTCATTTGTTTGGAGAAGTTGCTTGACAGACAGTTCAAGCTGAAGTACTGGCCAAAACAGTTTCTGATTGGATTTTTTATTTCTTTGCTTTAAGGCACATGTTTGGTTTGAGATATAATATTAGCAAGTATAGTTTGAAAAATTGAAATGATGAGCTTTAATGATCGTCAAGTACTTTCTTGGAACGATGCCCTGGTTATCTACTTCTGTTATCTAGTATGCCCCTGCATAGTGGCAATGCCTTATTTGTAATATAAGTGGCTGTTACCATTTCATTTGCCTTTGAGATTTATATTTTTTCAGCTGGATGGAAATGCAGTAGATTCATGCAATTAAAAAGCCGCATTAATTAGCACCCAAAGAGGTTCATGAGAACACAGTCATTCAAAATTTTTTAGAACTTTTATAACCCAATTTTGATTTCTAGGTTTCTGTAGGTGGTTTTGACTAACCTACCTAGCAAAACTGTGTTGTTATACAGGAGTAGGGCCATGTGGTGCTCATTTGCCTGCCTTGAGTATGTCTGAGGTTTATTATTGAACATAATTGGTATAAGGAATAAGTGGTAAAGAATTTAGGATAGAGCTCAGAAGTAAGTTACTAAAATCATGCGTACTTAAGATGGTCTTGGTTTTGATTCATCCTGTTTCTTCTAATAAACTTTTTACTTAAGTTAAAGCTTTGAATTTTTGTACATTTAATTCATTAATTCCCTTTATTATTATTGTTATTATTATTATTATTATTATCATTTACGGGAACAAGAAAAGCTAATAGAACTTTGCTTCAGGGTATGTCTTTTCCATTTTTTTTTTATAGTAAACTGGACGTGATACGAAATAAAGGCACATAGTTAAATCAGCAGGATGCAGTATGTACATTGCATATTTCATCTGTTGGATTTGAGCTCGACAATTGATGAAAGTACTATTTTGAATATATCAAAGACTTGAAGTTACATAATGGATGAAAAGTTGGGCGGGGACAAGACACTGGCTTATATGGATGAAACAAGAGTGAGATGATCTAGGCTGCATGGTCTAATTGTTTTCAAGTACTGGAGAGATGCTGGAAGTTTATACTTTTCAAAGGCTAGAATGATGATCATCATAAACTTTAGATGAAACATTTGTTGAATTAGCATAACTTTTACCTCTTGTAGTGGTGGTTACTGTCATGATGTAACTATATAATGTGTTTCTTATTTGATTATATGATAATTTTTGTCTTTGATCTGCATTAAGGTTTTGCAAGGATAATATGGATAAAGATTTTGCTGACTGCTCAATTCCACAAGAGAAGTCCAATGCAGATATCAATGCTGAGTTGCAAATATCTGATGCCTCTTGTGAGGAAGATGCAGCTTGTGATTCACAATTGGATTCTGTTAAATCAACACAGAAGCAGAGGAAAGGTATTCAATTACAGTATTTTTGTTATCTAGCATCATGTTTTAGGTTTTTCTCCAAGTATACAAATACGCTGTAACTTTCTTTCTTTGAACTTGGATTTTTCAATTTTATGTTGCAGTAACTCAACAGCCATCATGGACGCACATAAAATCAAATTCGTTCCTTCATCGCCGGCGCAAAACACAGGCAATTGATGAGGTAATAGCCTAGCTGAACCTTTACTATCATTGTGCTTCTAATTCTTTTTCTGTTCTTTTCCACTCAACATGGGTGGGAGACTGTTTAATTAGCTGATTATCACATCACGGTTGAACTATTGAGTTGGCCTGTCTAACTACTCTGTTTCTTTCTTGTTTTTGATTTATTCTTGGCCAGATAATGGTATGCCATTGCAAACCACCTTCAGAAGGCCGAGTGGGTTGTGGAGATGGATGCTTGAACCGGATGCTTAACATTGAATGCATGCAAGGGACCTGCCCTAGTAGTGAATTTTGTTCAAATCAACAGGTTTTCATGGTTTTTCAATGTTTTTGTTATTACTTTTATGTTTTTTGTTTAATATCTCATTTTTAACCATTTTTTTAATGTCAAATTCCTGCCTACAGTTCCAAAAGCGCAAGTATGCAAAGTTGAAGGCCATTAAATGTGGAAAGAAGGGTTATGGTTTACAATTGCTTGAAGACGTTTCTGAAGGGCAGTTTCTTATAGAATATGTTGGAGAGGTAAGGGTGCTATGTGCTTTGTTGTACTTGTACAAAACTGGACATTATATGTCACAAGAGACACTGGAAGATTGCAAGGACAAAGACGTGACAAGTTATGTTGGTTAACTGAATATGGATATTGATTGTTATGGACATCTGATTCTGGGTCTATTCTAATAAGTGGAATATTGGACTTCAGATTTAGGAGGATTTAGTGTTCGTAGATCTTTTTCCTAGCTGCCCTTGTGCACGCTTCCATCTGTTGGAAGGTGGTTTAATGAGAAGTAAATGAGAGTTGGGAGTGGCTTTGTGGAGTGCACTGTGACAAGGGATGACTTACATTTGACTATAATGCCTAGCAATTTGAGCTTGTGATTCATGAGGGGTCTTTTCCTCACTTTTTTCATATTTGTTATCTATCATTAGTGCTTATATTTAAATATTGATTAATATGGTTGTGTGCCGTTATATCTCTTCTTGACCACAGAATGCTTGTCATGATTCTTTCAGGTTCTTGATATGCATGCCTATGAGGCGCGGCAAAGGGAGTATGCTGTTAGGGGTCATAGGCATTTTTACTTCATGACACTCAATGGCAGTGAGGTTCGAAGATTCATATTTCATGTCAATATCTCTGAATGTTATGGAACAAGTAATATAGAAGGCTATAGTTAGGCAGACTGTAGATCTTTCTAGATACGGAGTTTTTGCGGTATGTTTCTGTTTTTGGATTATGCTGTATATATGTGACAGATGCAATGCTTTAGAAGCATGGTTCAAATTTTGTGATGCATGTGCAGAATTAGGATTACTTGTAATCTTTTATCTTTTAGACTTCTGGTTTGATATCATAGTTTATTTTATACAGCTATTTTATCTCAAAAGAAGAAATGGGTGGTGATATTAGCACTCAACTGACTGTTTTGACACTTCACCTTCTCTTTAGCTTGTACTAGTACCCTTAAGTACATAATGGTATGAGTGGAAAATGGTAGTAGGAGGAAAGTTGAATGTCTAGTTTGTTTATGAAGGGTAGTATATGCCATATGCACAATACACTATTAAGAGTTTCCCTTTATTATATATGCCTAAATTCTTGATAGTTTTAACAAATATTGGATTTAAAAATATCCTCTAATGTAGAAATCGATAAAGTGAAACATGAATTCTACCCAATCACTTTGTTATGAACGTATATTGAACATATATAATACTTAGGGATTAGTGTAGTTTTCCTTTTTTTTTTTGGGGGGGGGGTTTATAGGTACATTGTTCCAGCGGAATGTTTGCTTTTTTTTTTTTAAATAAATGAAGAGTTATAAACCATTCATGTACCATGTGATGTGTGGTTTTGGGAATGTAAAGTTCTAGATCATTCATTTATCCATGTGATGTATTCTTAAGAAGTTTTAGGAGGAAAAAGTTAAGATATAGTGGCATTGACTTTTTTTTTTTTTTTTTGAAATGTATATCTTATATGACAAACATATTACATGGAAAACAATAAACTTTTATAATCATAACAAACTACAATGATTTGATTGATTCTATTTTGTTTGGTAAATACTTTGAGAATAAAATGTTCTTTCAATATATGAAACAGTCGGATAACAGTAGGATTACAAACATTAAAATGGCCTCTTCCTCAAAAAAATTTTTATGATTTAAGTAGAGTTTTGAGATTTTATTTGTAATTCTTGATGTTTTACTTTTACAAGAAGATATCTTTACTTGTTCCATAGGTTTTACATGTAGGTGGAGAGTCTTGCTTCAGCATATATACAAAATAAAGAATGTCTTCATTGTTGAAGATGAAAATTGGAGTGCTCATATTGGCAATGGATTTGGTCTATTTAAAGCTCTCTTTATCTAACTGGGGTCTATTCACTTGTCTTCTCTGCAAATGCAATGAATGTTTTTAATTAGTTCTTGAAATTACAGGTTACACCTTTTCTTTTGGAAAGGTTGTTTACACTTTATTACTGGTTTACTGTAACATGAATGACCTAAGGAGAATTTTCAGTATACAGATGTTAGCAAGCAGCTAGCAAGTCTCTGTTTATATGCTGCTTATATGTGAATAATGAAAATATTGTTGTTTTCTTTCATCCTTAGATCTGTATTTCTTGTAATGTTGTATCCATGCATTTTTCTTTTCAGGTAATTGATGCATGTGCAAAAGGAAATTTGGGTCGTTTTATAAATCATAGCTGTGAGCCCAATTGCCGTACAGAAAAAGTGAGTCTAGTCATTGATTTTGTGATCTATTTGGTTGAAAATTTCTGGGTGTTCAGTCTTACATGCCTAATGGATCAATTTGTAGATGCATACTAGAACTGGAATTTTTTTTTTTTAATATTTCCAGATCCTTCTTTTGTTTGTAGTCTCAGATTTTACTTCTTTTAACTTTATTTAAGCTGATATTCCTTGACAGCAAGACTGCAAGAAGGCCTAGATAATGATTCCTCGAGCATGGAAATATAGAAGATCCAAGAGGAAATGAACCTAAGCTTGGCAGTCAAATTTGTTGGATAGATAATTGTCAGGAGTACTGGTTTGATGAAATATTTGCTCTTCAGCAAATATATGACAAAATTAAACATAAATTACTGCCTGGATAGTCACTGTTGATGCATTAGGTCTGGTAAAGGTTTCCTTTTGCTATTTTTGCATAAATGTGATCATATGTAGATTGCAATCAGACTTCTCTGAGTATGAAAAGACCAATTTTTGCATATGTCACTGAAAGGACATGTTGCACAAACTATGTCGAATTTGCTATTTGGTAGTCCATTTGTGGTGTTCTGATATCTGTTGCTCCCTATTCCTTTTATAGACCTTCCAAGGTCATGCTAAATTTTCTTCAACTTTCATTTTGTGTATTTGGAGAAAAAAGGAGATCATCATTTGATGGATTTCAGGACATAAATCTTGTTATGATCATGCAATCTTTCAAAATCAGTTGTTTCTGTTACTTGTAAGAAGAACTGTAAGTGAGACTGTAGTTGTCTATGAAGTGTTTTATAGCAGTGTAGATGCAAAGTTAAGTGAAATCTGTTAATTATCTTCTCTACTGGGTAAATTACATAACGGTAAACTGGTAAGAGTGAAGTTATCTATGCTCATCTATGGGTTATGGCTTCTCAATCTCATGGATCGTTTCCTTTATAAGATTGCTAAAATTTGTATGTTAATTTAGTTGGTTTCACAACATTTTTAATCTAAAATTTAGAATTGAAGCATTTGTTAGATATGCAGTTTATGAAATAAAGTTACTTATTGAGTGTTTCGGGACACTGACATGTGCTTTTGCTCTTGCTTGGCTCTTACAGTGGATGGTAAATGGAGAAGTTTGCATTGGGATCTTTGCTTTAAGGGATATAAAGAAGGTAATCTTTTTCTCGTCCCTTTCTATTGTTAATTGGTGTCATAATGACTTAATTTATCTATTATGCCAATCCTCAAGAAAGACACTGAGCTAGTAAGGCGTTCAGTCTACTTGTTTCACCTAGTTTAAATCAACATATACTTAAAGAATGAAAACATGATATGTTCATCTCTTGCCTAGTTGGAACAGCGTTCATCACTAGGATGCTTTTTTGTGAAATTGCTTAGTGTCATTCCATGTTTATTTATTTATTTATTTTTACAGAGATGTCATTGCATGTTTTTTAGTTTATAGAGGTCATTTTCCACACTTGTCAAGTGCCCCTGACATGTTTGCTCACTTTGTCACTATATTCTGAAAAAGAAAAATTGAATATTTTTGTTGTAACGTTTCATTTCCAGAAAAAATGGTCTTTTTTAACCAACATTCATAACCAGTAGTTGACCTGTAGTTGTTTTTCTTCTGTGATTGTGAATAAATGTGAATGTCATATTTGGGTGATTCTCATTATTAACAGTTGTCACATGTTTATGCTGGATTTCCCGTGTTCCAGGGTGAAGAGGTTACATTTGATTACAACTATGTACGGGTTTTTGGTGCGGCAGCCAAAAAATGTGTTTGTGGTTCATCTCAGTGTCGGGGGTACATTGGTGGTGATCCACTGAATGCGGAAATAGTTGTCCAGGATGACTCAGATGATGAATATCCAGAACCTATTACTGTACATGGAGATGGAATAGCTCTGACAAGATCTCACGCTGAGAAAGAAAAGCAAATTAGAGAGATTTCAAATCAAGCTAAAATTGACACTGATTGCTCATCCACTGTGGCTGGATGCTTGGAGAACACAAAGGAAAGTGGAGACACTAAGTTATCTGCATCCTCTGCTTTGAGTATTGCAATATCATTGGAAAAGGAGAGTTCAGTTGGCCAGCATTCCCCTGTTCAACTAGTGGGTACTTACTCAGAGTCTGGTGGTATAACCAATGAAAATATCTCTGTGGCTCCTGAAGAGTGCTTTGCAAGAGAAACTAGTATGGGCAATCCCCTGTGCTCCAATCAAGGTTCTGGCGCTAATTTGTTGCCCTTGGCATGTGGTAAAATTGATCCTGTAAAGAAAGTGAAAAACGATGGGGAAGAAGTCAGAGTTGTGTCAAAGTCCTGCGCTCGAATAAAAACTTCAAAAAGTTTGTCCTCAGTTAAGAAGAGAAAACCTAAGACTGAGGCTTTGGATACTAAAAAAGCCATGGAACTTGACACTAAGGTGCATTTACCACCCTTTAGGTCAAAGCAGCTCCTGGAAGATCTGTCTAATGGTCGTTTTGAAGCAGGTAAATCATGTTCTTTCTTGTTCTGTTAAAAACATTAAGTAACTCCAGTTGTAACATTGTCATCTTTTTCTTTGCAGTGCAAGAGAAACTAAATGAGTTGCTGGACAATGATGGTGGGATAAGTAAACGAAAAGTGAGCTATCTGTATACATTGTTAAGAATCTTAGATTAATCTGCTGTTAGTTAATTTTGATGCTTGGATTATATATAGCTTATTCTTTTGCTCCTGATTATGCATTCTCAGTGCTGGTTTTGAAGTCCTATAACTTTAGTACTTGTAGACTGATGATGTGCTTTCCTTGATTTTTTTTTTCAGTTACTTTTGCACCTTGTTTTTACCCTGAACCACCATATTAGTAACCATTTGTACTGATTATGGTGTTTGAATGTCAAATTACTGTCTACTAGTAAAGTAGAAAAGTTTCAAGAGAACATTTTTATAGGAACTGTGTTGGGAGATTCAAGTACATAGTAATATCTCTTGGGGAATGTATTATCAAGTCCTTTGCTACCAATTTGTTTTACTGTTAATGCATAGTTGAATAATCTGCTTGACATCAATGATTGTAATTGATGTTTACTCTTATAATTATCTATTAGGCATCCTTGAATCATGACAGAAACATAAATACTAATGCCTCTTGCTTTGCAACAGGATGCATCAAGAGGATACTTGAAGCTGCTACTTTTAACTGCTGCTTCGGGGGATAGTGGCAATGGGGAAGCAATCCAAAGGTGATTAAGATTTAGCACTGTGTAATATTTTTGTCAGTTCTTTTCTGATCTTGTTCAACATGACTGATTTTGCATAAGATGCCTTTTTCTTGCAGTAATAGAGATCTTTCCATGATTCTTGATGCTCTCCTGAAAACAAAATCGAGGACAGTGTTGGTTGATATCATCAACAAAAATGGTAGTGCTTTTGTTTTTAGTTGCATGCATGAAATTCCTTCTGCATATGTGATATGACTTCACAAGTATGCTTATTCTGTACATGAGATATCTGTTTTCTTGTGTTAGTAAGGTTGAGTTTTGCTTTTACCTTTAGGTTTGCAGATGCTACACAACATTATGAAGCGGTGCAGAAAGCAATTCATTAAGATTCCAATCCTGCGCAAGCTTCTCAAGGTATAAGGAAATTTGTAAATTCTAACATTCGATCTCATTAGTTGTCTATCAGTCAGTTTGTTGGTAAAAAAAACTTTTGTATCTGACCCATATAAGCAATTTACTGAACCCTGCCATGATTTTCATTCTTGTCTTAGTTGTATGCATTTTAATGAATGAATAGAACAAAGTAGTAAAAATAAGGAAAACTAGAACTTTAGTAGTACAAGCTTAGGGTGGAACATCAGGAGATGAGCTATAGCCCTTTTTTTTTTAAAGGAAATGTCTAACGGGAGTTTGCATTACATTCATTCCATGGCATTATTAAGCTATTCACAAGCACGGAAAATTTCTTTTTGTTCTAATTAATCTTTTGGTGCTAGAATGAATAAACATTTGAGCCTTTTATTCAAGATTAGAGCAACACATGCTTCCTATTTTGATGTGTTATGGCCGTGATCTGGAGTAGTAAATAGTGATGCAAGAAGAGTTGGCTGATTATTCTTTGCTGCAGGTACTAGAATATCTGGCTACAAGGGAGATTCTTACCTCTGAACATATAAATGGAGGCCCACGTTATCCAGGAGTTGAGAGGTAAGGGCCAACGACCAGAATATTTTTATTGAACTGCTGTTGCAATTTTTTTTTTTTTTTCAGATTTTAACATGGGTCAGTAAATGCATTCATTTTTTTCTGTACACAGAGACATCTATATATGAATGATTACTTATGGTGTTGTATCTAGCTATTCCCATAAGCTAAAGAGCTAAATATTTCTGTTCCAAGAAGTAAGCTCATTTAGTCAGGGCAGGCCAGCAACTGGGGCCAAGTGCGGGCTGTAGGTATTCTAAAGACTGAAAGTGATGGTGGAGGAAAGGAACAAGCATTGAAAATGTCATGCAGCTATTAATGGATCTTGGCTTTTGCTTATGAAGTTGACTTAGGCTTCACATGGAATATAATTTGAGTAGATGTCAAAGCAGTAAGAACAAATAGACGGAAATAAATATAAGTTTGTCTAAGATGCATCGTGCATTTATTGCATTGGTGCCTTCTTTGACAGTCACTTTGAGGTTAAACTATTGAGCATTTAAATCATTAACCTGGAATATCAACTGGCATAAATTTCAACTCAAAATCTTGTCAGTGAAGACAGCTGCATCTCATTTTACAGTCATCCAATAGTAACATTCTTAGTAGTTCATAACCATTACCGTGTGAGAGCTAATAAATGAATTTCAGTTCTCTAGCTTTAGTTGATAATTTTAGTCCGGCTAGAGCAGCTCTCGGACTTTCTGCAATATTTGTGGCATGAATTCCTGCTTGGTGAGTAAGAGACATGGAGGAAACAAAAATCTTTTATGTATAGGGAGAGTTAGTCCTGGATGTTGCTATGCTCTGCCTTCATAAGTTAAGCATGCAATTGGGGCTTGTTTTTAATTTTTCACATGATGTACAAAAGATTTTCTAAATTTGCGATATATGGAGTCTTGTAAGTGGTTTTGCCTTTTCTTTGTATAGTTGTGCCCCCCCCCCGGGGGCGGGGGCCGCAGGGCGTGCGCTTAATTATTATGTGTTTTACTCCTTGCCCCATTAACTCAAAATTTTCTTTTTCTTCCAACTATGCAGCTTTAGAGACTCAATATTGTCACTGACAGAGCACACTGATAAACAGGTATCCCCTTCGACCTCCTTTGGAAGGGTTTTCTTATTCATACTTGGGTAATGCTTGTCTATCAATTGCTTTGTCTAGTGATAAAGGTCGTCACTTGCCCATAGGCAAGTAGTTTGCAAATTATTTTAAGTGTCTTGCAAGTTTGATGCTGGTCAAGAAAGAGAATAATCGGATAAATGTTATTAATTGGTCTTCACTTGGTAGACTGTATGATCAAAAACCTACTGGAAAATATTTAGAAAACAAGGCTTCACGGAGAGGCAGGACTGGAGAAACAGGTCTGCAAATATAGCATCATAAGATTATTGTCCTGGAAGGATGCGTTGCTTATTTGAAGATTTCTAGGACTTGTACATCACTGTTTTCAATGGCTCGAAGGCAAAAATCCATATCTAAAGACAGCGTGGATGTGTGTTTGCTGGTCTGACCAACCCGTAACTCTTTGTGCTCTGTCCCAAGTGCCCTCTATCTTGGTTTTTTTCTTCTTGGACGAGATATTTTTCATTGTAAGAGATGGATTCTTGTTTTATTTTCCCAAATTTGAACAACCTTGCTATGTTTTGATGGAGTAGACCAGGAAACGTCACAGCGCATGAAATCTTGTTGTTTGCAATATTCTATTTTCTTTGAAAATCTTGCATCTCAAGGCTGTGTTATGCTATTAAACAAATTAGACCCCACAATGTTATTGTTACCAGACACGAAAAGATCATTAGATATTCCAGAAAAATTATGGAAGCTTTTTGTATGCTAGCCTAGTGACTTTTGTAGGTTTGAAATGCCTTCTATTTCCTTGCTCTGGTCCATTGTGTGGTATCTTCTCTGAGATACTCAAGTTCAGATATTCATTCTCCAAATTATTGTTGAGGGGATCTGTAGCATATGCTGAAGGCTTTGTTCTTATCATTATATATCAGGTCCATCAAATTGCACGAAGTTTTCGAGATAGGTGGATTCCTCGGTCATCTAGAAAATTTGGCTGCGTACACAGGGATGATTGCCGGATAGAATTACACCGCTGTTCTGGCCGTGATACTTTATCAGCATCACATGCTAATTCAAATGGTTGTGCTGGAGTACCTTTAGAAACATTTGATGGTGCTGCAAAACAGGTGCTAGCATCAAGTTCTGTTGATGCTCGAGTACCAGATGTCTCCACTGGATCACGCAGTACAAGGAAACGTAAAAGCCGATGGGACCAGCCATTCAAAGGAAGCCCAGATTTGGGAGCTGACACTAGCACGGCAGGTGATGGTTCAAACAACATGGAAGAGGATGTTCCTCCAGGATTTTCTTTCCCTCTGAATCGCCCTATGCTTCCATCTGATGCTTATGTAAATGACATTGATCACAAGGAAGGAAGAGCTAGTTTTGCAAAGCGTCCATATGGTGTTGCAATGGGCCATTCACGGCCAAGATTCATTTCACGTTTATCTGTTGCTTATGGAATTCCTATTTCCATTGTGCAAGAGTTTGGTACTTGTGAAGCTGAAACATCTGAGAATTGGGTAATTGCTCCTGGCATGCCTTTCCAACCTTTTCCTCCATTGCCTCCATATCCCCGTGACAAGAATAAACATTCAACGAGTCACACTGGCCACAAAGCTGTTCAGGATTCTCATAATCGTGCAACTCACTCAAGTCAAAACCCTCCAAGCACATCCGGAGCAACTGGAACTGGCATGCAAACTGAAACTCAAATGGATTTTCGACGAGTTAAGGGTCCTCATAATTTGTCAAGGACATACTTTAGGCAAGAAAAATGGAACAGTTCAGCAGGAGGTTCTCAAATTCAGAAGAGAAATGTTTGGGGATCTATGGGTAACAATTCAAGAAATGGAACGTGTCAAGCAAGTCCAAGGAATATCCATAATGAGTTTAACAGTTCACATTGTTCAGAGGATATTAGCACCGGCATGCAGGATGGGGTTAAGTTTCATCAGCATCCATGGTAACAAACTTAGGACTAAGTTATATAGCGGAACTCATGGAGTTACTCAAGTTTCCTTTCATGCTTTGCCCATTGTACTCACAATTCTTTGTCACTCATGTTTTACTTAAAAGTGGAAAGAATTCTTCAGATATTCAGTTTTAACATTAGACATTAGGTTACAGTCTTCTGATTCAATTATACTCTAGCTTGAGTTGTCAAATTTTATTGCCTCGAAAAAGAGGTCTACATTTTTCAGTCTGTTCTAACTTGAATATATACATTTATTGAATAAGATTTGCTTCACTGGCTGGGTAACTTGCCAGAACCTTCCTCTCTTATCCTCTCTCTCTGTACTCTCTCTCTCTCTCTCTCACACACACGCTGTTGTCTGGCGCTGGGTTTTTAATTTGACAATCATGAAAGACTATATGCATATCCGAGTATGGGTATGATTAGTGGTTGGGTGACATCTTTGTGTTATGGTAAATGTTTTGTGGCCATTAACATTCCATTGTGGTTCTTGTAATCTTATTTGCAGTTTGTCAGTGTTAGGTAGCACAAAGCAGCAAGTTGATTATTCATTATTCGAATGTTAAATCAGCAGGTGAAGAAGAGAATTAGTCGTTCCGTATCTGCGTAGTTCATAGGCAGGTGATCAATACACATTTAAGAGCTTCTAGTGACGTGTGGTCATGTTGTACTTTCATTTAACTGAATCTGCAATGCTCTTTATGAACTTTTGATGTCAAGATCCAAGATTATATTATCATCAATTGTTGTTCTCGCATATGCTGATGTGCTTTCATTCATGTTGAATGCTGCCATAAGTGCTATTGCTCAGAGAAACAAACAGTTTATCTTCCCATACAAAGTGCCTGACGAGAGTAATTTTGGGGTGTCCATCAAGAAACGTTGTTACTTCTTTGTTTCTACTCTCTTCTTTGATATCATGTTCACATGATAACCCAGTTCAATAATTCCTTGTCATTAAGCACGTGGCACCGAAGGAAAATGAAGGCTGCATCGCATGATTGTACATAAAATTTGAACCGCAGAGAAGAAACATTCATAAATCACAAGTCATTGGCAGACAGAGACCCACTGATGGTATTATATGCACCCTGCAATACCGCTATACACCCAGTGAAGGATGAAGATAGAGGATAATCAAATATGAAAAGATTGTAATGCTAACCATGTAGAAACCTTTTAAAAGTGGATACACCAAGATATGCTTGCAGATGCTGGACTTTGAATAGTGTACCTTGCAAAAACAAAATTAGTGCATTATCAGTAATTTTACCCCCTTCAGCAACAAAAGTCAGAGTTAATGGTCATGCTAGCATGAAGCATCCGGTGCTCAGTGGATAGTTTGACTTCGTTATCACTTATCAGGTAATGAATTTGAGGTATCTCAACCCTGATAAAACTGCCTTTCGTATTCATCCAGTTAAAGAGGTCATGAAACTATAATGCAAAGAACCTCCACAAATCTCATACCAGACCTCACGGTGCAGCGAAAGGTGTAAAAACACGTACATTTTATGGAGGTGCATTTTATCTCTTATGTTCACAAACATCATGATAATCCATTGTAAGTGGTGGTTCTCAATTTACTGGCGTGCCATGGCAAAAATACCATTAAACATACATTTAATGATGCCTTATTGAACCAAAAAAATACAAGGTAAAAAATTTTATACAATGGGTTACAGTTTTGTACTAATATCTTCGCAGCATACTTCTAATGTGTAGAAAGCACCAGGTTCTCATCAATGTAATTTGTTGCCTCCATCCGTTGAAGTATCTTCCAATTACCTTCTTGTAACTAGGTCTCTGCTTCACCATATTCCAATACTCAGCTATGTTAGGCCCGGCAATTGATGTAACTCTCTTCCAAATTCAAGAGAACCAATCGAGCCAGGACAGGGATAAGCATCACATCTGCCAATGTGAACTCTTCGCCCACAAGGTAAGATGTCTCACCTAGCTTAGTTTCCACTTCATCAAGAAGCCTTACCAGGTGTTCCTCACTGCGCTTCAGAACTTCAACATTTCTCAACTTCTCTTCTGTTTCATATGCCTCTCGAAGCTTGCGATGGTATGCACTAGCCAGATCAGGAGATTCAGCCATTCGAGCAATGATTACACGCCTCAAGAATTTGGAAACAAATATGCGATACTTTTCAGGAATGTGGAACAGGGTAAAATACTTCGGATCCCATTCTTGGATTTTATTCATCCATCCAATGACCTCTTGGCTGCTGAGTGCAACATTGGCAGAACCAGAGGAGACCAAGGCAATTCTTTCTATATACCTGTGAATAGATGCAATTAAATTTGTCTGGTTAAGTTAATGCAAAAATCTTCAAGAGTAGATTAGGACACAAGGAACTCCCAGACTAAGTCAGTTATGAGGTAGAGCTGAAAGCCTCATGCTCTGATATTTTTCATATTAGAAAGCAGACACAAATCTGATCAGAATTACCAAAACCTTCTCAGTTTACAAGTGTGTGTGGTCAAGCTCAATGCAACTAAAAACAATATTAAGTCCACAGAAGGGAACCAAGTTTTCATGGGCCAGTGCACCCTGAAATGTCTTAACATTATACAATGCTACAGGGAAATACAACACATACTTGATAATCTCGATGGTGTCAAAGATTATGTGTGCACCGTTCTGGAAGACAGGAAGGTTAGCACTTGGATTCATCCGGAAGAAAAAAGAGTCCATGTTCTTTCCTGTGATAGGATTAACACGATGAGAAGTGTAATCAACCTCCTTTTCTTCCAAAGCAAGCCTCACCTTCTGGCTATCCAAAGAGTATGGATGATGATATAGCTGCATTATATGTCATCAACCTGGAATACGAGGTTGTTGATGTTTGAGTGTAATCTGGAAACTTATACGCTGATTGTCGAGTCTAAGCACACAGAATTCACGTCAAGTTATGACAGTGCCTGCTAGATAAACACAAATTACTCCATTAACCATCCAATGACATATAGAATCCCAAAAATATAAATACTATTTCAGTCATCCTATTTCATCATCATCTGGGATGTAATATGATTCCAGAGAATGTCAATGCAAAGAAATTCATAATGAAGCCTAAAAACTTCAAATTCAATTATGTGTGTGATGAAAATATGCGCATGCATATAAATCAATGCTTGAAACACATTTCATTCGTAAAAGAAACACACACAAGTTTTCTCGTTATTAGCAATGGCCAAAAACAAAATCTAAGATTATTATATGCATGCGAGCAATTGATCATTTATCCTTTTACATTTTTCTGGTTGATAGGATGTGGGATTGATGCCATGAGCAGTACATATTCAGACTTATCTGTTGGAAAGTAATGAAGGAAGTTTCTTGCAATAACAAACATCATGAAATTTCACATCACCAACTATTAGCTTGATGATTGAACTACAGATATTTTTAAAAACTTTAGAGTCATTCTGATACATGAACCAGAAAAAACTGTGTTTCAATATAAAATTGTGACATTATCTTGTCCTCACACTCTTTTTTCTCCATACCCTACAACGTCATCCATTCAACCATTAAACACTATGATGAGGAAGGTTTTCGTCTCTCAAAACATCTGACCAGAGCCAAGAACTCAGTAGAGGACTTAGTACAGCATATTTTATTGAGGTAAAGGAACTAAACTACACTAGCATCAATTCTTTGGCTCTCCGCCTTTTCAGTCTAACCAAACAAAGGTTATTACCCCTTAAAACTTTACCTAGATCTGACATATACTGAGTATACAGAGAGGTAATTATGACAAGTGCAATCAAGCAACATGACGGATAAACCTTAGCAAGATCAAACGTTAGATTAGGTTCGCAAAATCAAGAACTCTGCCCATTGAGTCCTACAGAAAATTTCACTTTATGCTTTTGAATAGAACAACAAAGATTTAGACTATTGCCAGAATCAACACCCTGGAAGAGCAAATTCAAGACATAACTAAAAAAATAGAAAGAACATGTATGTGAAACAAGATAAAACTACATAGGAAAATACATCAGATTAGTAGTAGTGATATTTGTTCATTTTGGCTCTTATTTCACATCTTCTTCACGTGTGACCCAGGTTGCTAAGTTTCTAAACTACAGCAAGCCCCAATATTAAACTGTAAGAAATTTTACTGCTTCAATTCTCAAATCTCTGAGTGCCAATCAAAACCCATGAAGGCAATCTAAGAAATTAAAAGCGATAAATAAAACTAAAGTCTGGCTTCAAACAAAGAGCATAATATGATTAAAGAAAAAGAGTCCAAAAACTGACTATACAAAGTCCCATAAACTCAATGTTGTTGCTCAAGCCATAGAAAACCGTAGTGGCATATGTACAACAAGAACACAATCAAGATCAATACTTTTGACCAATTAGACCATACCCCATAATTCAATTAAGGAAAATGATAAAACAGAAGAAGAAGACACAAGAAAACTCAATTCATGGGCATGGATTACACTTACAAAAAAGGTATTCTTGAATAAGCCCAGTTGAAATTCTTGAAGAAACTTGCAAAAATTCAGAGGGAATTGAAGCTATGGGCCAGCAAGTGAACCAAGAAAAGGTTAAAAAAGGAGACTTTTATTAATTGGATGCTGACGGTGAAGCATAAAGGGATTTTGCTATGCCAGAGGAAGAATTTGACAGCTTCTAAAAACGACTTTTATGCAATGCAACTTTGCTTTGATGATGGTGATGGTGATGGTGATGATGATATAGTATACTACAATTAGTGGAAAGTGACTGGCTTTGAAGATGCTTTGATTCTGCCAGGACGGCTTAGGACTTTATAGAAACTGCCTCTTTCCATTCTCCCTGGTCAATAAGTAGTCAACCAATTTATCAGAATATCCAAAACAAAACAATTTCCAGGTTAACTGTAAAGGGATAATATCAGAAACCTCCCCTGAGGTTTCTTGTAATGTCACCTGGCACCCCTATAGTTTTAAAAATATCACTCACCTCCCTTGGTAATTGTAAATTGACTACATTAACCTTCACTTGGTATATGATTTACATATCAAATAAATGGATGCCAAAAAATGAAAGAAAAAGAATCAAAAGTCACTTTCTTCTTTTTTCTGTTTATCCAACATTCTTTTTTATTCTTTTTTTTTGTATGGCTGTACAATTTTTTACTTATAAATTGTAATAAATTAAATTATATTTTTTAATTGTGATAATATGGAATATGAATGTAAGATTTTTTCCTTTGTTTTGAGTTGACTTTTATAATGAATTAGTACAATTTAAAGACTTGGATCACAAGTTGTGAAGATGTTAGGCAAAAAAAAAATGGCTCATAATGAATCAGTTTTAAATATATAAATTAAATTGGTACTAGTATATTTCTTTACAAATATCTTTTTTTATTTTTAAACTTTTTATTTTTATGAATTATAGATTTGTGATATAGTGGTACGAGTAAAAATTATTTTTTAGGTGGTGATTTTTTTTGAACAAAGTGGTTAGGAGTATTTTTATTTAGCAAAATGAGCAAAAGGGTAGTTTGGGATTTTTATAAATTTTGTTACACAAATAACAAAAGTAAGGGAGGTAAGTGATATTTTCAAAAGTTTAGGGGTATCAGGTGATATTAAGAGAAACCTCAGGGGAGGTTTCTGATATTATCTCTAACTATAAAATGCCTCAAACTTATAGCTTTCTCATTTTGCCTCTCGTTATTTAATTGGATCAAATTGTGTCATTGACATTTCAAATTGTCTCACTGAAGTACACTCCCTCGATAAAAATGCTGCCAAAAAAATTTGATTTCATTATGTCTGGTGTATATTTTACAATTACAAATTTAGATAGAAAAATTGATTTTTAAGTGAGTTATTTATGTCGTTTTTCTTAGGTACAGTAATACATATTTTTATTCAAATCACTGATTCAACTAAAAAGGAAATTTTATCGTTCCATACAATAGAATCTGATTTATTTGATGTTGCGCGATTAGTTTATCAAATTATAAAATTTGAAATCTTCAAAAGGCAGATTGATTCCATTGAACATCGAAAGTGAAGCTGCGATTCTTGATGGGGCATTTTGTAATTAACCAAGCTCTTTGTCGGAGGAGAAAATGGGGAAAAAGGATGGAAAACAAAGGAAAGGAAAAGTACTGAGTCAACTATATTAAAATCCTGGTCTGTGCTGTCCAATATCCAGTGGACACGTATGGAGAAGTAACGAATAGAAGGACCGGCCAAGCTTCTATTTTATGTTACTGGGGATGAGTTATCTGCTTGCTTCCAATTAAATAATCTTCAACTAGTTTCTTTGGGCATATTCTTTTCTTTTTTCTTGTGAGGAAGCACATGACTTTTTTAATGCATATTTTGCTCTCGCCATGTGAGAGTCAGAGTGTTTGCTCTATTCTGTTCTTGTTTGATTTCCATTTTTTCTCAAAAAGGACATGGTTGAACAGTAATTGGTAGTCATTATAGGAATAGCTAAGCAACATAGAACAAAGTGCCATATGAAGGAATAGCAAAGCAAGAAGGGTGCTGTGTGAACAAAGTGCTATGTAAATGATACTTGCCTACTTTTGAAGATCTAAAGGTTGTGTCCAAGGTTTACCTTGAGAGGTATTGCAAAAGCATCTAAGTTTGAGACACTTCATGGTTTACACAGAGTCATGATTTCTTGCTGTCAGAAAAAGGGCTTCTTTTTAGTGAATTTAACTTCATATATTTGTTAGAGTTTAGACTCTTTGAAGTTGAATTATCTTAAAGAAATAGATTCTGGAAATATATAACATAATAATTTGATTGCCGTTTGAAATCGTATTTTCTTGTGGGAATCTAAGATAAGGTTGTGGCAAAGTCCATCCTGGCTAGTAGAAGAGTATTTGTAAACCTCCTTTGAAAAATTAGTTGGCTTTGTCAAAATTCAATGAAAAGAACTTCCAAGTCCAAATAATGCCAAGTTTGGGAAATTCAAAAGAGAATTAACTTTAATTGTAGAAGAGGTATGATCAAGTAAAACAAGCAAAAGCTGTGGGCAAAAAAAGAAAAAGACTCGATTTAAAATTTATAAAAATTTAATGGGTAAATTTCAATTGCATCCCTAGGTGTTAACCATCTTATATCATAACTTTTCCATGATTTTAAAATATCCACTCACAACTTTTTGTGCTTTTTATTAAGTTTAAAATTAATGAAAATGAACTCCAATCATGAAGATTTCATTAATTGCATGTGCCCGTTATCTTTAGGAATTTCCAAAACTTAAGGGGTGATCTTGTTTGGATTGAAGTTTTTCACAAAAAAAAAAAAAATAGTTCAAGTTTTCCATAATTACATTTTTCAAATACTTTTTTACCTCGCATAAATCAAATTATTATAGTATATTTTTCTGCACAAAATTCAGAAAATGGCAGTCCAAGTGAGACTTTTTAGGGGATCAGTAAATATCTATCATATATGTATTGCAGATGAGGTTTTAGATTGGTTAAATGAGAAGGCTTCTAACTTCCCATTCTTTTTTTTATAGAATTTTGAATTTTTTTAATTATCAAATATCCATTCATAAAGTTTGAATTTCAAATGCAAGAAGTGACACCATAAATGTAGGAATTTGGATAAAATTTATTCATAGGAGGGTAAATTAAAATAAAACATCACAAGTCCTATTAAAAGTTAAAAGAATAAATAACAATATTTTACTGTTTAACTCAATAATGCTAACTAAAAGGATAAACTACATAAAAAATAATATTTAATGGTCATAGATTTAAAAAGTCAGTAGTAGTACTAATCCTGAAAGCTATGAAATCACTAAATTAACTACAAAGTCCTACTGGCGCTTCAAAATGGAAATTATTATTTAAAATCTTTATCTTTGATAAATAACAACAACAACAACAAATAAAAAGTAAGTAACAATATCGTTTAAGAGAAATGTATAGTATACTTATACATAAACTATATCTACTCAATTAGTATATATCTGATCTAAATTTCACTCTAATTATGTTTAAACAAGAGTGTAAAATCCAACCACTAAGAATAATCTTTAGTATTATTGATTATTTTATATATTTTTGTTATTTTCTTCAATGTAAATATGTTTATACTACTATGTCATTTTTAGAAAAATGACTAAATCTTTTTTTTTGGTAATTTTGAAGGTATTATAAGATATTATTAGTTTTTATTTATATTTTCATATCTTGAGATGCCAATAATTACATGTATTGTGATTAGTTCTTAGTTTTATATTGTTTCATATTGTGGGACGTAAAATTAAATATATTCTAAATATTACGGATTATGGGTTCATTTTTCCCTTTTGTTTCAAACTATATCTCTCAATTTGGAGGATGAATATGAAATTAACTAAAAACATTTTCAAAAGAAAAGTTGTCAATATTTAATTCAAATTTATACTATAAATAACTACACCTGATGCTTTTATTTTAAAAATATAAAAATAAGTATATTTTAAAAGTTTAAAACTATACTGAAAGTTATGAAAGTTTTTTCTCTTTCTTCAAATATTAACTTTCTAATTTGAAGGTTGAAATATAAATACTTTTGAACCCAATTAAATTACATATCCAAACAAATATTTGTTGACAGGTCAATCAAAGTAAATAGGTTATCATTTACAATTATAAACAAAGTAAATAGGTTATCATTTACAATTATAAATAGTTGGGAAATACAGTAGAATAGGAGATAAATATGTTACAAATTTAGGTTAAATGGAGGAAAATTGGGTGAGAATATGGTAGGATAAAGAAACTTTAGAATTTAGGAGTGGAAGAAAAGATTGCAAGAACGTGGGAAGATTAGATCAAAGAGGTGAAAAAGTGGGGAATTGTGAGGCAAGAGAAGTGGTTTAAAGAGGTGGTGGGATATAATATTATGTTTGGTGTGCTTTTAATATTTCTTTAAATATTTTTATAGTTATTTCCTATATGTTTTAATATACTTTAAGGTTTTAGATAAGACACATAGAATAGAATATAAATTAGTTTCTAAAATAATAATATTTTGATTTTGATTTTTTACATAACTATTACAAATAATTTAATAATAATAATAATAATAATTATTATTATTATTTTAATTATAAACCCGTGCATAGCACAGGTGAGAATTCTAGTTGCCACGTATTTGCAAGTTCCTAGTAACTTTATGGCTTTAAATTCAAATATGGGATGAGGATAGACACTACCGATAAAAACTAATCTGTGCAAGTAAAGTATGATGTTTTATGATATTTCCAGCATATAGTGTTGCCAATAGGATATTTAGTTGTAATAAAAATGCCAAAATAACAAAATCACTAGAGTCAAGATATGATAATAATTAAATCACAAAGGTAAATTTTGAAAAACAAAAATAAATTTAAAGAAATTAAAATATCAGATTAATATAGGATCAAAACTATTCTTTTTTCTTAAAAAAAAAAAGGAAAAGATTTCTCGACTTGAAACAACCTCTTTGGTGGCAAAAGAAAAAAACAATCTCTTTGGATATCTGCGAAATTTACCAATTTAACAATTTTTATTACGTACAGCCGACCATGCCGAGCTAAAAAGGGTAATTTGGGCCGACCAAATTGTTGAGTAATTAGGGCCAGTAGTAAATCAGCGCCGACCAAATTGGACCGCCGACGTTGGTCGAATCCACATGCACATGCAGAGGATCCGGTTCTGTTTTCACTTCTCATTATTTGTAATTTTTGTGGGATTTTCACTCAATCAGTCAATCGAAAAAGTATACTAGAAATTGCTGAGGTACATAACCTTTTTGTCTTAAATTTACTCATTACTAGCTTGCTACCAGTACTAACTATTATGTACTAAAATGAAATTACTTCCTTTAAACAATGGGATCATTTTAGAAACCTCCATTGAGATTTTTAACAATTTCACTTAACTTCCTTGAGGTTTTAAAAATTACACATACCATTCTGGCCATTCAAAATAACAATACAACCCTAAATATTTTCATGAAATTCCCTTATTTAGGATGGTAGTTGATACTAAGAATGAGTTCTAAAGCTATTTTTTCTTTCTTTTTCCTTCTTATTCCTTTTCTTTATTTTTTGCCAACAAAAATATAGAATTACCACCATTGTCTCTAGCTTCTATTCTAACTAAATGTCGAACTAGTGATTTCTTTGATGAATTGACTTTATATGTGATCCAATGTTTTTGCTGATCTTTATTTTCTATTCTCTTTCGTATCAAAATCAATAATAAATAAAAAAGAAATGGCCCAAATTTTCTATGACACTATGGTAATTCCACTATTCGAAAAATTCACAAACTCTAAAAGAATTAGTTCAACGCTTTCTTCTCTGTCATATAAATCCATGTCCATAGTGAAATACTATCAAAAGTATACTATCATAGTGATAAAATTATTATTATAGTTGTTTCTCAAATAGTAGACATAGACATGAAAAATTTAGCACATTCTCCTTATAATTGTATTGGATTATCTTACAATTGTAGAGACAAGTAAATTAAACTCATTATACAAAGGCAATTTAGGGTATTCATTTAAAAATATAACCAAGTCAATGTTATTTTAAGGTTTGGTTACTAAAACTACTAAATTAGGAGAGGTAGGTGTAATTTTGCAAATCTTAGGGAAAGTTGAATGAAATTATCATAAATCTCAAGGGAGATTTCTGAAATTATCCCTTGAACCATAGTTCAATACTAAGTATACACATATAGAGATACATAGATAAAATATACATATATATATACACACACACACACATACATACATACATACATATATATATATATATATATATAAAGTGCATAACAAACCCTTAAACACTAACTTTACCTTCTTTATATCTTTTTCTACTAGCAATTAGCTTATTGTACGTGTAAATTCCCGAATAGTTAAGTGTTTATTATGTCTACAAGGATTGACTCAGTGGTTAGAGGAGGGCTCTTAGAGTTCTCTTCATTGCCAAATTTATAACTCGGATCATGGGTCTAACAATTGAGGGTGATGAAGGGAGGGAGATAAAAAAGAAAAAAAAGGGGTCTTCATTACATGCATACATACATACGTACATATATATATGTGTGTGTGTGTGTGTCTATGTGTGTATATATGTATTGGACAAATATATGACTAGGGTTGCAAACGAACCGAACCGTTCATGAACGGCTCACAAGCAGCTCGAGTTTGAGCTCGATTCAATCTCGATCGAACTCAAGTCGAGTTTCAGTAGCTCATTTTTATATATGAGTTGAGTTTGACCAACCTTTTCTTGTACTCGATAGCTTGCGAGACGACTTGAATATATATTATTTTTATTTTTTATTTTAATAGTGAAATTACATATATATCCCTAATTTTTTATTATTTATTAAGAAAAATAATTATTTTATTCATTTTTTAAAAATAAAATAATTATTTTTTATTTTTTTGAGCTCAAGTAGGCTTGAGTTTGAGCTTCATTAGGCTTGAATTCAAATTCGAACTCGAACTCGAGTTTCATTTTAAAAGTTCGTCGTGCTCGAGCTCGACTTCGAGTTCAAGTTCAGTGAAAATGAGTCAAACTCGGCTCGATTGAGTTTAAGTTTTATTTTGAGAGTTCGTCGTGCTCGACCTCAAGTTCGAATTCAAGGTCAGTGAAAATGAGTCAAGTTCGGCTCGATTAGATCAAATATCGATTCGACTTGAATTGCTTATAGCCCTAAGTATGAGCATGTAATTCATAGAGCCTAGAGGGAATTGCCACATTCCCAATTACGTAGTTTTAGTTACTTTTCTAACATTTTCCAATCATGGGGCTTGCAGGTTGAATCATCCGTATTATCATTATCATTATCATTTCTCTATATAAAAAGTATGATGAATCTTGACAATAGAAAGTTAAGCACTTTCTTATCTTAGTTTTTGTTATTCCTAAATTATCCTCGTGTCTTTTAATTAGAATCATTGCATTTCAACATGGCATTGATTAAAAGATATAAAACACTCCAATTGATTATATCTCAATAATATTAGTAATTACAATTAAAAGTTTCCTATTAAAAACTACTTACTTAACCTTGGACTCCATCTCCAATTATTATGCATATCAAAATTTCTTAATTGAAGTATGAAAAATTACTCATTAGCCATTGTTTGAGATTGTAAAAAAAAAAAATCAATGTAAAAAAAAAAGATACTCTTTAGAATAAAGAGAAACATACAAGGGGAAAAGAGCCCTTATTCATTTGTATATCTTCATACAAATTTCACAATTATGTACTTTTTGCTAAAATGAAGAAATAACCCAACTATTTCAATCAAATGAAGAAATAAAAAAAATAGAAAATCCAACTATTTCAATCAAATGAATATTAACTGACAACTAAATAACCAATCTAAAATTATTAAGCATTATAAATCATTTGCAATCTTTATGAACACCAAAAACACTTCGATAGAATGCAAATAGTCCAAGTTTAGTGAATATTACATTTCACTTTATCCTGTTCAAATTCATATATAAATTGAAAAGGTGAACAGATAACAAGACATAAAGGAGAGCACTTTAACATTCATGTGACTGACAAACATGCAACAATTTAGTTTCATTTGAAATGACCGTTCATGTCACCCAAATCCAAGCAGACAACAAAAAAAATTTCTTATATTTCACCTATAATCAATGACTGTTCATGTCACCCAAATCCAAGCAGACAACAAAAAAAATTTCTTATATTTCACCTATAATCAACTAATTGATTTTGATATGAGAATTAGAGTTTTTTCATTAAGACAAAGAGGAAGAAAATCCATGCATTAATTTAAATGTATCCATATTAAACATGCCGTTTATCAGATTAGTAGGAGAAATGAATAGTTGTTTGTACTTTATGTTGCATTATCATCAAACAAAACTATAAAAATAATAAATGAAAAAGAGAATACCCAGCTACTCTATCAATGAAATCTTAATTGATGACAATGAACATTTACACAGAAATAAATAAATATGATGGATTAAAATACACTTGTGAATTAAATAACTACAAACAGTTCATACACAAAGTATATACGTAAACAATTCAAAAAAAAGTGGAAAAATAATAAAAAAATAGTGCAGCTCAATTCATACTAAAGAACTTCATCGGGAAGCTAGCTACAACTTATATAAAATGATAAATAATAATCATTGACCTTACAAACAATTAGATTCTACATGAAATAAAAATTGTAGAAAACCTGAATCTAAAGAAAAGAAATACCGTTCACATACTTTATTCTAAACATACATACATACACATATATTTCTTAACAACATTATTCTAAACTATACCTAAAAGTGCAATTTTATAATTTAGGAGTAATCACAGCAACCTTAGCAGCACATGATAGTGTTAACAATTGTTATCAAAGTTCAATCCAAATTTAGTCAATGAAAGCTCAAAAAAGGTTCTAATAGCTTTAGGTCAAAGAGTTCAAATTTGAATAATGTTTGCAGCCAAAATTGGTTAAAGAAATTGAAAAACATACGTAAATTATATTATGAGATAGATAATGAAACTTTCACAATAAATTTTAGTAGCTACAAAAATTATATTTGGATTATTATACTCACGTGCAAAGCACATGTGATACTTACTAGTATATATAAAGAAAGAAAAGAAAGAAATATCAAACAATTGAGATTTTACTCTCTAAATAAGATCTCAATTCCAGCAGCGATTTTCTTACAAATGTGTACCAAGTTTGATTCATTTAACTCTAAAAGCCATGTAAACCAACCCTCTTGTTCATGCTTTTACTTCTTCAATTGTTTTACAATAATACAAAGGAAGCAACATCATGATCCATGTGGTCAAGTATGGTGGAAATTTATTACAGTCAAGTGGTATATGTCACCATGAATCTCTATAGAATGGACCAAAATATTGTGGATTACTAGTACTATTAGGGGTGTGCATTTTCGAATTTTTCCGATTTTAATTCCGATTTCGAATTAAATTCGGAATTTCGAAATCGGAAATTCGGAATTCGGAACTTGAATTCAGAAATTCCGATTTCGAAATCATCGAATTTGGTTCGATTTCGGATTTAAGAATTTTGAAATCGGAAATTCCGATTTCGAATTAGTAATTCGAAATCAGAATCGGAATTCCGAATTCGATTTCTAATTCGAATATAATATAATATACATATATATATAATATATAATATATAATTTATAATATATAATATATAATATATATATTATTTTTATTATATAACAATATTATGTTAGTCTTATCAATATATTATATAAAAATATGTTAATTGATTAACCCATGTAATAATTTTAGTTTAGTATATTATTATGTTTAATTAACTTGTATTATAAAATTAAAATTAAAATTGAAAATTGAATTGAATTGGTAATTTTCAATTCAATTCATTTGAATGAATTTGAATTGAATTGAATCGGATTTCACAGGTTAATTTTTTCAAAAAATTCTGATTTCAAACTTTCGAATTACCGATTTCGATTCCGATTCACACCCCTAAGTACTATAACTCATCAATCTAGGAAAATGCCAAACCAACATGTAATAAAGATGGTAAGGAGACCTATCAACATTTTACTAGGTGGTTTCCAGTTTTCCCCACCACATGGAAGACTTTAGACAGTGCTCGAGGGGTCCCCAGCACAAACAGAGAAATCTTGATAGCCCTACAAATCCATCAAATCAATCACCCATGCCTACTATATATTTTTGAAATAGACGGATAAACCATCCAAATTAATGCTCGCTATTGCCGCTCATATTTTTAACATTATTCCTTTTGTGGGTATGAAGTAATTGCACCAATTAACAGAACACGATTTGCATACAAGGATCGACTATGCCCTAAATGAAACTTCAATTGGGTTGTAACTTGTGGATAAATTTTTGGTAAATAAAGAATTGTGTAATTATTTTTCTGCATAACATTTATTTTCTAGTTTAAGAATATTCATGAGGTAATTTTATTCAATCGACTGATGAAAGATAGAGATCCATTGGTTAGATTTACATGTCATTTGTTACTCTCTTTGATTTTTTTTTATTATATTTTTTCTAGTAGGGAAAGGGTGTGACTTAAGAACTGAGAAGTGAGAAGAAACCGGATATTTGAATCCAAAACTTCTAATTTCTGAGACTTCGACTTTATTTACTAGACTAAACATCATCCAATTTGAAGAGTTAAATTCATTACTTAGATATTAAAGCAACATTAAATTGTCGGTCACATTAATTTACTTCTAGAGCATCAATATATAGAGATTCTCTTTTGCAAGGAACTTGGATCTTTATCACAGGAATTCAAAGGATCATAATTTTAAAAACGAAAATGTCGAACCTCAACATATTCTTGGGTTTCTCGACTTGGATGATCATGCTGCTTTTTTGCATTATCAATGTCAAAGTCTGATACAACTGACCAAAAATTTACTTTGATTGTGAGCAAGGAGATTAATTCTACTCTCTTAGAGCATACATTACTAGACTCCCAAAAGGGGTCTAATCAAACAGTGGACGTTACTTGCACATCATACAGTAATAACCATGAAGGAAAGTCTAAGAGGGAATTACAGATCATTCCCTCTAGAAGAACAAATTCAATCAAGGCAGCGGGTCCTTGTGGTTGTGTTTTCACCTACTATCAGGGATAGAGCCAAGAACTCACAATAAGTGGGGTCAAATTTTAGTACAGTAAAATTTACTAAAAAAAAAAATACTAACATTATATACAAATTATAATTGTATCCTTTGAATACTCATTTTCTTAAAAAGTTGCAAAATCAATGCATTGTCAATTTTATTAAATACATTCTTTTTCAATGTAAGTAACTGAAACTCTTGATTTTAAAGAAAAAATAATATGTGAACTGTTGTCAATTTGATCTTCTACGGGTTTCTTTTAAGAAATTTATCTTTAGTGTGCTATATGTAACTTAATTTTGTATTATAAATAAAAAATTTAGCATCCATTTGAAAAATTCTTGTTTTCCAAAACTTTGAAGTTTGGAAAATTTGGTTCTTCCACTCCACTCAAGAAAGTTCATCCCTTAGTTTTGAAAACTATGAAAGAATTTATTTTTGAAGGAACTTCCTTAAATAAATGAAAATAAATTCAAAATTCTTGTAATGGTAAGAATTACAAATTTTCAATTGTTTGGAGTTAGAAAAGAGAATCTAATCAAATTTAGTGAGATCAAATATGATGCAACTTTAAAATTTTCTAAATTTTCTAAACCTAAAAGCTAAATTTTCAAAGTTAAGTGGGGTCAATTGACCCCACTTGGCTGCACGTGGCTCCGCCACTGCCCTGCTTAGTGTGGTGGTGGTTTCAGATTGGGAACTGGCAAGTAGGATTAAATTTCCAAGGCAACCTTATATCTTGGGCACAAGCGACATTTATCTGAAATTTAATGCAACTGGTCCTTTTTGACGGAATAATGATGTAGAAAGTTGGGTATACCTTGACCCTGATGTAAAGCGGCCACAATCCTAACGAAAGGACTTTACTGACAAGAGTCAATTGGTTTGGACTGCTTGGTTTAGGGCTTAAACAGATCGGATTCCGGATCAAAATTGATTTGTGGAACTGAATTCGATAAGGAAAATTGTTTTGGAAGTTTGCACATCGAATCTTCATATGTAGTGTCAAATCCGGTTTCAGCCGGATTTAACTACAGGTCGGATAGAAGTAAAATTGAAGATGATATAATAAAATTTGAATAATTTATGTATTTTATTTTTGCAAAAGCTTTTTTTTAAAGTGAAAAATTTTGAATCCAAAATCTCCTACTTAATTCATGAGGCATCTTTATTTTTTTAAGAAAAAAATGTCAGCGTGTAAAAAATTATAATTAGTATATGTTTTTTTACTTATTTATATTAATAGGATTCGAATCCTGAAAAATGAGCTGAACATATAAATCTTTATACGACCATTTATGATGTAGATAGATTGGAATTTGGAGTCAAATTTCAATAAATGAGTTGGTAGATAATTTCATATCTAGAAATATGGATTTAGATGAGACAAAATCTAGGATTGTACACGGTCCATTGACAACTCTAGCTAGTTTGATTCATCCTGATATGTCTTGAGGTTTATGCGATCCTATTATTGCCAAAGGTGATCTCTAACCCTTTTTTTTTTTTTTTTTTGGATAAAACGAAAGATGATCTCCATTGTGTTCAGAAGTTGAAGCCTCAATGTAATGCTGAAAATAGATATTTAAAAACTTGATGTTGTACTCCAATTAAATTCTAGTTCAAGAAGTTGATATCATCCACAAATTGAACGTTGGTAAATTAATTTGGTAAGTGGCTTATTGATGCCTGCCAACTTTACTAGTGGCTGATGTGAATTCAATAGAAAATCTATCCTTAATGCAGGACCACTTTTATATTCAAATATACACCGCCACACTACCAATTTGTACGCTGATATGTATAAGGCTATAAGAAAGTTCCTATAGTAGGTTTTCTGTGCTTAAAATCATGCCTATTCATTCACAAGCCAAATCATTGGGATTGGATGTTCAAAACTCTAGGAATTTGCCAACTTGTAACAATTTTATTCCACAAAAGCAGTTTGATTAATAGAGTCTTAATTTCGTTTTTACCCAGCCACATCATATATATTTTTTATACTATATAAAAAGGAGTTGGTGGCTTTGTTTTTTTCTGCCTCTTTAGGGGTAATATAGTCTCTCAACAGTCTCTACTGTATGACATTAATTGCATATAGTGCTATTAAGTGCTACTTGAATGGGTGATGAATTTTCTTTCATGCCCTTTTACTGACTCTTAGGTTTAGGATTTTAGACAGAAGAATGAGGTACAAAGTCTTTCTTAAGATACACCATTAATCTATATTGAATTGTGTTGGATGATAATCTCTCTGTTCACATTTGAGCTACTTGCTATGTTCCAACGGCCAACCCTTTTCCTTCCTATGTTACCATGTGCAAATCGATTGATTGTCTCGGGTTATCGTTACTTGGTGGTGGAAAGCAATGAGCTTGAGAATGTTGTGGCACTGACATGGCTTCCAACTGGAACTGTGAACAAATTTTTCTGGTGATCTTAAAATCTCTTTCTGTTGTTCTGATTAGCCATTAGTTTGATAGTTGATCTGGGGTTTGATCGTAATGGTCAATTTCATTACAAATTTTGATTTCTATGGCTTCGTGAATTATTTTCCGCACATGGGGTTCTGTTTGGTTTCTTGTAGTATTTATTGGGCAATAGTGATCACAAAAGGAGTCTTGGGGCAATACAATTTTTTCTTGATGAACATAGGTTCTCACTTTGGACAAAATGGCTGGTTTCCTTTTGATTTGTCTCGGGTGTTTGGTTTCTGTGTACTGGAACGTTGACTTGATGCTTTAATTTGGTAGTCTATTTTTACAATTTGAAATTTAGGAAATATCATTTGCTCGAATTTGTTGTTGGGTTAATTATGTTTGAATTTGTTTGGTTTTGTTACTAAAAATTCAGTAAATTATAATTGTAAAATAGATTCTGAGAAGAGAAATATACTTTATCCAGCATAGTAGAATAAAGAATATAAAGTCTACAATATGAAGTAATTATTTAATCTACAACTTTTGCGAGCACAATCTTACAATACAAAGTGATTATGTCCTTAAGGTTTATAGAGTTCCGAACTTTCTTATTCTTTTCTCACATCTCATTGTTCTCAGTCCCCTCCAAGTCTTTTGAGTATTGAATGAGTTTGCCATTCATGTACCATTCTCTCAATTTCTTTAAGCCTTGTCAACTCATTTAGCCTTTTGGATACTGCTATTAAGTCTACCAGTGTTCCATAGTAATAGTCATGAACATGGTCAAAGCGAAATTGAGAAAGGAAGCTTCCATTAATTATTCAAACCATTTTAGATTTAAACACCCGAATACAAAAGTTCTGTTGTGTCAAATGAACATTTGTAAGTACAATTTTCTGTTGTACAGCTTACTTTGATTGTTCAGTTTGCAACCTACAAAGAAAAAATTTTTCCCTTTTGATCAGAATATGCAGTCTTTATCCCTTCCATTTGAGTCCGTTCATAATGATCAATTATGTTTAACCCTTGATTATTTCTTCATTTTTCTAAGTTTCTCTGTCCCATAATTTTTGTAACCTTTGTCTCTAAACTGCAGCCACATTTCAAAGCAACTTTGATTTTGAGGCCATTAAAGAAGTTAAAATAGCACATAAAGAAATTTTCATGTGAGGACAATTTGTGGGTAAACTGTGTTCTGAGACTAGAAATGAAGTTTGCTCTGATTTGATAGTTATTGTTGCTACTTTCAAATTCATTATCTAACCTTACAATCTAAAAGATCACTACCAACATTAGTGTACCTAAAAATAGTTGAATCTAACAAGGCATGACCTTATGAATGCTGAATTTTAATCCCTTTTACTTTACACCCTTTTGCCATTGGTTCAATTTGTTTCTGCTTTCAATATTGGATGGACTTTCTGACAGTTCACAAGCACCTTCGAACTTCTATGAATTCAACAGATTATGCATGGTCATTGAATATTCTCACAACTTTGAAGCAACAAGGAATGCATTTCTTGGGGCGGCATATCAATAAGATTTTTTTTGATGAGTTTGAGCATATTAAAATATTTAACAGCAACAAGTTTGTTATTTCATTATCGTTTGAGTTGCCTCAATAGCATGTTTGCTTTTTGTGACTAAAGAGTTATCTCTGCTCATGAATTGTTCTGCTTCATTTAACATTGAAGTTGGATTCATGGACTGTTTTTGCAGGGATCATGAAAAACCATAATTGTATGCATTTATCCTATTTTACATATTCAATGTCATTTTTCATGAATTCCAGATAAGGCCTTATTAGATCTTGAGGTAGACCAAAACTCCTTGATAGAAGCCAAAGGCTGTGATACTCGTGTCTATTGTGCTTTTGCTGAAGAAGTCTGCCAATAGCTACACTTCCAATAGTACTGAAAATACATTGTCATTTTCTCTAAAACAAAAAATGCCACTATAGACAAGAATCATATTATCAACATGTCACCAATTACAAAGCTATACCAACATCTTGGGGTGAACAAAGGCAGTGCATATCCTTAAGACACTGAGGACTCTAATGGTAGATCTAGCAAAAGCAACACTTGACACTCTGCTTGCAAGTGCAGAGGAAGTATCAGATAACCGTGTTCAACCATCAACTACTGCAAATGCAGAAGGCACAATCAAGACTCCAAGAAAAACAGCTGCACCACTGAAGATGAACGTTAGCCTCGCCAAAAAACAGTACACCTGAGCTGTAAGAAAGATTGCTACAAGACTACAACACTTATAATCTACTTATCATATTCCAAATATTCCTATTTTAAGAGACCAAGTATCGTGAACTACTCCTTTATCTTTGTTATGTAAATAGTTTAATCTACAATAAAACTGTTTCAAATTAGATTAAATGCAAGGCAATTTATTATATCTACTTAGAAAAGAAACAACTAAGCATCTAATCTACATCTGAAACTAACAGAGAGGCTACAATGCTGTAGCAATAGTCGTTAAGCAAAGATATGACACCTCTGCTATGAAAGCTTTTAATAAAAATAGGGGCGTGATTATGTACTATGTAGTGGTTATGTTAAATCCATCTTCAAAAGTACTTAGTATAAGTTGCGTCATTGTTGGAGCAGGTTTACATCATTCGATTGGTAACTCGCTATTTTATTTTCACAATGAAGACTTTCACAACGCCTAGGCTATTTTGTTAGGCACTGATATGATCCCCAACTACTTTCACAGGTAAGATATCTTCTTTCAACTATAAACTTCCATAGTTCCTCCCATATGTGCACCTTAACTGTAATACATTCTTCGATCCTCCACGACTACAACAACATGGTGTTTATGAGTTTTTTTATGCTTGACAAATACAAACCTGATATTTTTATTTCACATTCTCAACTCTTATATTTCTGACATTCAAGGAATAAACAAAAGCCTCTTTATTATACACACTGAAGCTAACAACAAAATCTACCACTAACTAAAACCAACAAAAATTAAAATTCTTGCATAATCACAGGCACCCCACTCCTGCACGTTGCGCAGGCTTCTTCCCCTAGTCTCGACAATATAAAAGCAACTAAAAACTAGCTAGATAATGAAAATGCCTAGCTGGTACTTCATGCACCCAAAGCAAATGCAACAACAGGGCTCCTTGACAGGTGCCGAACCTGTGCAATAATAAATATTAAAATCCTAATTACCACCACAATTAATTTGTAAGAGTGGCAAGTAAGGTCATCTCCTCAGGGAACGGGTAGAAAAAAATGTCTCTTTCTAAGTCACAGAAAAATGGGGGGATTTGGATGGAATAGAACTAAAAATAAAATAAATAAACTTAGAAAATGAAATTGAAAATACTAAATAAATAAAGCACCAAAGAACGATTAGAAATTAATTCAATAGAAATGCAAGTAGTGAAATTCTACCCAAAGGAACAACTTCTCAGGCACAGTCCAATCACTTGATCATTGATGCAAGAATAATTCAATCATTTGTCACTAGGCTAGTTATAGTTGCCAACAAGCTCTGACAACCAGCTTTTCCTTACTTTTTGACACCAAGGTACCGTTAACTGCTTCCCTAACCAGATAACAACCCTAGGTACGACCATAGGAATTTAATTATCCAATTGCATTAAAAGCTAGAAAAACCCAACCCTAACCAACAAACACGCTAAGAGGGTTCATTTAAGCTAGATCATGCGTTTCCCCAACATAAAACCAATTATGGTGGTCGCCACTAATTATTAACTAAATGAACGATTACGTATTCAATTAGTTAATTTGACAGTAGGCTATTAGGTTAAATTAAATATCCGGCCGTGATACTCAATTAACAAAATAACCCTCAAGCAATTAATCCAGAAAACGTACGAATAATAACAAATTAAAAGAAAGGTTAGAGATTCGATTAGATCTCACAAATATCCTGGACCGCGCCTTCGAGTTGCCCTTTGAGTAGACTAGGGTTCTAGCCGCTCCTCATGGAGAATTTCATCCAACAATTGTTTGGGAATTTATCAACCATGAAGGTAACGAGAAAGAAACAAAATAGCGAATTTTAATTGACAAACTTCCAAGTTAATAACACACTGAGAACCAGCCGCTAAGTTCACTTCCTTCCGTCACAAACGAGTGACCAATCACCAGGGAAAAGGACAAAAGCGAAGGAAGGAAAAGATGAAGACGCAGCCAAACTTTTCCTCCCTAAAACTAAGTGATCAATCACCAAGACAAAAACGAAGAAGTAAGAAAACAATGAAGATATTGTTCCTTGTCTTGCGTCGTGACTTCTTTTTCTCTGCGGCTGATGTGGTAGCCAATTAAATAGAAACCTAAGCTTTCCTAATCACTTAGGAAACCTAGTCCTAATTGGAGTCTATTTTCCTAAAAAGCATTAATAAAGTAAATAAGGAAACTAATTACTAAAAAATCCCTAATTAAAAGGGTCTTCAACCAATTACTGAAAATAAATAAAATCTTCCACCAATGGTAGGAATTGTCAGGCGCAGGATTTTTTCCACAGAGATTCTTCTTCACAGCTCAATGTAGCGCGCATACGGCCTATCTTTGAAGGTCTTCTGGAATTTTCACCAAAAATAGAGCTTTTAATCTTCAATTAATTCCAAGAACCTAAAATCAATACCAAAACCAAATATGAGTAGAATAAGGCAATAAAGATCATATCTAGGCCATAATTGAGGGAAAATGTCCACAATTAATGTGTACAATTAAGGACTCAACAAATTCCCCCACACCTAAACAATGCTTGCCCTCAAGCATTCAAAAACTCAAAAGTGAAAATCAATCATAGAATAGCATAAAATCATATCACAAATAATCCACATTTCCTTGACAATCTCATCAAAATCAGGATATTCAAGACTTGACAATCCTCACATAGGTAATCGTGTATGCCCTCGACACTCAAGGTGTTTAAAAAAGGACATGTACGCTCCAATCAACACCATAGAAAGAAATTACCATAAGCTTGCTAATCTATCACATCTCCACCACTAAATAAGAATTCAAATGCAAAAATCAAAGGGTCTTTAACAAGGGTTGCAACGGGGCTTAGGGCAAAGGTTGGACAAAGAGGTAATTTAGGCTCATAAATATCAAAGAAAATTTCAAAATGTCTCTTGCATGAATTTAGATATCACAATCATTCATATAATTGGCTCGTAAGCATGACAACAACTTCTCTAGCATAGCAAGTGCATACAAAACAAGAGGATTAGTTCCACTATCAAAGCACTTTTTTTTTTTTCTTCTTTTTTCTTCGAAGTGCTTCACCCATTTTTTTTCTTTTTTTTTTCCTGTTTGTTTTCTCTTTTTGTCTCCTTTTTTGCGTTTTCTTTCTTTTTTTTTCTGATTCTTTTTTTTTTTTTTAGAGAAAACACTAATAACATATGAACATAAAAGCACTTGCTAACTAGGAGTACAATAGCCTTCATTACTCATGATATCCTCATACAAAAAAAACATTAAGTCACTTCCTTGACATAAGGTTCAAACAACGGGGTCTATAACAAAAACGGGTTACAAGGTGATCAAAAGTATTGTTTAAACAAAGAAAAAGGTCTAAGGTCCAACTTGGTCAACTAGTGGAAAAATATAGTCAATGTGGGTTTTTAGAAAGCCAAAAAGGGTAAATCCTAATTGCCCTTATCATATCCTTGCACCAAATTCAATAATGTGGCCTTGACACGTATATCATAGCAAGTTCTAGAATAATCGAACTAGGTGTGATAATTACACTCAAAAAGAATTCAAGGCAGAATTTTCATAATGAACAATTTAAGCTCAAAAGCTCACAAATGGCTATATATGTCATGTCAAGAACATCCCTTTTTCAAGTCAATTGCAAGTACATACGGGATATTCATGCCATTTCCATTATACTACTCCTGATTGCAATTCAACCACAAAATACCCACTAAACATAAAAAGGACAAAACACCAACAAGCAACTAGAGAATAAAAGGCATTAAAACAAAAACTGAAACTAAAATTGAAAAAAACTAGGAAAAGTATCAACCAAGCCAAAGTATTCCTCCCCCCACACCTAAATCTTACATTGTCCCCAATGTAAGAGATAAAGAATAAGAAAAAGAAGTATTAGGGGACAACGAAACTTCCTCAATCACTGGAGGGTATCGATCAATATGACTCGGGGTGGCGCGGCAAGATCTCCTAGGTGATAGTTGGTAAGGCGCGGGCACACCTTAGAACCCTTAGTCTTCGGATCACCCGTGAGGAGTTTTTTTTTTTTTAGTTGTGGGCAGAAGACTTTCCCCCTTACAGCCAAGGCACGCCATAACTGGAAGAGTCTTCATCCATCCCTTTTTTTTTTTTTTACTCTTGGGCAAAAGACTTCCGTCGTTACAACCGAGGCACGCCATAACCTGGAAACCCTTCTGTCCAAAAATTTTGTGTAGACAAAAATGTGACCAGAAGACTTTCCTCCTTACAGCCAAGGCACGCTCTAACTGTGAAAGTCTTCTGTCCAAGCCAAACGAAAAACTCCATTGAGCAAAGTTTTGGCACACACACCCAAGGCCTACAAACACAAAATTTGCATTAAAACAAGAAAATGGCTTAGCATAAGAAATAAAAAAAAACGAAATATGGAAAAAAAAATCAAAATTCAACAACATGAAATAACGAAAAATCAAAATTCTTAGGTTGCCTCCCAAGTAGCGCCTTTCTTTAATGTCTTTGGCTAGACATAAATGTCTTTACTCAAGGAGGATAAAATCTTGTAGCTCGTTTCACTGCTTTCTTCTCTACATAATCTTCATACCCTTCATAAGTAGAGTAATCTTTATGCACACGAGCTCTTTTCTTCCATTGACTAGTGGGTGGCGCTAAGCAATCAAATAACAACTTCAACTCTTCGCTCACTCCTCCATCGCGACCAATTAACAATTTAGTAGTCATCATGACTCCTAAATTATTCCTGTCATGAAACTCAAATGCTTCTGGTATAATAAAGTCAATTTCATCAACAGGAGATATAGAATGAGATTCAAGAACACATTGGTTAGAGGATGGAGAAGATATCACCATAATTGGGAGTTGTTTGGTGGACTCTTCCACTGGAGAGATTTGAGGTTGAGAATCTTCATTTTCAACTTCCTCTTCAACTTCATCCATGGCACTAACATTCTCAGGGTTAGCTTCTGGCGGAGACGGCAGCTCCCCATACATCTGAGAGTCCAAACGGTTGATAACTGTTATCATTTGACTTATTTGAATCTCCAGATTGTGCATACCAACTCTTGTCTCTTCCTGAAATTGAGTAGTGCTCTGCTGTAATTGAGCAGTACTTATGGCCAAGTTTCTGACAAGATCTTCCAAAGAATTCCCTCCATCAGAAGATGAGAGTTGAGATGTTGGCCTCTCTGCATAGCTATAGTTGGGGTAGTCCCACCATCCTTGACTATACGTATTTGAATAAGGATCAAACATTAGTGGGGGTGGATTTTGGAATACTCCAACATCACAAAATTGGGCATTCATATCATCTTGAAGTAATGGACACATGTCAGTTAGATGATCCAACTGACATATTCCACAAGTGTTGACTTGTTGTTTTTGTCCATCACTCAACTTTTGCACAAGAGAGGCCAAATCATCTAAATGAGGATCACTAATAGAAGAGTTCTCATTAAACCAATTAGGAACAAAGTCTAGTCTATCACCAAAATATTGAAAATTAGCAGCCATCAACTAGTAAGAAAAATAGAAGAGAGATAAAGAAGGAAAAAAAAAAATAAATCAAAAAGACGAACTCAAAAAGAAACAAATAATTCAGGCACCCGTTCCCCGGCAACGGCGCCAAAAATTGACAGGTGCCGAACCTGTGCAATAATAAATATTAAAATCCTAATTACCACCACAATTAATTTGTAAGAGTGGCAAGTAAGGTCATCTCCTCAGGGAACGGGTAGAAAAAAATGTCTCTTTCTAAGTCACAGAAAAATGGGGGGATTTGGATGGAATAGAACTAAAAATAAAATAAATAAACTTAGAAAATGAAATTGAAAATACTAAATAAATAAAGCACCAAAGAACGATTAGAAATTAATTCAATAGAAATGCAAGTAGTGAAATTCTACCCAAAGGAACAACTTCTCAGGCACAGTCCAATCACTTGATCATTGATGCAAGAATAATTCAATCATTTGTCACTAGGCTAGTTATAGTTGCCAACAAGCTCTGACAACCAGCTTTTCCTTACTTTTTCGACAGCCAAGGTACGACCGTTAACTGCTTCCCTAACCAGATAACAACCCTAGGTACGACCATAGGAATTTAATTATCCAATTGCATTAAAAGCTAGAAAAACCCAACCCTAACCAACAAACACGCTAAGAGGGTTCATTTAAGCTAGATCATGCGTTTCCCCAACATAAAACCAATTATGGTGGTCGCCACTAATTATTAACTAAATGAACGATTACGTATTCAATTAGTTAATTTGACAGTAGGCTATTAGGTTAAATTAAATATCCGGCCGTGATACTCAATTAACAAAATAACCCTCAAGCAATTAATCCAGAAAACGTACGAATAATAACAAATTAAAAGAAAGGTTAGAGATTCGATTAGATCTCACAAATATCCTGGACCGCGCCTTTGAGTTGCCCTTTGAGTAGACTAGGGTTCTAGCCGCTCCTCATGGAGAATTTCATCCAACAATTGTTTGGGAATTTATCAACCATGAAGGTAACGAGAAAGAAACGAAATAGCGAATTTTAATTGACAAACTTCCAAGTTAATAACACACTGAGAACCAGCCGCTAAGTTCACTTCCTTCCGTCACAAACGAGTGACCAATCACCAGGGAAAAGGACAAAAACGAAAGGAAGGAAAAAGATGAAGACGCAGGCCAAACTTTTCCTCCCTAAAACTAAGTGATCAATCACCAAGACAAAAACGAAGAAGTAAGAAAACAATGAAGATATTGTTCCTTGTCTTGCGTCGTGACTTCTTTTTCTCTGCGGCTGATGTGGTAGCCAATTAAATAGAAACCTAAGCTTTCCTAATCACTTAGGAAACCTAGTCCTAATTGGAGTCTATTTTCCTAAAAAGCATTAATAAAGTAAATAAGGAAACTAATTACTAAAAAATCCCTAATTAAAAGGGTCTTCAACCAATTACTGAAAATAAATAAAATCTTCCACCAATGGTAGGAATTGTCAGGCGCAGGATTTTTTCCACAGAGATTCTTCTTCACAGCTCAATGTAGCGCGCATACGGCCTATCTTTGAAGGTCTTCTGGAATTTTCACCAAAAATAGAGCTTTTAATCTTCAATTAATTCCAAGAACCTAAAATCAATACCAAAACCAAATATGAGTAGAATAAGGCAATAAAGATCATATCTAGGCCATAATTGAGGGAAAATGTCCACAATTAATGTGTACAATTAAGGACTCAACACTCCTTACGAGATGTGTTCCGTCTTCCCAAGACAAGGAACCAGATAAAGTTGTGTTCCCCTCTACAATTGCCGAAACCTTCACCTTGAAAGACTGTGTCTCCCCAGCTTCTGTGAATATTAAAGTGTCAGGTTCAACTTGGATATTGAGACCTGATGGAGCCACTACTTTTGCTATATATCTTGACTCGGGTGAACCAACGTTCTTCACTGTTCTATAAAACTCAATACTGATGGATGTAGATGGTGGCACAGGAACAGAAAAACTAGGCAAATTGAGACTAGTACTTGATTGGTTTTTCACACAAGTGATGTTGTCACCAGTTATGTGTTTCAACATTGATGCGTCATAGCCAATTCCACAAAGAAAACTTATGTAATCTGATACGGTTGCATCATAAACCAAGCCGGGGTCAATGGCCTTCAATGGATTAATGTTGCCAGCTCCAAATGCTAATCCATTTTGATTCTTGCTATCATTAACACCCATTGGAGTGGCTAACAGAGAGAGAGAGAGAGAGAGAGAGAGAGAGAGAGAGACAAAAGTTGATCAGAACAAACTGAAAAATAAGAAATCATATGTTTTCTTTCTTTTACCTGTTGTCATCAAAGCAGATTTTACAGCTGCAGGAGACCATAGTGGATGAAAGGTTTTGACATATGCAGCGGCTCCTGTGGCATGAGGACATGCCATGGAAGTTCCAGATAGGAAGTTGAATGTAACAATTCTTTTGTCACCTGCTATTTCTGTAGGAGGAATTGTTGGTGGCCATGCGGCCAAAATATCAACTCCCGGTGCAGCAAGATCAGGCTGCAGTAAGAATAATTGTAAAATGAAAGTGTGAATTGCACAAACAGAACCCCATAATTAAATAAATTAAGGAGGTGAAATTAAATCAACTTTTAAGATTTCTGGATTGATTTCGTTAGGCCCTCGTGACGAGAACGATGAAATGTAGGGTGCTTGTGTGTTGGAGAGTTCTTTGCTCCTTAATATGGTTGCAGTTGGGTTCCTGAAAAAATAAATGAACATAAAGAATTGCACAACATTCAAAGATTGATCCAAATACAACATTGTTTTACGTCTAAAATTAACCTGGTTGAATTTATGTACTTCAAAATTCCGCTGCTCCCATTTGCTTCAAGACTCACAACGGATGCTGGCAATGGGTAAAGGGAACTGAAGTCGTTGAGATTGGGAACTAGCATGATGGTTCCGAAGCCACCTGCTTCTGCCACTATATCTCCTGCAACACCTTGCTCGCATATTACTATCTTTCCCTCAACCATGTTTCTATCCAATGAGTTTTCTATGCTGCAGAATCTGCATTTTAGCGGCTAGCGATTAGAAACAAATTTAAATGAGACGCAGATATCAGAGATGAAGGGAGTGTGGAGACAAAAAGGAAGTGTACTTACGCAGAGGTTGAGCTATCGAATCCATCAGCTATATTGGGTGCATCACGAGCAGGAATTAATGGGTATAAAGTACCATTCATATCGTAGGTGTTGATTGAATTACCCTGTGCATGAAAATGGAAACATATGAGCAATATAAGTAGTTAAAATAAAAATAGAACTTAAGAGTAAGACTAAGCTTCCTAGTGGCTGTGACTAATGGAAAACAAACTAAATATGATAATTAAAAACCTATTCTAACTGTAACAAATTAAGCTTGTGTTTCTAGTTTGCTAATTGTACCTCAAGTAACATATTGTTGCCAAGAAGCACATTGGTTCTGAAATTACGGTCTATGGTACTAGCAGCTACTGAGAGAAGCCAAGGTGCCACATTGGTAACGGAAAATGCACGCGGGCCTTCATTTCCAGCTGAAGCAGAGGTGAGAATGCCATTTTGCATGGCATGAAAAGCTCCTATCGCTATTGAATCCTGGAAATAAGGAAGAGGGTCGGTTCCTCCAATTGATATGGAAATTAAGTCCACCCCGTCAACAGTAGCATCATCAAAAGCTCTAAGAATCTCATGGGCACCGCAACCAGCATCAGCCCAGCAAACTTTGTATACAGCAATCCTTGCTGAAGGAACCCCTCCTCTAGCAACTCCTAAGCCGAAACCCAGTAGGTTTGCCTCAGCAACTGAGTTGCCTGCTGCAGTAGATGCCGTATGCGTCCCATGACCGTCTGCATCTAAAGGAGATGCACCAACTCCTCCTGGTTGAACTTTTTTGGGTCCGATAGCTTCTTGCTCCAATAATTTTACTGACATTTTTATACATTTAAAAAAGAGTCGGTAGCTTAATTTCAACCCTGAATACCCAGAGTTAAAATCAAAGAAAATCTTCTTACTTGTTACATGAAAAGTTGGTTGAAGTTTCACAAGTGCCTTTCCACTTCGTACGCGGCGGGCCGAAGCCTTTGTCATCGAAACTGCTGGAATCCGGCCAAATTCCAGTGTCTATGACACCAATTATAACATCACTTTCAGTTGAACTCCTTGGGACATTCTCTGGGAAGCCAAGAAAATTCCAAGATTTTGTAGTATGGAGTTTCTTTTTGGTGCTCTCGAAAGCAGATACCACACCTTCTAGTCCTGATCAAGTTCAACACAAAATTGTATTAAATATTGCACATATTTTATTGAAGTAAGAATCTTATCAACCTTGGGTAGGATGAAGGTACAAATTCCCAACATAGCAATACAGATATAATATTGTTGGAATGTATTATACACTTACCAGCTATTTCTTGTAATTCATGAGGCGCCAACCGAGCCAAGAAACCATTGAAACTTTTGAAATGATGAAGAAGAGATTCGTTTGCCTTTCTTTCTCATGCATCACATATGAAATTGATAAAAAAGAGTTAATACCATGAATGTTCACATGGACAAACGTATGATAAAGTTGTAAAAATCAAAGGGTTATTAATTTTATACGATAGAATATTTACACTGATTTTAGTTTGTGTTATTAAAAATTACATATTTGAGCCAGCTACATACTCTCCAACAACTTTCTCCAAAATTTTACGATGAGTAGATTCCATTTCCACCTGAGTAGCATGTTGGGTGCCCATGTAAACAATGCATACCTGAACAAAAAGAATGCAAGTGAGAGTATTAAATAATTTCCAAGATGAAAATCTTATGGAAATATATTTACATATACGTATAAAAGAAATTCAAGAAATAAATCAAAGATACGTGCCGGGGCCTCAGAATAGCAGCAGTGGACAAGCCAAGCAAGGGTAATAAGATAAACATTGAACCAATGGATCGAAGAATTTGCCATTGTTTTTCCAGGTTGTGAATGGCCAGACCTCAAAATTGTACTATTAGATTTATGGCGTGGTTTTCATGCATGCCTATTTATACTAGATGGATGGGACAGAGTTGGAATTTTTGAGTTAGATTTCCTTGGTATTGATCTTATGGTCACGTTCACTAAATCAGCCGTCTTTATTCCTCTCTATGTGTGCTGTAGTTCTACAACATAGAACAATTTGGACTTTCAAATCAAAATCTTACTGAGAGAAATCAAAATCATGAATCCTTTTCCCGAGGAACTGCCGATTAAAGCACCTATTATTTAAACTAAAGGATTTTGTTGCATTTGCCCAAGCACTACTATGACGGTCGTAAAGATTAGTTACATTAGTACAATGACGACATTGAGTCGTTTACACTGTGATAACTGATATGCATTAGATCAATCTCTCAAGTACAACAATTCGGCCCACAAATTGAAAGAAATAGGGAATGTAACGTGCCCGTCGTATAATAATCACATTAAACTTCATTCATTAAATTTTTTTTTGGTGAGATTAGAAATAGTTTAATAGATGATCTAAGTGAAGGCTAGGTTTAGTTGAGTAAGCTATCGCTTTAAGTCTTCAATTGGATTTGCCTCTTAGGAATTTCATTCTAATGAATTTTACATGTACAATTACCTGGAAAATGAACAGAATCAATGCAAGATTAGAGAACAGAACCTTACCCTTCATTATCGGTGATTACTTTTTTTTTTTTTTTTTTTGCATGAAAAATGGTGCTATTAATGGATATAAATTGTTCTTTTTCAAGTAAAAGAAAAAAATTAGTATCTTTTTGAAGGAAAAATTAATGACGGTCATACTATGCAAGATGGGAAAATGTTACCTTTGATGTGATTATTGGTTCTTTTGCCAGAAAAAATGGTAGATTGGTGGTTGTAAATTTTGTTCTTTCAACTGAAAAGGTTGCAGCACTACTGTTTTAATAGATACGAATGACTGATCCCTTTTTTCTTTTTTCTTTTCTTTCCCACCTACTTTCTCATGTCATATACACTTAATTTCCCTTTATGGATAATCTCTTCACATGTGTTTTAACTTTTCCCATTAACTGGAATTGCCATTTACAAGTAGGTTTTACTAAATTCTGAACAAAGTGAATTCGAGATGGAGACCTGAAAAAGAAAGAGCTCAAGGAGTGAAATTCCAACCTTAGAGCATCAAGAATGGATTGTTTGAGATTTTCTTTAAATGCCTTGATTTCTTTCGATTGAATTAACATAAGGCATTAGTAAAGTTTGCTGGGATCAATAAGCCACTGGTACCAAATTATTTTACCTAACTTCAGCTTGTGGATGATATCAACTTCTTACAATAAAAATTAATAGATTAATCTTTACACTAATAATGCATACACTGTCATATTTGAATAAATGACAACCATGTAACATTTAGTTTTTAGAATTCAACTTTTACACATGTATACTAAATCTAATAGTGATAGTATATATATTGACAGTACATATAAGATTTACTCAAAATTAATTGGAGTAAAACATCAAACTTTTAGATATTTGTTTTCAGCACCATTGAGGCTTCAACTTTTGGACACTATCAGAGGAAACCTTTCAAAATAATAGAATGACAAAAACCTCAGGGCACATTACAATGAGCTAAACTATAAATGGAGCCTGTCCAGCCCTAGATCTGGCTCAATCCTGTCCATATTTATTGACATGCAATTCTCTCCTAACCATTCTTTCAAATTCAAGCAGGATTCAGTCTAATCTACATCATAGACGCATCACATATGGATTTATATATTTCAGAACGTTTTAGACCTATTAATGTAAATGTATAAATAACTAACATATATTGACTATAATTTGTTACTAACCCACATTGTTTTTTCCTTCAAAAACAAAGACACCTCGTGAATCAAGTAACTGTTGAGTTTTTTTTTTCTCACTTGTATTGTTTAGATTTATTAAAAAAGTTTTTGTAAAAGTAGAATAATAAATTCATTGAAATTTTATTATATTGAATTAGACTGGATTTTGCTTATACTTACCCAGATCCGACCGAAACCAGATTCGAAACTATAAGATTTGATGGATAAATGATTTAACACAATTATTTCTTGTCAAATTCAATAATAAAATTATCAATTTCGGCCCTGAATCTACTCTTGTCAGTAGAGTCATTTTGCCTTGGATTGTGGCCAATTTGCATGAGGGTCGAGGTACACCCAATTATCCATATCGTTATTTCATCGAAAAGGACCAGTTACATTGAATTTGAGATAGACAGTGCTCGTGTCCAAAATATAAAGTTGTCTCGAAAATTTTGTCCAACTTCTCAATATGAAACCACCACCATAGTAGGCAAAACACAACCAGAAGGATTCTCTACCTTGATTGAAATTGGTCTTCCTGAGGGAATGATCTGTGATTCCTTCTTCGATTTTCCTTCATGGTTGTCACTGTATGATTACAAGTAACATTCACCGTTTAATTAGACCCCTTTTGGAAGTTTAGTAAAGGAATTGTATGCTCTAAGAGAGTAGAATTAATCTCGTTACTCACAATCAAAGTAAATTCTTCATCATTTGCTCGAGACTTTGACATTGATAATGCAAACAATAGCACGAGCATCCAAGTAGAGAGGCTGAAGAATATGTTAAGGTTCCACATTTTGGTGTTTAAATTATGATCCTTTGAATTGTGATAACGATCCAAGTTCCTTGCACAAGAGAATCTCTATATATTTGATGCTCCACTAGTAAATTAACATAACTGACCATTTAATTTGCTTTAATAGCCAGGCGATGAACTTAACTCTTCAAATTCGATGACGTCTAAGCGACCAATGGATCCCCCCGCTCCCCGGGGCAAATTTTTACTCTGAGTAATGTAAAATGATTGAAATTATGTTATCCAAATATTTAAAGCAGCAATGTAACTTTTATTCAGGAGAGTTAAATAATCTTGTTGACAAGCACGTAATCTTATCCAACATAAAAACTGTAAGTTTATTCAGAAAAATTAAATAATCCTATGATATTTTATTCAATTGATAGTTTTAACATAATACTTTTCTTTTGATAACAAAATTGCATCTGGAACTTACACACCAATTAAAGTATCATATAATGCGTACTAGTCCATGCATTCAAATCATGTTTTCTTAATGAGTAAAAAGTATATCATGATGATTCTGGTAATCCTTTGATACACTATTAATCCATATCACATAAGCAAAGTTTCTCTTAATTTCTGTCTCATTAATTTTTCCAAATCCAACTTCCTTAACTTTCTCTGTCGTTCTCTTATTTTTGGCCAAACACTCCTTCATTCCCTTCCTTTTCCCCTCCAAGTATTTCCACACTCCTCTCTCTCTCTCTCTCTCTCTAAATCTTTCTCTAATGCAAACTCTTAAAGCAACCAATCTAGCAAACAAACAGTGGTTGGGTCCATTGGCTAGGGGCTTCATTCCCTCCCCGGCAGACTAAGGTTTTGGTGAAGGGACAGAGGAAGGTTTGGACAAAAAAAAAAAAAAAAAATCCAGCTAACGTTTAACATCACCGTAAAAGGGTCAAACTTTAAACTAATAATATATTTCCTTTCACATCTTTTATTTCTATTGATTTAGCACCCAAGTTTTTTTTTAATTTTCTATCTTTTTGTGTATTTTTTATTAAAATCTGTGTAGATAATTATCCAGAATATCCAAAAGCAAAAAGAATAAAAAACTTGAGTATATGTCAACATAAATTAAAAGCATAAGCGGTAACATCTCGTTAGTCCAAAATTAGTGTCTTTTAAGGTGAAGCAATCTTTATTCCTCTCTATGTGTGTTTTGTTCTACAACATAGGACAATTTGGAGTTTCAAATCAAAATCTTACTGAGAGAAATCAAATCATTTTTTTTTGGACTCATGAATCCTTTTCCAACGGAATGCTAATTAAAGCCCCCATTATTTTGCGCAAAGCATTTTGTTGCATCTGCCAAAGTACTATTAAGAGGGTCATAAAGATTAGTTACATTAGTACAATGAGTAAATGACAACTTCGATGATGATCTAAGGCCCCGTTTGATAATTTAATTTAGCACTTAAACTTAATGGATTCAGATCTTAATACGTTTAGACCGTTTGATAACCGAAAATAGAATATTTGAATGAATTAAGTGGCATTGAATTTTTAGGCAAAATTTGCTCCCAAAAATAAGTGATAAGCTAATCACTTATCACTGAATGTGATATACATTCAAATGTATTAGATTTAGTACTTAACAATTCAATTAATTAATGAATTCAGATTTCAGATTTTAGATTTTAGATTTCAGATTTCAGATTTCAGAGTTCAGTTTTCAGACTTCAGTTTTACCAAACGCACCCTAAGTGAAGGCTAGGTTTAGTTGAGTGAACTGTCGCTTTGAGTCTTCATGTGTGTTTCCCTGTTAGAAATTTCGTTTTAATGAATTTTACAGCTAAAATTACCTAGAAAATGTAAAGAGTCAATGCAAGATTAAAGAACCTTACCCATGATTATCGGTGATACCATTTTTTTTTGCATGAAAAATGGTTCTATTAATGGATATAAATTTTTTTTTTCAAGAAAAAAAAAATTAGTATCTCGTTAAAGGAAAAATTAATGACGATCATACTATGCAAGATGGGAAAATGTTACCTTTGATGCGATTATTGGTTCTTTTGTCTGAAAAAATGGTAGATTGGTTGTTGTACATTTTGTTCTTTTGCGTAAAAAAGTTGCAGTACTATTGTTTTAATAGATATGAATGACTGATCCCTCTTTGCTTTTTTCTTCCACCTGCTTTCTCATGCTATATGTATACTTAATTTCTCTTTATGGATGATCTCTTCACATGTGTTTTAACTTTTCCCATTAATTGTAATTGCCATCTACAAGTAGGTTTCACTAAATTTTGAACAAAGTGAATTCAAGATGGCAATTCCAACCTTAGAGCATTAAGAATGGATTGTTTGAGATTTTCTTAAAAATGTTCTCTAAAATGCCTTGATTTCTTTGGATTGAATTAGCATAAGGCATTAGTAAAGTTAGCCGGCATTGACAAGCCACTAGTACCAAATTATTTTACCCAACTTCAGCTTGTGGATGATATCGACTTCTTACACAAAAAATTGATGGATTAATCTTTCATACACAGACAATATATATACTATCACATTTGGATGAATAACAATTATGTGAAATTTAAATTTGTAATTCACCTTTTACATGTGGCATAAATCTAATAATGATAGTGTATGTATTGACAATGTATATAAGACTTATTCAAAATTAATTGAATTAAACAACAAGCTTTTAGATATTTGTTTTCAGCACCATTGAGGTTTCAACTTTGGGACACTATCAAAGGAAACCTTTCGAAATAATAGGACGGCAAAAATCTCAGGGCACATTACAATGAACTAAATTCGGGCCGTCAATGGAGCCTGTCTAGCCCTAGATTTGGCCTCAATCCTATCCAAATTTCTAGACGTGGAGTTCTCTCCTGATCATTCATTCAAATTCGACTAGGATTAATCTAATCTCTATTATAGATGCGTCACATATGGATTGATGTGTTACAGATCCTTTTAGACCTGTTAATGTAATGTATAAATAAGTAACTGACATATATTGATTATAATTCGTTACTAACCAACATTGTTTTTTCCTTCAAAAATAAAGATATCTCGTGAATTAGGTAACCCAATTGTATTGTTTAGATTTGTTAATAAAGCCTTTTGTAAAAGTATAATAATAAATTCATTGAAATCTTATTATATTGAATTGGATTGGATTTTGCTTATACGTTGTCACATCCGACCAAAACGGGATTCGAAACTACGTACAAAGATTCGGTGGATAAACGATCAAACACAATTATTTCTTATCAAGTTCAGTTCCAAAATTATCAATTTTGGCCCCGGATCTAACTTTTGGTAGTAGATTCATTTTGTCTTAGATTGTGGCCACTTTGCACGAGGGTTGAGGTACACCCAATTATCCATATCATTATTTCGTCGAAAAGGACCAGTTGCATTGAATTTGAGATAGACATTGCTCGTGTCCAAGATATAAGGTTGCCTCGAAAATTGTGTCCAACTTCTCAATGTGAAACGACCACCATAGTACGCGAAAACACAGGCACAAGGACTCTCGACCTTGATTGAAATTGTTCTTTCTGAGGGAATGATCTGTGATTCCTTCGATTTTCCTTCAGGGTTGTCACTGTAGGATATACATGTCACGTTCACTGTTTGATTAGACCCCTTTTGAGAGTCTAGTAAAGGAATTGTATGCTCCAAGAGTGTAGAATTAATCTCGTTACTCACAATCAAAGTAAATTCTTCATTATTTGCATGGGACTTTGATATTGATAATGCAAACAATAGCATTAGCATCCAAGTAGAGAGGCTGAAGAATATGTTAAGGTTCCACATTTTGCTGTTTAATTTATGATCCTTTGAATTTGTGATACCGATCCAAGTTCCTCGCACAAGAGAATCTCTATATATTGATGCTCCAGTAGTAAATTAACATAACCGACCATTTAATGTTCTTTAATAGCCAAGTAATGAACTTAACTCTTCAAATTAAATGGCGTCTAAGGGATCAATGGATCTCTCTCCCTTTCCCTTCTCCCCGCCCCATTTTTTACCATTAGTCAATTGATTGAAATTATCTTATCCTAATATTTAAAGCAGCAATGTAACTTTTATTCAGGAGAGTTAAATAATCTTGTTAACAAATACATAATCTTATCCGACATAAAAATTGTAAGTTTGTTGAGTAAAATTAAATAATCCTATGATATTTTATTCAATTGATAGTTTTAACATAATACTTTTCTTTTGATAACAAAATTGCATCTGGAACTTGCACACCAATTAAAGTATCATATAATGCGTACTAGTCCTTGCATTCAAATCATGTTTTCTTAATGAGTAAAAAGTATATCATGATGATTCTCGTAATCCTTTGATGCACTGTTAATCCAACCTTATCACATAAGCAAAGTTTCTCTTAATTTCTGTCTCATTAATTTTTCCAATTCCAACTTCCTTAACTTCCTCTATCGTTCTCTTATTTTTGGCCAAACACTCCTTGATTCCCTTCTTTTTCCCCTCCAATTATTTCCCCACACACACACACACACACACACACACTCTCTCTCTCTCTCTCTCTCTCATGCAAACTCTTAAAGCAACCAATCTAGCAAACAAACAGTGGTTGGGTCTATTGGCTAGGGGCTTCATTCCCTCCCTGGCAGACTAAGGTTTTTGTGTCGGGACAGAGGAAGGTTTAAAAAAAAAAAAAAAAATCCGGCTAACGTTTAACATCACCTTAAAAGGGTCAAACTTTCAACTAATAATATATTACCTTTCACATTTTTTATTTCTATTGATTTTGCACCCAGTTTTTTTTTAAATTTTTCTGTCTTTTTGTGTATTTTTTATTAAAATCTGTGTAGATAATTATCCAGAATATCCAAAAGCAAAAAGAATAAAAAACTTGAGTATATGTCAACATAAATTACAAGCATTAGCGGTAACGTCTCGTTAGTCCAAAATTAGTGTCTTTTAAGGTGAAGCAATCTTTATTCCTCTCTATGTGTGTTTTGTTCTACAACATAGGACAATTTGGAGTTTCAAATCAAAATCTTACTGAGAGAAATCAAACCGTTTGGATTAGCTGTTTTTGGAGTTGTTTTTCGAAAACAGTACTAAAGCATTACTGTAGTGAAGAACAATTATTGTAAATGTATTTGGATTTTTTTTTCTATTTCTTTTTTCTTTTCATTTTCTTTTTCCTTTTCCTTTTCTTCCCTCTTCTTCTCCCTCAATGCACGCGGCGACCTATGTTTTTTCTTCTCGCTCTCTCTCTTCCTCTCCTCCCTCCCCTCTTCCCCCCCTTCCCCCGCCACCCTCCTCTCTCCTTAGCCACCCTCCCCAGGACCTCCCTCTCCCAGCGACCTCCCTCCCTACACCACAAGATCCGTTGCTGGGGGAGAGAGGAGGTCAGGGGGGAGAGGGAGAGGGAAGGTGTTGGAAATTTTCAAAATTTGTGATGTACATACATGTAATTAATGTATATTCATTCATGTTATTGGTACATGTATAGTATTGTGAATGTTTTTAAAATGTACATTCATTTATGAATGTATTCATGTATGTGGAAATCCTTAAATGAAAGGATGGATTCATGCTTTGATCTTAGGATCATGAGATGCATGAATTAAAGTGCATGAATTTGTATACAATACTTTGAATCTATTCATACAAGTATTTAATGAGTCCTTTGTTTCTTAAACAATCTTCCTATATAAAGAGGTCAAGTAGAGAGATTTGTCAGAAAATTACTTTTCTACTACCGTGAATTCTCTCAACAGCACCCCTAAGTTCAAAGGGTTTGTCTTACTTTTGTGCAAGAGTTTAAGGCAAACAAATTTCATCTTATCCTAAAGGATATTTGTCCAAGGTTATTGCACATTATATCGGACAAATAAAGCCTAAAGGAAAGTGATATTCTATCACTATTTGAAGCCAATTCTTGTCAGTTTTGCAGGGCTCATTGCAATATCTCCAACAGAAGGAGGAGGTGGGAGGGGGGAGAGGGGAGGGTGGCAGGGAGGTGGCTGGGGAAGCAGGGAGGGAGGAGAGGAAGAGAGAAAGAGAGAGAAAAAAAAAGATCTGGTCGCCGGTGCCGGGGACCTAAATGGGTTGGGGGAGAAGAGGAGAGAAGAGAAGAAAAAGGAAAAGGAAAAAGAAATGGAAAAGAAAAAAGAAATAGAAAAAAATATAGAATATTGTGAAAAACAAATGTTTATTTTTGGGGTTATTTTTACTATAGCATTTGGTGTGTGAAAAACAGTTTTTCAAAAACAGGGGTAAAAATAGGCAATCCAAACAGAGCAATTATTTTTTTTGGACTCATGAATCCTTTTCCAACGGAATGCTAATTAAATCCCCCATTATTTTGCGCAAAGCATTTTGTTGCATCTGCCAAAGTACTATTATGAGGGTCACGAAGATTAGTTACATTAGTACAATGAGTCAATGATCGAGTTTTTTACAGTGTGATAACTGATATACATTAGATCAATCTCTCAAGTACAACCATTCAACCCAAACGTAACAAAGAATAATAATGACATTAAACTTCACTCTTTAATTTTTTTTATTTTTTTATTTTTTGTTTTGAGACTAGCAATAGTTTAAGAGATGATCTAAGTGAAGGCTAGGTTTAGTTGAGTGAACTGTCGCTTTGAGTCTTCATTCGTGTTTCCCTGTTAGAAATTTCGTTTTAATGAATTTTACAGCTAAAATTACCTGGAAAATGTAAAGAGTCAATGCAAGATTAGAGAACCTTACCTATGATTATCGGTGATACCATTTTTTTGCATGAAAAATGATGCTATTAATGGATCTAAATTTTCTTTTCAAGACAAAATTAGTATCTCGCTAAAGGAAAAATTAATGACGGTCATACTATGCAAGATGAAAAAATGTTACCTTTGATGCGATTATTGGTTCTTTTGTCTGAAAAAAATGGTAGATTGGTGGTTAAACATTTTGTTCTTTTGCGTAAAAAAGTTGCAGTACTACTGTTTTAATAGATATGAATGACTGATCCCTCTTTGCTTTTTTCTTCCACCTGCTTTCTCATGCTATATGTATACTTAATTTCTCTTTATGGATGATCTCTTCACATGTGTTTTAACTTTTCCCATTAATTGTAATTGCCATCTACAAGTAGGTTTCACTAAATTTTGAACAAAGTGAATTCGAGATGGAGACCTAAAAAAGAAAGTGCTGAAGGAGTGACAATTCCATCCTTAGAGCATTAAGAATGGATTGTTTGAGATTTTCTTTAAAATGCCTTGATTTCTTTGGATTGAATTAGCATAAGGCATTAGTAAAGTTGGCCGGCATTTACAAGCCACTAGGACCAAATTATTTTACCTAACTTCAGCTTGTGGATGATATTGACTTCTTACATCAAAAATTGAGGGATAAATCTTCCATACATAGATAATATATCCACTGTCACATTTGGATGAATAAAAATTATGTGAAAATTTAAATTTATAATTTTACATGTGTCATAAATCTAAAAATGATAGTGTATGCGTTTACAATATATATAAGATTTATTCAAAATTAATTGAATTAAACACCAAGCTTTTAGATATTTGTTTTCAGCACCATTGAGGCTTCAACTTTGGGACACTATCAAAGGAAACCTTTTGAAATAATAGGATGGCAAAAACCTCAGGGCACATTGTCAATGGAGCGTGTCTAGCCCTAGATTTGGCTTCAATCCTGTCCAAATTTCTAGATGTGGAATTCTCTCTTGAGCATTCATTCAAATTTGACCAGGATTAATCTAATCTACACTATAGATGTGTCGCGTATGGATTTATATGTTACAGATTCTTTTAGACCTGTTAATGTAATGTAGAAATAAGTAACTAACATATATTGATTATAATTCGTTACTAACCAACATTGCTTTTTCCTCAAAAATAAAGATATTTCGTGAATCAAGTTACTCAATTGTATTGTTTAGATTTATTAATAAAGCTTTTTGTAAAAGTAAAATGATAAATTCATTGAAATCTTATTATATTGAATTGGATTGGATTTTGCTTATACGTTGCCAGATCCGACCAAAACGGGATTCGAAACTACGTACACAGATTCAGTGGATAAACAATCTAACACAATTATTTCTTATCAAATTCAGCTCCAAATTTATCAATTTTGGCCCTGGATCTAACTCTTGTCAGTAGATTCATTTTGTCTTAGATTGTGACCAATTTGCATGAGGGTCGAGGTACACCCAATTATCCATATCATTATTTCGTCGAAAAGGACCAGTTGCATTGAATTTGAGATAGACATTGCTCGTGTCCAAGATATAAGGTTGCCTCGAAAGTTTTGTCCAACTTCTCAATATGAAACCACCAGCATAGTAGGCGAAAACACAACCACAAGAACTCTCTACCTTGATTGAAATTATTCTTTGTAAGGGAATGATCTGTGATTCCTTCTTCGATTTTCCTTCATAGTTGTCACTGTAGGATATTCATGTAACGTTCACTGTTTGATTAGACCCCTTTTGGGGGTCTAGTAAAGGAATTGTATGCTCCAAGATTGTAGAATTAATCTCATTTCTCACAATCAAAGTAAATTCTTCATCATTTGCATGGGACTCTGATATTGATACTGCAAACAATAGCATGAGCATCCAAGTAGAGAGGCTGAAGAATATGTTAAGGTTCCACATTTTGCTGTTTAATTTATGATCCTTTGGCCAAACACTCCTTGATTCCCTTCTTTTTCCCCTTCAATTATTTCGACACTCATCTCTCTCTCTCTCTCTCTCTCTCTCTCTCTCTCTCTCTCTCTCTCTCTCTCTCTCTCTTTAATGCAAACTCTTAAAGCAACCAATCTAGCAAACAAACAGTGGTTGGGTCTATTGGCTAGGGGCTTCATTCCCTCCCCGGCAGACTAAGGTTTTGGTGAAGGGACAGAGGAAGGTTTGAGAAAAAAAAAAAAAAAAATCCAGCTGACATTTAACATCACCTTAAAATTGTCAAACTTTAAACTAATAGTATATTACTTTTCGCATTCTTTATTTCTATTGATTTTGTACCCAAGTTTTTTTTCCCTATCTTTTTGTATATTTTTTATTAAAATCTGTGTAGATAATTATCCAGAATATCGAAAAACATAGGACAATTTGGAGTTTCAAATGAAAATCTTACTGAGAGAAATCAAAATCCATGGATATGTCAGTCCAGTTTTTTTAGGCATGGGTAAAGGCTGTAGTAACCCAGGATAGGCTGCATTATCTACAACGTGTCTTTGGCAAATATCACAGGACAACACAAAATTGCAAACATCTCTGTAGATATGTTTCCAGTAAACAACACCCTTCAACTTCTTATAAGAAACTTCCATGCCAGAATGACCTCCGAAATGGCTGGAATGCCATAGACTGATAAGTTTGCTCCTAAGAGCAGTGTCAGCTCCAACAACTAGCTTTCCCTTCCTTTTAAGTTGACCGTGGGACCAAGTATAGTGCGGCATAGCGTCCTTGGATATATCAGTCCTAGGTTACTACAGCCTCTACCATACCTCTAGGTAAGAGATTTAACTAGAGAACCTCTGGGTTACAAGAGGCATGGGTAGAGGCTGTAGTAACCCAGGATAGGCTGCATTATCTACCTTGTGTCTTTATGTACAAATATTATAATTGAAGGTCAACAATCAGAGACCAATTTCTACCTATTTTTATCCATTTCCTCACGTATTCACATAAGAAAAAAATTCAGCAAAGTACTTATGTCTCGAAAATCTGCAAGTCATATGTTTTTCACTGTCACAAGATACAATATGCAACAATTATGCATCTTCTTTTGTAAGGAAACTTTTTTTGTTCCCTCAACAAGAGGCTGATCATCTTCAAATTGTTGGTTCTTGACTAAAATAATCATATAAGTAACAATAATTTCTCTAGTTAAATTCAACAAGGAAGCTAGCAAAAATCTCCTACCTCAATATTGCATAGATAGTGCAAATAATTTGTACCATAAAAGTTAACTTGGCATGGATTGAGGCATGGATTAAGTCGCTCTCTTTAAGAAGATTCGTGCTCCTATGGAGTATAATTTGGTGTAGTAGATCTCAGCATGTCACTTCCAAGATACAATAGGTCAACCTTTTCTCATTGTGATCTACTCCAATCTACACTATTAGAGTGAGATAAAAACCTCACACAACACCGTTCTTTGCCCCATAAGAAATTACTTTACTAATAACACATCTTTCTAATATATTATTATGAGTAGTTGTAGAAAGATGGCAAAGAATCCCTTCATAGGGTATAGAGTTAGAATCTCAAAATATATAAGAAGCCACAATTCTAATGATAGAACCTCTTTTTATAGGTTTAAAAAAATATGAGTTATAAGTTGGCAAATTAAGAATAGTCGTTATACAAGTTTCGGTTACAAAATGTTATGGTAGGATTTAATTTTGAAATGGTCATATTATAATAATTAAAATGGATGAGAAATTTTTCTCTCCAATGATTAGTTCAATATACTAAGAGAAATTTTTGGGAAAAAATGGAGAATATCATATTTTTACCATTTTATTTTTGTGACAAAAAAATCTCAAGCTTGAGTCAAAGATATGATGTACATAGAAGGGTTTAGATACCAATATAAGTAAAAAATCACCTATGAGGATACAACCACATAGGGACTGGAGATCCCAAGAACTAGGTTGGAGACAAACGAATCATAGAGTGGTTTGAATGATTAATATGCAGTATTTGATTTATTATCACTAAACTGTCTATCCCTATGGTGTAAGTGCATTTGTGACCCTGTGACGTTGAGTAAGGTTGAGATTTTAATCTCTTAATGAGTTCCATAACCATTATGGGTGGGATGTCAAAGTCATGGGAGTATTCTTGATAGACTCACCCATATTAGTATGGAAGTAAAAACCACTTCCTATGAGAATTTGGGCTACTTCTCTAGAGCACTCATGAAAACTGGGATAACGCACAAGGCCATTAATGTGCTAGCTAATTAAACTTGTTTTAGAATACTAAAAGGTTTATGTGTGTGATACGATTTTATGTGTCCTCAAGTGGTAATAGTTTAAAGGCTAAATCTACTTTGACTCTAGTACAAAAATTGTTAAGCACTAATTGAAGGTTTAAAGGCATTGCCACCTTCATTATGTATGAACTTTTAATCATTGCCCTATTGAATGTTCAGTATTGAATACTATACATTCTTTATTAAAATAAGTGCAGGATTGTTAGGGTATTCTAATAAAAATCACAAATATCACATAATTATCTATTAATATTTTCAATTATAAATTCTATACATTATTATGTAACGGTTGTAAAGGTTAAATGGAAATAATGGATATAACGGTTATATACATTATTATGTATTAGAATATGACCGTTATAAAATTAAATCCTACCATTATATTTTGTAAATGAAACTTGTATAATCATCATTCTTAATTTGCCAACTTATAACTCTTATTTTTTTAAAACCTATAAATAGAGTTTCTAACATCAGAATTTTGGCTTCTTCTATATTGCAAGATTCTAACTCTATACCCTATGAAGGGATTCCTATCTTTCTACTACTACTAATATACAAGTTATTAGAAATATATGTTATTAGTAAAGTATTTTCTTATGGGGCAAAGAATGGTGTTGTATGAGGTTTTTATCTCACGCCAATGGTGTAGATTGGACTAGATCACGGTGAGAAAAGATTGGGTTGTTGTATATTGGAGGTGACGTGCTAAGACCTACTAGACTAGGTTATACTTTGTAGGGGCACAAATCGTCTTAAAGAGAGTGACCTAATCCGGATCTCAACCCATACCAAATTAACTTTTATGGTATAAATTATGTGCACTATCTATGCAATATTGAGGTAAGAAATTTTTGCTAATTTCGTTGTTGAATTCAACTAGAGGAATTATTGTTACTTATATGATTATTTTAGTCAAAAACCAACACACACACACACAGAGTATGTGTGTGTCTGCAAAATAAAAAAAGTAGAAGATAATTTCATGTATAATCACAAAAATATAGAAAAAATGACAAAAATGAATGAATGTCATGCTAACCCCTCCACTAGCGTTATTGACCTGTATTTTAAGTGACCAACAGTTTACCAGCAGAAAGGAAACAAAATATTACCATTAGAAGGGAACAATAAATGATTGAAATCCTAAAAGAAAATACAAAAATATATATCAAGCTTAAAGCAGAACAAAAAGAATAATAGTAATAAAGACAAAAATGAATAATACATTAGCACAATTAAAAAAAATTTATCATTAAATAACTAGCAAATTCACAATAACTGGACATTATGTCATTACCAAAAATTCATATAAAAATGCATTAGGAGCATCAAAAGCACACAATGAATTACTATTATTATCATCCTAGAAGCTAAAGACAAAAGCAAAGGTAAATCCCAATAAGTCAATGGCACCAAAACTAAGTATGTCACCAGAACCAAAGGATTCACTGCACCAGACCGTTAACTATTTGCATGGAAATCTCAGTCGCGAATGCCAAAAGACCAAAATACCAATCTTTCCTCTCCTCACTCTAGGGGTGAGAATCGAATTCGAATTCGGTATTCGGTAGGGTGAAATCGGTATTTTTCGGTAAACGACCAGTAAAAATACCGACCGAATTCGAATTCAAATTACCGATTTCCCGATTTCGATTTCAATTCGAATTTAATTCGGAAATCGGTATTTTACCGATTTAACAGAATTCATAAAACAATTATTCAAAAACACAATGGAAAGAAAATTAGAAAGTTTTAAATCAAACAAAATCCCCAAATTATTGAGCATCGAAGCAAATAAAAATGCATTTGCCTTTATCAAAGTTTATATGAATTTGTCTAACCCAAATTAGGCATTTCACATTTAATTTTATCTCTCAATACATTAAGTATTCGGAAAATCAAATATGAAATCGTTAAATATTTACCAAATTACCGAATTGAATTCGAATTCGGTAAAACCGAATTGAAAATTCTTGAAACCGATTTCGTATTGAATTCGATATATTTAAATTCAGATTTTTCGAATTACCGAACGAATTACCCAATTACCGAATTCAATTTGAATTCGGTAAGTAATTTGGTATTCGGATTTTTTGCACACCCCTACCTCACTCTCACTCATCAGGGGATAAAACTGGAATTCAAGGATACAATAGTCAAAACAAAATCCAAGAACAATTTCCAGCACACCTCACTGCAAAGGCCTACTATATGAGCACAAATCTACTATGAAATGACAAAAATATCCACACACTAAATGTGCCAATGAGGGACCAAATCCCCCATTCACAATCTCATTCGTACGCTTATACTGTTAGGACTAGTGTGTGCTCTCACGCTAGAGCGCGAGGTGCCCAGGAGATTTTACAGCATTATCGTTCTATTATTTGTTTTACTGTGATTTTGAGTGGGAATGTTTTCATTGAAGGAATGAAATATTTTGTGAGGAGACGGAAGTGAATGTTTGTCTCTGTTTGTTTTTGGTGTTTTCAAAGAAATATTCATTGTCCCTGTTACCATTATTTATAATTAATTTTCAACAAGTCTGCTTAGTTAATCCAATGGATGAAGATTGTGATAATGTGTGTTAAATAAAAGTTATTGTATAAAGAAATATTGTAATTGTTGAGAGTAAATTGTTTTATTATTACATTAATGAAGTTTTATAGTTGGAATGGTAAGAGATAATTTGCTTGAGCAAATCGGTTTGATTGAATTGGTAGTTGGTCTTGTGCCAAGTGTGCATTTAGATGTGGCAATTTTTGAGTTTGGCTAACACCAGCAGCTTTAATCTTTGCATCAATATTGAGTTGGTATCTTCTGTGTGCTAGGTGGCGTAAATTGAGATGCAAGCATAACAGGTGGAAGGCATTTGGAAACTTTTTTATTTTTATTTTTTGTGGTCAAAACGTCAACTGGAAGGCATTTGGATGTTAGCTGTGGATGACTTTTGACTGGTCTTTTTTGTTTTTTGGCTAGTTTTAGTTTTTTTTTCTTTAACAATTCTCGGTGTTGTAATTGAAGTGCTTCCACCACAAAATTTTATTTTTGAGGGGAGATATGCATGGATGCAAAATTTAATCAAGAGTATGTATTCTTCTTATTTGTTTGCTATTAATTAGAATTTTATTATTTTCCTAATTATTGTATTAGTAAATTTTCTTTTTTTTATAGAATGGAGCCCATTATATCTACGATCTGGGAACATTTCATGGACAATGATGGTGTGTATTTGGCTCAAACTGCACATAAGCATCCGATTATACTAATTTGTAGGCCTAAGATTGTCAATTTTCATGGTAATTGTTCAAGAAAATAGGATGTGATTATCATTCTGCTACAACTCATTATTTTAATTCTGTGAAAATATTGTGTTTCTGGTGTTCCATTACTACAAAGTCAATATTCCTCAGGCATGTCAGTTGAGGCAATGGTGCAAATCATTCGCCAGGGATGAAGGGAACATGTTAGACATTAGCACAGTTGTGTGGCGTTTAGTGATTATGCTCAAGTAAAATCAATAGATTAGATGTTAGATTTTGATAAGGTGTATTTTGTCCGTCTATTTGTTCCTATTTTCCTTTATATTTATACCAAATATTGTTTTAATTAATTGATTCTACTTATATTTGGTATTTTTTGTTAATTTCAGAAATTGGAGCAAATTAGGAAAATTGGTGATTTTGAAGAAGATTCGGGGTGGATACAAGGAAGTTTCCTAATTTGAGTTGAAATCCAAGAGTTATTTAAATTAGGAAAGATGGCACTTTGTAAAAAGCTTTTGGCCTTTATTTGAAAAGGCTAGTAGTAGTTGGATTAGGATTGTTATTTTTGAAAATTAGAGTTAGTAGTATACAGGAAAAAAGAGAAACGAAAAAAAAGAAGTTAAGTGGTACATTACTAGGATTTTGTCTTTTCCTTTAGGGACGTTACGTGGAAGTCATCTTCTTTGAAAAAAAAAAACTAGTACTTCTCTTTTCCTGGGTGCGCCTCAAGAAAAGACAAGAAACGGGAGATCGTCAATCATCATCTTCTTCGTTTCTTTCTTGTCGACGATTGAGAAGGCTTCTAACGGATTTTTTCTTCATGATTTGTTCTCCAATTAATGGAGCTAATTCTTATTCTAGTCGAAAACAAGCGAGGTTGGTTCAACTTTTGCCTAGAGATCTAATTGATTTTATTTATTTCTTCTATTTGTTTAGCATTTGTATATTTTCTACTTTTAATTGGTGTATGCGATTATTGTGTGTGATTGAATAGATGTGCAATATTTAATTATTCACATATCTGTACTAAGTAGGGTAATTGAATCCAGTAATTGTTTGATTACTTTAATTCCGGTAGCAAGCGGCATAATGGTTTTGTATCGGAAATATACAATCTAATTTAAATGAACCCTCGTAGCGTGTTTGTTAATTAGAACAAGGTTTCTCTAATTTTTTAATGCAATTGGAATTAAATCCTATGGTGCACCTAGAGTTATTCTGAATTAAGGAAATAGTCAATGGTCGATTTGCTAGCTCGAAACAATAAGGAGAGATTGCTATCGATCATGCTCGGCAATGAAAAACCCTGTTTATCAATAATTGTTGGAATTATATTTGCATCAATGATCAGTTATATGAACCATTTCTGAAGTGTATCCTTGACTAGAATTTGTCCCATTAATTATCTCTTTTAATTATTTTTCATAGGTTTCCAATTAGTTAATATTTTGTTATCATTCAATTCTCAAAATTTCCAATTTCTATCTGCTTGAAAAAGGTGTTAATTTTCCCCAATCCCTATGGTGCGACCCTATTTGCCCATTGCGTATACAAAGGTAACTACTCAAAGGGTATATGGATCAAGTACTCCCTGGCTGCAAATCGAGGGGTGAAGCTGGTAACCCATTGCACATCGGTCCTTGCTCCACACTGGATTAACTTTTGGTTATTTTTATTGGCATTAGGTCTATTAATTATTATTGTACAGGCTCGACACCTGTCAATTTTTAGCACCGTTGCCGGGGACTGGTGCCTAAATTATTCGCTCCTTTTTGAGTTTACTTTGCTTTATTTTTATTTCTATTTTTTTCTTGCTTTTATTTTTGGTGTTCTTTGCTAGCTTATGTCTCGTTTCTTCTCGCATGTGTGAATTGACATAATGATCCAGTTGAGAAGACAATGCGTAGGCTAAGAAAGGAGACCAAAGAATGAAAGAGAGGCAACCATCTACCCCATCTCCGGGCTCAATTTGGCAATTGAATTGTGAATCCTTCAACCGATTCCTCTAGTGATCTGAGCAAAGAGGAATACATTATGGCTAATAATACCAGACACTCAGTGGGAGTTGGTTGCCCCAGATTTAACTCAACAACCCCTTTGCATAACTTTTCCAAACATAGTTGAAAATACTTCGTTTGAGTTAAAATCTGGCTTGATTCACCTCTTACCAACTTTTCATGGACTTTCAGGTGAAGAACCCCATATGCACCTCCAGGAGTTTGATGTGGTTTGCTCAAGTATGAAACCGCCGGGGGTAACTGAAGAGCAAATAAAGCTTCGAGCATTCCCATTCTCACTTAAGGATGCAGCCAAAGATTGGTTATACTATCTACCGCAGGTATCACCACGTATGGGAGCCTGATTGAAGAAGAAATTGTTAGAAAAATATTTTCCGCATCCCGAAGCCGCCCACGGAAGGAGATATGCGGCATCAAAAGCAACATCCCTGAATCCGAATGCAGTGTCTTGGGAAAGATTCAATAGATTGGCGCACAAGATGTCCACAACATCAAATTAGTGAAACTATTGATCCAAGATCTTCTATGAGAGACTTGTTCTATCTGATAGAAATATCATTGATGTTACAAGTGGAGGGCCTTAGCTAATAAGACCCTTGACCAAGCATGGCTAGCCATGAGGAGATGGCAGAAAATTCACAACAATTTGGCACCCGTGAGAATTCAACCATCCGTAGAGTCAATGAAGTGGAGGTATCTTCTATGCAACAGCGGTTGTCGAACTAACATCCTTTGTTGACAACTAGTAGGAAATGCTCATGGACCAAGATGTGTGGGATTTGCTACAATGGAGGGCATTCTACTGACACATGCCCCATGCCGCAAGAAGATCTGAACAGTGAACATGGTGAGCAGGCGTCCAGCTTGAAGACAATATGATCCCTACTCAAACACGTTATAATCCGGGATGGAGGGATCATCTAACTTCAGCGGAATAGACAATTCATTCCTTAATCATTTCAACAATCTTACCAACCCAAGCCACAACCCCAACTTCATCCAATGCATCTCTTGAGGATAGTCAAGAGCTTCAGCACTTGCAATTCCACAGTAAACGACTCCAAAGCATATAAAATCTATAGATGCAACGAGTCAGATGACAACTGTCCAACCGCCTAGAGTCAAGGTAGATGGGAGGTTACCCTCACAACCCCTGAGGGTGAATCCCAAAATGTGAGTGCTATGACCCTCGTGGAAAGAGGTTGAAGGTCCTAAACCAAAGAATTCCCAAAAGACAAGAATGAGGACCAAATTGAGAAAGAATTAGAGGAAGAAGGGGTTGGGCAAGAAGGCTCCTTGAAGTAACTCCTCGATCCACAATTGCAGCTAAGGCTACTCCACCACCATTTCCTAGTAGGTTGGAAGCCAAGAGACAGGAGAAGGAGAAAGGAGATCCTAGAGGTATTCAGAAAAGTGCAAATAAATATACCTCTACTGGAGGCAATCAAACAAGTGCTCAAATATGCCAAATTCTTGAAGACTTAGCGTTAATAAGAAAGTCGAGGGGAGATGAAAGAGTGGTGGTGGGGAGAATGTATCAATGTGCTACAAGAAGCTACCACCAAAATGTGGAGATCCAGTGTATGTTCTCTATCTCATGTGGAATTGGGAACCTTAAGCTTAGAAATGCAATGTTAGATTTGGAGAAATACCCATTAATGTGATGCCAAAGAGCATTTACACCTCCCAAATCTAGGACCAGTGAAGGAGACTAGAATCATAATTTAGGTTAGCAAACCGTACTTCAATGCCTATCCCGGACGGGCTGGTGAAGATGTTTTGGTCAAAGTAAATGATTTAATGTTACCGCTGATTTTTATGTGCTTGACATGCATGATGAACACTCTAATCCATCACCACTCATATTAGGAGACCTTCGAGCACCTGGAGACAAAATAGATGTAAAAGGGGGGACCCTTACAATAGAATTTGATGGGAGGTGGTCCATTTTAATATCTTTGATGCTGCAAAGTACCTCAATCCCTTCGCTTATAAGTGTAATTGATCCCTGGGTCCGGAAGTTTTGAGTTGAATGCAGGATGAATTAGAAATTGCTTTAACCAAGCATCTTGAGTTGAAAGCAACATACGATGTGGAGTTGAGTGCCGAATTGAAGCACATGATTGGAGCATTGCAATCTCGGCATCTGCTACTTGAAGTAGGTATGATCTTGCACCTCTCTTTATACCTGAATCTCACATCAAAGTTGTTACTGAATGCACCAAAAGTTGCGAGAATTAAAACCTTTGCTAAGGATCATCTCAAGTATGCATACCTTGGTGATGAAAGACCTTACTCGACCATCATTTCAGCTAAACTATCACCCATGCAGTAGAAGAGAAGTTGGTAAATTACTCCCCATGAGTACCCCGAACATAAGGAGGCGATAGGGTGGTCCATAGCTGATATCAAGGGCATAAGTCCCTCCCTGTGTATGCAACCGAATTCGACTGATAAGAGGCAAGGGGGGGAGCCAGCAAGGCAAGCACAAAGGGAGGTACGAGGTTGAACCGAATGATGATGGGGTGGTAAAGAATGAAATACTCAAGCTTCTAGATGTGGAAATAATTTTTGCCATTTCCGATAGTCAATGGGTCAGCCTAGTGCAAGTAGTCCCAAAGAAAGCTGGAATTACGGTAGAAGCAAACCATGAAGGTGAAATGGTTCCAGTTCGTAAGCCTACAGATGGCGTGCATTGATTCACCGCAATAATCCTCAATGTAGTGACCAAAAGGACTACTACCCCTTCCTTTATTGATCGATGATTGAGAGATTGGCTGTCGTGCTTACCATCTGCTTTTGATGGTTTTTCAGGTTACTTTCAAATTGCCATAGCAACTGAGAGGATCAAGAAAAGGACATTCCTGCGGTTCCGCTTTTGCTTTATACCTATAGAAGAATGCCTTTAGGTACAATGCACCAGCAACTTTCCGTGTATGGTAAGCATTTTTCTCAATATGTGGAGAAAATCATAGAAGTCTTTATGGATGACATTAGTGTCTATGGTGATAGTTTCGATGAATGCCTTGATAATTTAACTTTGATCTTAAAATGATGCATTGAAACTAATCTTGTGCTTAATTGGGAAAAATGCCATTTTATGGTTGAACACGGGATTGTTTTGGGTCATGTGATATCATCTAAGGGCATTGAAGTTGACAAAGCTAAGATAGATCTTGTTTCTTCCCTACCTTACCCCGCAAATGTGCGGGAAGTGCGTTCTTTTTTGGGACATGCAGGTTTCTATCGGAGATTCATTCAAGACTTCTCAAAGATTGGAGCTCCATTGTTCAAACTTCTACAAAAAGATGTGCCATTTGAGTTCAATGATGATTGCAAGCAGGCGTTCAACAAGTTGAAAGAACTACTAACCTCACCACCAATTATTCAACCTCCAGACTGGAGTCTCCCATTCGAGATTATGTGTTGCATTGTGTGATGCAAGTGACACGGCAGTGGGAGCGGTCTTGGGGCAAAAAGTTGGAAAAGCCGCTCATTCAATCTATTATGTTTCAAAGGCATTGAATGGAGCCCAATTGAATTACTTCACCACAGAAAAGGAGCTCTTAGCTGTTATTTTTGCTTTGAAAAAATTTAGGTCTTACTTGTTAGGAGCTAAAGTAATTGTTTATTCTGATCATGCAGTGTTGCGGTATTTGATGACCAAGAAAGAAGCAAAGCCAATGTTGATTCGGTGGATATTACTCCTGCAAGAGTTTGACCTAGAAATTCGAGATAAAAGAGGGGCAAAAAATTTAGTTGCTGATCATCTGAGCCGTTTGCCTATTGCAAAGGATGATTTTCCTTTAAGGGAGACTTTCCCTGATGAGCACTTATCTTCTGTTCAATCATCTCTCCCTTGGTATGTGGATATGGTAATTTACTTGGTCACTAATCAGTTTCCTGTAGGTTGGTCCAAGGCGAATGAAGACAAGCTAAAAAGTGATGCTAAATACTACATTTGGGACGACCCCTACCTTTGGAAACACTGTGCAGATCAAGTGGTGCTCCGTTGCGTAAGTGACTCTGAATTTCACTCTATTCTAAATTTTTGTCATTCTTATGCATGTGGGGGTCACTTTGGGCCTAAAAGAACAGCCCGTAAGGTGTTGGAGAGTGGTTTTTATTGGCCTACCTTGTTTAAAGATGCATACTTGTTTTGCAAATCATGTGATAGATGTCAACGGGTAGGTAATGTTTCCCGTAGAGACCAAATGCCCCAAAATCCCATATTCTTTTGTGAAATTTTTGAAGTCTGGGGTATTGATTTTATGGGGCCATTCCCTTCCTCTTATGGTTATCTGTATATTTTACTAGCTGTTGACTATGTTTCGAAGTGGGTGGAAGCAAAAGCCACCCGGACTAACGATTCTAAAGTAGTCGCAGATTTTGTGAGATCTCACATTTTTGTCCGTTTTGGGGTTCCGAGAGCTATGATCAGTGATAGAGGAAAGCACTTTTGGGTGATTGCAACTCTACTCCGCAAATATAGGGTTGTTCACAAAGTTTCTATATCTTACCACCCTCAAACGAATGGGCAAGCTGAAATTTCTAATAAAGAAATTAAGTCCATTTTGGAGAAGATGGTTCGTCCTGATAGGAAAGATTGGAGTTCAAGATTGGAGGATGCGCTTTGGGCCTACAGGACAGCATGTAAGACACCTATTGGGATGTTTCCCTATAGGTTGGTTTTTGGGAAACCGTACCACCTTTCTGTGGAATTAGAACACGTATGCATCACGGTTAAGCAAATGCAACATAAGTTTGATGAAGCAAGAGCGCGAAAAGAAAGCTTCAACCAGATTGGAAGAATTAAGGAATGAAGCATACGAGGGCGCCATGGTCTATAAAGAGAAAAATGAGTTTTCCATGACCAACAAATCTCACGGAAGACCTTTGAGATTGGGCGAAAAGTCCTCCTCTACCATTCCAAGTTAAAGCTCTTTCCAGGTAAATTACGCTCCTGATGGATAAGCCCATTTGTTATTACTAATGTTTTCCACTATATGGCGATTAAAACAATGACGAACGCAAAGTTTATTGTTAATGGCCATCGCCTAAACCCTTACTTGAGGTTTTCCGGAAGTAGTCGAAGCACAATGAGATGACCCTACCTACTTAGATTAAAGTGAAATCTCACTATAATCTAGCCAAAGACATTAAAGAAAGCATTTCTTGGAGGCAACCCAAAGATTTTGTTATGTTGTTCATTCTTTGAGTTCTTTTAGTTTAAATTGTAAGTATAGTTTAAGTCATTTATTTTTGGTAGGAGGCATTTGGTCAGCGTACAAAGCGTGGTATCATTCTTGGTGTTGACTTCAATTCAATCTAGTGGACGTAAGACTTCTTATTGGTCGGGCGTGCCCAAGGCTTCCAGCTCTATTGCCATTCGAATTCTTTTTAAGATGGCCACCCGACTCTTAGATTACATGACGTGCCCACCGCCGGACACCGCACGCCCCGACACCGAGCACGCTTTTATCAAGAAAAAATTGGGTTGACAAAAAGACTTCCTTTGGTCGACGGACGTGCTCGCCAGAGTCCTACGCCCATTCTGAGTCCTCCGTACTGACCAAGAGGGCTTCAACCAATTTGGACGTGCCGTCAAAGGATCAGTCTTAAAACTTTATTTTATTATCTTTATTTGTTTTATTTATTTGTTTTCTTTTCTTGTATGCTTTCACTAAAATTTTAAAACCCAAAATCCCTAATTTTTTTTTCCTCTGTTTTCTTCCTTTTCTTTTTCTTTTCTTTTTCTTTCTTTCTTTTCCCCCTCTTTAAAATGAGTCGATACAACATCGGTATTGTAGCCGCGCACCATTTCATTGTCCGTTCAAGTTTGTCCGTTGCTGGAAATCACTTTGTATTTATGCTATCATATTTGCCGCGTGTCTAGTGGAAACGGCCTGATCTCACTGCTCGACGGCTCACCACAAGATGTCGTTGCTCCTTGGCTGTTGGCCGACGCGCGAAGCGTCAAGTAAGCTTGCTAAGACAAATACGGCGCTGGTGGTCGAAAGCAGTCCGCTGCGCTGCTTCATGCGACAAAAGTCATCACCATCACTTCATGCAATCACCGGCTTGCGCGCACAATAAGCGCCACGCCGATTTCATTGCCGACGGTCTTGCTGCTGATCTCCGGCTACTGTTGCCACCTCTTCCTCGATTATAAACCGGCCGTTAAGCTCATCTGAGTCGATCCGAATTGGTTGATCGCCGCTTCCCTCGTCGGCATCACTTTGATTCGCCATAACTCTGTAGAGCTGTCGGCCGCTTACCGCAAGCTCCGACCAGATAACTGTCGCATTCCCATTCTGCCGTTAAACATTTCCGCCATCGCGTTGTTGGGTCATCTCTATTGGCAGCGTGAAGCCGGTTGCCCATCGTCGATCGGGGGAGGTTTCTCATCAATGCTTGCCAGACATTGCTCTATTAGGCGCCGCTGCTTTGGCAAATCATGTTTGACGGCTTTACTCCGCCATCCAAAGGTGCTTGTTTCCTCATAGCACCGGTTCTCGGCATCACTTTATCCACTATTTCGCTTTGGGTGAACTCAGAGTGTTTTGTTTTCTCGTTCTCACTTTCCTTACGCCTAGTACCGAGACTTTCTCATGGTTACGATTTATGGTGATTCTTTCGCTTTCTGCCTTTCTATGACTTGCATCTTATTGTGCTATCTTCAGGGTTGATATTGGAATTGACTTGGTTTGGGAAATTACTAGGTTGGAATTATCTCAGATATTTTGCTTTGGTTCTATAATTTGTAATTCTCTGATTTTGGAGAATCTTATTTTATGCATTTGGGTGGTTGTCATTCTGGTGTTCATTGGTCAAGTTTGATTTTGCATTAGGCATGTGACCTTGGATTTTGACCTGGTTTAATATCTTTGTCCTCCAATGGCTAAAAAACAAGACAAAAGAAATCAAACCCAGCTCCTCAACCCACAATTAGAAACCTGATTCCTCCACTCTATATTTTTGGGACAACGGTCTTGTTAAGTCTTAAATTACATGCTTTTATTTGTGGACATTTTCCTCATTATGGCCTAGATATGATTTTAATTGCCTTATTCCTACCATATTTGGTTTGGTATTGATTTTGGTTCTTGGAATTAAGTGAAGATTAAAAGCTCTTTTTGGTGAAAATTCCTAAGGGGATACATGTAGGCCAGCTACATTTATCGCTGTGAAGAAGGAATTATGGAAGAAATCCTCTGTGACAATTCCTACCATTGGTGGAAGACTTTATTTATTTTCGCAGTAATTGGTTGAAAGGCACCTTTTAATTAGGGATTTTTTAGTAATTGGTTTCTCTTTTTGCACTTTATTGCTTTTTTAGGAAAGTAGACTCCAATTGGGACTAGGTTTCCCTAAGTGATTAGGAAAGCTTAGGTTTCTGATTTAATTTGCTGCACCATCCAAACCCCATTTTCACCTTAACTTGGGGGAAAGAAACAATTTCCCTACCGTTGTGGAGCGACCTTACTTTTTTACAAAGTAATTAATTCTCACGTTAATTTCTGGTATATCATGGTGATAAGTAAACTCCAGGAATCGCAAGCTAGTAACCTATTACATCGCCCTCCCCGCCTCCAAGCACTGATTTAACTCGGTATTCTGTGGACAGTTAGGTTTTAATATTTATTATTGTACTGGTTGACTGTCCAATTTTGGCGCCGTTTTACGGGCAATTGCGCCCTGAATTTTTTGGGTTCATCTTTTTCCTATCTTTGATTTTTTTTCTTCTTTATCTCTCTTCTATTTTTCTTTACTAGTTGATGGTTTTACTAATTTTCAATATTGTGATGATATACTGGACTTTGTTCCTAATTGGGTTAATGAGAGTTCTCTTCATTAGTGATCCTCGTTTAGATGATTTGGCTTCTCTTGTGCAAAAGTTGAGTGATGGGCTGGACAAGCAAGTCTGTTAATGGGCTTGTGGAATATGTCACTGGATCATTTAAGCGACATGTGTCCATTACTTCAAGATGATATGAATGCCCAATTTTGATGTCGGAGTATTCCAAAATTCACCCCCCACCAATGTTTGATCATTCAAATACGTATAGTCAGGATGGTGGGACTACTAAACTATAGCTATGTAGAGGCCAACATCTCAACTCTCATCTTCTCTGACGATGGAGGGAATTCTTTGGAAGATCTTGTCAAAAAGGCCAAGGTACTGCCATAGTCTCAATTTGATTTTCAGGAAGAGACAAGAATGGTATGCATAACTGGAGATTCAAATAAGTCAATTGGTAAATGCTTATCAACCGTTTGGACTCGATGATGTATGAAGCTGCCGTCTTGCTAACCCTAAGAATGTTGTGCCATTGGATGAAGAAGAGAAGTTGAAATGAAGATTCTCAACCTCAAATCTCTCCAGATGGAAGAGTCACCAAACAACTCCCAATTATGGTGATATCTTCTCATCCTCTAACCAATGTGTTCTACTGAATCTCATTCTATATCTCCGCTTGATGAAATTGACTTTTATTATACGAGAAGAATTTGAGTTTCATGGCAGGGTAATAATTTAGAGTCGCGTGACTACTAAATTGTTATTATTGACGATGGAGGTAGAAGAAGTTGAAGTTGTTATTTGATTGCCATGCCACCCATTAGTCAATGGAAGAAAGAGTTCTGTGCATAAAGATTACTCTACTTATGGCAAGGTATGAGATTATGTAGAGAAGAAAGCAAGAAACGGCACAGATTTTATCCCTTGAGGTAAAGACATTTATGTCTAGCCAAAGACATTAAAAGAAAGCTTACTTGGGAGGCAACCAAATTTTGATTTTCATTATTTCATGTTGTTAAATTTTGATTTTTTCCCATATTTCGAGTTTTTTATTTCTTATGCTAAACCATTTTCTTGTTTTAATTGCAAAATTTTGTTTTTACTACCTTGGGTCTTCACAAAACCTTTACTCAATGGGTTTTTCGCTTGACTTGGGTAAGACTTTCCACGTTTGGCCATTACTTAGTGTGGGGAGGAAAATCTTCACATTTCTTGTCTACAAAATTTTGACAAGGGTTTCTCAGGTTATGGTGCCTTAGGTAATAAACGACTAAGTCTTACAAGAGTTAAAAGCATGGATGGACGAAGACTCTTAAGTTATGGCTGCCTTTGACCTTACATTTTATGTAAGGGAAAGTCTTACTTACGCCCACAAAAAAAAAAAAAAAAAACTCCTCACGGGTGATCCAAGACTAAAGGTTCTAAGGTGCCATGCCTGCCTTTACAACTATCACCAGAGATCTTCTTCAAGCCACCCGAAGTCATAGTTGATCGATTTTACCTCCTCCTCGGTGATTCGAGGGAAAGTTTCGTTTGTCCCCTAATGCTTCTTTTTCTTATTCTTTTATCTCTTACATTGGGGACAATGTAAGATTTAGTGTGGGGGACCTAATACTTTGGCTTGGTTGATACTCTTTCTAGGTTTTCTTTCTAATTTTAGTTTCAGTTTTGTTTTAAATGCTTTTCAACTCTAGTTGTTTGTTTCGTATCTTATGTGGTTGAATTGGAATCGGAGTAGTATAATGGAAATGGCATGAATATTCCATTATGCTGTACAATTGACAGAAAAGGGGATGTTCTTGACGATATAGCCATTTGTGAGCTTTTGAGCTTAAATTGATCATTATTCAAATGTTGCCTTGAATTCCTTTTGAGTGTAATTATCACACCTAGTTAGATTATTCTAGAACTTGCTATGATATACGTCGTCGAGACCACATTATTGAATTTGTGCAAGGGATATGATAAGGGCAATTAGATGGGTTACACTTTTGGCTTTCTAAAACCCACCTTGACTATATTTTTTCCCAGTTGACTAAGTTGGACCTAGACCTTTTTCTTTGTTTAACAACACATTTGATCACCTGGGGAACCCGTTTTTTATTATAGACCCGTTGTTTGAACCTTATGTCAAGAGGGCTGACTTAATGTTTTTTGTTTGTATGAGGATATCATGAGTAATGAAGGCGATTGTACTCCTAGTTAGCAAAATGCTTTTATGTTTATATGTTATCAGATTTGCTAAAAACACGATTAAAAAAAAAAAAAGGAGAAAAAGAACAAAAAGAAAAAAAAAAAAAAGGTGAAACAAGTGAAAAAAAAAAAAAGAAAGGAAGGAAAAGTGCTTTGATAAGGAACTAATCCTTTTGTTTTGTATGCACTTGCTATGCTCAGAAGTTGTTGTCATGCTTAAGAGCCAAATATGGGAATGATGATGATATCTAAATTCATGCACAAGACATTTTGGAAATTTTCTTTGATATTCATGAACCTAAATTACCTTCTTGTCCAACCTTTACCTAAGCCCATTACAACCCTTGCAAAGACCACTTTGATTCTTGCATTTCAAATTCATATTTAGTGGTGGAGATGTGATAGAGTAGCAAACTTATGGTAATTTCTTTCTATGGTGTTGATTGGAGCGTACATGTCCTTTTTTAAAATCTCAGTCTTGAGTGCAGCATACACTATTACCTATGTGAGGATTGTCAAGTCTTGAATACCCCGATTTTGATGATTGTCAAGGAATGTGGATTATTTGTGCTATGATATTATGCTATTCTATGATTGATTTTGACTTTTGAGTTTTTGAATGCTTGAGGGCAAGCATTGACTAGGTGTGGGGGGAATTGTTAAGTCTTAAATTACATGCTTTATTTGTGGACATTTTCCCTCAATTATGGCCTAGATATGATTTTAATTGCCTTATTCTACTCATATTTGGTTTTGGTATTGATTTTAGGTTCTTGGAATTAATTGTAAGATTAAAAGCTCTATTTTTGGTGAAAATTCGGAAGAAAACCCCAAGGATGGGAAAGGCATTGCTACATGAAGAAGGAGGAATTGTTGGAAGAAATCCTAATACTGACAATTCCTACCATTGGTGGAAGACTTTATTTATTTTCAGTAATTGGTTGAAGACCCTTTTAATTAGGGATTTTTAGTAATTGGTTTCCTTTTTACTTTATTATTGCTTTTTAGGAAAATAGACTCCAATTAGGACTAGGTTTCCTAAGTGATTAGGAAAGCTTAGGTTTCTATTTAATTTGCTACCATCCAAACCCCCCCATTTTCCTGTAACTTGGAAAGAAACAATTTCCTACCGTTCCCTGAGGAGACGACCCTACTTGCCACTTTTACAAAGTAATTAAATTCTGTTAATTTACGGTATATCGGATTAAGTAAACTCCTTGGGAATCAGGTGAAACTAGTAACCCATTGCACATCCGGGTCCTGCTCGATACCAGTTAACTTCAGAGTATTCAATGCAGTTAGGTTTTAATATTTATTGTGCAGGTTAGCACCTGTCGGTCTAAGCTAGGTAAGGATAGAGGTGTCCATATTTCTTCCCATCACATTTGGGTGGTCATTTAACATTTACAGACTCTTGATCAAAGTGATATGAGAACTGTTGCAAGCGCTCCATAATCCCTTGTAAATTCATGCACTTCCCGACCCTTGATGCTTTGAAAATTACTGATTCCGTTCGAGATATGTTTGCTGCAATTGGTTGGTCAAAGTACATTACTATTCAATGTCCAGCTTTTGTTGAGTTGACTCGTGAATTCTATGCTACTTTTGAGTTTGATCTGAATCATGAGTACACTGTCACAACTCCTAACGTGATTCGATTCCGTTTGTTAGGTAGGGAGTTTAAACAGTCACTTACTGACTTTAATCTTGCCTTTGGATTCATTGATCAACCTTATTCTGAGTCTAGGGAGTATGTGGATAGCATTTGTGATTATGTTGAACCCTTTTACTCTACTAATGTTGGTCTATGGCAAGAATTGTATCGTTGATAAGCATTATGACTAAGTGTGTCTAAAGCTCTTTCCTTAAGGACCCTATTTGGCTATATTCAGCATTTTCTAGCTTATAGCTATTCAGTGAAAGGATAGCTCATACCTTTGCCAAGCCTGAATTCTTCTTTTGTGGTGCATGCTCAATAATATAAAGTTAATTTGGGATCTTTGGCTCAACAATTCAAGTTTGTGCTTTCTAGGGAAAGTAAACCTTTGATTCCTGGTTCTTATATCACTCATCTAGCTGTGAATTTGGGTGTACTTGATCTTTCTAATCATGACTTGCACCTAGCTTGTCCTATAGAGCCCTTAGATTTGCCTTGTTTGGAGAAAATGGGGGTTGTAGCGAAGGTCAATGGTGAGTATTGCTTTACACCCCCGGGCTAACCACACACCCCAGCCGCACGGTCAAGGGCTCATGGAGGTCCTTCTCACCCTCCTGGATCTCTTGGTGGTCTTCCCGAGGCTTCTACTTCAGCACCACCACCTCCTTCTTGGGAGGCCCAGCTGCAGCACCTTCATCACCATATGGGCAACATGGATGATCGCCTCTCCCTTTGGAGCTTCAAGTGTCTCATATGGCTTGGTTTGGCTTTAATACCTTCCACGCTGGGATTCCTCCACCTTTTCCTCCCATTAGCCTGCCATTTCCTTCCTTCTTGTTCAGGGAAGTGTTCTTGTCCTCTTTTTTTTTTTCTTTTTGTTATTTACTTGTTACATTGAGGACAATGTAAGGTGTGGGGGAGGGATTTGATTGGCTAGCCTGTGTGCATAATGCTTATTTTTCTTTGTTGGTTTTCATTGGTTATAATGAAATATACAATCAAGATGTGAGTTTGAGTAGTAAATCCAGGATAGCTAAATTTCTTATTTTCTTGACTATAAATTTGGGTGAAAAACGTGCTGAGTTTGACAGATTTAAACCACCTAGTGAGCTTTTGAGCTTTGTGATGAGCATTTTAATCATATCTTTATTCATATTCTGCTCTACCTTCGTTTGTTACGTGGTTAATGCTCATGGCTTGTCATTCTAGAACTTGCCCTATTGTGCATGTCGAGACCACATTTTTGTTGAATTTGATGCATTGAAATGATAAGGGCACCTAGGATTTAGCCATTTTTGACTTTCTTTGAAAAACTCACCTTTATTAGTTTACCCTTAGAAGACCCCTTTTGAGCCTTAACCATTTCCTTCTTTGAAAAAAAACACTGCATTTTTATCCCATTACCTCTCTTTAGACTTTCTTTTGAAGTCTTATGTCAAGGCAATGTCTTAGTTTAACTATGTGAAACTCCCAAGTTTTAAGTTGAAGGCAAGAAAGTACCATAGCAAGTGTTGGAATGTGAGTTGTTTTACAATGTTGTATGCACAGAAAAGTGAAAACAAAAATGATGAGATGAAGTGAAAAAAAAAAAGAAGAAAAGTGCAAAAAAAAAAACAAAAAAAAAACAAAAAAATGAAAAAAAAGAAAAGAGAAAAAAAAAAGACATGTTTGCACTTGCTAAGTAAATGGAAGGGAGTGTGTCTTGTTATTGTGATTTTGGAATTTCTTTCACGTAGTGAATTTTGGCATTTTTTTGACATATTTTCACTTTTCCATTTACTTTTGTCCTACCCTTACCTGAAGCCCCATTACAACCCTTATAAAGTCCCTTTGATTTTTGTGTTGAATTCATCTTTAGTGGTGGAGATATGATATAGGAGCAAGCATATGGTAATGTCGCTCCATGGTGTCGTTCTGAGAGTTAAAATTTCCCTTATACACTTGTGAGTGATGAGCGTTTATAACTTGTGAGGACTGTTGAATTTGGCATATTTTGACTCCACTTAAGTTGTTGGGAGTATAAGTTATTTATGCTAATTTGGGTTACTACGAAAGACTTGAATTCTTGATTGTATTTCTGAGCTTGGTTATGCTTGAGGACAAGCATGAATTAGGTGCGGGGGAGTTGATAAGGTGTATTTTGTCGGTCTATTTGTTCCTATTTTCCTTTATATTTATACCAAATATTGTTTTAATTAATTGATTCTACTTATATTTGGTATTTTGTGTTAATTTCAGGAATTGGAGCAAATTAGGCTTAATTGGTGATTTTGAAGAAGATTCGGGTGGATACAAGGAAGTTTCCTAATTCGAGTTGAAGTCCAAGAGCTATTTAAATTAGGAAAGATGGCACTTTGTAAAAAGCTTTTGGCCTTTATTTGAAAAGGCTAGTAGTAATTGGATTAGGATTGTTATTTTTGGAAATTAGAGTTAGTAGTATAAAAGAAAAAAGAGAAACGAAAAAAAAGAAGTTAAGTGGTACATTACTAGGTTTTTGTCTTTTCCTTTAGGGACGTTACGTGGAAGTCATCTTCTTTAAAAAAAAAAACTAGTACTTCTCTTTTCCTGGGCGTGCCTCAAGAAAAGACAAGAAACGGGAGATCATCAATCATCATCTTCTTCGTTTCTTCCTTGTCGACAATTGAGAAGGCTTCCAACGGATTTTTTTCTTCATGATTTGTTCTCCATTAATGGAGGGCTAATTTCTTATTTCTAGTCAAGGAAACAACTGAGGATTTGGTTCAACTTTTACTGTGAAATCTAATTGTTGGCATTTGTATATTTTCTACTTTTAATTGGTGGCGATTATTGTGTGTGATTGAATAGATGTGCAATATTTAATTATTCACATAATCTATTTGCTAATTAGGGTAATTGAATCCCTAATTGTTTGATTACTTTAATTCCGGTAGCAACTGGCATAATTGGTTTTGTGTCAGGGAAATATACAATCTAATTTAAATGAACCCTCGTAGCGTGTTTGTTAATTAGAACAAAGTTTCTCTAATTTTTTAATGCAATTAGGAATTAAATCCTATGGTTGTACCTAGGGTTATTCCTAAATTAGGAAAATAGTCAATGGTTGTACCTTGGCTATCGAAACAGTAAGGAAAGACTGCTATCAGATAGTATCGGCAGTGAAAAACCTGTTTTTCAATGATTGTTGGAATTATATTTGCATCAATGATCAGTTATATGAACCATTTCTGAAGTGTATCCTTGACGAGAATTTGTCCCATTAATTATCTCTTTTAATTATTTTTCATAGTTGGTTAATTAGTTAATATTTTGTTATCATTCAATTCTCAAAATTCCCCCAATTCTGTCACTTGAAAAAGGAGTTAATTTTCCCCAATCCCTATGGAGACGACCCTATTTGCCACTGTATACAAAATTAACTAATTCAGGTATATCGGATCAAGTATACTCCTTGGAATCAGGGTGAAGCAAGTAACCCATTGCACATCCGGAGTCCCTGCTCCAGTACCTGGGATTAGCTTTTGGTTATTTTTATTGGCATTAGGTCTATTAATTATTATTATACAGGCTCGACACCTGTCAGATTTAATGGGTGCCTTATGTATATTTCAGTGATCGCTTGCATTTGTTTTGATGGGAAAGGTTGCATTAATGTTGTGGATGTAAAATGAATGTAGTTTTTGTATGTATATTAGGGTTACCTAATTTTTTTGAACATGGTTTATATTGGTGGTGCTAGATTATTTAATATATCTGTTACTTAGTGAAAGAATTTAAGGTAATTTGGAAGGAAAAATATTTGTTTATTTAAGTAATGGCAAATACATAGCTATAGTCATAAAGTTGATGTATGTTTTACGAAAACATGTTTGCTTAAAATTGATAGCAGTTGAAAGGAATTTTTTTTGTATCTTTAAATTTTTCTGATTCAATTCTTTTTTTTTTTTTTACATAAACGAGACATACTCTTTAGAAGATAGAAGTTGCCATTTTGTCTCTAAAATTATGTGTATTTGTGCTATTATTAAATTTGCACATGCATACTCTTGTCCTGCTCTTAAATGGGATGATATACTTCTAAATTAAGCTTCTACGGTTAACAAAATATTAGTTTCCCATTGATTCTACACGAAATTTATATTCTGATGTTATGTTAGTAGGTTCGCGTGATTTGCATAGGTTATGGTAGTTATTTTATTAGAGGTGGTTTTTTTTTTTTTTTAGTAACTTGCACATTGGATATTTTTTTAGTACAAAAATTTGCTAAGTAAGAGATCTATAAAATTTTTAAATTTCATTATTGTACAATCAAACCGAACCGTTTCCTCAAGCAAATACTCGCTAATGGGGATAAATTTCTAGATTCCTACAATCTAGCAGATGGCTAATGCATGTGAGCCAGAGCGCTAGTTTAGAATGTGAATTAATATACACGTCATAATGGATGATCCCACGGTGGGATATGTATGGACCAATGAAGTATTAATGAGAAGGCACCTCAGATTTTCGATTTGAATTGAAAGGTAACGTAGCTACCATCATTCAAATATGAAGAAAGGCAACCATCACAGAAATTCTTCAACACAAAAAAGTGAATAAAACACAAAAAAGGAAAAAACACCATAGAAAATGTAAAGTAAACTCCAAATTCAGTCACAGAGATTGAAGGAAGAAAATCCAAGAAGATATAGCATTTAAAACGTCTTGCAAGAAACCAAAAACATGTAATCATCAAATCAGCGCCAGTCTTTTAAGAGAAGTAGCTGTAAGAAGGCATTACCTCTGTATGACAGGCCAAATCAACCACAGCCAATAGAAGAAGAAAGCACCGGAGCAAGATTGAGACTACAAGAGTCATACTGAAATGGTCGAACGTTAACAAGTAACGAAAAAAGCTAAACATGGAATAGCCCGATGAAGAACACACCAAGGACAACAAAGTCTTATCAGAAAGTTACTATCGCCGAGTGCACATGCAATCAAAAGCAGTAAAACCTAGGCAAAAGTAAAGACTGCTGGAGCAGGAGACCAAATGAAGGGAGCTTTTACTGAAAGTACTACCTTCGAATGGTGAGAGTATACAAAAGCAAAGTCATGAAGCCACGAAGCGCATTGTCTAAACACAAGTGGACACAGACAACACAATAGAGCTCAGAGCATGCAAATGTAGAAGAAGCTCGCAAGGAGGGGAAAACCAGAGACGAAAAACAAGGGAATACACACGCAATAAAAGACAATAAAAACAAAGTATGAGCAGCAACCAACCGGAGAAGAAACACATGAAGATAAAGTGCAGAAATAATGAAGAATAGAATCTGATGAAAAGACATCAATATCAATTTGAGAAAATTTTCGAGAAACATGGAAATCAGCTGAGGGAGCTATTAGAGACAAGTGGAAGTTAGAATTCTTACCTCAGTGAAGAAGCCAAACCAGTTATTTTCTCAAGCAGGGAAGCTACAGAAGTGAACTAAGGAAGCAGAGTGCAATGCATGGAATGGAAGAACGGTCAGGTTGAATGGATAGGGAGAAGCAGGAGGTGCACCCGCCGAAGCTCAAATAATGCCAGAAGCAGTTGACACGTGCAATGGAATGACCACAACACCAACCCACTTACACATCAGCAAAATAGTAGAAGATGCTGCACTCAAATGAAGACACGTAGAGCTACCAATTCGTGTAACAGTCAGCTGTTGGCAAAAGGAAATAAGAGGACCAAAATACCCAATGTGGAACCAAAGCTGAAATGACGAAAAAGCCAAGAAATTGAACAAAACTACCAAAAAGGGGAGACGAAAATCACAGCGTACCAATTTGGCCACCGACACTAGATGCTTTTATATATAGTATGATATAGGTCTAACTAGGCTTCTATATTTGGGTCAGGTTGGCTTCTCTAGAGTCCAGTTCACAATTTTTCATGTACAAGGGGGTAAATTGGAAAGCACCTACACTGTTGGCGAGCAATTTGCCCTGATAGCCACTAAAACTTTTGCAGTCGTCGAGTTTTGGCCGCTGAACTGTTAAAAGTTTGGTTTTGCTCATTGAACTATCTAAAGGATAGATTTTGGGTCATTACGTCAGATTTCACTGTTAACTCTATTAGATCTACCTACCTACATGATTCACAAGACAAAGATGAAGAGGCAGTTTGAGAAGCACAAAGGGGACATTCTGTGAGGACTTTAAAATTCTTTAAGTGCATAATTCACCATTTTCCTTAATTCGTCATTTTCCTTATATCATGCATAACTCACCATTTCATTCATTTAAGTGCATCATTTTCCTTAATGCATCGGTTGCATGCTAATTCTTTAGTACACTAGTTTTACTTTACTACATTTTCCTTGTATCAATTTATTGAAAGAACCAGTTTGAATCCATAGCAAGTGTAGAACTTAGATGGTGGTTTTGAAACTAATACAAACTAGATGGAGTTAAGAATAAGTGGTTGAGATTTTTGTAGCCAAGAGATAGGGATTAAGGAGAGTCTGCCATGTGTCCTCTTGTTGACCAAGACAAGTTCTTGAAGCTTAGTTTCTTTTGCACTTTTAATTCAAATTGTCTTGTTTTCTTTCTCCTCAAAACCAACCCAAAGAGAGAGGTGAGAAGTGAGAAACAAACCCAAGAGAAACCCTAGCTTTGATTCTTTGAGAAACTAGTGAAAGACAAGAGAGTGATCATCTTGCACTTTACCAACTATTCTCCAAATTTGGTAGCAAGGAAGTAGAGGAACTTTGGTGGACTTTTCTTCTAGCCTTGGTGTAAGGTAACCTACTTTAAACGCTAACCTAATGATGTTGAACTTGAAGGATTCTTGATGCTTAAGCTCATTAAAGGTTGAAAGAAAGCAAAGGATGGAAGGGTTTCTTGTGATATGAACTTTAGGAGTAGGGTTGGTTAGTTGCCTATTAGGTGTTTGATCTTCGGTTAAGGTTGTTATTTGTCATATTTGTGTTGGATTTTCTTGGTAAACTTGTATGAATTGCACCCTAAAACATGCTAGGGGTAGGCTTTAGTTGGTTGCTATGGAAATTGACTTGGAAGTTGGAAGTTAGTTGATGCAATTGTGAAACCTCAAACCTGATTTTTCTAATATGCTGGCAGCTTGTTGTGAGGAGGTTTCCTCCTTGGTTTTCAGTCTTTTCATGATAAAATTTAGCCAAGTCTTGGTCAAGACACTTGTTAAGACTCTTGTGTGTTGAACTTGAGTGAAAACAATGAGTTTTGGAAGGTGAAAACCCCATATTTTTTTTTTGGTCATTTCTGATATGCTAGCTACCGAGTACCCTGCTAGTTTTAACCTTAAAGTCCTTTTGTTTGGTGGTTGTTTGGACTCAATCTTGTTCATAGCACTTGCTAAAATCTTGAACTACAATTGTGTGTCGAATTGGAGTAAAACTAATAGCTTAAAAGGAGTAAAACTAATAGCTTAAAAGGGGTGAACCATCTTGGTTTCCTCATTGTTTTGCTGCTGAAAATTTCCAGCAATGAACTGAAATGTAGAACTCTCTTGTTGCTCACATTTCTTGGGTCCAAATGCATTCTTTTCACTCCAAAACCATACTTGATTCACTGCCCTAGCATGTACTTGGGTTTTCCTTGATTTTCACTTTCAATTTATCTTTGAACCTTTGAGATTTTTGAAAGGCCAACTTGGATAGGTGAATGTCTCAAAGTTGAGTCTAAAACGTAAACTTGGTTCACCTAAGTTTTGGATGGTTGGACCTTAATATCTTTTGTTTTGGTTGCTCTTAGGGTTTGAAGGTGAGCAAGAGAGAAATCTGGAAAAGGGCATATAAGTTGCTTTGCTTGAAACTGGTGAGTGTTCCTTTGCTTGTTTAATTGACCGACTTGATTATTTGAACTACTTGATTTCGTCGCTTACTTGATTATTTGAACTACTTATGATTGGTTGGCAATGAATACTTTCTTAAATTAATGTGATCGAGATGAGTGCGTACTTTATCACACTCGATCTTTTTTGCTTAAATTTTTGGTATTTCTAATATCCTGATTATTTATGAATTGATGAATGCCTACATTTGATATGTGAGCCATTTGGGTGATCTCACATTGACTAATTTGATTTGTTTGGGGCCCCAAAAGCCCATTGGTGAGTCGATTGAACTGGGCCAGCATGGGCTTGGTCGAGAAGATTGACGAGTCTTGGGTTGTGATATGTGATCTCCGAAAAATGGTATACTCAAGTATTATCCAAATTTGATTTGTTTGAAGTGTTCGGGCCCGGTAGTGTGGGTTGAACGGGTATGGGTTTTGGTGTTAAGTGGTGGTCTACGGACCTTGGTTCCTAAATTTCAAACATTGATGGAGAGTCAACGGACTGAGATATGATCAAGTTACAGGGAATTTGCCTTTTGAAAGCCATCTGTATCCTTTACTTGAACATGTTTGATTTATTACCTTATTTCTTGATGTGGTGCTTGTTTATTTATTATTTACTAATTGTTTATATGCTTGCATGTTATTTGGGACCTCATTGAGCTTTTCGCTCACCCCATTCCATTTGTTTTCCTTAACAGGGGGCATGCACTTGAGATTGTGAGTTTGGAAGAGCGTATTCTTAGTTCTAGAATTTTGTTGTACTTTTGTTTAAGCGCCAATGTAACAGTGAACCTCCTACATCTTTTGTAAGATTGAACTCTGGTTATGTACTCTAAGGTTGAAATGGTAGTCCATGTTAATGTATATATTGCCGGTCGTATTTGATTTGAAAATGTTATTTTTATTCTTGGGTTTTGTTGGCAATTTGGATAGCGAGTCCTGGCGAGAGTTGGACAGGTAGTCCGGTAGTCCATGGGATATGCCCTAGGGAAATGTGGGGCTATCACACATTCAAAGCTGCTTCTTCATCTTCTCTAAAATTAAAAACACTTTCTTCCAAAACCCCAATACTGAACATTTGAGAAATCAAGAAAAAATAAAATGATGAAATGAAGGGAGGCATTGAACATCAACAAGAGGTGGTGATGAACAAGATCTTGAATTCCTTCAAGAATGGTTTGGGTGATTAGACCAAAGGGGCAGCAAACCTTCCCCAATACGCATTTCGCAAACTTCAATCCCAGATTTTGTGTAGTTCATGATATGATCATTATTATATTTATCCCACCATCATAGGTAGGCAAATGAGGCATGAATATAGGCGGCATGGATCTTGCTATCGAGAAATTTCTAAAAATATTATGATTTTTAAATTTTTTCTGCAAATAGGGTGATTTGGGTGTAGGGTTGAACCGGTGATGTTAGCATTTGCAAAATCACGAGTTCGATGAACTTCGCGTTTGCAAATCAGTTAATGAAAAAAAAAAGAAAATGAAAGCGAACTTCGCATTCAGGAATGCGAGTTATAACTTCGATGAATCAGAGTTCATGAAAAAAAAAAAAGAAAATTTTGACAAATTTTGTGGCGGTACATTTTCTTTTTTTTTTAATTCCCAATGAACATTCATAGAATCGCGACTGAACTTCGTTGTGGAGTTGTCATACATGATACATAAATGTAGTAATACGATAAAAAAAAAGGACGGAATTAGCGTGAAATGGAAAAAAATATGCAATAGAAATGGGAAAACAAAATTTGCATCGAAATTGAAAAAAAAAAATCAACACAAGCGGAAAAAAATAATTGCATCGAAATGGAAAAAAAAAAAAAATCAGCACAAATCGGTTTCATGAAACTTCGCGTTTGATAATCTGTTTAGTGAAACTTCGCATTTGACAATCTGGTTAGTGAAACTTCGCATTTATTAAATCTGGTTCAGCGTGAAAAATATAATCTTTTCACTTTTTTTTTTAGTCCAATTTACTAACTTCGCATTTGACAAATGCGAGTTCAGATCTTCGCATTTATCAAATGCGAAAATCACAATGTTAGAAAGTCTTTTGCAAACAACCCCTCTTGTAGAAACTTTTTTTTTTCCATCACATTTTTAGAATTTCCTCTCTTGCTATCACGGCTTTTGGTGGCGTTGATTTTGCTCTTGGTTCCTCTGGCCAAAATTGTGTTCCTTCCATTCCTTCTCCTTCAATCTAGTAGCAAAATTGACTTCTAGAGCATCAATATATAGAGATTCTCTTTTGCAAGGAACTTGGATCTTTATCACAGGAATTCAAAGGATCATAATTTTAAAAACGAAAATGTCGAACCTCAACATATTCTTGGGTTTCTCGACTTGTATGATCATGCTGCTTTTTTGCATTATCAATGTCAAAGTCTGATACAACTGACCAAAAATTTACTTTGATTGTGAGCAAGGAGATTAATTCTACTTTCTTAGAGCATACATTACTAGACTCCCAAAAGGGGTCTAATCAAACAGTGGACGTTACTTGCACATCATACAGTAATAACCATGAAGGAAAGTCTAAGAGGGAATTACAGATCATTCCCTCTAGAAGAACAAATTCAATCAAGGCAGCGGGTCCTTGTGGTTGTGTTTTCACCTACTATCAGGGATAGAGCCAAGAACTCACAATAAGTGGGGTCAAATTTTAGTACAGTAAAATTTACTAAAAAAAAAAATACTAACATTATATACAAATTATAATTGTATCCTTTGAATACTCATTTTCTTAAAAAGTTGCAAAATCAATGCATTGTCAATTTTATTAAATACATTCTTTTTCAATGTAAGTAGCGAAACTCTTGATTTTTTAAAAAAAAAATAATATGTGAGCTATTTGTCAATTTGATCTTCTACGGGTTTCTTTTAAGAAATTTATCTTTAGTGTGTATATGTAACTTAATTTTGTATTATAAATAAAATTTAGCATCCATTTGAAAAATTCTTGTTTTCCAAAACTTTGAAGTTTGGAAAATTTGGTTCTTCCACTCCACTCAAGAAAGTTCATCCCGTAGTTTTGAAAACTATGAAAGAATTTATTTTTGAAGGAACTTCCTTAAATAAATGAAAATAAATTCAAAATTCTTGTAATGGTAAGAATTACAAATTTTCAATTGTTTGGAGTCAATGTATGTAGAAAAGAGAATCTGATCAAATTTAGTGAGATCAAATATGATGCAACTTTAAAATTTTCTAAATTTTCTAAACCTAAAAGTTAAATTTTCAAAGTTAAGTGGGGTCAATTGACCCCACTTGGCTGCATGTGGCTCCGCCACTGCCCTGCTTAGTGTGGTGGTGGTTTCATGTTGGGAACTGGGAAGTAGGATTAAATTTCCAAGGCAACCTTATATCTTGGGCACAAGCGACATTTATCTGAAATTTAATGCAACTGGTCCTTTTTGACGGAATAATGATGTTGAAAGTTGGGTATACCTTTACCCTGATGTAAAGCGGCCACAATCCTAACGAAAGGACTTTACTGACAAGAGTCAATTGGTTTGGACTGCTTGGTTTGGGGCTTAAACAGATCGGATTCCGGATCAAAATTGATTTGTGGAACTGAATTCGATAAGGAATAATTGTTTTGGAAGTTTGCACATCGAATCTTCATATGTAGTGTCAAATCCGGTTTCAGCCGGATTTAACTACAGGTCGGATAGAAGTAAAATTGAAGATGATATAATAAAATTTGAATAATTTATGTATTTTATTTTTGCAAAAGCTTTTTTTTAAAGAGAAAAATTTTGAATCCAAAATCTCCTACTTAATTCATGAGGCATCTTTTTTTTTTTAAGAAAAAAATGTCAGCGTGTAAAAAATTATAATTAGTATATGTTTTTTTACTTATTTATATTAATAGGATTCGAATCCTGAAAAATGAGCTGAACATATAAATCTTTATACGACCGTTTATGATGTAGATGGATTGGAATTTGGAGTCAAATTTCAATAAATGAGTTGGTAGATAATTTCATATCTAGAAATATGGATTTAGATGAGACAAAATCTAGGATTGTACACGGTCCATTGACAACTCTAGCTAGTTTGATTCATCCTGATATGTCTTGAGGTTTATGCGATCCCTATTGCCAAAGGTGATCTCTAACCCTTTTTTTTTTTTTTTTGGATAAAACGAAAGATGATCTCCATTGTGTTCAGAAGTTGAAGCCTCAATGTAATGCTGAAAATAGATATTTAAAAACTTGATGTTGTACTCCAATTAAATTCTAGTTCAAGAAGTTGATATCATCCACAAATTGAACGTTGGTAAATTAATTTGGTAAGTGGCTTACTGATGCCTGCCAACTTTACTAGTGGCTGATGTGAATTCAATAGAAAATCTATCCTTAATGCAGGACCACTTTTATATTCAAATATACACCGCCACACTACCAATTTGTACGCTGATATGTATAAGGCTATAAGAAAGTTCCTATAGTAGGTTTTCTGTGCTTAAAATCATGCCTATTCATTCACAAGCCAAATCATTGGGATTGGATGTTCAAAACTCTAGGAATTTGCCAACTTGTAACAATTTTATTCCACAAAAGCAGTTTAATTAATAGAGTCTTAATTTCATTTTTACCCAGCCACATCATATATATTTTTTATACTATATAAAAAGGAGTTGGTGGCTTTGTTTTTTTCTGCCTCTTTAGGGGTAATATAGTCTCTCAACAGTCTCTACTGTATGACATTAATTGCATATAGTACTATTAAGTGCTACTTGAATGGGTGATGAATTTTCTTTCATGCCCTTTTACTGACTCTTAGGTTTAGGATTTTAGACAGAAGAATGAGGTACAAAGTCTTTCTTAAGATACACCATTAATCTATATTGAATTGTGTTGGATGATAATCTCTCTGTTCACGTTTGAGCTACTTGCTATGTTCCAACGGCCAACCCTTTTCCTTCCTATGTTACCATGTGCAAATCGATTGATTGTCTCGGGTTATCGTTACTTGGTGGTGGAAAGCAATGAGCTTGAGAATGTTGTGGCACTGACATGGCTTCCAACTGGAACTGTGAACAAATTTTTCTAGTGATCTTAAAATCTCTTTCTGTTGTTCTGATTAGCCATTAGTTTGATAGTTGATCTGGGGTTTGATCGTAATGGTCAATTTCATTACAAATTTTGATTTCTATGGCTTCGTGAATTATTTTCCGCACATGGGGTTCTGTTTGGTTTCTTGTAGTATTTATTGGGCAACAGTGATCACAAAAGGAGTCTTGGGCAATACAATTTTTTCTTGATGAACATAGGTTCTCACTTTGGACAAAATGGCTGGTTTCCTTTTGATTTGTCTCGGGTGTTTGGTTTCTGTGTACTGAAACGTTGACTTGATGCTTTAATTTGGTAGTCTATTTTTACAATTTGAAATTTAGGAAATATCATTTGCTCGAATTTGTTGTTGGGTTAATTATGTTTGAATTTGTTTGGTTTTGTTACTAAAAATTCAGTAAATTATAATTGTAAAATAGATTCTGAGAAGAGAAATATACTTTATCCAGCATAGTAGAATAAAGAATATAAAGTCTACAATATGAAGTAATTATTTAATCTACAACTTTTGCGAGCACAATCTTACAATACAAAGTGATTATGTCCTTAAGGTTTATAGAGTTCCGAACTTTCTTATTCTTTTCTCACATCTCATTGTTCTCAGTCCCCTCCAAGTCTTTTGAGTATTGAATGAGTTTGCCATTCATGTACCATTCTCTCAATTTCTTTAAGCCTTGTCAACTAATTTAGCCTTTTGGATACTGCTATTAAGTCTACCAGTGTTCCATAGTAATAGTCATGAACATGGTCAAAGCGAAATTGAGAAAGGAAGCTTCCATTAATTATTCAAACCATTTTAGATTTAAACACCCGAATACAAAAGTTCTGTTGTGTCAAATGAACATTTGTAAGTACAATTTTCTGTTGTACAGCTTACTTTGATTGTTCAGTTTGCAACCTACACAGAAAAAATTTTTCCCTTTTGATCAGAATATGCAGTCTTTATCCCTTCCATTTGAGTCCGTTCATAATGATCAATTATGTTTAACCCTTGATTATTTCTTCATTTTTCTAAGTTTCTCTGTCCCATAATTTTTGTAACCTTTGTCTCTAAACTGCAGCCACATTTCAAAGCAACTTTGATTTTGAGGCCATTAAAGAAGTTAAAATAGCACATAAAGAAATTTTCATGTGAGGACAATTTGTGGGTAAACTGTGTTCTGAGACTACAAATGAAGTTTGCTCTGATTTGATAGTTATTGTTGCTGCTTTCAAATTCATTATCTAACCTTACAATCTAAAAGATCACTACCAACATTAGTGTACCTAAAAATAGTTGAATCTAACAAGGCATGACCCTGTGAATGTTGAATTTTAATCCCTTTTACTTTACACCCTTTTGCCATTGGTTCAATTTATTTCTACTTTCAATATTGGATGGACTTTCTGACAGTTCACAAGCGCCTTCGAACTTCTATGAATTCAACAGATTGTGCATGGTCATTGAATATTCTCACAACTTTGAAGTAACAAGGAATGCATTTCTTGGGGCGGCATATCAATAAGATTTTTTTTGATGAGTTTGAGCGTATTAAAATATTTAACAGCAACAAGTTTGTTATTTCATTATCGTTTGAGTTGCCTCAATAGCATGTTTGCTTTTTGTGACTAAAGAGTTATCTCTGCTCATGAATTGTTCTGCTTCATTTAACATTGAAGTTGGATTCATGGACTGTTTTTGCAAGGATCATGAAAACCCATAATTGCATGCATTTATCCTATTTCACATATTCAATATCATTTTTCATGAATTCCAGATAAGGCCTTATTAGATCTTGAGGTAGACCAAAACTCCTTGATAGAAGCCAAAGGCTGTGATACTCGTGTCTATTGTGCTTTTGCTGAAGAAGTCTGCCAATAGCTACACTTCCAATAGTACTGAAAATACATTGTCATTTTCTCTAAAACAAAAAATGCCACTACAGACAAGAATCATCCTATCAACATGTCACCAATTACAAAGTTATACCAACATCTTGGGGTGAACAAGGCTGTGCATATCCTCAAGACACTGAGGACTCTGATGGTAGATCCAGCAAAAGCAACACTTGACGCTCTGCTTGCAAGTGCAGAGGAAGTATCAGATAACCATGTACAACCATCAACTACTGCAAATGCAGAAGGCACAATCAAGACTCCAAGAAAAACAGCTGCACCACTGAAGATGAACATTAGCCTCGCCAAAAAACAGTACACCTGAGCTGTAAGAGAGACTGCTACAAGACTACAACACTTATAATCTACTTATCATATTCCAAATATTCCTATTTTAAGAGACTAAGTATCGTGAACTACTCCTTTATCTTTGTTATGTAAATAGTTTAATCTACAATAAAACTGTTTCAAATTAGATTAAATGCAAGGCAATTTATTATATCTACTTAGAAAAGAAACAACTAAGCATCTAATCTACATCTGAAACTAACAATGAGGCTACAATGCTGTAGCAATAGTCGTTAAGCAAAGATATGACACCTCTGCTATGAAAGCTTTTAATAAAAATAGGGCGTGATTATGTACTATGCAGTGGTTATGTTAAATCCATCTTCAAAAGTACTTAGTATAAGTTGCGTCATTGTTAGAGCAGGTTTATATCATTCGATTGGTAACTCGCTGTTTTATTTTCACAATGAAGACTTTCACAACACCTAGGCTATTTTGTTAGGCACTGATATGATCCCCAACTACTTTCACGGGTAAGACATCTTCTTTCAAATATAAACTTCCATAGTTCCTCCCATATGTGCACCTTAACTGTAATACATTCTTCGATCCTCCATGACTACAACAAAATGGTGTTTATGAGTTTTTTTATGCTTGACAAATACAAACCTGATATTTTTATTTCACATTTTCAACTCTTATATTTCTGACATTCAATGAATAAACAAAAGCCTCTTTATTATACACACTGAAGCTAACAACAAAATCTACCACTAACTAAAACCAACAAAAATTAAAATTCTTGCATAATCACAGGCACCCCACTCCTGCACGCTGCGCAGGCTTCTTCCCCTAGTCTCAACAATATAAAAGCAACTAAAAACTAGCTAGTTAATGAAAATGCCTAGCTAGTACTTCATGCACCCAAAGCAAATGCAACAACAGGGCTCCTTACGAGATGTGTTCCATCTTCCCAAGACAAGGAACCAGATAGAGTTGTGTTCCCCTCTACAATTGCCGAAACCTTCACCTTAAAAGACTGTGTCTCCCCAGCTTCTGTGAATATTAAAGTGTCAGGTTCAACTTGGATATTGAGACCTGATGGAGCCACTACTTTTGCTATATATCTTGACTCGGGTGAACCAACGTTCTTCACTGTTCTATAAAACTCAATACTGATGGATGTAGATGGTGGCACAGGAACAGAAAAACTAGGCAAATTGAGACTAGTACTTGATTGGTTTTTCACACAAGTGATGTTGTCACCAGTTATGTGTTTCAACATTGATGCGTCATAGCCAATTCCACAAAGAAAACTTATGTAATCTGATACGGTTGCGTCATAAACCAAGCCGGGGTCAATGGCCTTCAATGGATTAATGTTGCCAGCTCCAAATGCTAATCCATTTTGATTCTTGCTATCATTAACACCCATTGGAGTGGCTAACACAGAGAGAGAGAGAGAGAGAGAGAGAGACAAAAAGTTGATCAGAACAAACTGAAAAATAAGAAATCATATGTTTTCGTTCTTTTACCTGTTGTCATCAAAGCAGATTTTACAGCTGCAGGAGACCATAGTGGATGAAAGGTTTTGACATATGCAGCGGCTCCTGTGGCATGAGGACATGCCATGGAAGTTCCAGATAGGAAGTTGAATGTAACAATTCTTTTGTCACCTGCTATTTCTGTAGGAGGAATAATTGGTGGCCATGCGGCCAAAATATCAACTCCCGGTGCAGCAAGATCATGCTGCAGTAAGAATAATGGTAAAATGAAACTGTGAATTGCACAAACAGAACCCCATAATTAAATAAATTAAGGAGGTGAAATTAAATCAACTTTTAAGATTTCTGGATTGATTTCGTTAGGCCGTCGTGACGAGAACAATGAAATGTAGGGTGCTTGTGTGTTGGAGAGTTCTTTGCTCCTTAATATGGTTGCAGTTGGGTTCCTGAAAAAATAAATGAACATAAAGAATTGCACAACACTCAAAGATTGATCCAAATACAACATTGTTTTACGTCTAAAATTAACCTGGTTGAATTTATGTACTTCAAAATTCCGCTGCTCCCATTTGCTTCAAGATTCACAACGGATGCTGGCAATGGGTAAAGGGAACTGAAGTCGTTGAGATTGGGAACTAGCATGATGGTTCCGAAGCCACCTGCTTCTGCTACTATATCTCCTGCAACATCTTGCTCGCATATTACTATCTTTCCCTCAACCATGTTTCTATCCAATGAGTTTTCTATGCTGCAGAATCTGCATTTTAGCAGCTAGCGATTAGAAACAAATTTAAATGAGACGCAGATATCAGAGATGAAGGGAGTGTGGAGACAAAAAGGAAGTGTACTTGCGCAGAGGTCGAGCTATCGAATCCATCCGCTCTATTGGGTGCATCACGAGCAGGAATTAATGGGTATAAAGTACCATTCATATCGTAGGTGTTGATTGAATTACCCTGTGCATGAAAATGGAAACATATGAGCAATATAAGTAGTTAAAATAAAAATAGAACTTAAGAGTAAGACTAAGTTTCCTAGTGGCTGTGACTAATGGAAAACAAACTAGATATGATAATTAAAAACCTATTCTAACTGTAACAAATTAAGCTTGTGTTTCTAGTTTGCTAATTGTACCTCAAGTAACATATTGTTGCCAAGGAGCACATTGGTTCTGAAATTACGGTCTATGGTACTAGCAGCTACTGAGAGAAGCCAAGGTGCCACATTGGTAACGGAAAATGCACGCGGGCCTTCATTTCCAGCTGAAGCAGAGGTGAGAATGCCATTTTGCATGGCATGAAAAGCGGAATAGTAAATACTGGGCTCAATTGCAGAATGAGTCCATGGGTTGCAATTTTGAATTGTTTACTAGCTGCCTTAGAATCAGAATTTGAGATGCAGAGAGCAAGATGCTATGTAACCCTTGGCATGGTTTTAAAACCCAGTCCGGACCGTTCGGTCGAACCGGTTGAACCGTCGACCGGGTAGCTGTTCGAGCCGAATTAGGCCTCAAAACCGGTGGGATAAAAAACCGCTTTATTTAGTGAGAACCAGTTAACCCGGCCGGTCCAACCAGTGAACTGTTGAACCGGAACGGTATTTACTAAACCAATCCGGTTCATTCAATTGGTCAAATTTTTTTTAAAAAAAAAAAGACAAAAAGTTCAAAAAAAATGTAACAAAGAAACTAATTAGACAATCACAACTTATAGTCAATTCAAGTTAAAACTAAAAGACTCTAACCTTTATTCTTTATTTTATTTATAATTTTTTACCTAATTTCTATCAATTTTTTCTCTTCTTAATCATCCCTCTCTTCATGATCTCACCATTACTCTCACAAATTCCTGCAACAATGTTTGAATTTGTGTTTGACCTATATGCACAAGTTTCATTTCCCGATCTATGATTTATTTTATTTTATTTTACAATTTACTAATTTTCTAAAGTAAGATTTCTATTTTTTGGTATCAAACTTGTCATATTGATATAATCATAATTCTTTTTTCTTTGTTTTTCTTTTATTTTGCTTTTCTTTTAGTTTGTTCTATTATAATCTCATTAGCAAAAGAATTATAGTTATGATTATGTGTCTAAACCTCTATAGAAGAATGTGCAAATTGCAGATATAATAAAAGTAATAATATATAATTTATTTATTATTTATTTATGACGTCACGGGTCAAAAACGGTCAGCCCAACGGTTGAACCAGTGATCCGTGGCCTAGTAATTTTTCCGGTTCAATGAACGGTTTGGGTTTTAAAACCTTACCTGGTGGGGACTACCCTGCAACCTTCTGATTAACAAACATTTTTCCCCCAATTTTTGGGATGGGGGGATTCGAATAAGTTCTGACATTTCTGAGTAAACAATTAATTGATATTGCTATATTCATGTCTTCTTGCTAGAAGGTTGGTTATAATTATGTGTTTTAAGACATCTAGCATGTTATAGTATTTAGGATTTATGGTGATGATTTCTGGTCACATGAATCTTCCCTTAGATTTAACATGAGAATCATTGCATAGGACAGGTCACATGAAAATTCCTACACTTGCACAATAATCTTATGTTCCATATTCTAACATTATGATCCATATTCTGTATTCTTGGACCTTAAAGGTAGTGATTCAAGCAGGAAAAATAAAAAAACTGTTCAGTGTCCACACACACTTTCCAAGTAAAGGAGAAGTCGAATTAAAGAAAGCAGTTACCTGTGAACAAGGGACTAAATTAAGGTCCAGTGGTCAAGGGACTATGAAGTGATGTTTGGTCACTGTTTGGGAGACAAGGGTAGATAGCAGCCAGTATTAGTCTTCTCAATTCTCATACATTTTCTTAAGTTCATGAACTAATGTATCCGACCATATGTTCTTACTCACATGAGTTTTCTGTTATACTCTTGGGAAAAAGAACTCTACTAGGCATCAGTTGACCCAGAAGTCTTTATTCACAAATATCTGCAGATAAACCATAGATATTTTTGTTACTTTTGCTAGTATGTCATGAATCAATATTTGAATATGCTTTTCTTGGTGTATGTTGTGGGTCCAATATTGCATTGTGCTTCTTCAACCACCATAAGGGCCTTGTTTTGTTGCCCGTAATCAATTTGACTTCTTGATTTTTAGGTTAAAGCATGATTCATGTTGTTTGAATATATGAGGCTCTGAGGTGCTACGAGAAAAGTTGGTCTAACTACAAATTTATTTATAAAGTGCTAGACAAAGAATTATATATCTAGAACAAGGGCATAGTTCTGGTAGTGAGAACATGCAAAATTCTTTGAAATAGACCTGCAATGAAAAGTGCAAAATTTGTGGGACATGAAAACCGAATTGAAATGATTGTATATTGCAATTTGCAAAATCGGATAAATTTTGTTTTTCTTTTTAGAGATGATGCAACAGAGAAGCACTTCTGGGAGCATTCTTTCAGTCCTAAGTGAACTGATGATCTTGAATTTCATTAATTCATGCATGGTTGTTGAATTTCATTAATTCATGCACGGTTTTTTGATTAAATGACACTATGGTTGTTCAATGTCTCGTTAATTTTCTGCTTCTTGCTTCTCTGTCTTCCCTTAGTTTTCTGCTACTTGATTTAAGAGTTTAGTGACATGTTATCTTCTCAAAATTGTTTTGTAGGAAAAGTTTCAATTTGAGAATCAGGCTTACGTTAGAAAAGCTATACTCTGGCAGTTCAATTCACAATACCGCAATCACCGCTATAGGCTTCACAAAATGTTTGAGAAGGGAATCACATCCAAGGATATAGATCCAAATGATTGGCATTATCTCAGCACTTATTTTTCTTCAGAGAAGTTTCAAGTGATTAACTACTTGCATTAGTGTCTAAGATTTTTATTCCTTTTTAGTACAAACTTAATACTTTATAAAACACTAATGTAGGTGATGAGTGCTCGGAACAAGAAAAACAGAGCACAGCAAATTGTTGGACATTCAGCTGGCACAAAATCTTTTGCTAGAATTGCTGTCGAAAAGGAAAAAATTTTTGGTTTTCAGAGCACTTGTAATAACTAGCAGTGACAATGCTTTTTAATAACCAATGACATTAAAAAAAAAAATAGGATTTATGCAGAAGAGCTAAAAAAAAAAAAGCAATGACATTTAAAAACTGATTTATGCAGAAAGCTGAAATAGGGGAAGAGCTTGGCCCAATTGAGCTGTACAAAAATGACCCATTATAGTGCAGTAAAGGGTCAATGGACATCTGAACTGGTTAATGAAGAACTATGTAAGAAACTTGCTGAAAGTTCTTTTTTGCTTTCTTAATTTCTTAAAAATACAAATGGGGTGAAATTTTTATGCATAACCAGGATGAGATGAAACGACGTCAATCGGAGAGTGAAGATGGATCAGATCTTCTTATTCAAGAAGAAATTTGCTCATCTATTCTGCTGCCTAAGTCTGGATATATACGTGGTAGGGGAGCAGGTCCAAAGCCAAACTCATCACTGAAACAAAGACAGTATCAAGAAGAGTTGGAAGAAGCTAGGAAGAGGGCATCAAATGCTGAACAAAGAGCTGAAGAAACACGAAAAAATAGCTCAAGAATTGATTGAACAAGTTCAGGCACAAAAATCAGAGATACATGAGTTAAGGGAACCTCTTCAAGCTTCTCAAAGATCGATTAATGAGACAATGCAGAAAATGTTTGAAGATATGGTTAGGCCCATGCATGTACCAAATCCCTTTTGGATGTCAACAGTCAAATCTGGTATGTGATTCCTTTTCTTTTGGGCTACTTCTGCTTGATTGGGCTGTTGAGACAATATTATGCAAGACTTATCCTAAATTATAGTGTAGTAAATCGGGGGAAGGAGAGGGTAAAACAGAAAGTGATCTTATGAGTGGTAGTTCATACACTAATATGGATATTGCATTTCAAACTTTGTAAAACCAGTCATGTTTAGTTGCTCATTTTCCCTTTTTCACTAATGATCAGGTGCTTATGTTTCTTATTTCTCCAATTTATTCATGACCATGTTTCTTACTTTCATGCCTAGGCGCTTATGTTTCAGATTATGCATTGAACATGAGATCAAATCCTTGTTAAAGCTTGCTGTAAAGAGACCTACAAAAGTTATTTTTGGTTCAATGGATTTCGCAACTCGACAATCTGCTTGCATTTTTAATACTTAGCTGCCAGTATTTGAGCAGTCAACTAGAATTTTTAGTTGTTGAAGTCACTTCCTAAACAAAATGCTAAAATGCCTCTTTCACAACATTTTTTAGACTTTATACCAATAGTTGTTATGAAACATTCTTCTTGTAATGAATTGGTGCAAGTATTCTTATAGTAGATAATGTAATTGAAATTGGATTGTAATATTGGACTAGTTGTATTGCTTTTTGGCGATTTCATATTGAAATATTGGATGAAAGTGACGTTTTAAATGGGTCAAGAATGGTTTGAATGTTATTAGATAAGTTTTTATTTAAGTGATAAATGAGTTGTTATCACTATTTTGGCACTTAAAAATTGTCACTATAAAGGTCTTGTGTGACAACTTTTTGTTGTTTAATGACAATAAAATACCTATTTTATGACAATTTAAGTTGTCATTGAATGGGTTGAATTTGTGACAACTTTCATTCTTGTCACATTACAAGTGACAAGGCCCAAAAAGTTGTCACCAAGGGAATTAGTGACAGACCTATTGTGACAAGATGGTGACAACTTTTTCTTGTCACTCAAAATAAATAGTGATAACTTTTGGTCCTTTAATGACAACTTTTGTTGTCACTCAAAACCTTATTTCTTGTAGTATACACAGATTTTAATAAAAAATACACAAAAAGATAGAAAAATTTTTAAAAAAAAACTTGGGTGCAAAATCAATAGAAACAAAAGATGTGAAAGGTAGTATATTATTAGTTTAAAGTTTGACCCTTTTACGGTGATGTTACACGTTAGCTGGATTTTTTATTTTTTTTGGTCCAAACCTTCCTCTATCCCTTCACCAAAACCTTAGTCTGCCAGGGAGGGAATGAAGCCCCTAGCCAATAGACCCAACCACTGTTTGTTTGCCAGATTGGTTGCTTTAAGAGTTTGCATGAGAGAGAGAGAGAGAGAGAGGAAATACTTGGAGGGGAAAAAGAAGGGAATGAAGGAGTGTTTGGCCAAAAATAAGAGAACGACAGAGAAAGTTAAGGAAGTTGGAATTGGAAAAATTAATGAGACAGAAATTAAGAGAAACTTTGCTTATGTGATATGGATTAATAGTGTATCAAAGGATTACCAGAATCATCATGATATACTTTTTACTCATTAAGAAAACATGATTTGAATGCAAGGACTAGTATGCATTATATGATACTTTAATTGGTGTGTAAGTTCCAGATGCAATTTTGTTATCAAAAGAAAAGTATTATGTTAAAACTATCAATTGAATAAAATATCAATAGGATTATTTAATTTTTCTGAATAAACTTACAGTTTTTATGTTGGATAAGGTTATGTGCTTGTCAACAAGATTATTTAACTCTCCTGAATAAAAGTTACATTGCTGCTTTAAATATTTGGATAACATAATTTCAATCAATTGACTCAGAGTAAAATTTTGCCCCGGGGAGCGGGGGGATCCATTGGTCGCTTAGACGTCATCGAATTTGAAGAGTTAAGTTCATCGCCTGGCTATTAAAGCAAATTAAATGGTCAGTTATGTTAATTTACTAGTGGAGCATCAAATATATAGAGATTCTCTTGTGCAAGGAACTTGGATCGTTATCACAATTCAAAGGATCATAATTTAAACACCAAAATGTGGAACCTTAACATATTCTTCAGCCTCTACTTGGATGCTCGTGCTATTGTTTGCATTATCAATGTCAAAGTCTCGAGCAAATGATGAAAAATTTACTTTGATTGTGAGTAACGAAATTAATTCTACTCTCTTAGAGCATACAATTCCTTTACTAAACTACCAAAAGGGGTCTAATCAAACGGTGAATGTTACTTGTAATCATACAGTGACAACCATGAAGGAAAATCGAAGAAGGAATCACAGATCATTCCCTCAGGAAGACCAATTTCAATCAAGGTAGAGAGTCCTTCTGGTTGTGTTTTGCCTACTATGGTGGTGGTTTCATATTGAGAAGTTGGACTAAATTTTCGAGACAACTTTATATTTTGGACACGAGCAATGTCTATCTCAAATTCAATGTAACTGGTCCTTTTCGATGAAATAACGATATGGGTAATTGGGTGTACCTCGACCCTCATGCAAATTGGCCACAATCCAAGGCAAAATGACTACTGACAAGAGTAGATTCAGGGCCGAAATTGATAATTTTATTATTGAATTTGACAAGAAATAATTGTGTTAAATCATTTATCCATCAAATCTTAGTATAGTTTCGGATCCGGTTTTGGTCGGATCTGGGTACGTATAAGCAAAATCCAGTCTAATTCAATATAATAAAATTTCAATGAATTTATTATTCTGCTTTTACAAAAACTTTTTTAATAAATCTAAACAACACAAGTGAGAAAAAAAAAACTCAACAGTTACTTGATTCACGAGGGGTCTTTGTTTTTGAAGGAAAAAACAATGTGGGTTAGTAACAAATTATAATCAATATATGTTAGTTATTTATACATTTACATTAATAGGTCTAACACGTTCTGGAATATATAAATCCATATGTGATGCGTCTATGAATCTATGATGTAGATTAGACTGAATCCTGCTTGAATTTGAAAGAATGGTCAGGAGAGAATTGAATGTCAAGAAATATGGACAGGATTGAGCCAGATCTAGGAGAGAATTTCATGTCAAGAAATATGGATAGGATTGAGCCAGATCTAGGGCTGGACACGCTCCATTTATAGTTTAGCTCATTGTAATGTGCCCTGAGGTTTTTGTCATTCTATTATTTTGAAAGGTTTCCTCTGATAGTGTCCAAAAGTTGAAGCCTCAATGGTGTTGAAAACAAATATCTAAAAGTTTGATGTTTTACTCCAATTAATTTTGAGTAAATCTTATATGCACTGTTAATATATATACTATCACTATTAGATTTAATATACATGTGTAAAAGTTGAATTTAAAAACTAAATGTTACATGGTTGTCATTTATTCAAATATGACAGTGTATGCATTATTAGTGTAAAGATTAATCTATTAATTTTTATTGTAAGAAGTTGATATCATCCACAAGCTGAAGTTAGGTAAAATCATTTGGTACCAGTGGCTTATTGATCCCAACAAACTTTACTAATGCCTTATGTTAATTCAATCGAAAGAAATCAAGGCATTTAAAGAAAATCTCAAACAATCCATTCTTGATGCTCTAAGGTTGGAATTTCACCCTTGAGCTCTTTCTTTCAGGTCTCCATCTCGAATTCAGTCTGTTCAGAATTTAGTAAAACCTACTTGTAAATGGCAATTCCAGTTAATGGGAAAAGTTAAAACACATGTGAAGAGATTATCCATAAAGGGAAATTAAGTGTATATAACATGAGAAAGTAGGTGGGAAAAAAAAAAGAAAAAAGAAAAAAGGGATCAGTCATTCGTATCTATTAAAACAGTAGTGCTGCAACTTTTTCACGTGAAAGAACAAAATTTACAACTACCAATCTACCAGTTTTTCTGGCAAAAGAACCAATAATCACATCAAAGGTAACATTTTCCCATCTTGCATAGTATGACCGTCATTAATTTTTCCTTCAAAAAGATACTAATTTTTTTCTTTTTCTTGAAAAAGAACAAGTTATATCCATTAATAGCACCATTTTTTCATGCAAAAAAAAAAGTAATCACCGATAATGAAGGGTAAGGTTCTGTTCTCTAATCTTGCATTGATTCTGTAAATTTTCCAGGTAATTGTACATGTAAAATTCATTAGAATGAAATTCCTAAGAGGGAAATCCAATTGAAGACTTAAAGCAATAGCTTACTCAACTAAACCTAGCCTTCACTTAGATCATCTATTAAACTATTTCTAATCTCACAAAAAAAAAATAAATGAATGAAGTTTAATGTGATTATTATACGACCGGCACGTTACATTTCCTATTTCTTTCAATTTGTGGGCCGAATTGTTGTACTTGAGAGATTGATCTAATGCATATCAGTTATCACAGTGTAAACGACTCAATGTCGTCATTGAACTAATGTAACTAATCTTTACGACCATCATAGTAGTGCTTGGGCAAATGCAACAAAATCCTTTACTTCAAATAATAGGTGCTTTAATTGGCAGTTCCTCTGGAAAAGGATTCATGATTTTGATTTCTCTCAGTAAGATTTTGATTTGAAATTCCAAATTGTTCTATGTTGTAGAACTACAGCACACATAGAGAGGAATAAAGACGGCTGATTTAGTGAACGTGACCATAAGATCAATACCAAGGAAATCTAACTCAAAAATTCCAACTCTGTCCCATCCATCTAGTATAAATAGGCATGCATGAAAACCACGCCATAAATCTAATAGTACAATTTTGAGGTCTGGCCATTCACAACCTGGAAAAACAATGGCAAATTCTTCGATCCATTGGTTCAATGTTTATCTTATTACCCTTGCTTGGCTTGTCCACTGCTGCTATTCTGAGGCCCCGGCACGTATCTTTGATTTATTTCTTGAATTTCTTTTATACGTATATGTAAATATATTTCCATAAGATTTTCATCTTGGAAATTATTTAATACTCTCACTTGCATTCTTTTTGTTCAGGTATGCATTGTTTACATGGGCACCCAACATGCTACTCAGGTGGAAATGGAATCTACTCATCGTAAAATTTTGGAGAAAGTTGTTGGAGTGTATGTAGCTGGCTCAAATATGTAATTTTTAGTAACACAAACTAAAATCAGTGTAAATATTCTTTGATAGTGTGTATAAAATTAATAACCCTTTGATTTTTACAACTTTATCATACGTTTGTCCATGTGAACATTCATGGTATTAACTCTTTTTTATCAATTTCATATGTGATGCATGAGAAAGAAAGGCAAACGAATCTCTTCTTCATCATTTCAAAAGTTTCAATGGTTTCTTGGCTCGGTTGGCGCCTCATGAATTACAAGAAATAGCTGGTAAGTGTATAATACATTCCAACAATATTATATCTGTATTGCTATGTTGGGAATTTGTACCTTCATCCTACCCAAGGTTGATAAGATTCTTACTTCAATAAAATATGTGCAATATTTAATACAATTTTGTGTTGAACTCGATCAGGACTAGAAGGTGTGGTATCTGCTTTCGAGAGCACCAAAAAGAAACTCCATACTACAAAATCTTGGAATTTTCTTGGCTTCCCAGAGAATGTCCCAAGGAGTTCAACTGAAAGTGATGTTATAATTGGTGTCATAGACACTGGAATTTGGCTTCTTGCTCCAATAATTTTACTGACATTTTTATACATTTAAAAAAGAGTCGGTAGCTTAATTTCAACCCTGAATACCCAGAGTTAAAATCAAAGAAAATCTTCTTACTTGTTACATGAAAAGTTGGTTGAAATTTCACAAGTGCCTTCCACTTCGTAGGCGGGCCGAAGCCTTGTCATCGAAACTGCTGGAATCCGGCCAAATTCCAGTGTCTATGACACCAATTATAACATCACTTTCAGTTGAACTCCTTGGGACATTCTCTGGGAAGCCAAGAAAATTCCAAGATATTGTAGTATGGAGTTTCTTTTTGGTGCTCTCGAAAGCAGATACCACACCTTCTAGTCCTGATCAAGTTCAACACAAAATTGTATTAAATATTGCACATATTTTATTGAAGTAAGAATCTTATCAACCTTGGGTAGGATGAAGGTACAAATTCCCAACATAGCAATACAGATATAATATTGTTGGAATGTATTATACACTTACCAGCTATTTCTTGTAATTCATGAGGCGCCAACCGAGCCAAGAAACCATTGAAACTTTTGAAATGATGAAGAAGAGATTCGTTTGCCTTTCTTTCTCATGCATCACATATGGAAATTGATAAAAAAGAGTTAATACCATGAATGTTCACATGGACAAACGTATGATAAAGTTGTAAAAATCAAAGGGTTATTAATTTTATACACACTATCAAAGAATATTTACACTGATTTTAGTTTGTGTTACTAAAAATTACATATTTGAGCCAGCTACATACTCTCCAACAACTTTCTCCACAATTTTACGATGAGTAGATTCCATTTCCACCTGAGTAGCATGTTGGGTGCCCATGTAAACAATGCATACCTGAACAAAAAGAATGCAAGTGAGAGTAGTAAATAATTTCCAAGATGAAAATCTTATGGAAATATATTTACATATACGTATAAAAGAAATTCAAGAAATAAATCAAAGATACGTGCCGGGGCCTCAGAATAGCAGCAGTGGACAAGCCAAGCAAGGGTAATAAGATAAACATTGAACCAATGGATCGAAGAATTTGCCATTGTTTTTCCAGGTTGTGAATGGCCAGACCTCAAATTTGTACTATTAGATTTATGGCGTGGTTTTCATGCATGCCTATTTATACTAGATGGATGGGACAGAGTTGGAATTTTTGAGTTAGATTTCCTTGGTATTTATCTTGTGGTCACGTTCACTAAATCAGCCGTCTTTATTCCTCTCTATGTGTGCTGTAGTTCTACAACATAGGACAATTTGGAATTTCAAATCAAAATCTTACTGAGAGAAATCAAAATCATTTTTTTTGGACTCATGAATCCTTTTCCAACGGACTGCTAATTAAAGCCCCCATTATTTAGCGCAAAGCATTTTGTTGCATCAGCCAAAGTACTATTATGAGGATCATAAAGATTAGTTACATTAGTACAATGAGTCAATGACGACTTCGACGATGATCTAAGTGAAGGCTAGGTTTAGCTGAGTGAACTGTCGCTTTGAGTCTTCACTTGTGTTTCCCTGTTAGAAATTTCGTTTTAATGAATTTTACAGCTAAAATTACCTGGAAAATGTAAAGAGTCAATGCAAGTTTAGAGAACCTTCCCAAGATTGTCGGTGATACCATTTTTTTGCATGAAAAATGGTGCTATTAATGGATATAAATTTTTTTTTCAAGAAAAAAAATTAGTATCTCGTTAAAGGAAAAATTAATGACGGTCATACGATGCAAGATGGGAAAATGTTACCTTTGATGCGATTATTGGTTCTTTTGTCTGAAAAAATGGTAGATTGGTGGTTGTACATTTTGTTCTTTTGCGTGAAAGAGTTGCAGTACTACTGTTTTAGTAGATATGAATGACTGATCCCTCTTTGCTTTTTTCTTCCACCTGCTTTCTCATGCTATATGTATACTTAATTTCTCTTTATGGATGATCTCTTCACATGTGTTTTAACTTTTCCCATTAATTGTAATTGCCATCTACAAGTAGGTTTCACTAAATTTTGAACAAAGTGAATTCAAGATGGCAATTCCAACCTTAGAGCATTAAGAATGGATTGTTTGAGATTTTCTTTAAAATATTCTCTAAAATGCCTTGATTTCTTTGGATTGAATTAGCATAAGGCATTAGTAAAGTTAGCCGGCATTGACAAGCCATTAGGACCAAATTATTTTACCTAACTTCAGCTTGTGGATGACATCGACTTCTTACACAAAAAATTGATGGATTAATCTTTCATACACAGACAATATATACACTATCACATTTGGATGAATAACAATTATGTGAAATTTAAATTTGTAATTCACCTTTTACACGTGGCATAAATCTAATAATGATAGTGTATGTATTGACAATATATATAAGACTTATTCAAAATTAATTGAATTAAACAACAAGCTTTTAGATATTTGTTTTCAGCACCATTGAGGTTTCAACTTTGGGACACTATCAAAGGAAACCTTTTGAAATAATAGGACGGCAAAAATCTCAGGGCACAGTACAATGAACTAAATTCGGGCTGTCAATGGAGCCTGTCTAGCCCTTCTAGACGTGGAATGCTCTCCTGGCCATTCATTCAAATTCGACTAGGATTAATCTAATCTATATTATAGATGCATCACATATGGATTTATATGTTACAGATTCTTTTAGACCTGTTAATGTGACGTATAAATAAGTAACTGACATATATTGATTATAATTCGTTACTAACCAACATTGTTTTTTCCTTCAAAAATAAAGATATCTCGTGAATGAAGTAACCCAATTGTATTGTTTAGATTTGTTAATAAAGCCTTTTGTAAAAGTATAATAATAAATTCATTGAAATCTTATTATATTGAATTGGATTGGATTGGATTTTGCTTATACGTTGTCACATCCGACCAAAACCGGATTCGAAACTACGTACAAAGATTCCGTGGATAAACGATCTAACACAATTATTTCTTATCAAGTTCAGTTCCAAAATTATCAATTTTGACCCCGGATCTAACTTTTGTCAGTAGATTCATTTTGTCTTAGATTGTGGCCACTTTGCATGAGGGTTGAGGTACACCCAATTATCCATATCATTATTTCGTCGAAAAGGACCAGTTGCATTGAATTTGAGATAGACATTGCTCGTGTCCAAGATATAAGGTTGCCTCGAAAATTGTGTCCAACTTCTCAATGTGAAACGACCACCATAGTAGGCGAAAACACAGCCACAAGGACTCTCGACCTTGATTGAAATTGTTCTTTCTGAGGGAATGATCCGTGATTCCTTCTGCGATTTTCCTTCATGGTTGTCACTGTAGGATATACATGTAACGTTCACTGTTTGATTAGACCCCTTTTGAGAGTCTAGTAAAGGAATTGTATGCTCCAAGAGTGTAGAATTAATCTCGTTACTTACAATCAAAGTAAATTCTTCATCATTTGCATGGGACTCTGATATTGATAATGCAAACAATAGCATTAGCATCCAAGTAGAGAGGCTGAAGAATATGTTAAGGTTCCACATTTTGCTGTTTAATTTATGATCCTTTGAATTTGTGATACCGATCCAAGTTCCTCGCACAAGAGAATCTCCATATAGTGACGCTCCAGTAGTAAATTAACATAACCGACCATTTAATGTTCTTTAATGGCCAAGTAATGAACTTAACTCGTCAAATTAAATGGCGTCTAAGGGATTAATGGATCTCTCTCCCTTTCCCTTCCCCCCTGCCCCATTTTTTACCCTTAGTCAATTGATTGAAATTATGTTATCCAAATATTTAAAGCAGCAATGTAACTTTTATTCAGGAGAGTTAAATAATCTTGTTGACAAATACATAATCTTATCCGACATAAAAATTGTAAGTTTCCTTATATGATACAAGAATACGTTTAGGTATAGTATACTGCCCATTTCAACTGCATGCTTTTAGGGTCATTTTGATCCCTGTAAAATTTGTTATTTCTCATAGTTGCATTTAGTGCATATGTTTAGTGCATTTTGTATTAGGAAGATTACATATTTATCCTTTTATTGGGGTCCTGGAGGAAGTTATTATGGGATAGGTGCCTTTGGTGCTATGGGGCTGTTTAATTAATGTGATTTTTAAATTGTGGAGTTAATTGTACTTAATTGAGAGTTGGGGATTGTTTTGCCATTTGAGTGCATTGGTGCATATCATTATGCATAGAGTACAAATTAAAAAAGCCATATAAATTGTCTTTGGAAACATTTGCCATATCAATATTAGATGGCTCTCTATCTTCATCCAGCAAAGCCGGCTTTTGATCTTCATCCAGCGAAGCCAATAGTCACTTATATGGCGTATGTCTGTTACTAAATTAAGTGGACACAATTGTTTTGAGAGCCGTTCTGACTCCTCAACTCTTAATCCTCATCTTTACGTTTTGGAATTTAGGTTTCTTCAATTTCCCATCCCACCTGAAGATCAAGGGAATTGCCATAGCTAATTAATTGAAATGGTTTATCTTCCTTCCATTTCATACCTCTTTCGAATTCTTGAAATTTTGTTTAGTTTTAAAAGAGCATTTCAATCAATTATTCCGATGTCCTTCCGCAAGCATACTCTTTCGCTGCAGTTCAAGTCTGTTATGCCTTTATCTAATCTTCATGTGATTTTTTTTGGTTGCAATATGTCCTGTTATGCAGATTTCTTATATGCATGCATCATCTAAGTTTTCCTCTCGGTTTATCATATATTCATATGTAGTGTAAGAGGGGCTTGGAGCAGTTCATCTGGGAGTTTCCAAAGGCAGGTATGTCCTCCAATTTTCTATTTTGTTATTGAATTGCGTATATCAATTGGTGTGGATGAGAATGATCTTTTTGGAATAAATTTATAAAACACTGGATCAAGAGAGATAATTTTGAACATGGGTTTTGGTTTCCTGGATGAACTAAGCAAATGAATAGAAGAAATTCCATCATAAATTGTAAAACTTATAAATTTTGATCATAAATTTTTGGGGTAAATTTAAAAAACTTAAGGCCTTTAGCTGTAGGAGGCAGGTTTTGGTCAGTATATTTCAAAAATAAAACTCTATAGTAGATACAAATTAGTTGTAGTAGTTGTTGTACCTGTAGTTTCAATTTCGTGCATAATATACAGATTTCAGTGATTGCCCGTTTTGATTATTTAGTACTATCTAAGGTTTGAACTTGTTTCTTACTATTTTATTTTGGCCAAAATTTGTTTATGTTCTCCCATGCATATACTTGTGTTTGGTATTTCTACTTCCCAGATTCATTGGATGGAGTATTGTGCTCAGCAAAATTAGTTTTTCAACTCGACAACATGTGTTTTAGTTACCTCTGCTTAAGTTAACTTTTCTTCAGGAAAGGTTCCTAATTTTCGTTCTTTTTATAATGTGTCAATTCAACAAGAAATTATTCCTCTTGAACATCAACCGTGGACATTGTCCAAACTTCAAACTTTTGGTAATTGACATGCAAGTGAAGGTAAAATAGATATGCAAGCTTTTAATTATCGAATAAGATGTTTTTGTTTCGTGATTGAAATAAAAGTGCTATATAAAAAGACACACCCCCAAAACAAGAAGATGTCTTTAAATATCTTTTTAACACGTGAATGGTAAATATGCTTCTAGCTTGATGTAAGTTTAAAAAAAAAATTTTGGGGAAAATTTATAAAACTTAAGTCCTTTAACTGTAGGAGGTAGGTTTTGGTCAGAACATATGATTTTTTTGATGGGTTTTGATTATTTTGATGAATTAGTAAAGCTGGATTTGGTGAATTTATTATAAAATTGTTGTTTCAAAATAATTAATATGCAATTTCTCCGCGTAAGCTGAATAAGATAGTATTTTATACTAAAAACAAGTGAACACATAACCTAAAGGAAAAGCACCAAATATGTTTCTGGTTCTTGCCTACCATGAACTTGAATTTAAGATGTTGAAGAATAGGTATTGTAGGACATATTTAAAATTTAATCATGCATTTTGAGGGGATTGCAGAGGAAGGAGAACATACATGATTACGGTTTCATACTTCGTATTTTATAATTCTCACCTTCTCACAAAGGTGAAATTGAAAGGTTGCTAATGTAGTAGAAGAAAAGCAATTAAGTGTTTCAAGAGAGAAGAACAAAGAATAATGGTATGACAGCTGATACTTTCATGCATTAGACAGTACATTAGAAAAGCAAAATCAACTTGAACAATTGAAAACTGCTCGAATAGATCAGCGTCCTCATACAAAATAGTCTAAAAAACTAAAAAATAAGGTAGAAATATAGAGTGGCCTTGAATGAATTTATTACAGAAGCAGTTTGACTACACAACCGCCTTAAATTTCAAAAAAAAAAAAAATCACATTTTAAGTTTGATATGGCAACAAAATAAGAATCCCTCAGGTGCCCAATCTCTGCCTTCCCCATCCACTCTAGCACTAAAAGATAAGGGGGAGGGAGGGAGGGAGGGAGGAGAGAGAGAGAGAGAGAGAGAGAGAGAGAGAGAGAGAGAGAGAGAGAGAGAGAGAGAGAGAGAGAGAGAGAGAGAGAGAGAGAGAAAGAAAAAAGAAAGAGAAGGAAAATATGACTGAAAGAGAATGCGAGCACTGATACCAAAAATCCTATTTGAGGAATTTCAGAAACTATAGTAAAATCTGGCAGTACTAGCTTTCTTTCTCTTGAAACAAAATCAAGCAGTTTTCAGAGTATTTCTTGAATGAAAATATTCTGTTACATGCTGTTAAATCGAGAAATCCACTAAGAGTCATCTTCTTTAGAGCTTTTTCATATTGCAAAAGATACTCAGCTAGCTTGAATTCGCAATCCTCATCAAAATTTGTGATTTTTATTTCCTTGCAACATTTGATAAAGCATATTGGGCATTCATCTATAAAAAGATAATCAAACAACCTGGTTTCAGTGTTCTGGTCCAAATTCACCTGTACAGACAAACAAAATTAAAACTGGAAAGCCTAATGCAATGATTTCTGTGGTAAAAAAGAGCAACATAACACACCTCATCGAAGACAAGTGTTTAAGGTTAGGAGTTTCCACGAATAAGGTGGATAATGCTTTCCAGAAAAGTATATTGTCAATTGTAGGAAAATATTTGTCTACTTAAAGCTAAAACAACCAGAAGCCTTCAAAGATGGCATTCTATTCCTATCTTATCTTCATCTCCTCTTGCTAATCAGTAGCCTGCCTTCTAGGGCAAAATGAAAGAAAGCACTAATACCATCCTCTACTCGATCAGTCCCAATTCGAACCAGCCTCGATCAGCTTGCCTTAAAGTCTCACATTGTATCTAAAAAAATCGATAAGGCTGAAGGGTCGAGGTTTGCTTTCGCTTGAGATGATGTTCATTCATGTACATTTGTTAAGAGCCTTTCTTCTTTAATTTTTTAGGTCTGGTTTTATTTGTTGAGATTCGAATATATTCCTATAGGCAAGAATTAATGTTTTTTTTTTTTGGTTTAATCATTCTAGGTACAACAAGGGGTCTTTTCATTCTTTTGGTAGTATATTTTTTTCCGTTCCTTCTAACTTACAGTTGAAATAACGTGATGAGTATTAATACGTAAGACGGTGTTTAGTTGCAGGAAATAGTAAATAATGGAGGGTCAGGTTCCAGAAGAATGAGGATCAACTTCGATTGTAATGGGATCATGGTGACATTATACTATTAGAGTGTTGTAGTTAGTAATGGCGGCTTGTAGACCGACTTTTGAAATAATCTCTAAGGAAAATTGAATTGAGTTCATCATCTTATCATGACTTGGTAGTATTAGCCCGGATTCGGGTTGGATAACTTCCGGGGATCACTTCTAGAGGGAAATGGCACATTCTGTCATTTCTTCTAAAATTATAATGCGACTCTATGGTTTACGGCTTTGAAACGAACATGTATTCAGTATGCATGATGTAAGAAGTGTAAGCAAAAATAGGAGATTAAAATTTTTGTCTTTTAAACTGGCATTTTTGTTTGGGTATATATAAGTAGTGTTCCTCTTTGTGTATTTTTGGTCTATATATATTTTTGGTTTGTCTCATGCATTTGATTGATGCACTTTTGTCTATGACTTGAACTTTTGGTTGTTAGGAACAGAAATTACTTTCCTAATTCTAGAATTAATATGAGGACACCTATTGATGATGATAAATTAGATGAGCAAAAATGCCGTAGAAATGAAAAGTAAAGAGTAAAATTTGTTTTATTATCTAAGGAGCAATAGGAAATAGTCTTGCTCAAAAAGGTATTAATTTAATAGATAAAGTTTGCTGGGGTAAAACATCAACCACAAGAACAGGTTACACTGCGCCTTGCGGAATCCCCTCCCCCCTAGTGTTGAGAAAAAGTAAACAATCCTATTGATATTTTATTCAATTGATAGTTTAACATAATACTTTTCTTTTGATAACAAAATTGTATCTAGAACTTGCACACCAATTAAAGTATCATATAATGCGTACTAGTCCTTGCATTCAAATCATGTTTTCTTAATGAGTAAAAAGTATATCATGATGATTCTCGTAATCCTTTGATACACTATTAATCCAACCTTATCACATAAGCAAAGTTTCTCTTAATTTCTGTCTCATTAATTTTTCCAATTCCAACTTCCTTAACTTCCTCTATCGTTCTCTTATTTCTGGCCAAACACTCCTTGATTCCCTTCTTTTTCCCCTCCAATTATTTCTGACACTCTTCTCTCTCTCTCTCTCTCTCTCTCTCTCTCTCTCTCTCTCTCTCTCTTTCTCTCTCTTAATCTTTCTTTAATGCAAACTCTTAAAGCAACCAATCTGGCAAACAAACAGTGGTTGGGTCTATTGGCTAGGGGCTTCATTTCCTCCCTGGCAGACTAAGGTTTTGGTGTAGGGACAGAGGAAGGATTGAAAAAAAAAAAAAATCCAGCTAACGTTTAACATCACCTCATGGTTTTAAAACCCAACCCGGACCGCCGGGTCAAACCGGTTGAACCGTCGACCGGGTAGTTGTCCAAGTCGGGTTAGGCCTCAAAACCAGTGGGATAAAAAACCGCTTTATTTAGTGAGAACCAGTTAACCCGGCCGGTCCGACCAGTGAACCGTTGAACCGGAATGATTTTTACTAAACCAGTCTAGTTCATTCAATTGGTCAAAATTAAAAAAAAAAAAAAAAGACAAAAAGTTCTAAAAAAATTTAACAAAGAAACTAATTAGACAACCACAACTTATAGTCAATTCAAGTTAAAACTAAATGACTCTAACCTTTATTCTTTATTTTATTTGTAATTTTTTTACGTAATTTCTATCAATTTTTTCTCTTCTTAATCATCCTTCTCTTCATGATCTCACCATTACTCTCACAAATTCCTCCAACAATGTTTGAATTTGTGTTTGACCTATATGCACAAGTTTCATTTCCTAATCTATGATTTATTTTATTTTATTTTGTATTTTACTAATTTTCTAAAGTAAGATTTTTATATTTTGGTATCAAACTTGTCATATTGATATAATCATAATTCTTTTTTCTTTGTTTTTCTTTTATTTTGCTTTGTAGCTTTGCTTTTCTTTTAGTTTGTTCTATTATAATCTCATTAGTAAAAGAATTATAGTTATGATCAAGTGTCTAAACCTCTATAGAAGAATGTGCAAATTGCAGATATGATAAAAGTAATAATATATAATTTATTTATTATTTATTTATGACGTCACGAGTCAAAAACGGTCAGCCCAACTGTTGAACCAGTGACCCGTGACCCAATAATTTTTCCAGTTCAATGAACGGTCTGGGTTTTAAAACCTTGATCACCTTAAAAGGGTCATACTTTGAACTAATAATATATTACCTTTCACATTTTTTATTTCTATTGATTTTGCACCTAGTTTTTTTTTAATTTTTCTATCTTTTTGTATATTTTTTTTATTAAAATCTGTGTAGATAATTATCCAGAATATCCAAAAGCATAGAGAATAAAAACCTTGAGTATATGTCAAAAGCATTAGCGGTAACATCTCTTTAGTCCAAAATTAGTGTCTTTTAAGGTGAAGCAATCTTTATTCCTCTCTGTGTGTGTTTTGTTCTGCAACATAGGACAATTTGGAGTTTCAAATCAAAATCTTACTTAGAGAAATCAAAATCATTTTTTTTAGACTTCAACATTTCTCAACTTCTCTTCTGTTTCATATGCCTCTCGAAGCTTGCGATGGTATGCACTAGCCAGATCGGGAGATTCAGCCATTCGAGCAATGATTACACGCCTTAAGAATTTGGAAACAAATATGCGATACTTTTCAGGAATGTGGAACAGGGTAAAATACTGGATCCCATTCTTGGATTTTATTCATCCATCCAATGACCTCTTGGCTGAGTGCAACATTGGCGAACCGAGGAGACCAAGGCAATTCTTTCTATATACCAATAGATGCAATTAAATTTGTCTGGTTAAGTTAATGCAAAAATCTTCAAGAGTAGATTAGGACACAAGGAACTCCCGGACTAAATCAGCTATGAGGTAGGGCTGAAAGCCTCATGCTCTGATATTTTTCATATTAGAAAGCGCATGTAAATCTGATCGAATTACCAAAACCTTCTCGGTTTACAAGTGTGTGTGGTCAAGTTCAATGCAACTAAAACAATATTAAGTCCACAAAAGGGAACCAAGTTTTCATGGACCAGAAATGTCTAACATTATACAATACTACAGGGACATACAACACATACTTGATAATCTCGATGGTGTCAAAGATTATGTGTGCACCATTCTGGAAGACAGGAAGGTTAGCACTTGGATTCATCTGGAAGAAAAAAGAGTCCATGTTCTTTCCTGTGATAGGATTGACACGATGAGATGTGTAATCAACTCCCTTTTCTTCCAAAGAAAGCCTCACCTTCTGGCTATCCAAAGAGTATGGATGATGATATTGTTACAATATCCAGGATTCCAATATCAGATTTATGAATACAACTGAAAGGATGAATGCGTACCTGGATCCATATTCGATAATCACTGTTGAATCCTCTTTAACCTTGATTTGGGGTTGGCCTTCCAGGTCTACACGTATCCACCAATCCTTATGAGAAAGCCCTCTAAACTCTCTCAGGTATCTCTTGACGATGGGATATCAAGAGAGATATTTTTGTGGTACTGGAATATATGACAAACAGGATACTCGTGACCTGGGAACCATAACCCTATTTATAGACAATTTTTCTGTTGTCTTTTGGTTTTCCTATTTCATCCCATCATTAAAATAGAAACTACCATAAAGTATCTACACATTAAAGGCCCACATCCTATTAGATACATTAAAACCCAAACCATAATAAATCACTTTAATTGGGCTAACTTTATTTGATAGCCTGCAACATATAATTATTCACATATAAGTCCAACGTTGGATTAAGGATTCAACAATCTCCCACTTGAACTATATGTGTAACTTTATAATTATGTTTTGCAAAACAACCATATGAGCTCAAAATTTGCTGCCATAACCAAAATGTATCTATAACCAATTCGGTCCATCAATTACACCAACATAGGATCAAAGCGGCCTTTGTTACAATTTTCGTAACTCGACCCATCAATGGTCACATATGTAAATATAATTGAATGACATGAATTATGATGTGGATGTGTAGCATGAAAATTTCATGCAATGTGATCTTAACATGCCTATTTCTAACCGGTCTACCTTAAACTTTTGCAAGATCAAACCATACCAAAATCAGAGTGGAAATAAACTGAAACTTTATTTATACAGAAATATCCTTAAATACAAACAAATGAAAATATATCAATGTCTCAAGAGCATCTAAAATAACAAACTCCCACAAAAACTGAATATCATCTAATGCCATGATACCCATATGAGCAGTGTGCTCGTGAAACATCTTGGGTGCCAATCCTTTAATAAGCGGATCCGCAATCATGGAGTTTGTTCTAATATGTCCTATAGACAATTATCCACTCTGAACTCTTTCTTTAACAACAAGGTACTTGATATCCAGTATAATCGGAATCAGTATATCCAATGATCTCGAGCTTATCTGATCTCCGATACGTGAGCATATAGTCTTTTGTTCCTTGTAGGTCCCGCAAGACCCGTTTGGTTGCTTTCCAATGATCCAATTTTGAATTGCTTAAATACCTACCAAGCATCCCGATAATGTACGCAATATCCGGACATGTACATACTTGAAGATACACTAGACTCCCTACTGCTGACACATAAGGAATCTTCTGCATCTCCATTTCCTCAAGAGCAGTTTTAGGACACTGATCGAGACTAAATTTGTCTCCTTTAGCCACAAGGGTATCACCTGGTTTGTAATTTTGCATGCCATATCATTTGAGAACCTTTTTGATATAGGTCTTTTGTGATAGTCCAAGAATACCCTGAAAGCGATTCCGATGTATCTGAATGCCTAACACAAAAGATGCATCACCAAGATCTTTCATCTCAAAATTCTTAGTCAAAAATCTCTTGGTTTCATGCAACAAATCTATATCATTGCTGGCAAACAAAATATCATCAACGAATAATACCAGAAAAATATACTTGCTCCCACAGAATTTATGGTATGTGCATTCATCAACCAAATTCATCTCAAAACCAAACGAGATGATCACTTGATGAAATTTGAAATACCATTGTCAAGATGCTTGCTTGAGCGCATAGATGGATTTTTTAAGTTTGCAAACTATTTTTTTTTTTGATCTCCTGATACAAAGTTTTCTGGTTGCACCATATAAATCGTCACATCAATGTTACCATTGAAAAACGCCATCTTTACATCCATCTGGTGTAACTCAAAATTGAAATGCGCCACTAGTGCCATTATAGCTCTAAAAGAGTCCTTCAAAAAAACCGGAGAGAAGGTCTCTTTATAGTTGATGCCTTCCTTTTGTGTGAAACCTTTAGCGACAAGACGAGTTTTGTACCTTTCCACATTGCCTTTCGAATCCCTCTTGGTTTTAAATATCCATTTACAACCAATAGATTTTGCTCCTTCCGGCAATGGGAGAAGATCCCAGACGTCATTGTCTTTCATAGATTTCATCTCTTCATTCATGGCATCAATCCACTTTTGAGAATTTTAAACTTTCCATGGCTTGATGGAAGTTGATTGGATCATCTTTCATTACTCCAATGTCATCCTCACGTTCTTGGAGAAAAATAATGTAATCATTTGACACTGCACTTCTCTTTTCTCTTGTGGATCTCCTTAATGGCACTGATTCTTGAGGTGTTAGAGTTTGTTCCTCTGGAGTAGGAGATTGTCTGACATTGTCTTGACTTACTGTGTCATTAACAGTGTTAGGAATAGGATCCTGAACAATGTCAATAACACCTGTGAGAATATTAACATATTCCTCTTCAAAGACAATATTCCTGACTATATCTTCTCCCCCAAACTCGACATCCTCAAAGAATTGAACATTTCCTATCTCGAAAATTGATTTAACTGTGGGATCATAAAATTTATAGCCCCCGGACCTTTTAGAGTATCCAATAAAATAACAACTAATCGTTCTTGAATTCAGTTTCTTTTTATTTGGCCTATAAGGCCTTGCCTCAACTGGACAACGCCAAACGCGTAAATGCTTCGAACTAGGTTTCCTACCAGTCCAAAGCTCATAAGGGGTTTTGGTAGTTGCCTTAATTGGAACTCTGTTAAGGATATATGCTGCAGTCTTAAATGTTTCGCCCCAGAGTGATTCTGGTAAGGTAGAATGACTTATCACACTCCTCACCATATCCTTAAGCGTTCTATTTCATCTTTCAGTAACACCATTCATAGTGGGTGAACCCGGCATAGTGTACTGTGGGACGATACCGCATTCCTCTAGACACTTAGCAAAAGGCCCTGGACGTTGTTCACCTGAACCATCATATCTACTGTAGTATTCACCACCACGATCAGATCTGATATTTTTAATTCTTTTGTTGAGTTGATTCTCAACTTCAACTTTAAAATTTTTGAACACGTCTAGGGACTGTGATTTTTCATGAATAAGATATATGTAGCCATATCTCGAGAAATCGTCTATGAACGTTATAAAATATTGTTGACCATTCCAAGCAGACGTAGGAAATGGTCCACAAATGTCTGTATGTATAAGTTCTAAGATATCTGAGACCCTATTGGTTTCAAATCTCCTTTTATTGGTTTGTTTTCCCTTTATACAGTTAATACAATCACCAAAATCTGTAAAATTTAAGGGGTCAAAAATTTCATTTGACACAAGTCTTTCTATTCTCTTTTGGGAAATATGACCCAATCTCTTGTGCCATAATGTAGCTAAATTCTCGTTGGTTAATTTTCTCTTTACACCTCTGGTGCTTAAATGCAAGGATTCATTATATGAAGCAATTGTGTCAACTAAATATAGATTATCATAATATGATGAAGTATCGGAACCAACCAATTTTGAATCATGAAACAATCTAAATTTTTCATTTCCAAATGAACAAGTATAACCAGATTTGTCCAAAAGAGAAACAGAAATTAAATTCCGTCTAAAGACGGTACAATAAAAGTTTCATTAAGATCCAAATAAAATCCGATATTTAGTAATAATCTAAAAACTCCAATTGCTTCAACTTGAACTGTTTTGCCATAGCCCACATAGATATATCTTTCACTATCATTAGACTTTCAGCAACTCAAGCAACCTTGCATAGACATACTGATGTGAGTTGTTGCACCAGAATCCATCCACCAAGTGTGTCTAGGTACCGAAGTAAAATTAACCTCAGAACAAATCAAATTAAGAAGCATACCTTTCTTAGCACGCCAAGCGTGATAATTGGTGCAATGCTTCTTTCTATGCCCTTCAGCTCCACAAAAGAAACAACCATTCTCTCCGGATTCAGCCTGTTTCTTTTGTTGTTTCTTTGGAGGTGCTGTACCTGCAGCTTCTTTATCCATCTTCCTTTTACGTCCCTTCCCTTTATTATTAGTGGTAGAGACTAGGTGAGCACTCTCTATCTGATCTTGCTTCAACATTTTCTCTTCCTCTACACAGTGTGAGATGAGCTCATTTAGAGACCAAGTCTCCTTTTGACAATTATAACTCACTTTAAACTGACTAGACTGTGTAGGAAGAGATATCAAAATCAGATGCACTAACAATTCCTCAAAAATGGTAAGGTTTAGTACACCTAATTTAGAAGTAAGATGAGACATTTCCATGATGTACTCCCTGATGTTGCCTTTACCACTATATCTCATTGAAATTAGGCGTGTCAAGAGTGTACTTATTTCAATCTTTTCATTCTTGACAAATCTCTTTTCAATGTCTTGAAGGAACGCCTTAGCAGTAGTTGTCGTTTCAGACATTGTCCCTCTAAATGCTTCTGGAATGGCCTTTTTTATGATCATCAGACACAAGCGATTTGACCTCTCTCACCTTTCCTTATCCCTCTTTTCATCAGAGGTACTCTTATCTATCAGAGGTGGAGGAGAATCAACACTTAACGCAAGGTCGAGATTCATGACTCCAAGTACTATCAGAAGACTTTCTTTCTAAGACTTGAAGTTTGTGCCATTCAACATGGGAATAGCATTAATGCTGGTAGTTATATTGACAGGATCATTCATAACTAAAAGGAAAACAACATACAATTAAAACAAGCTCACATAATCCAAAATAATAATAATAAATTCAAATAAGATAACACCATCTCAAGATATCGATATTCCATTAATATCTTGTCTTTGGACGAAAATATTAACTTCTTAGTGATATCTTGTGTTGTAACAAACACTGATAATAAGCATATGTTAAAAAATAAATTTTCCTTTGGGCCAATTTATAATTTACATATAAAATCCAAATAATCATCACGTGTTTATTACTACCAGTGCACGTAAAATTCCATCAAATATTAATCTCCCTTTGGGGCGATTAATATTCACAAAATTATAAATACACAACTAATTATATTTTAAGACAAATTAATTTCCACAAGAGAGGTCACTTTGATGACATGTTGTTTCATTTAGTTCATCCCAAAATATATATGCAACTTTACCAATATTCGAATTTAAAATTATACTAAATTTTTGAACAAAGTTAACTCTGGTCAAACTGATCAACAGTCAACAGTCAACAGTCAAATCTGGTCAAACGAGTCAAATCTGGTCAACCAGTCAACACTGGTCAACACTAGTCAAATCAGTCAACTAGTCAAATCTAACAATTGGGTCAAACTTATTGGATCAAAGATCCATATCCATATTCAAAAAAAAAAAAAACCAAAACCAACAATCATTTTTTCTTCAACAAATCCCTACCAAAACCCAACTAACAATCCACCTCCCATACCCTTTCTTGTCAAAAAAGTGCAAAAATCACATCAAAAATATTTTTTTTACCCACTTCCTCCAACTCCCTATTTTTCTCTCGGTTCACACAACACATGCAAGACACAATTTTCACAAACAAAAAATCAACCCACTCCCCAATTTTTCTCTGCACTCTCTCGGCTATCCCTCACTATCTCACACAACTCACACAAAAACTCAAAAACAAGAAAACAGAAGTCTCCCTTATTTGCTCTCTTGTCTCTCGGCTCTCTCACTCTCACACGGACACACTCGCAAACAAAAGAAAACCACTCACTTTCCCAAATTCCCCAACACACTCTCGGCTCTCACACACTCAACACACACAACAGACACAAGCACACAATTCACACACACAAATTCCTCACAAAATCTCTTGGCCCTCACTCAACACACACACGCAAGCAAAAAAAAAAAAAAAGAGGAAGTTGCTGCTACTGCCAGGGAACTTCAGCAAGAATCAAAACTCATGGAAATCTTGAAACAAGCATTGTAAGACTTCTCAAGTGTCTCCCATTAAAATTCCAATGTGAAAAGCATGTTCCATGGGATTATCTTTTTCCTCATTTGACATGTATGTATCTGTGATTGATATTTAGACATTGAGGAATGGATTGTGGTTTGTTTTCCTGAATTCATGGCTTATTTATGTTAGCTATAAAGGCAGAAAGAATGGGTTTATATCATGCTTTTTATATGTTTGATAAAATGCCTTGATAAAAGACCGGATTTGATTCTTATTAAATTGAGTCTTAGTTGCATTATAGAGTTCACAAGGATCATTTAGACATAAATTTTGTGAATTTTGGTGTTGATTTGAGCTTTTTGAAAAATTTTATAGTGGGCTATAAATTACACGTTTGGGCACTTTTGGTGCATGTTTTGCAAAAAGTAAATCCAAAAATGAATTCTACGTGAAAAATCGAGTGGGGAGGTGTATTTTAGTGATTTTTGGTGACCGAAAAGTTCACCGCCGGAATCTCCATAGCCGCCGGCGAGCTGCTGGTACTGGTCTGGCTGGCTGGAGAAAGAAGAAGAAGAAGCAGAAGAAGAAGAAAAGAAAAGAAAAAGAGGGGTTTGGGCCCTTTCTTATTTTTGTTTGGGTTGTTTGGTTGGGCCATGTCATTTTCGGTTGGGCTTTGTATTAGACTTTTGCTTAGTTTGTTTGGTTTGTTTCGTTGGGTTTTTTTATATTTTCAGTTGGGTCTTGCATCTAGAAATCATGTTTATGTGTTATGTGATCTATATGCCCTTACGTGTTTATTTTATTTTAATTTATGCTTTATATGCTTATTTCTAATGATAAATGCATGACAACACCACACTAGTCCAACGTTAGTTGTGGTTTTTCCTTTCGTTTCCTCACTAGTCCAATGCTAGTGAGGACTCGTAGAAATGGGTTAGTCCAATGCTAGACCCTTAGGCTCCCTTCACACGTTAGATTCATGAGTTGTGTGTCATTTATATCATTTCATGCATATTTTTCATTTTTAGGACTTCTTTCCACATTCGTGTGTTAAACCCCTTATTATATCCCCTCATATCCTTATGAGCAAAAATCATGACATTTAGAATTGCATTTCACGTAGTAATTTAGGAATTAGGTAGTTCATTTGCTTGTGTAGGTTAGGTAGAGTCACCATTCGAATATGGGGAATGAGCGAGTGTGGCTTTCTAGCCTTAGCACGCCATTACCAGGAAAATTAAATCACGAGTTTTCATTCCCCGTACCTAGCATGTTGCATCCCATTTTCTTTGATCACTTATATTTATGACATCTAATTTTTTGAGTCTCACTTCCACATAACTCTTGATGCCTTCGAGATTTCCTTTTTGGGTTTCGCAATTAATGCGATAATACCAATCTAATCTTGAAGAGATATTTAGTCCCTCCCTATTCTTTTTTTTTTTTTAGATTTAGATTTGCATCCATAATAGAAACATTCAAATACAATAAGTCCGAGGGTTATTTTGGAAAATTTTGATTAAACCTCGCAACTAGTTTAGACTAGGTTGAAAGGGTGCCTCTGGTTTGAACCTTTGCCTTCCCTTTCTTCAAACGTGACTCCCAAACCTTTTTCTCTAGTTTTTTCAAAGACCTGAAGTTGTCTAAAAAAGGGTTTTATCTTGTTTTATTTTTTCTAAAATTTTTCTGGTGACTTGGTACACCAAAACTCACTACCAAGTGGCGACTCTCTTATTTCATAAAAACCCTTTTCTTAGACTATTTTCTTGGGTTTCAATTGTCGCATTTAAATTCTCATTTTGGCCCTTTGTTTTGTTAAAAAATCAAAACTCGTTTTTTTCATAAACATTATTATTTCCCTTATTTCTTTCCTTTTTTCTAAAAATGGGGTGCGACAACAATAATGTAACTGAAGCAACATCATGACTCATGTGGTCAGGTATGTTGGAATTTTATTACAGTCAAGTGGGTTGTATCCCATGTTTTTAAACTCGGACCGGACCGGCAGGTCCGACCGATTGAACCGAGAACCGGCCAGGCATCTGGTCCGAGTCATCCTTAAAAACTAAAAATTCAAAATCCGGTCAAAACCCGGGTTTGACTGGATTTGACCGGGTGAACCAGTTGATGGGTTTGTCTATTTGACCTTTTTTTTTTAATCCATCATATCCTTTCAAACTCACTTTTTAAGTTTTAGTAAATATGTTTTAACCTCTCATTATTTTAATAAAATGTAAAATTAATCCTTTACATTTTTTAAGTTACATTTCTACCTATATTTATATTCTCTAAGTCAATTTTGTGATTAAATTAAAATTCTCAAATTTGTATATAAAGTCATAAATCACCAATTTAAGAAAAAATTTTATATATATAAAGTTGAAAACTACCAATTTTTGGGAATTTTTATATACTATTTTTTAAGGAAATTTTTTTATATACTATTTTGATTATATATTATTGATATATATTTATGACATATTTATGACATCATCCGATTCGATCCCCGGTCGAATCCAATCGGACCCATCGACCCCTAACCCCTGAGCTCAGTCGGTTCAATTTCCGGTTCAAGTCTGAAAACATAGGATGTATCACCATGAATTTGTGGAGAATGGACCAAAATATTATAAGATTACTAGTTCTACAACTCATCCATCTGGGAAAGTCCCCAATCAACGTGCAATCCAGATGGTAAGAAGACCTACCAACATTTTACTATTTTTGCAGGTGGTTTCCAGTTTTCCCCACCAGATGCAAAACTTCACGCAGCACTCAAGAGGTCCCCCCCCAACCCAAACAGAGAAACCTACTAGATAGGGCTGCAAGTCCATCAAATCATCATCCATGCCTACTCTATATTTTTGGAACAGACAGATAAGACCATCCAACTTAATTCTATTGCTGCTCATATTTTCAACACTGTTACCTTTGTGGGTATGAAGGAATTCCATCAATTAAAATATCGATGAGATAATTTTAATCAATTGACTCGTGTGAGAGAGATCCATTGTTTACCTTTAGATGTCATTTATATCTTTTTAAAATTTTTTTTCCAGTAGGGAAAGGAAAAGGGAAAGTGAAAGGGTGTGACTTAAGAAGTGAGAGTGGAACGGAAATTTAAACTCAAATATCTAATTTTTGAGATTTCAAATTTAACCATTAGATTAGATTAGATATCATTTAATTTGACGAGTTAAATTCATCACTGGATATTAGAGCAACATTAAATGGTTTGTTACATTAATTTACTTCCGAAGCATCAATATATAGAGATTCTCTTCTACAAGAAACTTCGATCTTTATTACAGAATTCAAAGGATTCATAATTTAAACACCAAAATGTTGAACCTCAGCATATGCTTCGGCCTCTCGACTTGGATGCTCATGCTGTTGTTTGCATTATCAATATCAGTGTCTCGCACAACTGCGCAAGAATTTACTTTGATTGTGAGTAACGAGATTAATTCTACCCTCTTAGAGCATACAATTCCTTCACTAGACTCCCAAAGGGGTCTAATCAAACGGTGAACGTTACTTGTACATCATACAGTTATACGCATGAAGGAAAATCTAAGAGGGAATCACAGATCATTCCCTTTGGAAGAACAATTTCAATTAAGGCAGAGAGTCCTCGTGGTTGTGTTTTCACCTACTACGGTGGTAATTTCATATGGAGAAGTTGGACAAAATTTTCAAGGCAGCCTTATATCTTGGACACAAGCGACATCAATCTCAAATTCAATGCAACTGGTGCTTTTCGACGAAATAATGATGTAAAAAGTTGGGTGTACCTCGACCCTCATGTAAAGTGGCCACAATCCTAGGCAAAAGAACTCTATTGAAGAGAGTCAACTCGCTTGGTTTAGGGCTATAAACGAATTGAACTAGAAATCAAAATTAATTTGTGAAACTAAATTTAATAATAAATACTCCTAATTGTTTTAAAAGTTTACACGTTGAATCTTCATTTTTTTTTCTTTTGATAATAAAACTAAACTTCATTAAAGTAAATCTGCATTTGCAGCATACAAAATCTCTTTGGGGAAGCTTAAAAACCAAACATGGCTGGATCTCTCAAGTGACAAAGACAACTGAGATAATAAATGAGCAAGGAATTTGTTCTTCCTTCTTACATGTGAAACCCATATAAAACAAAAGTCCCTCAGCATATCTCTAATACTAGTGCTCAAGTTAGCTAACACAGATAAATCAGGACATTTACTATTTATTCTCTGAACAATGTCTAAGGCATCTCCTTCTATAATTAGGTGAGAAATACCAAAATCCTTGGCAAGTTGTAGAGCTTTAATAAAAGCCAAACATTCCACGTGCTCTGCATTAAGGGCCTCTGGAATTCTTTCAGCCATTAAAACTTTCACTGGTCCTTGATACCCTCTCACCACAACTCCAATTCCAGCACCATTATCAGAAAAGGCTCCATCCGCGTTTAATTATAGAATACCTTCTTTGGAGCTATCCGCCTATTCATACTATCAGTTTTTGATGACTCAGCTTTGCAGTGTAAATCCCAATACTCCTGCAAGAATTCTAATGCATATTCACCAACTTTGATCCCATCTCTTACTTTTCCTTCAAATATCGATTCATTCCTGCATCTCCAGCGGCTTTGGTTGTCTAGTCCTCTCCACATACCTTGGGAAAACTCGCAATCAAAAACTATGTGTTTATCTGTTTACACCTCACACCCACAGCTCCTGCAACTTTTATTTTGAGTTCTTGTTCTAGCATTTAAATTATGTCCAGTGGGCAAAATACCTGAGCATGCCGTCCACACGAAGACTTTGACCTTTGGGGGAACATTTATTATTTAGATGCCATAATTCATTCCAAAATTTCTTTTCCTTACTCGTCGATGATGATCCTTCTTCACCATTTTCCAACTTTTTAGAGTTTCTTGCCAAATGATATGCTGATTTAACACCAAATATTCCATTCCTTGAATAATGCCACACCAACTGATCACATGGCCAATATGGTGACAAAGAAATTTTCACAATGAGCTCCACTTCATGTTTCAGAAACAAGGCATTGAGGAGATGCATTTTCCACCTTCCTGATTCAAAATCAATGAGATCTCTTACCCTTACCTCAGGGCTCTGGCCATAAATTCCTGGAATGCTGAGCTACTCTAAATGATGTTGGAACCGGTTTCCATGGATCGTCCCAAATGTGAATGGCATCACCATTTCCTACTCTCCAGAAGATTCCTTTTACTAGCTAGCTTCCTTCCCTCCAATATGTGCTTCTCCATAAGTAGGAAAGATTTGAGAGAATCTGAATTTTTAATGAATCTCCATCCCTGAAGCCCATGCCATCCTGTGCCTTTGGTTTGCACAAAATTTCCCACTTCAGCCAGCACATTTTCTTCTCCTCACCGTTCTGACCCCACCAGAAACTCCTTAGTAGAGCTGTGATATTGTCAAATAAGGTTTTTGTGAGCCGGAAACAAGACATAATGTATGTTGGAATAGCTTGAACCACCGATTTCATTTAACACTTCTTTTCTAGCTCGTGATAAGATTTTCTCTCCTTCCAACCTTTGAGTTTACACCAGCTCATCAGCTCTGACAAAGAATAAGCTGTCATCAGCAAATAGAAGATGGGAATTCGAAGGACCTCCATTGCCCAATTTTATTCCGTTCCAAAAGGAAGGCCCTGTCCTTCCAATTTCCTGATAAGAGATGAAAGTCCCTCGGCACAAAAAATAAATAAGTAAGGCGATAAAGGGTCGCCTTGCCTTAGACCATTTTTGAGACAATCAGATTGGTCCCCATTAGTTAAAATTGAGAAAGAAATTGACCTCACACATTCCATTACCATTCTGCTCCATTTCATTGGGAACCCCGTAGCATTAAACATCTCGAAAATCCCATTCTATTCTATCATATGCTTTGCTCATAAAGACACGTTGAATCTTCACATGTAGTGTCAAATCCAGTTTCGGTCGAATTTAAATACAGGTCAGATACAACTAAAATCAAAGATAATATAATAAAATTTTAGTAATTTTAGTATTTCATTCTTACAAAAGCTTTTTTTAATTTTTTTAAAGTGAAAGATTTTGAACCCAAAATCTGCTACTTGGTCCACGAGACAGTATGGTGCTGAAACAGATATTTAAAAACTTGATGTTTTACTTCAATTAACTTCTAGTTCAAGAAGTTGATGTCATCCACAAATTATAGGCAGGTAAAATAATTCGGTACTAGCGGCTTATTGATGCCTGCCAATCTTACTAGTGGTTTATGTGAATTCAATATAAAACCCATCCTTAATGCTTATAATTCAAATTGTAGGACCACTTCTGTATTCAAATATACATTGTCACAGTGTCACACTACCAATTTGTGCCCTGGTGTGTATAAGGCTATAAGCAAGTCCCTATAGTAGGCCTTTCTGTGCGTAAAATCACGCCTCCAAATCATTGGGATTGGATGTTCAAAACTCTAGAAATTTGCCAACGTCTAACAATTATGTGCCATGAAAGCAGTTCAATTAACGGTCTTAATTTCAAATTTACCGAGCCACATCATATTTTCAACAGTATAAAAGCAACTAAAAACTAGATATGGAATTGCCTAGCTAGTACTTCACGTACGCAAGGCAAATGCAACAACAGGGCTCCTTATGAGATGTGCTCTGTCCTCTCAAGACAAGGAACCAGATAAAGCTGTGTTCCCTTCTACCATTGCTGCAACCTTCGCCTTAAAAAACTGTGTCTCCCCAGCTGCTGTGAGCATTCAAGTTTCAGGCTCAACCTGGATATTGAGACCCGGTGGAGCCACTACTTCTGCTATGTATCTTGACTGGGACGAACCAACGTTCTCTACTGTTCTATAAAACTCAACACTGATGGGTGTAGATGGTGGTACAGGAACAGAAAAACTAGGCAAATTGAGATCAGTACTTGATTGGTTTTTGGCACAAGTGATGTTGTCACCAGTTATGTGTTTCAACATCGATGCATCGTTTTTCATGTAACAAGTAAGAAGATTTTCTTTGATTTTAAATTTCGGTATTCTGGGTTAAAATTAAGCTACTGACTCTTTTTCAAATGTACGAAAATGTCAGTAAAATTATTGGAGCAAGGAGCTATCGAACCCGAAAAGTTCAACCAGGAGGAGTTGTTGCATCTCCGCTAGATACAGAAGGTCCTGGGATGCACACGGCATCTGTTGCAGCAGGCAACTCGGCTGCTGAGGCAAACCTACTGGGTTTCGGCTCAGGATCAGCTGCTAGAGGAGGGGTTCCTTCAGCAAGCATTGCTGTATACAAAGTTTGCTGGACTGATGCCGGCGACCATGAGATTGTTAGAGCTTTTGATGATGCTACGTCTGATGGGGAGGACTTAATTTCCGTATCAATTGGAGGAATGTATCCTCTTTCTTATTTCATGGATTCAATAGCGATAGGAGCTTTTCATGCTATGCAAAATGGTATACTCACCTCTGCTCCAGCTGGAAATGAAGCCCAGGATGCATTTTCTGTTCCCAGCGTGGCACCTTGGCTTCTCTCAGTTGCTGCTATTACCATAAACCGTAATTTCAGAGCCAATGTGCTTCTTGGGAACAATATGTTATTTGAGGTACAATTAGAAAACTATAAACACAAGCTTAATTTGTTACATTTAGAATAGATTTTTAATTATCCTATTCAATTTGTTTTGCATTAGTCATCTGCCACACTAGGAAATTTAGTTCTACTCTGCGTCTTAAAGTTGCTTCTAATCGCTAGCTGCTAAAAATGCAGATTTTGCAGCATAGAAAACTCATTGGATAGAAACATGGTTGAGGGAAAGATAGTAATATGCGAGCAAAATATTGTAGGAGACGTAGTAGCAGAAGCAGGTGGCTTCGGAACCATCATGCTGGTTCCCAGTCTCGATGACAACATCACTTGTTCCAAAAACCAATCGAGTACTGATCTCAATTTGCTTAGTTTTTCTTTTCCTGTGCCACCATCTACACTCATTAGTGTTGAGTTTTGTCGAACAGTAAAGAACATTGGTTCACCCCCAGTCAAAATACATAGCACAAGTAGTGGCTCCACGGGGTCTCAATAGCCAGGTTGAACCTGAAACTTCAATGTTCACAGCAGTTGGGGAGACACAATCTTTTAAGGCGAAGGTTGCAGCAATGATGGAAGGGAACACAGCTTTATCTAGTTCCTTGTCTTGGGATGATGGAGCACATCTCATAAGGAGCCTCGTTGTTGCATTTGCCCTGGGTACATGAAGTACTAGCTAGGCAATTTCATATCTAGTTTTTAGTTGCTTTTAAATTATTGAAATATGATGTGGCTAGGTAAATTTGACATTAAGACTCCGTTAATTGAACTGTTTTCATGGAATATAATTGTTAGAATTGGCAAACTTATAGAGTTTGATAATCCAGTCCCACTGATTTGGCTCCTGAATAGGCATGGTTTTGAGCACAGAAAAAACCTACTATAGGGACTTGCTTATAGCCTTGGACTTGCTCAGTCCAGATGACAATCAGAAATGGAAAAATCTGAGCTTAGAAGTTTTATTTCCAATGTGATCCATTTGAAGATGTAACATTATCCTCGGCAACTAAAAAATGGCAATTAACGCTGTACCAGGATGAGATATTGTTTTTCTTTCTCGATCTCTAACCATATCTTAATTCAAAGCTCTGTTAGGATCTGACACTTTACAAAGCGAATATTGCAGCGTTTGAATCCTCATCCACCTACTTGCATGAAGGAGATGAAAAGAGAACAAGGAGAGCTATATTCCTCTTATAGAGAAATCAAATAACCGGCTTGGAATTTTTGTACATGCAAAGCCATTTCCTGAGTTCAATTTACATTCTCGGTCTTCCTTTATCCGTGCATTTCTTCACATTGGCACAGTGGGAAAAGAAAAATCTGTCTGTATTCTTGATGATCAATAATACGACAAGGTAGGAAGTGCCACTCAATGTAAAAAGAAGCTCTATTTGCAGAGCCTTTATTCCTCAGCAACTCAAAATGGGGAACAATAAAGTTGTATATGTGCAGTGAAGTACATCTCGATTGTTGGACCTGTTGAAGGAAGCATATACCTTGCTCAAATGGGCATCATACCCTTCAAGCAGCAATAAAGTGAAAAACAGCCGGTTTAAACAAGCAAGCTCAATTAAATGGACATGCAAGTAGAATAATAAACTTCACATTCATTGAGGGTTTTGATCTGAGAGCAGAAATGAGAAGAGCAGTTCATTCCAAACATCAGGTACTCCAAGTAGCTACAATCAGGTGCCGATGGATTGTCACTCCAAGTCCCCACATGTGCATCACTTCTAAATGTCCCCATGGGAGTTACATGCACCACTGTGACAGGAATTGATGTATTCTTAGCAACATCAATTATGACATCAGAAAATGGGTGCTTGTCCCTGCTGTTAACTTTGACATGGGCTGCTGTGTTAATTTGCAATGTTGTTGAGATGCACTACAGAAACAGATACAAGCATCAATACAAGTCAACTAGAATTTTGGAAAATTGTTGTAGATATAAGAAATAAATGGTAATTATGCAAACTCGGGCCCAAGTAAAGTTTGCTCATGGTTAGAGTGTTTACAGGAAAAGTTACCAAAAAGGATGCCTTTGACATTCCACCAATACAAGGTAATGATAATTTGGACTCTACAGGCCGTGTCCATAAAATAGCAACAATAAGCCATCCTACAAATACTAAATGCTTCAGGAAAATAAAGAAAACAAAATGTTTAACATGGTTGCAGCTGTTAATGCTAAAGAAAATTTAGCTCCACAAATTGATTCTACCGATGCATAGGAAGACTTAAATGGACATCGCAAATTTACAAGGAAAATAATCCAAACGAAATCATTGCTTATTAGCTTTACCAAACATGAAGCGCACAACACACCTCTAGTGGGTGGATTCAAAATGTCCTGAAAAATACACGAGCTCCTCTGGTATTGATCCTACTCTCAACCCAATTTCCAAGTGGCCAATGCAGTTTTAAAAGCACCAGAAATTGACATTCCAAGCTTCATCTCTCCACCAATTTGAAAGTACCAGCTCCTGTCTGAAGAATACACATCAGAAATGTTCCAAAGAAAGTGTAAAAAACTACAGTACTAAATATGGAAAAATGGTAAGTGTAAAAGTTTTGACCAATGTATTGCCTAAAGGAACTTTCCTTACAAGCTCAGAAGCAGATATGTGTAAAAACTATTGTTTGACCACAGCAGAGAAGAAAAGTAAGGAGAAAATTAGCATACATCACACTATCTTAATTATCAGAGAAATGACTACTTCAATGAGAAAACAAGACCAAGAGCCAAAGTCACAATGAGACTAACGTTACATGCATTATTGAATTAAAATATACATATTGAAGAAGGTAAACTCTTGCGCAAATAGACCTGTATCAGATATTGCACTAATCCCTGTTTCCCCCATATCTGGGAAGAGACAAATAAGTACAGAACATATGTTCATGGATGGCAAAGTGCTTTTATACCAACTTAGAACCTCAACATCGAGATTCTCAGGAAATGCTCACTATAAGAAGCAAAATCATCTTAGCTTGTAGACGTGATCTGACCATCTTTTGAGAGAATATCAAATTTTAAGTGTCTAGCTCGGAGTTGAAACCTATGGTTGTCTGGTAAAACTCAATTTGCACATTGATGTATACTTTTGAACAAACCTTCTTCATCATTTAAATCTTCTATGCTGCCATTACATATCTCTACCAGTGGGGTGAATAAAGCATCTCATTAGAGAGAATTGTTAGTATGTTCAATCAGTTATTATCAGACAGGAAGTCCTGAACCCATGCAGGAAATGGGAAGATGGCAGCTCCCATGCTAGATTTGAAAGTTCAATTTCTATTTTCCCCTTAGACTTAATGACATTACCACAGAAACTGCTGCAAAAACCAATGACTGCCGCCCCTTCCCATCCCTCTCCCACCCATAAAAATAAAATAAAATAAAAGGAAATGAATCCCAATAAGAAAAGCAACAGAAAAAGGAAGTATCGAGCTCAATTCCACTAAATTATTCATCAATGATGCAAAGACAGTGTAGGTCTTATCTAGTCATAAGAAATCCGACAAACCATAAATCCAACAGAAAAACCATATAGTACTCAGTATGAGGGATAAAAGACAGATGTCCAAGAATCTAGAGTGCACTTGAGTAATCAGATTAACCAGAAGGTTTGGATGATATCAACTAAGATAACCAAAACAAGTATTGACAACATATACGATGACTAGATGACCTACATGTCAAAGAGCTTTCCAGGTGTCCACCAATGCACTGAATTGAAGATTAGAATATCAGAATCAACCCATTCTTTACTGACATCATCCTGCCTATCAAGCTCAAGTGCTACTTTAACCCTCTTTGGAACTCGCTTTGACGCCTGGCATGGCTGCACTAGGACAATTGACCGGTAAAACTCCACTGTAAAATTGAAAGAGCTGAACCGAGCCACTAAATGCCTAATCTGTTTAGTAATCTTACTTCCATTGATTTCATACACACTCCTCTTATCATTGAACTTCTCTTATCATTGACCCCAGTCATAAGCATACACACCTTAGCTTCCCATTGAGTCCTACTCAATGAATCTCCAACAAAGACAACCCTTTTACCATGAAGAAGTTCCAACATCTCTTCCACATCAAACCTCGGAATATATATCACAATTCTTGTCAGCTCCACTTAAGGTACCCTTTATCTCTCCTACCGTTAGCTAAACAATTAAATCCACGTTCAACAAAAGGACAATGCGATGCATTATATTAAGGATAACTATCATCAGCCACCCATCTTCCATGAAACACGTTGCATTAACTATCCAAATCAAGCAGTGTCTATCAATTTCAACATCTATCTTAGTCGGTAAGCTATTCATATCAATCACTAACTCAGTTGAAGTTCTGCTCTCAGGACTATTCATCACTGGTTCAAAAGTTGAAAACAAGAAAAAATAACCAGAGCTTAAAGCTGTAACAAAGAATAGCAATGATCCAACCACAACAATCCCATTAAATGACTGAAAAAACTAGCACTTACATATCCCCTTAGCTTTCAACTTTCCCGAACTCAAAAAATAATAAATGCAGACCTCAATCGCCAAAAGCACTAAAAATACCGACCATCTTGTCAGCAGAGCAAGAATCCAACTCTCAATAAACTGAAATTCAACTTAACTTAGCGCCATTGCTTAAACAAGATCAAAATGCCCAAAAAGACAGGACTTTTAAAGTAATGAACCAAAAACGTAAGAATGTGCACCAAGAAAAACGCAGAAGTAAGATTCTCTTCAGCAGAAAATGAGCTTCTTGAAAGGAAAAATAAAATAAAATGAAATCTTACAGTGTTCTCCATAGGGTCTTGCAAGAAAGTGCAGATCACGGGGTGACTGGTGTGGCGGTTGAGTTGAGGTAGCAGTGGAAAATACGGGTAAAAGTAATACTAAGACGCATTAGTTGACGAGTGAGCAGTTAGTTGCTAATAGTCTTATCAGAAAACAACATTAATTACTTGATAAAATGTTAAAAAAGAAAAGCAACTTCGTGAATTGAAATTGGGCAAAAAAGTTTGGGGACTACTAGTAGGGCATTCAAACCTTAACAAATCTATGCTGTTAATAACAACTAGTGTTTTTTACAAGAGTAATATTGCAGTTTACTTCATGTGGTTTAGTTCAAGTGATAAAATCGTTTCAAAATCTAATGGCATAAGCAGGTGTGTATCACAAAGTTATTCAAGAGTTGCTAAAGCAACTTCTTACAATGTACCTAATAACTTTTGGTCAAAACTGTCATATTCTGACCAACAGTCATATTACATGAAAGTTATAATCCCACTTTACTTTTTTTTTTTTTTTTTTTTTTGGCAATATCCAGCTTTGCATCTTTACACTGAAGTATAAGTGGTTAAATTGTAGATTTTGAAACAATTGAAAGACTATGAAGCAGACATTAAATAAAAGTAGGCTAAAGTGTTATTTGTCAGTTTCATGAGCAGCGATTTCCATAGGTAGTTGATATTCGCACTCTTCATTTAATCTCTGATACTCCAATTTACTTACAAGAAGTGCTAGAGACTAATTGAGAAGTGTAAATATTGTTGGCCTTTGCATATTGTCGTGGATATAGGGAATTTTGGTTTTAACACTGATGGGAGAGAGCACATATATTCTAATTAATTATGATGTTTAAGGTAAAAAAATACACATAGATACACAACTTTTGCATTTCCGGCACTCAATTTCCTGATTTCTCCATTCGCTTCAGTTGAATAAGCCAATTAAATCATCGATCATTAGTCATCAAATCTTCGCAGCTTAAATTTCTTTTCTTCCAAAGCCATTAAACCTTAAATGATACAATTAAAATGTGCTCGACATATTTGTCTTGAGACTTGAGTCAAGTTGCTGCCCGACTGTTGAATGCTTAGGTTTGTTTTCAGTTTTCCCCCCACTTTTCCTTTCCTTTTTTGCTCTCTTTTCTCATACCATCACTCTATTTTCTCTACAATAATAGTTTTAAGGGATGATTATAAAAGCTCTAGCTCCATCTAATTTGAACCCTAGCCTCTCTTAAATTTAATTTTTGGATAACAAAATATCTAAAAACACACGAATTTCATATGAAAATTCCTAAATTTCCCTTCTGGTTAAAAAGGGGGAAAAAAACTCTCTTACATTTTTGTCATCTTTTTACTTTACCTCCACCACTACCACCAACTCTACCTCTATTACCATTACCACATGCTGCCAACTAGAGGGGAAGTGCCATGGGAAACTTTCCCTAGTCTTTTCTTTCCACTGCTAGAACCATGGTACCATTAATAATTCCATCTGCATTACTACTGTCATATTCCTTTCTTTCGAATGCGACGACTATGCCATCATTAATAAATCCATCTACATTACTACTATCATATTCCTTTCTTTCCACTCCAAGGACTATGCCACCATTAATAATTCCATTTCATATTCCTGTGGCATAAGTTATCAGGCACCCAAAAAAAAAAAAAAACTGTAAAGAAATGTTCGAGCGTTCCAAAACCCGTAAGCCAGCTACTAAAACAAATCACTTCTTAGGCCATAGTTTTTACATCCGCTTTTATGTTAATTACTCTCAGTAAAATTCACAATTAGATCATCTACTACAATAAGTTTTCCTAATTGGCAATTGTCTTTAGATATTAAATACCTCCCCCCCCCCCCTTGTTATCTTTTAAAAGTACAAGTTTTGTTTTCCATCTCAGATAGCGAAAAGTAAAGGTCATTTTGGATAACTATTTATGCCAAAATAGGTGGGGGTACTTTTTGAAATTAGAAGGGATTAGGTAAAATTGTTCACTTTGATTAAAAAAAAAAAGTAAAATTTTTCAGAAACGTCACTGGGAGATTTTTGAAATTATACCTAATATAAGTTTTTTAATTTGCTCTAACTCAATAACTTATCATACTATATTTTGATATTTTTTAATACCTAATTTAGATTTTGTAATTGGATTAGTCTTTGATAGATTTACATATTAACAATGTATACGCTAGTAATTTTGATAAATGATAATTAATTTAAATTTGAATTTAAAATTTATATGTTGAATATGTGTTATGCATCCAAAGGTGATGATGTATACAATATCAGTGCATATAAGATTTACTCTTTATAATTTGCTCTACTTCTCTTTTTTTTTTTTTATTAACTACAATGCGATGGAAGTGGAATTGTTCTTGATGCAATGTGTCTAGGATTTCAGCTATTCCAACTATAAGTTGTAGGGAAACGAAATGCTAGGAAGAAAAACAAAAGAGCAATAGGTATTTTGGAAGTTTCATTTGAAACTTATTTTTGGAATACTTAGTTTAAATGGTTTAACAACAATTGACTAATAGGAGAGATTTCCTTGATAAATATTGGATATTATAAAGTTTGAATTTGTGATGCAAATGAAACACAAAGTTTATTTTGTAATTTGGACAAGCTTTAAGGTGATTGATATAAATAATGTACTGCAAAAAGGCATTTTGAATTTTTAGATTTTTGGATGTAAGTAGCCTTTCTAGCGTCTCTTAATTGGAGTTGTATTTCATCAATGTTTTGCTATTAGTTTAAATATAATTTAATCAAATTATAGGGTTCATTTTACGATTTTCCGAAACATTAGAGAAGGGAAATTTAATCAATCGAAGTATAGATTCCTGCTTTTCAAAGAACACTTGATTTCGTCGATATATTATTTAATCACGTAACAAATACGGCACGCTTTACTTTTACGAGAAAAAGATTCCCCAAATATGCTTAAAGAATTTTAGAATGAAGTTCAATTGGTGCCTTGCAATGTTGAGAGTCGATGATGAGTGACGCAAGAAATATTTTTAAAAGTACTAAATTATATTATTAGAAAATCTCAAGAAAGGTTTCTAGCATTAAGGGGCTGCTTGGTCACTGCTGATCCTCTGTCCAGTTTTCCTATCCAACCTCCATGTCCAACTTTAAAAAAAATATTGTTTTACTTAATAAAATTGCTGATGTGTTTTTCTTAATAAAACTAACGTGTTTTTCTTAATAAAATTAGCTATTTAATAAAACGACAATCGGATATAGAACTTGGATAAGTGTCCAACTTGGACAGAGGATCTGAGCTGTACTTGGTTGGAGGGAATCAGAATAAAGTAGAGGATTCACTCGTATATTTATGGCATGGCTAACAGGTATACGATTTCTAAATTTTGGAATAAAATCTAAGAGTTTAGCAATTCTCAATACCCAAATGCATCAGAAGGTTTTAATGGATCCTAAAGTTTTGGAATCAAAATTGGAAAAAAAAAAAATACTAAGTAATATTTTCTCTCACCCTCTCCTCTCGACTATTTCCCTATATTGTCAAATTTCACCTGAGCCCACCCTTTCTTTCTACGTCATCTTTGCAACTCTACATCCTCGCTTCCCTCTTTTCCCAACCTCTCACTACTACTCTCATCACCATAAACCCACTTCCACACCATTCCCTTTACCATTTGCTACTTTTCCAATTCCCACCTTTCTCTAACTACCACTCATATCTCCACTCTCATTTCCTCTTGCTATTTCTCCACCTTCTCCAACCCACCATTGCTATTGGCTCTTTGCCCTTATATCACACTGCTTGTCCCAACTCACAGTAGAAGCAAAAACTTGCACCTGTTTGCTTGATTTCGATGACGCTCTATATAGCTTGGTCAAAGAACATGAAAAAAGACAGGGCTTTCCACTTGTATGACTTCTAATGCTTAAGTCAATCAGAGAAATAAGTGAGGAGAATTTTGTAGTAATGAATGAAGGGAAGAGGAAAAAAAAAAAATCCTTGTTCCTCTGGTTTTAGTTGGGTATTTATACCCGTTAGTAGGTTTAATACATATTGTAGTGATAGTATGTATAATGTGCGAACTTGAAACCTGAGAGCTCAAGGTCTCGGGTCAGGTGTTGTCTCTATATTCTGCCAACACTTTGTCACCCACTAACTCATACTTTTATTTTTTACTTGCTGACATCTGGTCAACACTTGTCAATTTGTTTATCCAAAATTTGACACTTCCTTTTACTGTCTAGTATTTGACACTTGTTTTTCATTTTTTCCGCTCTTTAGTAACCCTCCCAGTCGAACTTCAATCTTGAGTGGAGTTTGACTTTAGGATTTGACCTTAACCTGCAAAGTTTGATATTAAGATATATCTTGATGTAACTTTGACCTACAAAGTTTGATCTCAAAATCTTATGAAAGATTCTGTGCAGGATATTTTGTTCAATTCCTAATGCTCAGTTTTTGACGGTAGTTGATATTAGTTTTTGCATTTGGGAGATATAGAGAGACATCCTGCGTCTCCTCTATACAAGCAAGTCTGGGTCGACTCTGAGAGAGGATTACTAGTAAAGAGCATGTTTGACCAAGTCTGGATGATAAGGCAACTGTAGTTCAAGCACTTGTCTGGATTGTTTGACTTATATATTAATGAGCGTTCATTCCCACAGTTGTTTTAAAAGCTAGGCATGAAAATCTTTGTGCAGGTAATGAAGCCCCTCAGAGTTGAGGCTACTAGACAACTCAGCTGCAGAGGGCGAGACCTCAAGTAAGGGTCCAAGACCACTACTGCCAACATCACCAGTCTTCCGATGCAATCTACTATTTATAAAGATAGGTTTCCCACTTCCACCTTGATATGAGAAAGAGTGCAGACACCAGCACCTACAGGCTACAACTACAACGACAACAAACAAACATTTTGACTTCTCTTGTGTAATGCTTATTGTGAAGAATATATTCCATCACGTATACTGCTAGGATCATGCTCAATTTTGAGATTTGCCTAAAAAATTTTAAAAATAAGCTAAAGAAAATTTTGATGTTGACCTATGGAGTTATTTCAAGCAGCCTCTCAATGATCAATGAAGCTTGAAACAATAGTAAACCAACACAGAACGGAAACAAACAATTGAAGCTAAAAATGTGAACCCCAATAGGCAATAACATCCTTCACTTGAATATAAGAAACTAAGAAATGGAATTCAAATTGCATCGTTTAGTTGAATATTAGCACTATTTTGTACCAAAAATCAGGAGTCCTAAATTTTGCAATTAAGAGACCTACAATAAGCCACTGCACTTCATTTGAGCACCAACAACATCTATCAAAATAGAGACTATTATATTCAACGTAGCATTGACGAAAGTAATTACGCTTTTGCCCACGTCTACATAACAAGCTTCCCGAACAGTTACTTACTGTGCAGGGTTACTTTTGGTAATTTGGGTTCACCTCTTTCTTTCCGCTTCTCTTCTTCCTCACTTGTTTCTCTAGCTGATGGGAAAGGGAGTAGCTCAACTGCCCTTCCTTCTCTATCAGTGATTCAGTGAATTTTCACCGAAAATCCTATTCGACCTTCTCTGCACATTGACATGCCTAATCTCTTACTTCTAATTATTATCCTAAAATAGTACCAGCTACTGCATTTATCAGCTCATAAATATGTCTTCCAACAAAATAGAAGTAAAACTAACCCTCTCTTAGAAGTTGGTTTTCCATTACTGGGTTCCTCTGATTCCTCATTCTCGTCCTCCACCTCTTCTTCTTCTGCGTCTTCTTCAGCCATTTCGGCGGGAACCTTGGTTTGGGCATCTCCATTCCCCTCCTTATTTCCCTCAGTTTGTCCTTGGAACTGAGTTTGAAGGCAAATATCAACTTGTTCTCTAATAAAGGCTTTCCCATCTGACAAATCAATTCTGAAATCCTCTTCGAGTTTCCAGCAAATAGTTGCGGTCGTTGTCATGTTTAAGTCCGACGTGCTGAGAACCTCCCTCAGTCGGTCCACTAGCTCCGTATCTGTTACCAGCTTTAATTAGAGGGTTGTTGCAAGATGATAATAGCCAGGAAATTTGTTTAGAAGAAACTACTATTTTTAAGATGCCTTATCAAATGAGGAGACTAATTACCACGCTATTAGTCTATTCCTATCCTAATGATCCAAAAAAACTCTTAGAAAAGTTTGAGCTCCCAATGTCAGAGCACTTTCTTAATTGCTCAGCATTAAGACGTAGAGAAGTTAAACAAAGAGTTTTCCAATAAATTGATGGTTTTTTGCAGAGACCAAATATTTACAGCACGATACAGAGCATGAATCATGAAAGAAAGTTCTCTAGCTAAATTCACCGTAGATAAGCTTAGGGAAAAAAAAAAAGAGAGAGAGAAGGAAAAAAGGGAAAGAGGGTAAACCTTTTGAGACTTGTCAGGTTCAGCTTTCGCTTTCTCTGGTTTGAGTTTCTGCTTCTTGAACCTCTCCCTCTCCCATTCCTTTATCCAGACAGGCAAAAATAAAAATCATCGAGAAAATCTCTGTCGTCCGGAGAAAGTAAAGAGAACACCACAAATTTTAAGTGAGTATAAAAATGGATTTTATCAGCAAAGAAAACACCAAGAAAGAAAAGGATTTTATCAGAAAACTTTGTTAAAAAAGGAAAGATAGTAAGAAATTGGATGTTGAATGAAAAACAGCGGACTAACGAAAGAGACAGCAGAACAGAGAGGCATGTGATAGGACTGTAGATAGGAAAAAAAGAAATTAATGTGAAAGACAAATTCATTTCAGAATTGTGAATAAAGCCAGATTATGAAGGAAAAGGGAGAGAGTGTAGAATAAACTAACCTTATTCTGATGAGAAATTCAAAACCTTGCTGGAGGGATTTGTTGATGTATGTAAAGAAACGAAATCATGTGTTATCCTCAAGTGGTCAATATGGCTGATGTGCGAGTAATTAGATAGACTAATTTCTTAATGTGCATGTTAAAGTTAAAATGGATACAATATATATTTTGCATCCAAGGGACCCTAAGCAATATAGAATGACAAAGTAATGTCTAAGAAGTAAATAGTCAACTCCTGCAATTTATGAAAGAAATTGTGTTTAAAAAAATGTTCATCAATGAGAATAAAGAAAAGGATGAGTAACTGTGAATTATGCATGACTACTGACTTTTGAGAAGAAACAAAATAAATAGAATGTATCTGTATCCCAAAACACTGTTAATGATGCTTCTGAACAAGGTTAGCAGGAAAATTAGGTGTGCAGGTGGAGCTGATCAGCGTACAATACTATTTTGCTATAAGGGAAAACAAATGGAAGTGCAAACTTTTTCACATGATAGTTAAAGATAAATCCAGTAATCATTTGTCAAAGAAGCATCCATTCATCTAACAATTTACACATATTAGCATGCATTGCTCTATCAAAAGCTAGTTGAGCAATGGGTGTTAATATTCTGTAGTCAAAATACATACAAACTGCCATAAGTAATATCAATATCAAAGGGCCATTAAATATAAATATTAGAACGTACTGCTCTACCAAAAGATATTGGAGCAATAGGTTTTAATATTCCATAAAGAGCACAATGCAGATAACTAATATGGCAGTCAAAATAGATAACAAAAGAGTAGATAAAGGTTCACTATATTTTAGGTTTCATTAGTTTTGTCCTTGGGGCTGCTTGGAAGCACGTGTTTGGTGGGTGAAGTTGTAGCAGTAAATTGGTCAGAAATTTTTTGGGCACTTGGTGTTAATATTTTCAGTGGTGCAACTTCATTTTCAGGCTCAGGAAACTGAAGGGTTCTTTTTGAACCAGCCATTTTTGGAGCCAATGCTGTTCCCTCTGTAGCAGATTCAGCAATTTCTCGCAACACCAGGCTGGTAGTTGGTGTGAAGAGCTGTGGACTCGATGGTTGGGCCTGTTTGCTGCTTGATGGAGTAGTCAATTGAGGGCTGGAAGGAGTATTTGCTGGGTTCTACAAAGTAAAGGAAAGACTTAAGACCTCATCAGTGGTGTAGCTCTTAATGATATTATTTCTCCTTTGAGGCTGTCCTTGGAAAGTGATCTCATAGGACTTGAAAAATCAGACAATTTTGTATCTTCTGAGATAGTCACTAATTTTATCGTGAACAGCAATACCCTACATTAAGACAATCATATTTGGGTTAAAATATAGGCGTGCAGATAAATAGATACAAGTGTATTAATAGGGTGTAAACTAACATTCTCTTCTGATGCTTTGAGCTGTAGAGCATTATATTCAATCATTTTCTCCGCATTAATGCCATATATACTACAGTCAATGCTTCCTGAGGGATCAGTGACTATGATTCCAATTCGAGGCCTTTGATAAGATAAGATAAGTGAGTTCTGGTTCGAGGTGAAAATGGATAGGGATGCATGTGTATTTATGAGTTTAGAGTGTCGAGAAGTACCTAACTTCAACCTCAGATTCTTTCTTGCATGATGGACATGTGATGATCCAATAAGTATCAGCAGAAATTGATTTGAGGCAGTTACTACAGATAGTATACCAGAAACGGTTTTGGCCAGCAGTTAGTGCGATATCTCCAGATATCCATGCTGCTCTTTGCTAAAGTTAAAAAAAAAAAGAGGAAAATAGCAGCAGAGGACTAAGATGATCAGCATAGTGTTTTTAGATTTAAAGCAAACAGGTTATTTTTTTAATCTAGACCGTAGATACTGCTCCATACTTACAGTTGCAAATGAAGCCTGTGTATCATGAATCCTCTTGATATCCTGCTATTTTGGAGGAGGTAAGAACAAAGTGGCATCTTTATATGCTTTTGCATCAAGGAACTATTTAACTTCTTCATTGTGGGTGCTATACTTTCAACCAGAAATTTAGTACACAAAGAAAAGTTTATGAACTTCAGTAGTTTGATAGTTTAAAAAAAATTAGTTATAGGTGAATTTACCACTCCTGAGTGGAAGTTCTTCTTGCACTGGTGGATTGATACAGATTGCAGATAGTCCAATTGTGTTCAAAGACAAATCTTAGCAACAAGAAATGAACATAATATCAAGACAGATGGCTAAAAAATCTAATACGTATCATGTAAGTAAGTAATAAAATTTACTAGTACTCACTACTGAAAGTAGTCACTTTCACTCTCATAGCAAATATCATAGGCACAGTGGTAATAGTGTTAGCAAGTATAGTGCCTTCATCTTCTTGAAAGTCATTCCACATTGTTAAGAGCATCAATTTTTTCCTAAGGATGAAACAGAAGCAATGAGCAAGATGAAAGGAATTCAGAATTATAATGTTAAAGAGTATGCCTTGGATTCAAGCACTTACTCTTCATTTACAATGACAAAATCCCTGATAATAATATCCGGAGATATTTCTTTGCGTGGAAATGCATGTATTGCAAGAGCCGTGACACCTAAATTTTAAGGGGATATGTTAGTGAAGATGATGAGGAAGAACACTCTAGTGTTAAGAATGGAAGAACAAATAATCTATATTAAACTATTACTGATAAGTGTAGTATCTGATTCGGCAAACTTGTGTGCATCAGAAAAGCTGTCAAACTGAAATGAACATGGTAGTGTAGGAGGAACTGGCTCAGAATATCATTCAACCAGAGTTGAATGGTTCAGAATCCATGAGAATGCATAAGTGTTGACTCTGTAGGTGGGAGAAATTGGGATAACAGTAGCACCGGATATGTAATAGTGCTGATATGCACGAGTATGTTCTTGAACATCTGGATGCAGTTATCATACGCAACAAGTGAGACTTTGGTTCCCTATTTAGGGTAAGAATGATCTTATTGTTAGATAAATAGTAATATATATTATTGATGGTGTCTGTTGGTTTTTCCCAGGATTATTTGAAAAGTAGTTAAGAGTATTTATTCCAATAATAGGAATGATTGTCCTAATGCATTCAGTATAAATATATAGGGAAAAACGAATGGAAAAACTAACAGATTGGAAAAAGTAATGAAGGAAATGGCCCTATTCTTGACCGATCAGGTTAAAAAATTATCATGAAAAGGTGAGGGAAATAGCCTATTTTCCAGTCATCATGAACATTTTTTGAACGTAAAAGCGTATACCGTCAAGTCTTTTTGCTTTTTTGTCATTTTTTTGCCCCCCCCCCCTTTTGTGGGCTACAAAGTGTCATGAAAAGGGAAAAAATTTCCAGCTGTTCTCGAGGCTAAAAAAGTATTTTCAATATATACTTAATCTAACAAAAAAGTAAATAATTTTAGTTTGACTTATAACATGTTTTGTTGTCTGTAAATTGTAAAGGAAGGTTAAATTAGGTTGGATATTAATTATTTCTGAGGACCCTTAATAGGTAAATGTGATTACATAAAGCCTATTAGGATGCATCCAAAGTTAAAAATATTGATAAAAATTTATGTAATTAACATCAAAACATGAAGGAACTCTTTCTTAGCACTAGTATACTTAAGAAACTGTAATCAGATAAATAAGTGAGCAAATGTATGATAGATGGAATTCAATATTTTTTGGGAAAGTTGCTAGGAACATTCATATTTAAAAGTTTTTGAACATAATTATCTGAGTGAATGTGCATAAATTTTGAGACCCAAAACAACAATATTATGTTGGCTGAGCATGAATAACAGTAATAACTATGTGCGAGTAAAATATTTTTGTTTCTCTTAAATCAGAACCAGGACAGTATGAAAACTCTTAGGCAAGTATCTAAATGCAGCAGCCTAGAATAAGGGCAAAATGCAGAGAAATCTGAGCAATCTAATTTTTGGCAGAAAAGGGGCAGAATCATGAAAACAATAGGTTGCAAGCATCTAATATGACTGTGGGAAGTATTTAGAACATACCTGAGAGTCAGTCACAACAAAGCACTGGATCCTCTTTGGTGGAGTCTATCAAGTGTACTACGTTTGATTCTTTTCAATCACTTGAACCCAAACGGTCCATTTTTGTGATTCCTTTTTTATATTGACCACTTGAGAGATATGTCTGGGCATGTTGACCTACAAGTTTTAGCTAAATTAGTAAAAATCAGATGAGTCTAAAATGTATTTGGATATGATAGTACTAAAAACAAGAAACTTGGGAAGTTCAATATAAAGTAAGAAAAGTATAAGGGAAAGAGAGAATGTTAACCATACATGACTGAATATTGGGAGTTCAGACCTTTCTAAGATATAATTCACCATGAAAGTGGTAACAAAGAGGAATTGTATGAGTTAAACAGAAACTAAAAACGAAGTTCCAAGCAGGTTTGACCACTTATTCAAAACTTAGATTTCTCTTAAACGTATTTGACTATCAAAAGAGTAGGACGGAGCAATTTACTGATCTAAATGCAAGGTGAAGAGCAAATTTTAACTATGGTTGAGTTGCTACTGAGAACTAAGATTTTTGAAGAACCTCTTTATATACAATATTTTTTGTTTGGTTGATTTGTAGAGAAGCAAAATATGTTGATTTCATTAGGACCTTCACTGCAGAAGCCGTCTTTGCTCGAGATAGAGCAACATACACTTGACAATGAGAAAATACTAGTTCTATTAGGTAAATTCCTACAAAATCTAATGTTTGGCCTTGCGCTTTATTTATGGTTATTGCAAAGTACAGCCGAATAGGAAATTGGGTCCTTTTATACAGTACTAGATACTACTCATCATTTGGCTGCTGCATAGGAATTCTATAAATAAGAACATCTTTGCCAGAAAAATCACCAAATGAAATTCTAGCATGGATGACATTTTTACTCAACGATTTTACTATGAGTCTTGTACCGTTGCATAATCCTTCAGGAGAATCAAGATTTCTCAAAAGTATTATCGGTACATTAGGTTTCAACATTAATCTGTGTGGTGGCAAGCCGCTAGCTGTTAGAGTATTTAATAAATCAACATACTCAGCCTATTGGTTTTAATTGAGTGTCTCATCATAGCTCAAGTACTCAGTTAATTCACCTGGGAATTTATCTATGAGGATTTCATTAATTTCATCTACAAAGTCATTTTTTGTAGTCAAAATCGCCCTATTCTGTGAGGAGAGGGCTGTGTTTGAGTCACTGCTGAACTGAGGATAGATAGTATGAATCAACTTTTCAAGAGCATCAATTTCATTTGTGTAACTAAATATAATTGAATGTGGGATTTTTACCATGTCATTAGGTGTTGTTTCTAGTGTCCCATCTCCAACTTTTAATAGGAATTCACTAAATGAAGGGTCTAACTTGGCTCTCATGTTCTCAGTCAAATTTAGTTTCTCAAGTTTTTCCCATAATGGAGAATTTATTAGACACAAAGCTATCATCTCATTTTTTGTTCCTTTTCGAACAATTGGAAGTGTTTATCTGAAATCACCTCCTAGGACAACTATCTTTCCCCCAAAAATATCTTCTGAATCCATTAAGTCCTTTAACAGATGATCCAATACTTCTATAGCAGTTCTTCTACACATAGGCGCCTCATCCCAAATGATCAGTTTTACTTGCCTAATTATTGATCCTAAGGAACTTTGTTTGCTGACTTTACAAGCTATACTATGTTGAGCATCTATGGTAATTTTAAAACGAGAGTGTGCAGTTCTTCCACCGAGCAAAATGGAAGTTGCGATTCCCGATGTAGCAGTTACGAGTGCAAGAAATTCCTTTGCTCTCACATCTGCTAAAAGTGTTCTATACAGAAATGTTTTTTCGGTACCACCCAGACCATCTATAAAGAAAGCACCAAGCTTTCCTGAGTAAATTCTCTCAGAAATAAATATGAATGCTTTTTTTTGCTTTTCATTCAGCATATGAATTGCATTCAAGTCATTCACTGTGACTACAATACATTTTTCTGCCCTCAACTCTCTAGTCTGACCGTCCATATCAGTATACGAAAAGTCTGATGGAATCAAACTATAAAAGTACATACTCTTTCCCATTGATTGCAAAAAACCATCAATCTGTTGAAAAACTCTCTGTTTAACTTCTCTACATGTTAACGCTGAGCATTTAAGAAAGTCCTCTGACATTAGGAGCTCAAACTTTTCTAAGAGTTTTTTTGGATCATTAGGACAGGAATAGACTAATAGCATGGCAAATAGTCTCCTCATTTGATAAGGCATCTTAAAAACAGCAGCTTCTTTTAGACAAATTTCCTAGCTATTATTATCTTGCAACAACCCTCTAATTAAAGCAGCCTTTCTAAAAGTAGAAACAATCATTCCATTGTAAGTTCGTAAGTCTTCAAATGAAGTTGGACAACGAAATTTTGATAACAAAAGTCTTAGATAATATCTCTCACCTTCTGTTGGATGTGCACTCATTATGCGCCCAACAGAATCTCCTCTCTTTCTCAATTTCTAGTACCTCTGACATGGTTTCCAGACATAATGGTCTGGAAATTCTGGGTATGTACAATTCAGTTTTTGTGCATATGCATCTATTTTATTCATATTAAAGAATTCTATGAGCATTGTCTTCTTTAAATGTGGATTCTGAGCAACATTTTCTATATTTGACTTTCTCTTAAAATTTATTATCTGATAATTTTCCAAGTGTAGTTGTAAATGAATAATAGTAGGTCTGATTTCAGCCATACAAAATTTGAATATTCTCCACACTGCCTCTGGTGGAGATACCTATTGAGCAAATGCATATTGTTTAATTTCATCTATAATAGAATCTAATTTCGAGCCTACAATACAAAAAATGGTTCTATCATGACCTTTACAAATATATTTATACATGTATTTGACTGCCTTGATGGTTGAGCATATTTCAACATTTATGTGGCAGTCAAATTTAGCTAATAAATATGGGTTATTGGGCACAACCAGTCTATTGTCTAAAAGAGCAGATCGCACCATAATCTGAATTCCATTATCTCGCCTTCTATATTGTGGATATGCATTGACTATTTACAAAGTTTCCTGATAGAAATCCGTTGGGTAATTATTTCTGCATTTACCATTCTTTTTCATGCATACATTAGATGGATTATCAGGATCACAAGGGCCATGAAGCATGTGTTTGATAACCATTTCATGCAAATGATGATGCAATTTTTTATCTAGAATGTCAGCACAAACAATCTTATCATATTCTTCAGAAGTGAATAGCTTATGTTTAGATTTTAATATGAGTAAAAAATGAGCATGCGGCATTCCTCTTTTTTGATACTCTATGACATAGGTATAATCAACAATTTCACCAAAGATGCACTTTTTAAAAAATTCATCTTTTAGCTGTTCAAATTTTGAATGAAAAACTCTAGCAAGTAAATCTGGCCTATTCTGTGCCTCTTCTTTATCAATTAGATGTTCTTCAATTTCAGGCCAATTAGAATTACATGTCATAGTTAAAAAAATATATGGTTTTCCAAATTTCTGTACAATGGTCATTGCATCCATATATTTACGTCTCATATTCCTTGGGCCGCCAATGAAAGACGGAGGTAATATGATCCGTTGTCCTATGCTACATGCTCATGTTTCACCAGCAGCAACAACATCGATAATGCCTTGCAAGAACTCTTTCCTTATCTCTTCTTGTTGCATCCTAAAAAAGTCAAGTCTTTGACTCTTTAACTTTACATATTGGTCGACTATGTATTGCTATAGCAGTCGAGCAAAATGGAGCAATAGAGATTCATCACCATCTCTTATCTGAAGATTATATGCATAATACTCCCATAAAGACACAAAATCTGGATCATCCTGAAAGCTATTCATGACTGCTAGTTCAGGTAAAAAAGTGAAAATGAAGTTGTTATAGATGGATTTAACCTTTATAACAATAGGTAATAGCAAGTATAAAATTATTTCACTAACCATGTTCTTCATTTTGCAATAACTCATCTACATTTGATACATTGGTTGGACAAATAGCCTCAACTACAAGTTTTTTCTTTTGTCCTCTTCTAACTTGTGCTTTAAAGCCTTTTTTTTGGAATTCTTTGGTACCAACCAAGGTCACCAAAAGGAAACATGAGTGGGTACTTCAATGGATCGTAGCATCCATAGTAGTACTGAATATTTTTTGAAGTACCATTATGAGTGTGGACTCTGACATTACGCCTAGATGTTTCTCTATTTTCTTCATCCTCTACCCACAAAGCTGCAACTTGTGAAGTTGTGGGTTTATTGTAAACTCTCTGATCAAGACCAGGAAGAGTTTTCAATACAATGTGATAATCATCTACATTTGGCACGCGACTTAGAGTTCTGAAAAACTGAGCATACGGGTTATGTTCAAGAACATTCATAATTTCCTTGACCACGCTCTCTAGTAGCTTAAGGCAGGATGCTAGACGATTACTTAGCTCAACTACAGGGTCATGAAAATATAATTGAAGATTCTCACCATATTCATTAGCTGGAGTCAAATCATTTTAAAAAATGATAAACTCGACCCTGAATTCTAAATGTATAAACACCTTTATTTCTCCTATATAGATCTTTATCATATTTCACGCTAAAAGAAGTGACGCCAAAATGATTGTTATAAGTCCTTATCATAGTCCTAAAAGCTTAAGCTTCCTCTGATGATGAAGTTAAGAGCTTTTTCAAGATTTCAGAAAGCTTATTCTGTGCAAGAATAACTTCACCATCTGAATAGCAAAAATTTGCTGTTTCAGAATAAAATTTTTTTGCTCCACAGTGCTGACAGTTAGGTTGTACTGGTAACCTACTTGGGGAATCAGGAATAAAGTTCAAGACAGCTCGGCCAGTTGTAGGCAGTTTGTCTGAAAAGGAAATTACCATTAAATAAATGTTATTCATAGTTTATCGAAAATTTGTCTGCTTAAGAAAAACATTTGTGTTTCATATACAGTTGAACATTTCTTTTTATGAGTTTGCTAAGAGCCCTCAGTAGACAACTTGTGAGAAGTTTTCTTTCGAAGATCTAGTCATTTTGAAAGATATTAAAATTTATCATGAATGAAAGAGTATAATACAAACTTCCTAGAATAGAATCAAACTGTACAATAAATAATAAAAATTTTAAAGACTAGTGTTAAGATTTAAAATGCAGCTGATAAAATATATTTGAAGTTCAAATATTTAAAGATTAAGAGAACGAAAGTGTATCATTGCTATAGAATGTATTACCTGATTGAGCTAATAATTGCTGTCGAAACTGATAAACAGATTGGCTACTAATCATGGAAGTCCTATCTTGATTGAAAGCTCTATTTTAGATGCAGATTGAGCATGTAATTTCTTAGTTTTCCATCTTACATAGGCTTCTCTTCTATATTTGTTTTTCTCTAAACATCTTTTATGCTGAAAAATAGAAAGGCAATCACTAATTCTAACATCATCATCTGAGGAAGCTATTAGTTAACCACTTTGATCAACTATTCTTTGAAAATAAACTTGCTTATCAGTGCTCGACATTTCATTAGAATGACTTGATTCTGCACCATGAATACAATGAATACCATCGTGCCTGATAAAAGGTGCCATCACGGTTGATGGACAAGCTTGGGAAAAAATTTCAGGCACAACAATAGAGACATGGGGATTCTGTGAACGTAAACTATATATTTTACTTCTACAAGACTCAAAAGTAGGTTGGATAATATGACATTCATGTCCTGGAATGTTCGTTTCAGGCAACCTATCTCTGAGCTCAATATTCATTGTACTAATGCAATGATTTTGAGATCCCAAAAAACTTGAACATAATTCGAAAGGCTCCTTTGATGCACAAAAACTTTCACCTTTCTCATTTAATAATACTCGCTTACTACAAGTCTCATTAAAGAGGTCATCTATCAGATCAGAACTACGATTAATGTTTCTCCTTCTCTTCGTATTGATGAAAAGGAGAAAATTAATTTCTACCTAACTATTACTCAAATGGACGACAAATAAAGGGCGCACACACACAGGCAAGCTAAATCCGGACACAAGAGTTCATCAATATGGGCAATCCAAAATACTTATATTTAATATACAAAAAAGGTAGTACATAAATGAAATACTAATTATAGGAAAATAGAAATCTGAAACACCAAATAGCATTACTATTTCTCAGGGCATAAAACTGATGACTACTGACGATGGAATAAGATTTATGCAGCACCAATAACAATAACTAACATTTGAAGAAGCAGAACAATTTATTGAAAATAGTTGTCACTAATGTCTAAATTATTCATCTTTTCAGAATAGCAGTCACTGAAGTGAAAAAGATTCTTAGGTGTTAGCAGAGAGTCCAAGAGGGCAACAAAAAAGGCACAATCACAGAGGTAAAACAATTATTAAGAGCCTTCACCAATTATTACCTTCACAAAAAAACCAAAAACCACACATCCAGGTAATTAATAAAGAGTAAAATCATATCATGTTAAAATCCCAAAAACATACCTTGACATAAGAAGAAGCAATGTTCAAAAATGTCGCCAACAGCAAAGAGAAATCAGCCGTGCAGAAATGGAAAAAAAAAAAGAAAAGAAAAAAAGATGGTCAAGAACATTATAGAAAAGAAAGAATCTATTTTGTCTATAAGGGAAAAAAAACTAAATAAGACCAATCAAAAGTAGATTATCTTAAAATCCCAGAAGCATACATTTACATGAGAACAAGGGCTGTCAAAAGATTTCAACAATGGTAGAGAACATTCAGGCGGACCCAAAAAAAAAAGATGAAGAAACATTTAGAAAAAATGAACCTATTTTGTACATCCATACAATTTGTTTGAGTGACACGGAAAACTAAAGAGGAATATAAAACGGTACCTGAAATTTACTTGCTTCCTTGGTGGAACTTCTTTTCTAATTTGCAGAAGGGATTCTTAGAGAGCTGAACAATTGCTGTACATGGAATTCCTTAAGTGGTTCTTCCTTGTAAACTGAAGAGCAAAACACATAACCAGCACGATCTAAATTTCCCATTATATGAAGTCTAAAAGTAGGTTTTCTTGAATGATTTTTCTGCCAACAAGTATCCCATGGCCACAATTGCCAATCGGGTACAGACTAAGCACATCAGACGACCATTAATTTTTCATAAATAAAAATCCCTAATTTTTTTGCGTAAAAGCACACGCAAATGTACCAAACAATTGGTATCTTTCATGGCAATAAATAGAAGTAAGAGATTAGGCATGTCAATACACAGAGAAGGTCAAATAGGATTTTCGGCGAAAATTCACTGAATCACTAATGGAGAAGGAAGGGTAGTTGAGCTAGTTCCTTTCCCGTCAGCCAGAGAAACAAGTGAGGAAGAAGAGCAGTGGAAAGAAAGAGGTGAACCCAAATTACCAAAAGTAACCCTGCACAGTAAGTAACTGTCCTGGAAGCATATTATGTAGATGTGGGCAAAAGCATAATTTAAATTGAAAAGACTAAAAAATCCTTCAATAGCTGCTGACTATTTGGCAGAGATGGTACTTTTTGAGAACAAATTTGGCACAACATACTGCTGCACATGAAAACTCCACTCCACACTGTCTGACGTGGCTCAATGTGAAGGAAGGAGAGCTGCCTTTTTATATATCTGTAGGATATGACCTTGATATAACTTTGACTTATAAAATTTGATCTCAAAATTTCATGGAATACTCTATGTAAGATATTTTGTTCAGTTCCTGTGCTCAGTTTCCGATAGGAGTTGATATTATTGTCTACATCTTGGAATTAATATTTATTCAATTCCTATTGCTCAGTTGAACGAATTGCGAATTGTGATATCAACTTATCATTTATGTATAAAACTTTCAACAACTTCGGGAATAGCAATTGTTCATGAAGATGTGATTATGACTCATGAGTGCTATACAACCACTTTAAAAGGGAAGGGTCTCGAGATCTCAGAAGTCCTCACTACTGAAAGAGTTGGGATTACAAAGGCCTAAGGCACGAAATATGAGTTTTGAAGATGAACCGGAGGAAAAAGCACTCTGGCCAAACACAACGGTCACACTATCACGAATGAGATGAAAAAAACTCACTTTGCCAATTATTATATGAACACAAAGACGTGTTTGCTTAGTTTGTACAGTATATGAAAGGAATCTCTCAGAAAATTATAGTCCACCAACTTAATTTAAACTTTAAACAAGAATATCAAGACTATCAAGCAAAAGAAGAGAGCCTTTGAACCAGAGTGAAATGAAATCATCAACCAAAAGATTGATAAGCTTCTAGATACATGTATCATTAAAAAAGTAATGTATCGAAACTGGCTCGTAAACCTAATTTTAATGAAAAAATCAGATCAAATCTGAAGAATGTGAGTGGACTTCACAGATCTCAATAAGGCCTGCTTAAAAAATTGTTGCTCTTTACTACAAGTAGATAGTCTAGTAAACACTACTGTAGGTTATGAAATTTTAGTATTTTTGGATGTCTATAAAGGTTATCATCAAATCCAAATGAGTGAGAAAGATCAAAAGAAAAATCACATTTATTACTGAACGTAGGACTTATTGTTATAAGACAATGCTATTTGGAATCAAGAATGCGGGAGCAACCTACTAAAAGTTAGGAAATAAGCTCTTCAAATCTCAAATAGGGCAAAACATGGAGGTCTATGTTAATGATATGTTAGTGAAGAGCAAGCATATGTCATCCTTAACCACAAATCTCTAGAAGATTTTCGATGTCCTATGAGATATAGGAATGAAATTGAATCCAAGAAGATACATCTTAGGAGTAACCTCTGAAAATTTTTTGGGATATAGAATATCCAAAAATGAAATAGATGCTAATCATGAAAAAAATTCAAGATACTCTATCAATGCCCTTTCCAAAAATTGTTAAAGATGTACAGAAGTTAATAGGAAGGATGGTAGTCTTACACAGGTTCTTATTAAAATTAGCAGAAAAATGACTCCCCTTCTTTCAGGTCTTAAAGAAGAGTGGAGGTTTCAAATGGAATGAGACCCGTTAACAAATTTTTGATGAGCTTAAAATGAGTTTAAACGTTAATTAGTTGCCGTCCCAACATTGAGTTCGCCATGGCCTAGTGCATGGAATTCTTTGACCTCATGCCTAAAGTGCATGGATATGCCGAAATCAACATGTTTTTTAGTTCATCAAGAGGGGAAAAAAAGGAGCTGATATTTTTATGTTCCATATTTTTAAGCTTAATCTACTTGGGTTATCTACATGACTGCAAAGTGTTTAATTTTAAATATTAAATTCTATGCCGTCAATATTGGGGTATATATGGGTATGTCCTAAGTGAATCCGTGGTTCTTGACTAGTATTGCTGTATGACAAGGGGATTATACATTTATATCAGGAGCTGTTTTGATGTTATTTGCTGCTAAACAGGATGTTTTGGGTTCCTTAATGTTTAGCAATTGTAACATCTAAGTTACACGTGGTGGATGATATACCAGAATGCAACTACTAGCTGGAAATAAATCTCAAAAAATACCACAGCCACAAAAAACTACTATTAATATCACAAACCCATCTGCTCATCGGTAGGGTTGGAGATGGATGAAACCAATCAAAAGTGCAAATTGAGCTAGCACAACTGGGAAATAGCCTGCAGCACAACAACTTGACATTTTCACATATATTTTAGGCTGTAAGCTTCAAATATTATATGGCGTGGCGGAAATTTACATAGTTGATCATACGCATTATAAGAAACGGTTAACAAAGCTCAAGGCCAAGGGAAACCAAATTACTAAAGAAAGCATATGTGACAATGAAGATTTTGTCAACCGCATAGGTATACTAGATTGTCTAGGAATTATACGGAGCTTTGCAGCTTCCTTGCGCAGGGGCCATGCCAATCTTTTATGTATGGTTCCAATTTTATGGGATGTCCCTAAAAGGTTGGAGCTTTGCATCTTGAATGTGGGTTTACAAACAGCTTGACAAACCAAGAATAGGCGACTAAGGAAGAAATGTCGATAACACGTGAACTTGAAATATTTGTGGCCTAGTACCAGCACAATCCGTAGGCCCAAATGGCTAACTCCCCCAAAGGCCTACCCAAGCCATAGGCTTTGTAGCGTCTAATTTTGCTCTTCTTCTTCTTCTCCTCCTTCTCTGTCGCTAAAGATTACAACCAATCTACAATGCTAGACCAATGATAATGCATTATAGCTCAACAATGTATTTAGAGCAAAACTTTGGAAAGCCACTGATGGTTGTATCCTCACAAGTTTTTTCTTTATTTTTTATTTTTTTGTAATTGAAAGGTTTTGAACCCAAAATCTCTTACTTATAATCTTTTCGAAGTCACTTCTCACTCTTGAGAATTTAGAAATCAGAAGTGGCGTGCAATATAATGATTCTAATTTCGAATTTCCAAATTCTTTTTGGGACTGCACTTATAACAATTTATGTTTTGATACTTCAGAAGGAAACATAAATTTACATGCATTATCAAGGACAAGTTTCGATTGGCTCTTAGAATTTGCACTTTATAAAACATCATTCTGACCATAAGAATTTTTGTCATTTAAACATTGTCTCACATGTAATATTTCTCGTCATTTGAATCCCTCGTTTGATAGTAAAGAAAAGGTAGGAATATTACTAGAATATAGCTATACATGCTTGTAGGTTTTGGACAATATCTCTAAAAATATCCTTTACCAATTTCTATCTTCCATTAAGAGTTTATACAATTTTCTCATAGCTCAGGATAGCACATGTGAAGGAGAACGGTTGTCAAAAGTAATGCTTGTTTGAACACATTACCATTTTTACAAACAATTTTAATTTTGTCGATTGTACATTTGTAATAATGCCTACGCAATCCATGATATTTAATGTGTTTTCTCAGAACAATGGCAGAAATCGGTAGGCTAATGTAACTCACTTTGATAAAGTGTTACTGTCAATTTTTATTTTTTCTTTTTTTTTTATTTTGGAGGAGGATGAAGGAAATTAAACCAAGCCTTTTTAGAAAATTAGTAGTTTTAGAATTCTATTTTCTATTTGGTAACTTGACTAGAATTGGTGTCAAAGTATGTTTTCGAAATAGGATTGAATCATGTTTGGTATCATAATTAGAATAGGATTTATGGTTATGTTTTTCTATTTAAAGGCTTGAAGTCCAACGTTTGTAATTGAGGGAAATTGATGCATTGATTGAATTGTTTAACTCCACCCGTACCTTGGTTCATAAGATTAGTTGACGTCCTTTAAATTCCGTCCCTTTGTTTCCTGGTTTCGGAACTCGTTTGTTTTTCCTTGCATGCCTTTGTGATTAATCCATCAGTGCTTTGTGCTTGCATTCTTGTGATAATTCATTTCCTGGTTTGTAAAAATATTATTACTTTCACTGCGTGTTCATGTGCTAACATGTGGTATTAGAGTTCTAGATTCAAGAGTTTGGTTCTAGGGTGTCTATAACTACTTGGAAGGTGTGCAATGATTAGAATAAGGTCCTACTAGATTATTGATTGTCTATAGTAGAGTTTGGTCAAATCTGAAGTTAGGGAGGCCAAGAAATTCAAGCAGAGAAGAAAAAAACTATTTGTGAAGATACGTAAATTATTTTGAACTGCCATGGAGAGAGAATTAGTCAATGGTGAAAAATTTGCTATATTGTCTCCTATAAGCACAAATTGGCCTACATATTTGAGTTGGTTTTTTAAAGTGAAAAAATATATCCAACAATGTAATTTGAATGATTTTTTTCGTTGCACTACTACAAGTGAATTGCCAAAACATGTTTACAAGAAGAAGACACAGTTAGTTTTTCAAGTGATGAGCAAAACAATGATAGAAGATATTTACAAAACTTTTATTCGTTATGCTACAATACCTTGGATGTTTTGGAAGGATATTTATTATGTTTTGTAGACTGTTGAAAGGAATTATGCTTTCAAACTGAAATCTGGTTGTTAACATTGTATTGTAGATTTTGAGAGTGATAGATTTGTTAATAATATGGATGATTTTAAAAATTTTGAATCAGTTGAGAGTTTTGATTTGCATACGTGTTTGAAGAAATTAGAAGTAATAATTTTGTTGAAGAAAAAGAATGTGTTAATTTGGCAAAAGAAGAAAAAAAGAAAAAAGAATTTTTTGATGGGGTAAAGAAAGAAGAAATTACAAAAAAATTATGGGTGCACATGAAGATAAAATTTTGTGATTGAAGAAGAAATCTTCTACGTGGTTAAGAAAGAAAGTGAAGTCAAGGGTGAAATTAATAATGTGGTTGAAGATCATGACGACATAGAAATTCTTGATTTTATAAATATTGATGATTTGTTTAAAGAAGAAAATCAAATAGTTAAGTTTATTGAGAAGAATTATGAAGCGGATAAGTTCATTAGAAATTGTAGCACTATTTTAAGAGATGGAATAGTTTGTGTTGATAAATTTGGCTGTGTCAAATTTTTTATGGTAAAAAGTATGATTTTATATTTTTGGGAGATTTTTTTTGATGATTTGAAGAATTAAATTATGGAGTATATAATTAAGAATGGGTAGACATGTTTGAGTTTTTTGATAGAAGTAACCAAGCCAAGAAACTATTTAAGAAATATAAATTCCATCCACTATCAAGTGTGAAAATCAATTACAAATTGGAATTTCATGTCATTTCTATAGTGACAAAATTGTTCATGGAGATTCAAGTTCGAGATGGCATTAGAGGTGACCATAAAAATGAACTTGGTTTAAACAAAGTAATGAAGGAAACTAAGCCAAACCTTTTCAGAAATTTAGTAGTTTTAGAATTATATTTTTTTTTTATTAGGAACTAGATTAGAATTGATGTTAAAGCATGTTTTGGAAATAGGGTTGAGTAATGTTTAGGTATCATAATTATAATAGGATTCATAGTTACGTTTCTCTACATTTTAAAAGTGCCAAAGAGCTTAGGAACAGTGCACGTCGTTATGTTCGGTTGGTTTTTTTGTGATTTTGTGCAGCCTCAGGGGCAATTTTGCTGGCCAATTCTTTTGCTATTGTTTTTATCTTTTTTATTCCCTTTTCAATTCACTCTGTTCAATGTGTGAGGCTACATCCATGGTCCTTTTTAATGCCTCTTAGGCTGCAGATTATCTCCAATTTGCCACTGTTTGGGGGCCACAAGAAAGCTCCATTCCATTTTTTGGAACTAGCTGATGCTGATGCAGGTTGGAAGACAAAAGGACCAAGAAAAACAAAATGGATAGAGTGAGAAATTGATACAGCCAAAAAGGATAAATGATTGTTAAAGAGCAGGATAACATGCAAGAACACGTATAAATTGATAGGAAAAAAAAAATTCCCATTCTGTCTTTTTGAGTTTAAATCTCGCTGTATTGGGTAATTAGAGGAAAAAATTAATATCATCATTTCCAACCGTTAGGCAGCATTTGTTATTGTTTTTATCTTTTAGAAATTGTATGTAGCGGTTATTATGTTTTGTGGTCCCTAAAAAAATTAAGTGCTTATTAGAGAGCATGATAATATGTAAGGATTAGGGAAGAAATGATTGGTATTATCATTTTCAGCTATAAAATGAAAAGGATTTTCATATTATTTATTAATTTTTTGTTATATTTTCTATTCTTTTAACTTATTTTTTTTGTCAGTTACTCTATATATAATAATAAAAATAATAATTCCATAACTGGACACTTTTAGTACTTTTAAATTAAGTGATTGTTAAAGATCATGGTAATATGTAGAGATTACCAAAAAAATGATTGATAGTATCATTTTTAGCTATAAAATGAAAAGGATATTCATATTATTTTTTATTTTTTATATTTTCTTTTTTTCAAAGTTATTAGAAAATGCATTATTTCCTGCTTTCTCGAGCTATTGTAAGAGAAAAAATTAGAGGAAGACATAGTATTGTAACTATAAATGGATAGCTACAACTTTTGGCACCGATTTTTTTGTCAGTTACTCTATATATACTACTAATAGTTTCATTAATAATTTCATAATTGGACAACTATTTAGTACTTTTTATATGCAATGTGTATCTATTCTCATTATTTTTATCCATGGTTTATTTATCTCTTACTGATAATTTCCTTTTTCCTTTCATTCAATGCTATAGTGGTAGCAAGAGTGTCCTTTCTATTAGGTATTGTGAGATACAGTTTCCTAGATGGGTTCTACTTCATTAGTTTGCTTTAGTTGCAATTAATACTCTATTGTAAATGTCCGCCACTTGTGATTTGCTTGGTTTTAGATTCTTTTCCATTCAACTCTTTTCCATAATTAGCATTTTTAACACTTTAACACTCTTATATCTTGCATTTCTCTTCCTTCTTGCTACTAATCCTCTTCTTAGCTGGTGAGTTAATTTCTCTATTCTCTTTCTTAAGTTAAATTTCGTTTTCTATTTTTCTAGCATTAGTGTCTTGCTCATTTAGCATGTCTACAACCATGCATCTTTATTCATGCAAAAATAAAATTATTTTTTATAATACGTTCCTTTTATTTCAACTTTGCCTTTTTTGCGTATATAGACAGTTTATGCTCTATCATAAATCTTAATGTTTGCTGTATGAATATTATGCATCTTTTTCGTTATTATCACTTTTTTCATAGATACTCATAAACATAGTATATATACATATACACAATCATGAAAAATATAAGAATTATAGATCCAATCTATATATTTCCTCTTTGCTTTACATTTAAGTAGAGTAGTTTTATATTTTATCTTTGTTTCTTATTCCTATATATTTGTTCTCCCATTTTTCACAGATATTGACTCACTTCCTCTATCAAGCCCTTTTAAACAAGTATATTATTCTTTGCTGTTGATATATTTGCTTCGTACTATAATGTTCTTACACTTTCTTGCATCCTTTGCTTGGGCTATCTATTTGGCTTGCTCCTGTGAAGATATATTCCCTCTTACTTATATAATTATTTGTTTCCCTCTTCTTATTATTATTAGCATAAGGTTACTAGTGTACCTCCATTTCTATTTGAATATTTCTCTTTCTTTTCTAATTGTTTTTGTGCCTAATTTCTACTATCTATTTGCAATAATAAAATACAGTAGTGGTCAAAAGAAAATATTATTGCCTGTTGAAAAACATCCTCTGAACATAAATAGTTGTTAAAAAAAACACACACACACATGTTTCTATTTCCCTTGGCAAGAATGATAAGCGGAATTAGGACACAAAGGAAAAAATGATTATAGACTTTGATATGGCGGGAAAACAGACAGTTGAAACACCTGATCAGACTTTTCTCATGCTTGATAAGTATCATCGTCTAGAACGAAACTTCAGAGAATGAAAAAGAAATCCAGCTATGTCTACAGAAAAAAACAAAGCATTAAATGGTCGAAGAGAGAAACGGAAGATGGAAGTTTCTGTTCATGTTTCCAATGGTGAGCCTTCTCTCAATGATCAAAATGATGATGTAGCACATCCAATCCTGAATGCTGCTTTAGCTCTAATACATATAAGGGCATTCCCATTATCAAGCAGTCTACGGTTTATGCTCAGATTTTGAGAGATAAAGGTCTATTGGATCAAGTATTTATTGATTATTCTCTCCCTTTCTCTTCTATTGGTCGACCTGCTGTTGTCCAGAAAGAATGTGGTCTTATTCAAAATTTTAATTTAGCATCTAGTGATAGTTTTAATATGCATCATGTTTCCTCTGCATAACCTGAATCATTCATTATGGAATCTAATAACAATGCAGATCATATCAGTGCAGTTCAAGAAGGTATCTTTCTTGTAGATTTTAATTAAATACATCAAGTCCTTAACCTAATAAAAATAAATAATTGTACTCTTTTCTCCCATGCAACAGCTATTTCTGCAATTGAAGTAAAGCGATCGCATCGTAATAAAAAGAGAAGAGAAAGATATGCTGCCTTGTCTGTTGATCAAAGAAGACAGCTTAGAAAAGGAATAAGTCCAGCAAAGCATGTTCCTATAACCAAAATAGCCTGCATACAGTGGTAGAAGAGCATCTTGATTCATCTGAACTTCAAAAAGCCACTTATCAAGAAATAGTTGCTGGTGCACCGTCTACGGCTGAGTATAAAAAAGGTAAACTCTTCGCTGTTTACTAATTATGGAAACACTCTTATCAGTCTTGTACCTTAATATAAACATAGTTACTCTTTTTCCCTATACTTAATTTTCAATTTTGCAACTAAGCTAAAATGGTTAGAGCGTAATAGATGCAAGAGAAAAAAATATGCAACTTTGTCTATCGAGCAAAAAAGACAGCTTAGAAATAAGGGAAAGTCAGGCCAGTCATCTGATAAACAAGAAGAATAGCTGTGTACGGCCATACAGACATCTCTTGCCTTATCTAAACCTCAAGAATGTGTTTCTCAGTTTTCGGCATTACACAATTCGATGGACATTGAGAACTCGACTTCCATATAGCTAGAGAAAAATATTACGTCAGAGACGAACGATGCTTCATTTGAACTAGCAATTGCATCGACTTGTGAGTAAATATTTTTATTCTTCAAATATAAATCTTAAACTCAACTTTTAATTGTATATAATTTATCTTTTGTCATTATTTGCTCTATTCAGTTTTTAATTCACAGTCCAAACTGAGTTTCTGAATAATCAAGGTGATAAAAAAAAATCACCCCTTTCCTTATAGAAACTGAATTGTTACAAATGCTTTTGCCAAGTAATTAGAAAACTGCTATGAGTTATTAGCTGATATAAGTTTTTATATAATATATGATCTCCCTCTAATCTCATTCTTAGATTCATCAACTAATACTTCTAACGAGCAAGTTGTATTGCAATCTGACAATCAACAAACAGGTACCTATTTTATTCCACATAAGCCACATTCTTACACACACACACACACACACACACAATAGACTTTTGGCTGAAGTTAAAACTGATTTTGTGGGTCTTACACCTCATTCATGTTCCAATAACACTGCAACTCCATCTTCAAGCCGACAAAATAGTGTATACTATTCTTTGCAAACTAATTAATCCTTTACTTATATATTAGAAATTATTGAATATTCATATTATTATTCGATGACAGGACAAAAGTACCATTCAAGAAGAATACCATTATTGGAACAAATTTCTGAACAACCACATATTCTCCCTTCATTGCCAAACTATCCATATTGTGAAGAAAAGAGATTTCATATGAAACCATCTAAATTTTGCTATTCATCTGGTGAAATCTGATTGATTCCAGACTAAGATGCTTGATGAATTGGTCCATTTATACACTACAAACACTGAAGATGCGAATGAATTACGCCTTTGTGTTCAAAGCTATAATAATACGATAGGGTTCACATCATTTGGAGTTCCTTATGACAAAAATTTGAGTAGGAAAAGCAGAGGTGTTTACACTTTCAGAGCCAAGAACAGATATATCATTTAATGAATCAGTTGGTGCTTCCACCGGGTAAACGAGCCATAAATGCTCAACTATGATTTTCGATATTGATCATGAAATGGCTAATCGTATGGCTCTATCAAGCAAGTTCAAGGAATCTATTATTGAGCAGCTAACACAGATTCTTGGAAAAAAAAAAAATCCATACTCGATCTTCTTCTGGAATTTCATAGGCATTGAAGATTTATCTGATTACAAGATATACTTAAAGTCTAATCCTGGTTTGGACCAACGAATTTATAAGACTCCAACTGTCTCACAAGTCGTTGCAGTTTGGTCTTAGAATGACCCTGATTGTCCTGAGAAATCACATGATATAAGAATACATACCACAGATGGTGGAAGCCAACCAATCAAGCATTATTACGCATGTTATGACATACTTCAATATACCCTTATATTTGCCAGAGAAGAATCTGGTTGGTATCGAAGTATTCAGTGATTAAATGTACCAACAATAGGAGGACAGTCTTCACACACATGTTCCAATGAAGGTCTAACTTCTATATCAAGCTCAATGTCAGCTCAGGATATCATTGATTCAGAGTCTAAAGGTTTATTAATTCTCTATATATTCCAAATATAACTCTTAATTAATAAACTAAAGACTTTCTACTCATTTTCTATCTCTTACACTCTTTATTTGTCTTCTTCAATTGCTCAATTTGCTAAGAAAGAGAAGCGCACTCCGGTATCATGCCGTGAGTATTATGCATACAAGTTTCAAATGAGGGATAATGACAAATCTTAGTTACTACATATTGGAAGGTTACTTCAATAATTTTCAGTTGATATGTATGTGAAGCTTGAGTCATCGAGGGTTGATTTTTATAGGAACAAGCAAGAAAAATTAGAAATGACATTTATCAAAGCTTGCTGGATAGCATTGCTGCTGGTGAATCATCGGCATCTAAAGTAGGAAAGATGATAATATTACCAACATCATTCACAAGTGGTCCAGGAGATACGCACCGAATGTATATGGACACAATGGTGTTGATTCAAAAATATGGCAAGTCAGACATCTTTCTGACTATGACCTGCAACCTATCATGGAAAGAGATAAATACTGTCTACTCCGTCGTGAAGAAGCGCAGAATAGACCAGACCTTATTGCTCACATCTTTCGAGTAAAAATTGAAGAACTCAAAAATGACCTTTTTAAAAAGCATCTATTTAGTCACGCTGCTGCTTATGCATATGTTATCGAGTTTCAAAAGAGGGAAATGCCATATGCTCATTTCTTGATCATTCTAAAAAATAGATTCAAGATGTTCTCTCCAGAAGCTTATGATCAAATCGTCTATTAAAACTGCCAAATAAGAAAAAGCATCCATATTTGCACTCTTTAATTGTCAAACACATGATGCATGGTCCCTACGGCCATTTGGATCCAAAAAACCCTTGTATGAGACAAAATGGAAAATGCAAATATGACTGTCCAAAAAGTTTCTGTGAATATACTAGACATGATGTTAATTCATACCCCGTTTGTAAGCATGAAGATGATGGACAATCTGTTATGATCAGGTCTAAAGAATTGGACAATCGATGGGTCGTCTGTTACAATAAATTCTTTCTTACAAAGTATGATTACCATATAAATGTTGAGATTTGCTCCATAATCCAAGTTGTCAAATACATATATAAATATATATACAAGGGTCATGATAAAATCATGTACCATCTACATGTTACCACTGATGATCAAATGATTGATGAAATTACAAATTTTAGATATGCAAGATGAATTTGTTCTCCTAAAGCGATGTGGAGTATCTTTAAATTCGATCTTCATGGAATTTATCCAACTATTCATGGTCTAAGTGTTCACCTCAAGAATCCGCAAATAATTTCCTTTTATGAGAATCAGTTCCTAGATGAAATAGTTGACAATGACAGATCTCCAAGAACCATACTCATACAATTCTTTTGGATGAATAAACACAATACCAGAGTTAAAAACCTCAATTGCCTTTACAAAGATTTCCCACAGTATTTTGTCTGGGATCTGGATAAGTGAATGTGGGATGAATGAAAGTGAGGCAACGTGATTGGTCGAGTCCTTTCTGCACACCCAACTGAAGGAGAATGATACTATTTTAAGATGCTATTAATGCACGTCAGGAAGCCAATATCATTCAATCATCTTAAGTATATTAATGGTAAAAGAGCCAATACATTTGAAGTCGCACGATATACCGGCCTCGGTTGGAGATAGATAATGGAGTTGAACTTTGTCTTGTTGAGGCAATTCTTTATCAAATGTCATCTGCACTTTGTGAGCTATTTGCTATAATTTTGGTCCATTGTGCTCTACCAAATCCGAGAGCAACTGGAACAAATATGAAAAGTCTTTATCAGAAGACATAGTCAGGGATTAACAGCTCATTAAATATTAGGTCAAGCAAAAAGTGCTCCTTTTACTTCAAAATCATTTGAAGCTATAGGAAGAGACATAAAGGACTTTGCCTAATTGACCTTTCACTTGATGATAATGGTTTCAATTAGCAAGCTAAGGAGATTATAGCTAAAAGAAATATTGTTATATCAAGACAATTTGAGTAATGCAAGGTTACAATGCTCAATGAAGACCAGCAGATTGCATATGAAAAAATCATGTACTGTGTTGACAACAACCTTCCTAGAGCTTTCTTTGTTGATGGCCCTAGTTGAACTGGCAAAAGTTTTCTTTATCGAGCAATCCTTGCAACTATATGATCGAAAGGAGATACTGCTTTAGGTATAGCAACATCTAGTGTCGCAACATCTATTTTGCCTAGAGGATGTACAACTCACTCGCGATTTAAAGTACCAATCACTGGTGAAGCAAAGCAGAGACTTGCAATATCTCAAAACAAAGTGCTCTCAGTAAACTCATAAGAAAAGCCAAAATAATACTATGGGACGAGGCTACAATGGTAAAAAAAAATATAATATTGAAACCGTAGATCATCTTCTAAAGAATCTTATGAGCTCAGACATATCTTTTGGTGGGAAAACAGTTGTCCTCGGAGGCAATTTTAGACAAACTTTGCAAGTCATTAAGAAAGGACAATGAGAAGATACTACAGGTGCAAACTTAGTCTCATCATATTTTTGGAAAGAACTTCAAAGAAATGAAACTAACTTAAATGTCTGAGTAAGAAACGATCCTCAATTTATGACTTCCTACAGGGATAGAAAAATGGAGAAGAGCCGACATAAAATCAAAATTAACATTAGTTCTAAACCCATTTATCGGTGATGATATTTCTTTAAATGCTCTCATAAATTTTGTCTTTTAAACATGAATAGACTCAATTTGATCATTCCACAC